>OU383774.1:38228162-38913855 GCA_910950805.1 Acrocephalus scirpaceus scirpaceus
GAATCTCCTTATTTATCTCCAGTCTCCAAACCAATACAAGGAAGAGTTTATAAGAAAAGTAAAACAGCTGTATTCATCCTGACCAAGTTAAAACACAATTCAGGTTCCTTTCCAGCAGCATCTCAGTAGTGCAATCCTCAAACCCATTGAAAAGAAGGTCAGCCATAGGACCAATTTCTACTACCTCCAAAGATGCCACATGAATATGTGTTCCTACCTAAGAGGATTTTAGCTGGTATCAGCCAGCAGTGAGTTCTCTTAATCACTGTGATAACCTTTAGCTATCCTTAGTTATCCTTTATTTACTGAACTAGCACACTGTGCAAAGGGTTTGCCCAGTAATGAGGCCGCTCTGGCTTTGGAAGAGTTTTAACCAGTCACATTGTTTCTTTCAGATGTGGGCAGAAGTGAGTTTATTCTCATTCAGATAGAAACAAAGAACAAGAGCTTGAAAAACAATGAAATCCCCAAAGGTGGGATCAACCAGGTTGTTTTTCTTTTAGTTCTTGATTGCAAATTCACAGTATTTTAGCTGCTGAAGCCTCAAGGGATCCTTTTGCTTTTGCAGAACTCTGTCAGTGCAGAGGCCTAGCACTTAGGAAACTGTTATTTTCTTCCTAGGACTGCCACTAGCCAGGGGACCTTGACATAGTCGCCCCCTCTCTCCAAGTCTTGTGCATTTCCCTTTTTATAAAACCACAAATAAAGGACCAAAGGCTTTTGCTCTGCAACTTATAGATGTAATGTCCATTTAAGAGCAGGCTCTGAAATTTGATTTCCTATATTACAAGGCCCATAGGGCTTTGACATTTAGTTTTGCCATCAGAACGATCACCTCTAATTGAGCAAGACTTGTAAACTGGGTCCTGTTTTGGGACTCAGACTAAGGCTAAAGCAGGCTTCTCCTACAAGATCAGTAACCCTGACTGAAGCCACTTACAGATGACAGCAGCCTGGCAAAATTTTTTCCCTTCCTGGGTTTTAATCTCTGTTTTGTGATTTGTGCAGAAAGACAGGAGGGATTCAGTTGAAGTTTAAGTGGTTAATGCTGGTTAGGAGTATAAAAACACAATTGGCAGAATTGGTTGGTTCAGGATTTCTGGTGGCCGGTTCCTTCAGCTGAACATGGAGCTCCACCATGGGTGTAAGCAGGAGGCCTTTTGAACATTGCATGCTCCCCTGGAGACCTGGGGCACAGGCACACCAAGAAGGTGTGTGTGCTGCAAACGCCTCTGCAGATGTGCCTCATCTTGTCAAGACCTTGTTTCTGTATCATTGCTATTGAGGATTAGTAATTTGCATCCAAGCTTTGCATTTCCCTCCCATTTCCAGTTCTCCTTGTCCAGTTGCCTACCATGAGCATGGTGAAGGCAGCCACGTCTCACATCTGTCCCTGCAAAAACATGCACATTAGGCAGCTTGCTCTTATTGCTCCTATCCAGTACTATCTTACTGTGCCCCTAATAACTTGGCTTTGCTATCCTTGGAGGTAAAAATTTAAGCAGCAATAGAGGGAGGAGTTCTGGTCCTGTGCAAGGTGCTGCATAAAACTGGTGGGGAGTCCCACCCACCAGAGCACAGCAGTTCATGAGCAACTGTGGAGGGAAGACCAATCAGCTGGTGCTTGTGGGGGTAGGGCTTGCACAGGAATGTTTGGCGTGTGATGAATGTGCCCCACTATTTACATCTCCCCCCCTTCAAATTTTCACTGTGCTGGAGCCTGCCTACTCCAGCAACTCCAGCTCCTGCAGTCTTTACCAGCTATGAGGTCTGTAGTCTGTGCTTGGTAGAGTTCAAAGCACTTCCTATTAGGTGTAAGAGTGTTCAATTAGGAACAGGTGGAGTGGTTAGGCAGCCCTTGTGCTGGAGGGAGGTTAGAAGGCTGTGGTGCTCTCAAGGGAGTTCTGGTTCCTTTGGCTGCTGCACAGAGGAGATTGAGAGCACCATGTCCTGGCACAGGCACAGGGGCTGCTGCTCAGAGGGACTGTAAGCAGAGTGGTCCAGGCTGGACTGTGAGACTCTTGCTCTTGTACTTTCACTACAGAACTAAAGGACAGAAGGTGATTCTCCTGACTATTTGTGCAAAGTTCAGTGGCAAGCAGCCCAGGCAGCAGAACAGTGACTCCTGTCACTGGCTCTTACAGGCATGAGACATTTGAGGCCAAACCTCTTCTGCCTCGTGATGAGGATAAGATCTAGACCTCAATTTCCTAAATGCTGAACTGAGTTTAAGAGAGAGAGAGAGACAAAGTTACCTTTCCTCAGGGGCTTTGGGTTTTGCACTTGTAATTGAACCTGCAATCCCAACAGCCACCTGTTTGTTTAGAGGTCTAATTTGAGGCCAGTACTTCCTTCCACCCTACTGTCAGTGTGACTAAAAGCACTGCTGCTTTTTCATTTTAGAGGAAATACCCTGTCCTGGCTGTCATGCACCGATGCTATTCTGTGAACTCTAAGGGCAGAATCTGAGCCCTATACTCATGGTAGTGACAGGATCCTGGAACTGGTGATTGTTTTTTTCACATCTGAATTTTTCCCCAGGCAGTACTGGCTAAGAAGCAACATATGTGGAAAATATGATATTACATTTATGCCTAGAGCAGTTGCAATACGTATTTCAGTAGCAAGCCAAGGCCTGACATGAGAATGGAGAAAGGGCTGCTCACTTTCTCTCACACAGCCAGCACAGTTTATTTTTCGTGGGCTAAGTCTCTGTGGTGGCAGGACTACATTAGATCCTGCCTGAGGTTTGTCTGACCAGCTGTGGACATCCTGGGTTCACTTTAAAGCTGGTGCAGAGACAGAGGCACATCTGGAAGATGCCATCTCATCCTTGCCTGGCCATGTAGAATGATGCAAGTCAGAGCCTTGTGGTGCCTGATTCTCTATTTTGGCTGTTGGGATGACTGGGCTCCATAGTGGGGGCATCTGCACAGCCAATCTGAGTGACACAGAGGGTGCTGGAGCTGGGGAGCAGCTGTAACCTCATATCCATCTGTCAGGTCTGGCCAAACCTTTAATGCAGAACATGTCACTCCTCCTATTACTCCTTGATTCCAAAACACAGTGGTGTTTCTGGAGACAGGCAGTCCTGGGTGTGGCTACTATCTTGCCTCTTGATTAGAGGTTCTGGATCCTGCCTGCAGGTTTAGCTTTCTCAAGAGTTATGGCTTTCTCCTTCTCTCTTCTGAAGATGATGCAAGTCTAACAAGCTTGTGCCTCTAATTTTCTTCCCACTCACCAGTCTTTTGTCAATGCAGACTGTCAGGACCTGTCTCACACCTCGTTTTGGGCAGCATGTAGCACGGCAAGCTTTCAGCATTGACTGAATTCCACCACACTTTTGAAAATATAAAATAAAACAAATTGTAAAAAATATTAATACCTAGAAGAAAAGCATGTAAGTGGATAACTTCCCTGTCCAAAACAGATTTAAGATGTGCAAGAACTGTTGTGGCTTGGACTAATTGACAATCTGTAAAACAAAGGCCATTGCAGTTGAAACAACTTTTTTTTTCCTTAGTTATTATGTTAAAAAGCACCTCCTTATTTAAAGAATGGAAGTACTGGAGCTTTCAGCACATCTCTAAATAGATAATTTTGACATATAATCATTTGCACTAATAAAAACATTGCCTTATACTGCTTATCTATATCCATCCTGCTTTTGCTGTCTAGCATGGGATTGTCATTGTGCTACTTTTAAACAGTCTGAAGATTAACAGAGATCTCTTGGGTATGAAGACAGTGATAAAATGCCAAAGGGAGCAGCCTTTGAATTTTATTAATTTTATTCAGTATTTATGCAAAGCATGTATACTTCATGGTTTACAAGGTGCCTGTCAGACTTCCACTGTGCAAGTTTTTGTACAAAATGAGAACATGTCTCTGTTCTAATGGTGTTACAATCCACAGGGCAGTTTGGGTGCTTCACTCTTCCCAGTTGCCACAGGTTTCCTCTGATTGTACACCATGAAAAACCTCCTCTACAATTTTTTGTTTAAAAAAATGCTCTTTTCATGCTCTTTTTTTCCTCTGGTTTCAACTGTGACACCACTTCAGGGCATCCACTGTCTGCTGTGGGTGGACACTGAGTCTGGACAGGAGAAAATGCAAGTGAAGAAGCAGAGGAGCCAGATCAGCATCCCTGGCAGTCTGAGGCAGCTCGTGGCCTCTCACAGGCCACCCTGGCTAGTGAGCATCATGGCAGATTTGAGCAACAAGGCAGCACTGCCAGTTGGAGGGCCATTCCTCAACAGCACCAGGGACACTATGGGGAAGATGTGAAGACAAAGGCATCAAAACTTCATTTTCAGTGGAAATCAAAATCCCAAAAATGTGGTTTTAAGCTCTTCTCTAAAGAGTTTGTTGTCCTTCTGCCCACCCCCTCCCCTTGCTCTTGAATCCCTTAGTTACAATAGGAAAATTGTTTCACTCTTGCTTTTCCCTGTAGCTCAGCACTGGGCTCCCTTCCCAGAGCAAGTTTTAAAAATAATTTTAAAAAGAGACTGTTTCCCCATGAGACAGTGAGGAGGCAGATGTGCTCTGATATGCCATGGCATGTCTGCTGGTACTGTTGTGCTCCAAGTCCAAGCTTGGTATGCCTACTGAAACAAATGATGTCTCTCTCATGCGACTGCTTGCCCTTGGAGACACTGCCTTCTTCCTTTACTTCTCAGGAGAAAGAGACAGCCACATACAACACTAGAGTCTCACAGAGGCCATGATTGGAGACTGGAGATCCAGCCTGGAAAAATATTTGGAGTCAAGAATGTTTTGAAAGACTAGGGTAGAGGGGTCAAGCATGTGAGGGGATAGATTTTCTATTTGTAGCAAATCCAGTGTCAGTCGTGTGAACAGAGACAGGGCTGGAGAAGCAGTGTGGAAAAGCAGACAAACAAGCCTGGCAGCTTCTTAATGGCTAGAGAGTTTGGATGCTGACATGCTTTTCAGGTTTGTTTTGCAGGGAGGTATTCTTCTTTTCAAGATGTTGTTCTTAATGCTTGTGACCCTTGGAGAACAGGAAAGCTGCTCATCCATGCTCAGGTCAATGAAAATGGATGTAAACCTTTCATTCTCCTTTCCCCCTATTCCTCCTCATATTTTCTCCTCATTTTCTTATCACAAGACTTTCCTCAGATATCTCTCATCATCTCACTTGACCTGTCACAACCGGCCTCCTGGGTTTCCTCACACCTATTTCCATTTGTTTTCCTTCTTCACCTTTTCTTAGCACCCCAGATTTTCAGGAATGCAGATCCTCCTCAGCTCTAATTTTTGCCCAATATCTTCCTTTTCCTACTGCTCAATACCATATTCTGGGTCCTGACCTCTTCTCTCCAACCTCTCTTAATTTTCCCCAACACACTTTATTTATCTCTCTCACGCCTTGCAAACTCTGTGTCTATACAGTTTGTTGTCTACAGCCTCTCTTGTCTCCCACACACCTCTGCCTGTCACTGAGTGATCAGCCTCCTCATGGGGGAAGTGGAGGGCCGGGCACTGATCTCTTCTCCGTGGTGACCAGTGACAGGACCTGAGGGAATGGCCTGACAGTGAGCCAGGGGAGGTTTAGGTTGGGTATCAGGAAAAGGTTCTTCACCCAGAGGGTGTTTGGGCACTGGAACAGGCTCCTCATGGAAGTGGTCACAACACCAGCCTGACAGAGTTCTAGAAGTGTTTCGACAATGCTCTCAGGCACACGGTGTGACTCTTGGGGTGTCCTGTGCAGGGCCAGGAGTTGGACTCGATGATCCTTGTGTGTCCCTTCTGACTTGGGATATTCTGCAATTCTATGATCACTTTTCTCATGTGTCCCTTTGGCCATATCACTCTGCATCCTCCCTGCATTCCCTCTGCTCCATCACATGAAACATCAGGTTCTTGCCTGCACCGTTGACACTGCTCAGCTTATTGCACTGTCACCCGTGATGGGTTTGGAGAGGGCTGCCGCAGGTCCCACGAGGCCACACTGCTGCCACAGTTCATGCTGACACCATCAGCTCACACTGCCCATTGCCAACCAAATGTGTATTTTGCCAGAGCCCTTCTGCTCACATCAGCAGCCTTAGGGCTGTTTTGAATCTGATCTTAATACTCCTTTTGGCATCAGCCCCTACAGGCATCATTCCCTATCACTGCCTACAGGCATCACTTCCTGTGATGCCTGTAAAAGCATCTGATAGCAGATAAACTACTGCAGCACTGAGCCATCAAAACCTCTGGCCAACTCCGTCTCGCTGTGTTTAAGTCCTCTGTCTGTGGTCCCTTGGCTGAGAATGTAACCTTCCCAGGGCAGAGCAGTCCTTTTGTCTTTATCTTTTCAGCGTGGTGAGTGCCACAGCATGATGAAGGCACTAGTCCCTTTAGTAATAATGATGTTAGCAAAAGAAAAAAATACACAGCTCTGTGTTCAAAGTCACAACAGCTATCTTAAATTTGATAGAAACTGGAAAGGGACCTTGCTTGGACAGAAAATCGAACTGGGAGCAGAGGAGTGGAACTCCATGCTGTCTTTCAACTGATGCTCCTCATGGGAAGTGAGAATCTGAAGCTCCTGCTCTTCAGAATGAGTCAGGTTTATCTGTTTGCTAGTAAATGCAGAGCTAAATTGGCAGACAGACCCCAGCCTCACACTCTGAAAGGGAAGAACTCCTCAGAGTTTCCCAAAAGCCCATAAAAGCCCTTGAGGCTCAGAAGACAAGTTGGGGGTGTACACTTGATGAGACAGAGCTGCCGCTTTGAAGCAAGAGGTTGGTTCGCAGGTCCAGAACAGAGGCAGGATGTTTCCTGGTGGAAATCATTGATCTATTCAGCCTGCTAGTGCCTGCTATCATGGACATCTTGAGACACCTCATGTTGCCTTTTCATTGGATTGGGACCATGCCCATCCTGAGGTAATGCATGTCAGCCTTGAAGTGGGGTGTTTAAATTTATTGTCTGACCTAGCTTTGCCTAAGTAGCAGGGCTTACCATGCTTATGAAAATATTTTCTTCTGCTGCCCAGGCAATTGCAAGTCTGGGGTCATAAAAACACTTAACAACAAATGTTCAGCTTCAGTTCTTGATTTTCCAGGAGCCTTTTTACATACAGGAAAATGAAATTTTATGTCTGTGCTTTCCTTTCCATCACCTTTCCTGAACATGAGTAACTCTTTCTGGCAGGGCTGGGTGACCAGTCATCTGCCTGGACCAAACCCAAGCCCACTTATTACATTTCCTGTTGTTCCCCAGCCTGTCCAGCCTGCTTCTGTCTCCCCTAGCTGATATCACTGCACCAAGAGTGTCAACGTATTTCCTTGTCATGATACTTCCAGAAGTCATCCCTGAGTAGAGGAGTGGTAGTCATACAGTGCAGTCTATTTTTAGCCTTTCCAGACTCCTTCTCTGACCTTGGGCACGCATTTAAACCACTCACTGTCCCACTCAATAATTTTCAATATGGACATAATCCTACCTTGTCTGGAAAGCATTTGTGGGATGGTAGCACCTGGGAGGTTTTTTGCTTGGAAATTGTATTATAAAAGGGACTTGTGCCCTATTGGCATCTAGGATTTTTTTAAGTTGATGGCAACACAGCTGATCACATCTCACTTTTTGGGTGGGAAAATCCTACCTTTTCTTCACTCCAAGGTACTGCTCTGTAATTTGCTTTCCATCTCCACTATTTTGAACACATCAATTTTCCCAGTCACTGAAGGAATACTGCTTTTACCCAGCAGTAGCCAAGGTATCATAGGCAGCTGTTTATTGGGTGGATGGTTACCCTGCTGAACATAAACTCAGGAGCAGCTTCATTCCCCCTTTTTGCCAGTTCCATAGATTTGGCCAAAATGTTCTGTGGCGGATGCTGCTTAGGGGTATGTGATCTGAGGGTGTTCATCCTTCTATCTGTTGTTAATCTTTTCTGAGAGGCTCTCCCAAGATGAAGGCATACTGGAAGGTTTTGAATTCCCCATACAGTGCCAGGTGAAGTGGGAGGTGAATGCCTTTCCCAAGCATCTAAGCAGGATGTGGCTGGCAGCAGTAATGATGACAGACACCCCAAAAAGGGACAAAGGGGGCTCCCAGCAGCTCCAGTGTTGCCACTTTTTTCTCTCCCTCTCCTTTGGCCAGGCTCACAGCTGGAGAGGACAGCTAATACCTTCTTTGGGATGGTGCATCTGACTTTGCAGCATCCCCTCTGACAGTCTCAGGAACATTTCTGGCTGTGTCAGCCAAAATTCCTGCCGGGAACTGCTGCAATGCAGCACACCACACCCCCGCCGGCTCCGAGCCCAAGCCTGGACAGCCGGTGCTGTTCAGCTCCAGCCCCGCCGCTGCCACAGGCGTCCCTCCTCCTCCTCTTCCCAAGGAGCCCTGATGATTTCAGGTTGCTTGGCATCCTCTCCTGCGGGCAGTTGGCGTCCGCAGCTTGTGTCACAGCAGCCCGGCGCACGTTCGGTTTCACAACGTGCTGCCTGCAGAACGCGCTGGCTCCCCGAAGGGATCGGCTGTGGTTTCAGATTTCATTTCCCTCGCACGCTACACCCGAATTCCAGACGCTTTCTGGCTTCGCTGCTGCATGGACTCTGAGCGTCGGTCCTTTGCCGTACCCAGCGGAGGCAGACGGGACTTCCCTCGGCTCCAGGGAGTGGACCATGAAGACGTCAATTGTATTCTTGCTTTGCATCTCAGTTTTCCCAGGCTTTTCCCAGGGCCGAGTTGTTAGAGAGGATGAAACTGGTTTTGCCGAGTGTAACGTGTTCTTCCCTGGACAAGTCCCACCAGAAGGATTTACGGAGCCGTTCCATGTGAAAATCTGTCAGCAGTACAACAAAGAGCCACGCTTTGCAACCCTCTACAGTACTAAGGACAAAATCCCTCTTTATTCAGCTTTTAAGTTTACAAAGCCAGCTCAAAGTGAGGAGGAGAACTGGCTGGTTGAACCGCAGGTAAGGCAGCTTTTCCTTCGCTGCAAAGCAACTGTTCCTGGAGAACATTTCCTCTGGGGTGAAGCTGGGGCTAGAATTTTGCGAAGGAGGCAGGAACTCTGCTTGTTGAACTTCTGGTGGTATGAATTTAGCATGAGCAGAACTTATTTTTGTGCTTGGAACTGAGCAAACAAATAGTTTCTTGTCCCGGGGAGCCTATAATGAAAACTGAGAGGCTGCTGCATGAACGTGCAGTGCCAGGGAAGAGGAAAGCCCGCTCTGACACCGGTGATGTGTTTGTCCTGCCCACCTCCTGTGGGCAGGGAGCACTGCTGGTGGGTTAAACATTGCAGTGTCATGTTCAAGTTTGTTCTGTTGCCAATATGATCACAATGTTTATAGGGGCTCCTTAGCTTCACTGAGCAGAGATAAAGCATCCATTTGTGGTTCACCAGGTTGATGCTGCAGCTTTTCAGTGTGTCCCAGTGTTGCAGACTGAGGTAGGAAAATGAGTTGCTGTGTCCTGGGGTGTGCAGGCTTCAGTCAGGTCAGAAGTATGCAGTATAAAATGAATTTTGTCAGAGCCTCAGTGGTTTTTGTCTCCCCTGACACTTGGCATGTCTAAGCAAGGCCTTCAGGCTATTAAATTTAAAAGAAATCCTTTAAAAACTGGTGGTACCCTAAGAGAACTTTAGCTCTCCTTTCCCCCCACCCCACCCCACTCATGTTTCAGATTTTTCAGCAGTGATAATGAGGAATATTGTAGCAACATCAGGCTACCCCATCTGTTGAGCTCAGGAAAGATTGTCAGTGTGCAAGGGTGCTTTGTTGGGGCAGGAATGGCTGCAGTGTCAGAACAGCATTTTAGGAGTGTGGCCCTCAGCCTCTGGATGTTGCCACAATCAAAGCTCACCCCTCTGCCAGGAGAATGCTGTGCTTATTTTTCTCATGTGTGGTGATGAGATACTAAGGCCACAAGGCCACAGGCATTGAAGACAGGAGATATTACATGCTTATCCTCAGCCTGGACTGTCTTCTGGCTCTCTGGACTCAGTTTTGAGTTGCAGGAGTTTCTAAGGGCCTTTTGATCTGAGCTCCTTCCACTTCACAGGCAAGCTGTGGGAGCTTACCCTTTTAAAACAGAGGAAAATTTTTGCAGGCTCTGTCGTTATTGAGTTGTGGAAGGGTGGCAAATATTTAAACTGCAAAGAGGTCCTAGGCTGGCAAAGAACCTTTGGTCAGTGCCACAGAGGCAGCAAGGCAAAGCGGCAGAGATGAGATCCTTTCTCATTTGCCTTGGCCTGTGTCACCCTTCATCACCTCCAGCCCCCATATCTCCTCTGACTTCTTGTGGTCCAGCTCTCCCAACCTACCTAAGTAGGCTCAGGGGTTCCCTGGACTTCCCTTTAGCTGGCTTCTCTGCCTTTCCTTCTCCATACCTTTTGACCCCTCATCTTGTCTTGGTTCCTGCCAGCACTTCAGAGTCCCAAACCTTGTGAGTCCTGCCACCAAAACCTTCTGTAGCCTCAGAAATAATAGGGCAGGTGCTAGCTTTATTTGCTCTGGCTTCTCCAGAGCAGCCTCCCAGGTTGACAATAGTTCTTAGTTGACAGTAATGGGTCTCCTTCATCCACTAGTGAAATGCAGATGTCTCAGAGGCCGGAGTTAGCAACTCTTCAGTTGCCTGGAGGAACCTCTGACTGAGAAAAATACTAGGACAAAAAAAAATCTGCAGAAGAATATGTAAATCAAAACCATGAAAAGTTCTTATAACCCGAGAAATAAGTGCATACAGCCCTCTCAAACACTGCCACTTGGAGGAGAGAGTGGGGAAGAGCTTTCACACCCATTATGTATTGTTCTACCAAGGCCAGGTCAGATGGCTGCTGAAGGGATCCCTTAGCAGCACCTGCTCTGCAGCATGGCCCAGTGAGCTCAAATCACCGATTTTCTGGGTAATTTCCTTGCCAAGACAGGGATAGCTGGGTATGAGCTGGTTCAGCTGTGCAGTGGCATGTGCTTACACATGGAGATGCAGACACACAGCAAACAGAAAGAAATCACTATAAAAACACTCTCAGCACTCCAATGAGGGCCTCAAGGTTGTGATATGCTTTTTGGGAGGGATAATGATGTAAGCAGTGAGGGCACCATCTCACTCCCTCCTCAGGAATGTCTGCCTGAGAAACAAATGCCAAATGTAGCACTGAGGCAGTAATTCGGTGAGAAGTGTGAGGAATGTCAGTGCCACCCACTGCAGATTGGCAGCTGGAAACAATGAATTAATTCAGCAATTAGTGAAAAATTAGAGAGCAGGAAGGGTAGGCTGATGAGCAGTGTACTGATGGGACTCCCCCAGGCGCAGGTCTGAAAACCTACTCTGCTACGGATTTCCTAGGGGTTGAGAGCAAGTCACTTAGGTGTCTTATCTCATTTCATTTTGGTTGTCTGAAAATCTCTGTGTTTGATTCTTTCTGTAGCTTAGAGAGAGATGGAAAACTCCAGAGTTGCTTTGTCCATCCTAATTTGTGAGGGGCTGGATGAATTACCTTGTGTTTTCATTTGGTTAATGGTTGCCACTAGGCAGATGACCAAGGTGGGATTCTTGCCCAGCTATACTGCAGCTATCTCTGAGCTGCACTTGCAACCTCTCTTGGTAGAGAGTCAAGAGAACAGGCACTTCTAGAGCCACTCATGAATGTCCTACTACAGAAACTTCAGCGTAAGATGCAGTGTGCCTCTTCCCTGAGGTATGAATCCCACACTAAGGTTGGATCAAACATTTCCACTTCAATCAAAGGTCTAAGGATGTCTGAGGAAGCAGTGGTGGAAGAAGGAAGCTGAAGTTCAGGGATGCTACATAACAGGATGGGGAAGCTGGGGGGTGGCAGTGTCCTGCCTTGTTAAATGACCAAACTCAATGGAAGCTGCCTGCCCTACTCTGTGTTGCCATACTTCTAATCCCCCTCTGCCTCTGTCCCATCTGTGAAACTGCACCCTCCACTTAATGACACACATCAGTATTGTTATGTGCTAACATCCATACAGGCTTCAGGCACATCAGTTATTTCTAAATCTCCATTCTATGATAAGGACTTTACCTGTCTGCTTGCATTTTGCCCTGAGCTGTTTGGACAGGTGGCTTCATAGCTGACTACATGAACAAAGATATGTTTTGGGGTGACACAAGGCAGAAGCTTTTTGAAACAGGGAGGAAAGGTATCTTGCAATGCAGATTAGATGCAGTGCTGAGATGGCCTGCCTTTGGGACTGAGCTGGAGAAGGCATGAAAACCTCAAGTACGCCTTAGTTATTACAAACCATAATAGGAGTTATTATAAGCATAATTAGGTGATGTCAGAGCCTTACACATGAACAACACAAAGCTGCATTTTTATCATATTCTTTTTTAATTGCACCCAAACAATCTCAATGGTATGTGCAAAGGCCTGCAACTGGACAGGTAACCAAGGATTCCTCAAGGTTTGCATACAGCAGCTCATAGGGAGAGAAATTTTAAGTTTATTCTGCTTCGTATAGGTTGGCAATTTCTGCTAAGAGGCAGAGCTGATCCAGCTTAGGTCTATGTGTTCTCGTAATAAGGCAACACTCACCATGGGAGTGAGATGGGATGAGTCTCTGAGAGGGTGTCAAACTCCAGTGGGTCATAGCACTGAGGACAGTTCCTGGGCACAGCCTCACATTTATGCTCAATTCCCCTCACCTCTTCCATGCAATTAAACACACTGGGTGCATCCCTTGTCCCATGGGACACCATCATCTCATCAGAAGGGGAGAATGGCAGGGGAAGGGGTGGCAGGAAGAAAGTAATTTTGTGGAATGCAAAATGTCTGGCCTCATCAGCCAGCTGCAGCCTGTTGTTTGGGGTGACTGAGCAAGAGGAGCAGAATAAGGCAGTAAAAGTGCAGAATAAGTCTTTTTTAAGCAGTGCATTTAGAAAAAGCTGTGACTTGTGTATCAGCACATGGGACTCACTATGATCCTTCCAGTCCTGAAGCAATAAGCACCAGGTGCTTCAAAAAAAAGAGCAAGAAACTTCCTTAGCAGAAGGTGGGGTAATGCAGCCCTCTGCAATGGCCAGGCTTGGCACTGTGACCAAGCTTGGTGCAGAGGGAGCCCTGCGCCTTGACTGCAGGGGTTTGGCTGATGCAGGAGGCCAGCCAGAGCTCAGTTCCCAGGTGGGGGTGATGGACAATTGCTGACACTGGCCCTTTCACCCTAACTCTCAGCACAGGTGGTGCAGAACTGTGAGGTGGTGATGTGGCACTAAGAGGAGGCAAACTCTGTGTAAGGTTGCAAGGGCATAGTTGGGTATCTGTCCAAGAGCACTGCAGGGTGGTCAAGAGACAAGGATGGATGACCTGGCAATGATTCAAGGTACACTATGAGCTGTCATACTGTCATACAGACCATACACCTGGTCTGCCATAGATGTCTCCAAAGTGCCTATTAGATAGTGCAGTAAACAATTTATAGGCCAGGGGCAAAGGCAGATGGTTTAATTGGGTCAGCACAGTGCTGGGACCTGAGGGCCACACCCTCTGAAACAGAGACTACAGAAGGCAGTGACTGCCAGAGATCATCTGCCTGCCACCCCTGAACTTCTACCAACAGGTTCACCCTCTAATTTGAGGAACAAAATGACAATTTGGCACAGCCCTCTGGAGTGGCTGCAGGCAGTGTCAGTAGGAATGACTATGGATCAGACGGTGCTGTGGCCACCTGAGAAAGACCGAACACACCCTGACATTCAGTGCGTCTCCTCCCACTGCTCTTTACTGCCTCGCCTGCCCCCTTCCCTTGGCTCCAGGACAAATTCCCGCTGCAGTAATTGCTACCTCTGGCTCCACTGCCTAGGAACCGCAGGCACAAGCAGGTAGCACAGATTCTGTGGAGGACCTTTGGTGAGAGCGGTGTGGTCATTAAGGATGAGGTTCAGACTATTAATGACATGAGGGTCAGGTTACTGATGACCAGCCCTGTGACAGCCCTAGGGGCTCACTGCTGTGTCTCCTGTTCAAAGTGGGGTAGTTCAAGTCACCTGACTTGATGTCTGGCTTCATTCTTGCTTCTTACACAATCAGTGGTGAGAGGTAAATGCCTTCTCTAGACATCTTATACACCATGGCTTGTTTGTGGTATTTTTTGCCTTTCCCCATGGCTTGGATTTGATAGTTCAGAGGAGCTTAAGGTGCCATGGTTAAGCTCTTAAATGAAGTGCAGGTACCACCACAGTAGGAGGTGAAAATGTGACCCTAGCCATCTATTGGTCTTAAAATCTCTTCTAGTACAAATTACAAGTTAGAGGGTTGATATATGGTGCCTGGTGAGATTTTGAAGTCTCTGCTGTGCTGTGGAGCCTAAATCACTTTAGCAAAGGTGTTTGGCAAAGAAGCTAGGTAGAGAATACACTCCTCTGAAGCACTTCAAAGAAAGTAAGGAAAAGGTGCAGGATATAATCCAAGGCATGGCATGTACTAGTAGTCCTAATGAAAAGTATACATCAAGGCCTGTTTTACATTGTTTTCTAGGAAAAGCATGCATCTAGGAATTGCATGCAGTAATGCTTCTCTCTACTCTTTCAGATCGATGATCCAGAAAATGCCTTGCATGAAATGGTGCATGAAGCCGATATCGGTGGCACTGTGGCCAACCTTGGTGAAAATCAAGCCCTGACCTCAGACTACGTGGGCTCTGGCTATGAGAGAGGCTTTCTCAATCCCAGTTTGCTCAATGAGGAGGATTTCCAGGTGGCCACTTACACACTCACGAACGCTGTCCCTCTGAGCCCAGCTCTGAGCAAAAGCTGGCACAGAGACATTGGGAAGGTAGTGGAGCAAGCTCTGATCCCTCACTGTTCCAACATGGATCATCTATATCTCCTTGCAGGTGCAATTCCTTCCAGTGTCCAAGTTAAAGGCAAGGTGTCAGTGCCAGAGAGCCTCTGGCTGGCAGCCTGCTGTGATGCTCCAGAGGGATGGTCCTTGGGACTGGTGAAAAATGTCAATGATGAAAGCAGCTTGACAGACCTCACAGTGAGAGAGCTGGAGAAGCAGCTTCTACCAGGAGTTCACTTGTTCAAGGGCAACTGTGGGGAAGACAAACAAAGCCAGGAGAAAAGAGAAGCAGTATTGCAAGTTGTCAGTCAGGTCCGCTCTGGAGAGGAAGTAGGAACAAGTAAGAACCAGGAGAATACAAGAATACTAAGTAACAACCAGGAGAATACAAAGGAGAACAACCAGGAGACCAAAGACAGTGGCTTGGTGAGAAGAGTGGCTGGCATCATTGCTACCCCTTTCATCAAACTTCTGGAACTCCTCATCTACATCTTTGTGGAGCTGGTGAAGTTGGTGTTTTATTTTCTGTGGCTTGTTGTAAAGCGAGTTGTTGGTACAATTCTGGATGGAGTCTACAGCGTGTGGAACGGGATGGTGTCCTACCTTAAAGCTGTCAGCATGGTGCTCATCAGCATCCCCTATGATATTGGGAGGGTCATCATCAACATCTTCCTGGGCTTCCTGCAAATCGTTCGAGATGTGGTGTCCCTCACCTACAGGATCCTGAGCATCCCCATGGGATTCATCCTTCACCTTGCTGCTTTCCCTTACCACACCATCTGTGCCATTCCCTCTGTCCTAAAAGACGTGGCCACTGGGATCGGGGGCACCTTCTCGCTGGTCATCGATGCCACAGCCGCGGTTCTGCATGGCTTTTATTACCTAGCTTGTCACATCGTCAAACGGTTTGTCCCTAAAGGCTCCTCTGACGACTGATGGGGACAGAAACCAAGGCTGCAAGTACATGGAATGAAGGAGGAGTGGGGCAATGCTTTAAGAGACATGGCCAAATGCTGTCAATTTCATTCTGGTATTTATTGTAGTGACATTAATAAAAGTGAACTGACTGGGGAATAACAAGGAGGGCCAAGGCAATGTCACTCGGGCCCGCCACCACTGTAACTCAAGTTCTGTCTGTTGTAAAATGTTTGGGTTTTATTGGTGCAGGGCACAAGTTTGTGTGATTTGCAGGTGTCAAGATGCTTCCTCTGGGAGATGCATGCTAAATGTGGTACGAGGTGATTTCTTTCTGGCTATGATGACACTGAGACTTATGCAGTGGCATATGCAGAAGCCCATCCCTTCCAAGGATCAGGTGGTGGTGGTTAGGGGAGGACATGAGTTACAGAGGGTTACTGGGACTTGATGAAAGGATGAAGGAGGCAAGAGTGCAAGGACTTGGGGCTGGGAAACAGCAGGGAGCAGGGTGGAATGGGGGCAAGGTCCTGCTGTTGGTTGCATTGCTCACTTCTCTGGTGTCTCACTGGTGGAGGGGATGCAGCTGGGTATATCTCATAGTCTTCAGGCCTTTCCAGACATCTGAAATTGCATGGATCTTGCTGCAAAGAAAGACCCATTGCCCCTTTTTTTTGCATGATGGGAAAGCATTTTTCCTTAGCCATACCAAGTTCATCTTCCCCCAGCCCTTCCCTGCTGTTGTCTGGTGACCACTGAAGGTCTGAGCCCTGAATCTTCAAGATGCAGTGTTCCCTGAAGGTCTAAGCCCATGAATGTCTTAGCCCTGAAGCCCTCGTGTCTGCTCCAATGCCGAGCCAATCTGGGAGCTGCACTTTTGGATTCAAATCTGTTGTCACCTGCCTTGTCTCCCTTGAGAGCTGACTGCTCCTGAAGTACACAGGGGACTATGGACTATTAGGTGGGAGGAGAGGCAGGAGGGATCCTGGGCTGCAGTGCTTGTTTTGCTGCTGGAAGACCCACCTCGTTGAGCCCATGCACAAAGGGACACCTTAATGTCAGAGGTGGAACTGACTCCTCTTCTGCACTGCTCATCCTCTCTGCTCACTCCTCACCCCTTCTTCCCTCTGCCAGCATGAGCCATGTCCCCCAACATCTGCAGCCCTGGAGCTGGGGCACACACCAGGGCTTTGCAGGGGACCAGCAAGTGTTTGCAGCCAGATGAGTGGCACAGAGACATCTGCTGGAGAAGGGCACAGGAGTGCTGCCCTTCCCTGGGGCTTGGCTCAGCACGGGGCTTCAGATCTCTTGGTGCAGTTGCCTGCAGGAGGGAGGCTTCCTGTCTCAGCAGCATTTACTTTGGCTTGACTCCAAGAGGCATTTGGGAGTCCTACATACGTGGTTCCTTCCTTTCGCACCCATCTGCATGTCTTCCTCCAGCACCAGCTTGGTGTGGACCCCTGGTCTACCACAGCATTCCATAATGAGTCCCAGGAGTGTGCAAGCTGGTGCTGCCATCTCAGTGGTGCTGTGTTGGTGGTAGCCTGTCCTGGGTTGAAGAAAAGTCAGCTACTAACATGGCAGCTTTGCCTCTCCGCACCATGTAACCTGCAGCAAGGCTGAGCTGGCGTGGATGGATTCAGAGGGAGAAGGAGATTTGGCTGGTTCATGATGGGACAGAGTTGTTTCTTTAGCTCAGGGGCTGTGTTCAATACAACCAGGTATGTGTGCACATCCCAGCCCAGCACATCCTGGCCAGGTGGCACCCTGTTCAGCAGTGATGCAAATGGCAAAGCTGGGGATGCTGACAAAGTGGGAAAGCAGAGGCATGAGTGGAAAGAGACAATGAGTCCTTGTCTTGCCCTTCATGGGTCACCGCTAGTTTATGGAGAAGGAAAGGTTGTTTGCAAGCAGAACTGGCTTTGTTCAAAAGGAAGGGCAGCTTTTGTGTGACAGTATGGATTGTAGTTGGGTAAAGTCAGTGGTGTTTTGCTATAGGAATGTTGGGTGCAAGGAGCAAAGTCACTGCTCCTAACAGGCAGAGAGCAGCCAGTGGATGCTCTCCAAACTGAACTTTGAGTGTCTGCCCACTCAAACATGTCTGGTCTGCTGTCAGAACAGATGTGGAGCTGATTTCTCACTCCTTCATGAGACCTGTCTCAATCCCTGTGCCCCTCTAGGGCTACATGGCAGCTGTCAAGGCAGGAAAGAAGCCAGCTCAAGCCCCAGGGGATGCTAGGGTGGGTGACAGGTTCCCAGCCTGGGGCCCCCAGGATCCCCAGCAGCCTCTGAAGGCATGTGTGATGGCAGCAGCTCTCAAGTGCAGCCCAAGCACTGGGGAGAAGGGGTAGCTGCCCCCCACAGCTGTCTTGCGTCTTCTGTGTGGCCTTATCTCTGACCCATCTTAGCTGTGTGGCACTGCACAGCACCCAGCCATGCACTTCCTGAGGGCTCTGCACCCAGGGCAGCTTCCCTACACCTGAACCCAGCAGCCCCTGCATCCCAGGTCCAGCAGCACCTCCAGTGCAGCTCTGCAGACGCAGTGACACGGGAGCTCATGTGCTGATAAGCAGCAAAGCTGAGGCACCTCAGGAGGTCTGCACTGTCGATTTGCCCCACCTAGCTCAGGCCAGCACGTCTCTGCTGCAGTCATGACTTCTGACAGCAAGTGGACAGTCCCTGCTGCAGCTCTATAGGATCTGGGCAGATGTGCAACAGTATTAAGATTGTCTTAACATGCTCAGATTTCAAATGCTAAGAACAGTAACTGGCACGGGGCATTTCTCTTCTGTGCTGCGTGTCTGGGCAGGCAGTGGGAAACCTGCCTTGAACATCGAGCAATTATCACAGAACAAGCAACATCCTGCAAAAAACCACTGTTTGAGATTCTTCTTATCTAGGCATGATTTATGGCTCCTGAGCTTTACTCTATCCTTGGAAACCTATGGCTTCAACAAAATAAAATGACTTTTCCTAAGAGGGGCTGGTATCACTTTCTGTCATAGTTGCAAATGATATAATACAGCCTAGGGTGTCCTGACTAATCAGGAAAACACCAGCAGCACAGCTTTTCCTTGTAACAGCTTGACATCTGATATTAATGGCTCTTTTGTGCTTTTTAAATGCCTTTTCTTCTCAGAACACTCCAAGATTCAATTAATTAAGCTGCAGAATAAGTTGGTGAAAGCTGAGGTGTTGCAGGCAGTGAGTATTTCTCTGTGTGTGCCAGGAGAGGGGACTGTTTTATTCTTGTGAGATGCAGTGAGATGCACCTGGAGTGTAGCATGATAGCCAATTTTCATACAGAGATTGCAGCACAGCAACACAGTTCTTTACAGCTCACAGGGAGAAACTCCCTCTTGTGCTGGTCCCTAGACTGGCTTTGCCACAACTTCCTTACCTCCCCTAACAGGAGTAATTATACACCACTGAAAGTATAGAAGTCCTGTGATGAGTAAACCAGATGTTGGCACCTCTGTTTTGCAGGTACCTCTCTTTGGGCAGATGAACCCCTGCAGCTGAGCCTGCATCTGTCTCAAGTCTGCAGGAACTGATGAGTACTGGTATAGATTGCCTGGAGAAGCTGTGGATGCCCCATCATTGGAAATGGTCAAGGTCAAGTTAGCAGGTTGGATGGGGCTTTGATCAATGTGGTCCAGTGGAAGGTGTCCCTGCCTTAACCAGATCACCCCAAGCTTGGCACAGGGGTCCCTGCACCTCGAGATGACCTTTTGTCTCTGCTGCATCCATCCTGGGGCTGAGCACCCATAATGGCAGAGGGACTCAGTAGCCCTGCAGGACAACCCCTCAATTTCAAGCGCTCTGGGTCACACCTCTGCTACCATTGCACACTTTGAAGCTGCTCACCTTCCGTGGGCCTCCATCAGCAGCTCCATCCCTCCCTCTGGTCAGGGAGCTGCTCTGTTCAGCAGGGAATTGAGCCATGCTTGCTCACAGGTTATCTCTCCAGCATAGTCAGTGCCAGAAATTGGAAAAGGTATTGGAAAATAAATACCAGTGTAACTTGTTTGGCCAGGAGGGATTGTCTGGGAGCAAGGAGTGTGAGGTGTGTCCAGGGTGTGTGTGTATTAGTGAGGTTGTGATACTGTGGGTTTGGCATGGGATGATTTCTCTTTGCTGCACAGACTCCTGACTGTTGGACTTACTTTGGTGGATCTCACACTGGGTAACATCTGCTATTGATTTCCACAGAACTGGTGTTTCCAGCCAAGCAGAAACGCCTAAAGACTTTCCAGTGGTGTTAGTGTTACAGCTGGCTGGAAAGTCTCCAAGGAATTATATTCTGTCAGAATGGGGTGATTTATCATACAGGGCTCTTTTCATAGCAATTTACTGTTTTTAGTGGAAAATATTTTTCAAGTCCCAGTTGGAAGAAGGACAGGAAACATCCAAGAGCAGCCCAGGGTCTAGATTAGCGGTTTGGCTGTGGACATTCAGCACCCACTCCTGCCTAACAGCAGGTTTGGCATGTGAACGTGGCTCTTTCTGTCTCAGAGGCATATCCTTCAGCCTTGGCCCATCTTAGCATATGTGTGATTTTCCTCCATTTGTAAGGGTGAAAAAATCCTGTCTCCTTTCCAAAAAATACTGAAATTGTGACAGTATTCCTGGGAGGTAGAAGCCATTTTCTACTGAGCCAGCAGCAAAGTTGCCTGCAAAACTGAAGCAGAGATTTCAAATTCTTCTGCAGTATCATCTTTATTAATAAGTTGATGTTTTAATCTATTTTAACATGGTGAAGAATGGACATCTGGAGCAGATGTCACTGTGTGACTTTTCCAAATCCCCAGTACCTGCTGATGGAATATGGTTATGATCCAATGCCAGGAGCCGCAGCAGGTGGGGAGGACTGTGCTGGTGGGCAGGGAAGGAAATGTGGGAGAAGAACATCAGACTAAACAAAAGGAAGAAATTTCTTTTTAAATGAAGGTAAATTACAATGAGTAAAACCCTGGCACAGGTTGTCCAGAGAGGTAGTAGGTGCCCCAGCCCTGGAAACATTCAAGGTTAGGCTGGGTGGGACTTTGAGCTACCTGATCCAGTTGAAGATGTCCCAGGTTGAGCTTATGTGGCCTTTAAGGGTCCCTTGCAACCCAGGCATTCTATGATTCTGTGAAACCAAGTGGCCAGTAGCTAAATAGTGAACAGTATGGGCTGAGAAATGGTCTCTGCTTGATCCTGACACCAACAAGCTGCTGATGTGAGTGAAGCAGCTCCAGAGGGATGATACAACAGACTCATGGAGACATCACTTTCTGGATTTATGCCATCTAAATGTAGGCATTTAAAATTTCTTCTCTGTAGGAACAGGGTCCCTGTGCTCAGTATAAATATGTCACCTGGCTTTCACCTGAGCACCTCAGCTGGATGCCTAAAGCTGGGACCAAAGGAGCTTAGCTGGGGTTGGTGGCTGAAGGGGCTTGTCCCACCCTTGAAGACCCTTGAGGTGTCCACTGACGTGGTTCACCCAGATGATGGTACAGGTGGGATGGTCTTTCCCACAGCTCCTTGGAAGGCTCTTGGGTCACAAAATCCTTCCATGCAGGTAGGACTAATACCAGGGTGTGATGTCTCCTGAGTGCTGCTGGACACGACCCGCCGCACTCTCAGCCACGGTTGGGTGGTGGGGAGGGCTGTGTGTGGCCCCGTTGGAACAGATGGGATTTACCACTATGTGTACCTCAACCACACAGCTTGGCCTGACCTGTGTGGATTGAATCCAGCTCCCAAAAAACTTGGCCCACATTTTTTGAGTTTATGGAAAACATGCGCATTTGTGCGGTGGATGAGTTAATCCCTCACCCTCAGGCATCTGCAGGAGGTAACTGTACACCTTTGCACTGGAGGTGACTGCCTGCACTTGAAAACACCACTACACCCTGCAAAAATGAGGTGAGTGTCTGATGTAGAGCAAGGGGCTGCCTTCTCAAGGATCTGTGAGGGCACAGAGCCCATGGCTGCAGAAGAGGTGCTGTCAGAGTGGTGCAAATCTGATTCTCATCACTACAGCAGGTAAGGAAGGACTACTCAGACAGAAGCATTAAGGTTGGAAGAGACCTCTAAGATCATTGAATCCTACCATTGACACAGCACTACCAAATGCACCACTAAACTGTGTCTCCAAGTGCTGCATCCATATGTTCCTTGAACCCTTCCAAGGTGGTGATTCACCAATTCCCTAAACAGTCTGCTCCAATGCCTGACCATCCTTTCAGTGAACAAATTCTTCTTACTCTCCAAACTAAACGTCCCCTGGTGCAACCTGAGGCCATTTCCTCTTGTCCTGTCACTTGCTACCTGGGAGAAGAGACTGACCCACACCTGGCTACAATCAACTTTCACTGTGATCAAGGACAAGTGAACAGGCTCTCTGGCTCCAGTGATGAAGGATAATTTTGTCCATCCCCCGATCCTGTAACGCTTCAGATCATGCCCCCATTCCCAACCCATGCAGGGCTGCCTGCCTTTCTCTCAGCCATGGTCCTTTGCCAGGTCCCAGGACATCCCACAGTGGTCACCTATGGGCTGCAGGGAGATTGTCCCACAGCCACTCGGTGTGGGCACATGAGCCATGTGACATGGTCCCTGGTCTGCCACCACCCTTTGGTCTCCAGTGTGGGCGCAGAGGGCAGCAGAGTGGTGACCCGGGAGGATGGTCAAGGAGGTCGTGGAGAATCACCAACACACAAATGTTTTTGGCTCTGAATTTCCTGTGGGAAACTGGCTGGAGAGGTGAGGATGGGGTGTGAAGGAACAGGGCTGTCCTCTGCCTGTGCTGGGTACCACCATCTGGGCACTCACACCACACACTGGGTGTGAGCAGGGACCAAAATCAGGGCAGGGCTCACTTGAGGGTGGCACTGTCCTGCACTGCTGATCACCCATGCTCTGGGACTTCTAGGGGCTATAGCAGGAATTCCACAGCAGCCCTTGGCTTTGAGGAATACTGCAAGATCTTTATATTTTTCACGATGGTGCTGGTGATATGGTCACCCTCCCAGTCCTGAGCTGCTCTGGTGACTGGAGGTGACAGCCACACCATCTGTACCAAGGGGCCTGGACCTAAGATGACAGGTATTTCCAGTGTTTTGGAACTCCCAGTGAGCACAAATAAATAAGCACTTTATATATGTGCAGATATTTATATACATACACGTATTTATTTTATTGTGATCTGTGCATCCTGCAGCTGGAGGTAAAGTTACACCCGAAACATCCCAGGTTCGCAGTTTGTGTTAACTAGTTTAGTCTTTCTGAGGGGAAATGATCATCTTCCCCAGGACAAACTTCCCTGGTGATCCCTCAGCACTAAGTTATCCCCCTCTGGGAATGGATGGGGCAGAGGGCAGGATCTGGGGACTTGGGGGCAATTGGAATGGTAGGTAAGCTTGGCACTGCCCTGAGCCAGCACTCTCAGCACACATTTCCTCTCGCCTTTGCGTGCACCTCCTGTTTTTATGGCTCTCACCCACTTCTGCTCTGGGGTTTGCCCAGGTCTCCCTGGAAGAGGGATTAAATAATCTCTGCATTGAATGATACGCAAGTTAAAATCCACTATAAAGGCATGGAGAGGACTGGATTTGTCCCAAAACACAAGACGTTCTGCTCTAGAGATGTGTTCCCCAGCATGTGGCAAATGATGGCTCAAACAGGAGTCAGGTTTTATCCATTTTATTTAACCAATGAAATTCCTACTGATAACAATGAAAGTAATTTCAGCAAGTATAAATGCGATACAGTTTTAAACAAACCCCATTGTTCCGTACCTATAAATAGATTTTTCAAAACCTCATAAAAAGTGCAGATTTATGAATTGCTGTTAAAATGTTAATACATGATTCCTTTGTTTAAAAATGCATTTTTGTCTCTTAACTCACAAAAAAAGAAAGTTCCTTCTGCATCTGTTCAGATAAATTCAAGTCGGGTAACTTAAAAACTAACAAAAGTCACACACAAAAAATTCCATCCCACTAGGTCAGTCTGTCCTTTCAAATAAAAAACAAAAAACAACAAACCCAACCAGCAACAATAGGAAAGAAATGATAAAAGCTGCTGTGGAACCCACAGTGAGCTCCTAGCAGCTGCCTCACCTTGCAGGCAAACCTCCCATGAAAGCATGGAGCCCGTGGCCTGTCTCTGGAGCTCAGGACAGGGGGTGACCTGGGAGGCAGGACAGGAGATGTGCCACCTGCCCACAGGATGCTGTAGGGACTGTGGGACCCACAAAGCTACCACACTTCCTCACTTCCTGGCGGTGGGAGGGACCTGCAGAGCTTTGTCCTTAACTCTCCATCCCAAAACACCCGCTGGCCGTAGCACAAGGAGGCAAGAAGCTGACAGCTGCTGGGCTGGGTACAATTTACCCCCTGTCCAGAGGGTCAGAGGTGGGAGATGCAATGAAATGCCCCTCTCTGGGCACGGCGCTGCCCTGCCTGCTGCCCCAGCCAAGGGGGCTCAGACCCACGGCTGCCAACAGGGAGCCAGTGCTGCTCTCACCCCGATGTGCCAGGCTCTGCAGTCAGCAAATCAAGGACTCTTTTGCACTCGAGAGAGGCTTGGAAGCTTTTTGGCTGCAGAAGTGCTGTGACCATGTTTGTGGTCCAGCAGCTGGTCTGCTCGTCCCTCTCACGCCAGCGAGCTCTGGCTTGGAGCACCCGTGCATTGGTGAGCAGAGTGTGGGAGGCAGGCAGCAGCAGGCCATGGGCACAGGGGACTGAAATGGACACCAGGCCCCAGCCTTGGCCCCATTTGGGTCTATGTGTGGTCACACACAGGTGGCCTGTGGCTCGGACCATGCTTAGTGCAGAGAGGGGCTCAGCTCACCCACAGTCGAGAGAGGTCGGCTGGTGCTTCTCCCTGTATCTACAGTGGTATTTTATCTACAGCAGGGTCTGTTTAGCAAGAGCAGTTTAAAGTGGCTATGTTTATCAAGTTTGCTACTTTATGAATTTAAAAAAAACCAAAATGAAACAAAACAATAAAACAAAAAACCAAACCCCAACAACTATAAATACAAAGACTCTCACACACCAGACACTTGCAGCCTGCGTGACTCATAAACCGCATCAATATTCTGTTAAAAAGCTTATTCTACTTAGAACTATACATAGTACAAGAGACCTAAAAGTGGCAGTCGTGTTCGGGCACGCTACCTGCCCCAGGGTGGCCCACAGTCAGGTGCTTCCTAAAAATCAAGGAGTTACAGTAACATGGCACAGGACTGCAAAGCCGATCACAGCTTCTGCTTACACTGCATACGAAGTACCAAGGAGAACACAAAAAAGAACTGGTGTTAATACTGATGGATTAAAGAGTAACTATAAAGATCAAAACAGACATTCACAGCATGCTACATATATTGCTCACAAACTTTTCTTTTTTTTTTTTAAAAAAAAAGGCTAATACAAAACAAGGAGTTGGCAGTCTGATTTTCAGTTATGTCGGATAGAAAGATAAAGCATATACATTCATCGTGTGGCTTTCCAGCAAAAGGAGAAAAGGGTAAAACCGAGAAATTTCAAGTTTACAAAATTCCTATTTTTTAAGCTACAGTTCATATCCAGTTCTGGTCACAGTCGTGAAAAGACCTCTGACTGCACTGCCTCGCAGAGTCCAAGGGCTGTAGCCTAAATATTATTTTTCCCCTAAAGTGGCCACATCACCCACCACCATGAGTGGGCTGCTCCTGCAGCCACCTGGGCATGTGGCAGCTGGGCTGGAGGGAAGAGGTTTGGGTCTGGTGGCACGACATGAGCATGAAGTGAGGAATGAGACACAGTTTTGGACTGTTGGTGTTTGGAGCTGCTGCTGTTGCTGCCCCCCAGACTCCTCAGCTGGAGACACAATGCTTAGTGATTGATCCCATTTTGCCTCAAAACTCCCTTCAAAGGGCTGATGGGGATGAGAAAATGCAACTGAACAGCAGCAGGTTCTTCTTGGGCAGAACGGTTCCCTTCCCCTGCTCCATCTCTGGAGTAAGGAAAGGGTCCCAGCTCTGTTCCCAAAGAAGCTCTCTGGACACTTTGGAAGGAGGAATCCTCCACTACCTCCCCTATGCACAGGCACACAAAAGAACTTCTCAGACGCACCAGTGAATTTTCTTCAGCTGACCAGTACCTCAACTCTTCCTGCGCTGGCAGTGTCCCCTTGGGAGCGCCTGTGGTCTGTGCCTCCTGATGCCAACAGCACGGCTTGCTCCCCACAGTTATAACAACTGGCATCTCTGGTACCTCTAACTACTGTCAGGAACAAGGTTTCTATTTTCCACAAGCCCTAATGATACTCAGTACCCTAGGAACGTTCAACTCTGTCTCCAGCAGCTACTTCACAATGTGCATTTGGGTTTTTTCCCATAGATAAATGAAAAACCCAAACCCACTTGTTCCAAGGCTGGATGCAGTCTGCCTGGCTGCAAGGCACCCGAAGGGCTGCCAACCTGATGGCCCTGTAAGCCTGACTGGCAGAAAGGGATGTCAAATTCCTTGTTAGATGTCCCTCTGAGAAACCTGCACAGCTGAAAAGCTCAAGCATGGGGCGTTTCACCAAAGAAAGCATTTCCTTAGTGGATCCACTGGATTTTTACTGTAACTCCAGAGATAGGCTTTGACACACTACTAAGCAAATACTGAGTTTCATCCTTTTGAACCACATTTAGCATTTTCCTGTCCAGAACTAATCTACTACGGCAATTAAGTGTTTTTAAATGTGAGAAAGAGCCTCTGCACTTAACAACAAGCAGTGATAGAAGAACCTTGTTTTCAAGGTTAAGGCTAGGAGGTTGTCCCTGCAGCTGGGAGGCTGCTCGGGGTTGGGAATTGGGAAGACAGGAAGCACTTGATGCAGGAAAGGGGTGATGGCAGGTTGGAAAATGACAATTTTTCCCCTGATGAGCAGCAAAGGATTAAATATCTGCAAGAGAGACCTGATGCATATTGGGGGAGCAGCAGCATGGCCACCTGCCAGGAAATGTGCTCTAAGGAATAAATTAACACTGATCAAGATGCTCCTGAAGTTTCCTCATACTACTGTGCTCTCTCAATTTCTCACACCTGCAACCTATGCAGTAGGTATGAACTACTATATTAATTTTCATTTGCAGATAAAATGTTTCACTTACAATTCCCAAATATAGGAAAGCTGGTGGATGCATCTCTTCAGACAAACATAGTGCTGGGGGGCATGAGGAACAGTAAACCTGAAGTTCAGGTAATGAAAACTGACATTTTATCCAGCTCTTGGAATGATTGCTAACAGCAACAAATTCTTATAGCTTTAAGTTTTAACTGGGAAAGTTCATTTACAATGAATCAACTCCCCTCTTCCTTTGTTTTGTGCAACATCACCCCTTACTTATGGGAGAAGGATCCAAACATCTACAGAAAGTAACTGAAAGAACACCACTTGAGATCAAGAAGATTTGGAGTATTTCTTTTGATCCAAAAAATTTTAGTTCAGGCACATGCTATCCAATTACTACCACCAATGAATGTTTTCTGCAAGTAGAGGTTAAATAACCCAACTCTTCTGAAAGGGAGTCCAAATTCTAGATCATGAGCCTGAAATGTATGCCTATGTTCATGGAAAACACACATGCATGAGAAACACTGAGAACCTGTTCTGCAAGAGCAGTGGCTTACAGTTTAACTGCTTCAGGAGAGATTTCTCTAAGTCTACATTAAGTCCCCAAAACAACTCATTTCATTAACAATCACTGCAAATCACATGGATCTGGTACACATTATTCCTTTAGTCTCTATGGAAATTAAATTTATTCTATTTTTTTTATGTGACTCAGTTTTTTAAAAACCTGACTCAAACATTCAAGTGGGCATCTTCTAGGATTTTGCTGAGTGCCTAGGTGCTTAAATCCCCATTGAAATATAGGCAGCTAGCTGCTTTTTCCAAATCCCATGAAAATAACAGTATCACTACAAACAAAAATACACTTGAAGAATCTGGTGCTTTGACTTTCTGCACTCAAGTAACAGAGCAACAAAATGTTTTCCTTTTTGTTCTCTTCTGATCTGTTTTAAATTTATGCTTAAATTTGTAATTGTTTACAAGCACTGATTTTCTTGTCCTTAAAGCTTTTTTTTTTTTTTTTTTATAATACATAGGAAAAGCTGATAGTGGCAATTCTTTAACTGTTACAGCTGAAGTACATCCTTTTCAAGGATCAAGGTGCTGGGCAAGAGAGGGGGTTGTCCCAGTCTGCTCTGCACTGGGGCAGCCTAACCTCAAGTCCTGTGTGCTGCTTTGGGCACCACAATATAAGAAATATATGGAACTATTAGAGAGTGTCCAAAGGAGGGCAATGAAGATGATGAAGGGCCTTGAGGGGAAGCCACATGAGGAGTGGCTGAGGTCACTTGGTGTGTTCAGCCTGGAGGAGACTGAGGGGAGACCTCATTGCAGTTACAGCTTCCTGGTGAGGGGAAGCAGAGGGGCAGGCACTGATCTCTGCTCTGTGGTGACCAGTGACAGGACCCAAGGGAGTGGCCTGAAGTTTTGTCAGGGGAGGTTTGGGTTGGATATCAGGAAAAGTTTCTTATCCCAGAGGGTGGTTGGACACTGGAACAAGGCTCCCCAGGGAAGCCTGAGGGAGTTCAAGAAGCATTTGGATGATGTTCTCAAGCACCTGATGTGGTGCCTGACTCTCGGTCCTGTCCTGTGCAGGATCAGGAGTTGGACTCAATGATTCTTGTGGGCCTCTTCCAACTCAGCAAATTCTATGATTCTGTGATTTCCATTTCAATGAAGGCTTTAGGACAAAGAATATATGTTTCAATTCAGCCTTGATGAAAATAAATCCATCTACAGCTCACCAAAATTCTCACAGGACACCACAGCATTAGCTGTAGTAGCTATCTGCACAAACTGCACCCAAATTTAAAATTATTATTTCTGTTTTAACAATTTTTTCTGTTCCTGTATGACAATACTCTCATGAAGTTCAGCTGTGGGTAGAGTGTTCTGGGAAATGCAAATGCTTTCTTCAGTTGGCACCTTTTTCACTTCTCTTCATTACCAAAAATAATAGAGCAATCTCAGCAAGGACATACTCTACAGCAACACACACTTCAAGTGACTCTGCAATGATAAGAAGCTGTTCATGCTCAAAAGCTCTGTTCCCTACTCACAGTGTTCCCTGTGCTAGCTGGTTAATTTGTACATATCAAGGTTTCTCTTCAGTAGACAGGAGACTGTACACTTTGTTTTTATGTTGGTCACGGCTGGGATTTTGTAGACTAATATGAATGCTGATAATTACCAATTCCAATGAAGGAACACAGAGGGAGAGGATCTACACTTCCAGTGATTATGGTACTCTTAAAAAAAATATTAATGAACAAAGTGTGAAGATTCACATTCATGCATGCTTTAAAAATGAAAAAAAAATCCAAGAACACCTGCACATTAAAAGTTGGCACAGTGTGAACCTAAAGCGTGCGTAAAGTGTATGGTAGCATTGTCTGACTTTAAACACCTATTCTGAACAAACATCTATTAAAAATCCCGAATTTGTATATAAAAACTAGGCTATAAATAGTTGCACTCTAAATGCAATACTTTGAAAAAAAATGCCACGTGGAAAATGTTTCCAGATGTTTCAAGTTTGCATTTAATATTAAAGGAAAGAAAGAGAGAACGAGCAAACTAGTTGTACAGTGACATTTCCTACGATGGAATGTCTTGCAGGCCATATGGGACTTGATATGGCATTTAAAAAAAATCAAACCAAAACGCTGGTTTACTACAAATTTTATGAAGCAATCCATTTATGGTTTCTGTATTTCAAATCTGCTCATGTACTTTGCTCACGAAGGCATTTGAGCTGGCAAATATATTTCATAAGGAAAGAAGTAAAGGCACTCGTGTTTCCGAATGTAAAACTCAACCTACTCCAGAAGCCTTTGCATTTCTGAGGGGAAACAAAGCCATCATATTAATTACCCAAATCTGTTTCACCTCCTTTCCAGAGCTCAACTGTGCTTCTTGAGAACTACTTGACTTTTTAATGCAAAGAAATTTAAAGTAGTACTGAACAGTTACTATCACTTGAAAAAAACTAAAGTTTTGCATGAAAACTTCTCTCAGCAGAAGCCATTAGGTATGGCCACTACAATCACAAAAGGGGGGAAAAGGATCATAACAATTTAGAAAAGAAATCTGAGTTCACACATATGAGCATCTCAGTATTTCTGAGAAATCTCTGCAGTCAACTATACGAGATAAATAAATCTGATGTTCTACCCAATGCTCTCTAGAAGACAGACCAGTGCTGTCTCTTGGGTAGTTTTCTAAAAAGCCAACATGACACTTAAAAAAAAAATCACTGATTTCTTCCTCAAAAGGTTTTCACATGCAGAGTCTGCAGTCTGAAAGTGCAGAAAAGTGTACAATCATTGGGCTTTCCAATCTGGAACGGACAGATAAAGCAGAAAAACCAACATGCAAAGTCAAAGCAAGGATCAGGAAGAGGGAAGAAAAGAGAAAACTAACTTTAGTAGAGTACTGGTCCATGGTTTTGTAAATGAAAAGTGTCAAAATATGACCGGTAGTATTTTTTTTTTAACTATCCTGCAATCACCAAAAAAAAAAATATCCCACATTAACTTCAACAATCCAACAGAACATTAAAAATAAACCTGTCCAGTTAATTTTGAATGTATACCACAGAAATAAAGGTCACCCTCCTCAAAACAAATATGAAAAGTCCAAACCAACAGACAAAAGTTGAAGCAGTTAACTGGTGTTCTACTGGGTAAGTTTAAGCATCTCTTTAGGCACTTCACTGGTTCATTAAATGCAATACAAAATAAAGCTATAAATATCAACATTTTGTGCTCTCAAAAATTAGTCAAAAGCAACAGAAAACAGCACAAAAGTGTGACATTTTTGGCAGCTTATTTCTTCCCTTCCCCAATATTACTGTTTGTCCAAAAATCCTTTGTTTTGGGGATGCTTTGGCATCTCAGTATCAGGTTGTCTTAAGCCGTAAAAGCTAAAGCAAAACTGCTAGGCCTTAGACAATAAAGAAATTTGGTTTTAAAATTTCTTTATGGCTATATAAGAAGGACACTTTAGCAGTGGCATGTCAGGGAAAAAAGCTTGCTTTCTTTTTAAATATTGCACTTTTCTTTTGTTCACTCACACTAATGCATAGAAACTTTTAAAACTTTGAATATTACAATTTCATGCTATGAAAAAGTTATGGGAAATAATTTCTATACATCCAATATGAAATAGATATACTAGCCTTCCTTTACTTTCCTTAGTTAAAACATTGATAAAGAAGAGAGTGCAAAAAACCCCACAACCCTATTTTTGGTCAGCCTGTGTATTAATTTTATAGGTGCCAACTAAACAAATTGCAACACGTGATGAGCATGGATATTGCCAAGACAACTGAGGGTGACTGTCAGTGAAACAAGACTATGCATGATTGAAACACAGTAAGTGTGGCTGAAATGGCAAATCGTGAAGCCTCTTCTCTTTGTGAAGGGGCAGGACAAAGCGGATGAATTTTGCACTTCAGTAGCATGCTGTAGGATTTGTCAAGATTAATTTCACATTAAAGTGTGCTCGATGTTTGCATCCACATCTCGCATCACCTCCAATTGCTGTAGTAAGACAGTGACTGGCAGCAGTCTCCAGGACACACAGGAGAATCCAGTGGGCAATTCGATGCAGCACAGCCCGTGCGTCTCTGTCGCAAGTCACGACGTGGTGGGACGTTCTCAGGACAGGCAGAACTGATCTTCTGCTGGACTCCACTCATCTGAAAAATGATTGCTTGGAAAAAGAAGTCTCTAAGCACTTCACTCCAGTGCTTAAAGAACAAAGCGCTAGGATTGGATACAATAAAACCAGTTTCGGGATCCTGACCACTGTGCAGAAATCCAGCCGGAAACAATGCAGGGTAGCGCTCCTCAGTGTTACTTTTGTTATCATTAGTAATGTTAAGCATCAAGAAAATAAAACACGTCATTGCACATTACAGCCGCCAAGAAGCACGGCTAAACTTTGACACTAGAGAATTGAATAACCTGATGCTACATCACAAACAGCTTCTGGTGTGTATCTATTTCGAAAGGTCTTTACATACTCAGTAAAAGCCCCTGTACTCCTGGCCAGCGAGTGCTTCAGGTTAAGTGACGAGTTATGGCACGAAGGGCATACAGAAGTTCGGCTTGCATCCGAGCTTCCATCAGAAGTAGATTGACATGAACCTGCAAAAAATTACATCAGCGATTTAGCTCACCTCTGAATGCAACATGGTTTATTCGTTCAGGCTGAAATTTCTAACCTTTAGTAAAGTATCGCTGCAAGAAAACTTTGTCTCTTCTCCCTGTACCCTGCTGCAGGACTGCAGTTCCTCTAGAGACAGCTGTGTCGCAATGCCAATATGGACAACATCCCAGGACTGCAAGGAACTAGCCTCAGCTGCTGCTTTAAGCAACCTTCCATCTGAGAAGCCACCTTTAAATCTTTTTTTGTGTTCTAATGGCATTAGTTCTTTCTAAATTATATTTGGTTTTCTTTACTACTACCTGTGACCATTATATAGGAGCACAGAATAAGGAACAGTTTCCATGCTACACAGGCTAGCAGGCACACATGCACTGAACCCTTCTCAGGAAGCATTTAATGTGATATCTGAAGGGATGTTGACATTTTTATTGCTGAAAAGCACCATAAAGTGTGTGTGTATATATATATATATATATATATATGTGAGTTTAGGTATTTCTTGATCTCCAAATCCCAGCAATTGGCATAGTTGACCACTTCTGCATTCTTGAGTTTATCCACTTTTCTTTTACAGTTATACATTCAGTTTTATGGAGAAGTGACTCAAAATACTACTACTACTACTACTACCACCACCACCACCACTAATAATAATAATAATAAGAAGAAGAAGAAGAAGAAGAAGAAGAAGAAGAAATATTTTCAGTACACTAAGAAGTATTTTTGTCAAATTTGTATCTAACACTCAAGGAATTATTATTTGTTTTCTGATTTAAAACAGTTCATCGGACAGATGCTGCCATTTTGGGTGTCCCCATATTTTAATTTTCAAACAGCACAGGGGTCTCTGTGAAGCCACTTTGGTTTTGGAACACATACCTTCTCCGAGTGCTTGAACTGCCGCCAGTAACTATCGTACATGCGCTTGGTAGTTCTCTCTGGGTAGCAGGTCACTGTCTTTATGTAAACCTTCAGGCTGCGTTCAAGTAGCTGATTAACTTCTCCATAATCATAGTCATCATACCTACACAACACAAGCAATCATTCTGTTTGACATAAGTTTCTATAAAGTTTCATATTCTTTTGCAGCATTATGTTCTTAAGCCTGGGAACGGGAACATTTATCATACATGACCAAAAACCACATGTTAAGAGATGATCTGGAAGGCTTAGTAGGATCATAGAATTGTTAGGATTGGAAGAAACCTTTAAAATCATCAAATCCAGTGGTTAACCCTAAAACACCACCATGTTCACCATTAAACCATGTGCCCTATCCACCATTTTATAAACACTTCCAGGGATGGTCGTTCTCCCACTTCTGTGGGCTGTTCCAATGCTTTACAAATCTTTCTGCAAAGAAATTTTCCCTACTATCCCTACTAGACCTCCTCTGGTGCTACTTGAAGCCATTTGTTCTCATCCTATCACTTGTTACGTGGGAGAAGAGGCTGATCCTCACCTGGCTACAGTCTCCTCTCAGGTTGTTGTAGACAGTGATGAGCTGCCCCCTGAGCCTCCAGACTAAAAACCTTCAGCTGCGTCAGCTGCTCCTCTTAGGACTTGTGCTCCAGACCCTTCCCCAGCTCTGTTGCCCTTCTCTGGACACACTCCTGCCCCTCAATGTCTTTCCTGTAGTGACGGACCCAAAACTGAACACAGGATCTGAGGTGTGGCCTCAGCAGTGCCCAGGACAGGGGGACGGTCACTGCCCTGCTCCTGCTGGCCACACCATGGCTGATCCAGGCCAGGATGCCATCGGCCCTCTTGGCATACCCTGGATCATGTTCAGCTGCTCTTGTCCAGCACCCCTCAGGACTTTTTCACTGAGCAGCTTCCCAGCCACTGCCCACAGCCTGTAGTGCTGCCTGGGGTTGTTGTGGCCCAGGTGCAGGACTTGGCACTTGGCATCACTGAACCTCATATAATTGGCCTCAGCCCACTGATCCAGCCTATCCAGAGCCCTCTGCAGGGTCTTCCTACCTCCTTCCAGCAAAGCAACACTCCTGCCCAACTTGGTGTTGTCTGTGAACTTGCTTAGGGATGTTGTCTTTCTCCTGAATGAGGGATACAGGCTGGCTTCAGAGAACACACTTCTGTAAAAATTTCCATCCTGACTAATTTTTTGCACTGAAAGGAAAAATTATACTGATATGCCAGCAAAACCACACTAACTTCCAGACAGAGGTACCATATCCATTTTAAACACCCAGTCTAAAATGATGCTTTACACATGGTTTATTTTTCTGTTTACATCGTTTTAAAATGTACTCCTAAGCCAGGGAATTTTTGTCCATACCTGATTCCATACATACAGTGGACATAGTTAAATAAAGCTCTTCTTAGCGTAGTTGTATCAACATCTTCATGTGTTGCCATAGTGTTATATGTGAGGTTATACACCATCCGAAACTTCTCATCCAGGAGATGCCCAATATCAGAATAAAGCCTGTTTACAAGGGAAAAGCCATGATTTTCCCAAGTATAGTCCTGCAGAAAGAGAATATATAAAAGCATAAATGAAGTGAATTCCAGATGTCATCCTCTCTACAACTCAACAGTTTTTGTTGTCTGATAAAGTCTGATGACTTTATTTCCTTCCTAAAGTTTGCACTTTGAATCCTTCATCCACATCACCTGCTCCATTCCCCCAGAATTCTTGGCAATGAATATCATGTTGTGACTACCCAACCCTGGATATCATTAGCCTACAGGAAAAAAAACCCCAAGCCTCTCCTTAAGTGCTTAGGGAGTCTTCTTCTGCTTTGCCACTCTGATCAGTATCATTCCATGTGGGATTGGCCTTTAAGTTTAAAAACTTGTTCCTCTTGGAGGCTTTGGTGCTTAGCTCCAAGCAGAGATGGAGTCTTTACTTCCAGCCAGAATATACAATAATTGGGTAAAGTGCTGAACCATCCCTGAAAAAACTGATAAAATCCAGGCTGCTTTGGTCTTAGATGAGTACCTGGATTGCAAGATAAAAGCTTGCCTGCTCATGAGAGGAATGGGAAATCTTTGCAGAGTGATGGCACAGCAGGAAGAACCACCCTAAGCAAGGGTGCTCTGCACTGCCATCACATGGAAGGTGCGAGCATGCCCACATCCTTGTCAAGTGCTCTATCATCCCATCACTGATGGCATCTTTACAATTGAGGGCATCATCTCCATGTCCTTCCTGTTTCTGGCTCTTTTCCAAAGGTACTACCAGGCCAGGGTCCTCACCTGGGCACCTTGAAGCATGATTACTGTCCTGTCCCCCCTGAGTAGGACAGCAGGGAAGAGCAGAACAGGGCTCCGTTGTCTCACAGAGGCATCAATGACATCTAAAACATGTCACAACATCATCTTTAGCCTCTGGCTGCCAGTACAAAAAACTGTAAGGCTTGTGAGAAATATGCCATATGCATACAGCCCTGGAAAGGTGTCCAGGACATCACAAAAGCCTCTGAGAGCCTGAAGGCCCAGAGAGGGGAAAGCACTGTTGACTAACAGCAACTGATCTCTATTATCTTTGAAACCTCCCCACCAAAAACAAGCTTAAAGACACACTTCTGTGTATAGAATGCCTTTTTTCTATTGATAAATTAAAAACCATAGAGACAAAGGCAGTTTTGTTTTATCAGAGTAAGAATTAGACTTATTGCAGGTGTTTGGGATGCTACTGCAATTTAAGTATCATTAATAGCAGAGAATTTGGGAGGCTGTGGGTATATACATCCAACTGTTAAGAATAGGACATAATAAAGTTAAATAGCAAGGTGACTCCTTTGAATGGAAGGCAGAAGCTGTCCTGTTTATTTAAGAGCAGAGATGTTCCAATTTCAACTTCTTTGGAGCTTTTTTCCAAGGGAGCCTGCTGCTCCTAAAGTAGTTAGGCAGATTGTTTGATTTATAGGCACTGACTATGCCTTATTCTTTTTGGCATATAAAGACTCATATAAAGACCACAGAATAAATTATCCAGTTCTGCAGAGACTGCTATAAAGCTAAATACATTTCCTGAGAGTGATCATGGATTCTTTATTTTACAGTCTTAGACACATCTTCTGACCACAGAGTTTTCCTGCACCCACTGTCATTTTAATTGAAGTTCTCTGATTTGGTTGAAGATTTCTTCCATTGCTTTCCATTTACTTCTAGACTACTTATCAATGTGCTCTGTAAGATAGAACAGAATCACCTAGAATGTCCCTCCTGTTATATACATAATATGAAGTTCATGATTCTGGTCATGGCAAAGGATGTCAATATATAAGACAATGTACAGATAAAATGTATATTCTGTTCTTCCAACAGCACTGAGAAAAATGCATTAAAATACAGCAAAAACTTCAATAATCATATTTAGGAATTTCTTTTCTTTCACAGCATTCCAAGTCCAGAGATTTGGCGCACAGATGAGAACAATACTCCCCAAATCACTCTGACAGACCTATATATATCCAGGTATTGATAGCCATTGGACAGAGTGATTCTTTATTCCTGTCATTTGGTAAAATGACAGGAACAAAGAGTTCCTCCAGTGGATTTTTTTCTACAACATCTGGGGGGATTGGAAAGAAACTCTTGCTTTTCTACCTTTCCCTTTTATTTCAGATATGCTTTACAGTTTTCAAACATTAATACTGGTAATAACTGAAGTAAGATGGAAAGCCAAGTACTGCCTTGCCAGAGATGGACAAATAGTGAAAGAATCCTTCTCAGGGAGAAGGTTGTGAGTTATTTATGCAAGGTTGTGAGTTATTTAATGAACCAGGACAAGAAAAGGAGCATGCAACAAACATGTTCCACTGTAACCACTTTATGCTCTGTAGTGAGATATATAAACATTCTTTGAGTGAATGTGCTTTAAAGAGATGGTACCTGAGCTCTAAATGTTGGCAGATGGTCTTCTCCTCGCCTTGCAAAGTCTTTGTACCCAAACCCAGGATCTTCAACATAACGGGAGACATCTGTAGAAACTATTTCATCATCAAATGCTGGGAATAAAACAGAAAAAATGCTTTGCTTTAGGCAAGAACATGAGTTAACGCCAACTTCCAACCACCACTCCACTACAGGACTAGAGGACAATTTTAGAAGTTATGCAAAGGAGAAGAGTGGTACAAAGGAAAGAAACATTCCAATACTCATCTGCTTGCATTGGAGACATTGCTGTCATTGACCCCATTAAATGTCAGCCTATACCAGAAATCTAATGTACTTCTACAAAAAAAGAGGTGGGCTACACTTCTGTCTGGAGATTTCCTTTTCTCTCTGTTGACTTCTGAGGGAGTTTAGTTATCTTAAGTCAGGAAGATGAACATCATTAGCAAAGTTGCTGTGCCATAAGAAACAAAAAAATGGAACCTTGACAGCAGGACTGTTGTACTGAGCAGCCTTTGTGTCAGAAATCACAGCAGCTCTGTTCTGTAAGCTGGAGTATGAGCACCAGAAAGCAACATAACACTCCACTGGTAAATATCAGCTGAAGATTATATGAAAGCAAAGAGCTCTACAGTACATCAGCGTGAAATTCTGCCAGAAGCTGTAGTAACTAAGCATCTTCAAAGAGCTCCAAAACATATCGCTAAGCACACACAGGTTCTCTATCAGGAATCAATCCTTCCCTCCCAAATAAACAGATGGCTTGATTGTTGTAACTACCTCTGCAGAAGTTGACTACTGCATAGCTGACTGCATTTGACCCTGATGTTAAAATCACAGCTTGCTTCCACATGCATTGACAGAACAGTTGCCATATGTCCACTGTTAGCACCTTGAAAAGTCAGTTAATCCAAGAATTGCAGAAGTGCTTTATCTCCTCTTTGCCTCATTAAACAATCAAAACGTAACTGTGTAGGAAGAAGCTTGGACAACATCTGCTACAGTAAATTCTCAGCAAAGACTAAAAAACCTGTACACATACACTCCTCTGCCCTGACAAGGACTGGATTTCATTAAAGGGTAAAGGCCCAAAACACACAGACTCCTCAACTGAAATCAGGAAATGGTAAAGAGGGAAGAAAGTCAACAAAACTATCAGCAACCCCCTCCAAAAACCCCTCCTGTCTTGAATGACCTCTTTTCCTTAAACACCTGAAGTTGCACAGACTCATGGAAGTCCTGATTTGATAATGAAACTGCAATGAGTGTCCATTAATCTGCACTGCTGATACTGCCTGACCAAAGGAAAATACAGCAAGAATTCACAATGTCCATTTCAAAAAATCCAGCTTAATGCTGCTGGATGTATCTCCTTTCAGAGATTTTTCCATGTTCCTAGAGAGCCACAAAATAATCTCTCTGCTGATCCTCAGTACATTCTTCCTCCATTTTGGGTTCTATGCACAAACTCATTGATTCTTTCAAACATGTTTTCTCTGAAGCTGCAGAGACCTAAATTCACTAAGAACAGTGCAGTAAAATGTGAAGCATTTTAGTGGTCACTTTTTAAAAAGACACAAGCAATCATCTTCAAGTAGCTTCTACTATGAGGAGATATCTAGAGATGCTGATTGTCTTAATAATATTCTTTCTTCTAAGACTTTCTTGGGGAAAAAAAAAAACCACCTTCCTGTTTGTATGAAGCAGACTTCATTCTGTAGTTTGTTAGAGGTGAAGGCCTCTAGAGCACATAAGGAATATGGGAAAAGGTTTCAGCTCAAAATTTAGAAAATCATTTAAGAACAAAAAAATGGTATCAATGTCTATCACAAGATAGGCAGTGGAAAAGCACAGCAGTATGATCTCTCAGAGCAGCAAGTTGGAAATGTCCTTTCCAGGTGGGCAGTAAATGGTAAAGTAGTTGAGTCTCATCACCTAATTCCTAAACTAAATGTCATATCTGAAAGCTACTTATGAGTGTCATTGAAGTTCTAAGCACCACAGAAGCTACACCTGTGAAATATTACTGAATATTTATTACTCATTTATTAATTATAATTAATAAATTAATTATTTTGATGATACAGAACATACAAAGAAAAAGAAATACACCCTACTTTTTAAGGAAGCCTACAGGACTTTTTTTAACATACAAAAGCTAAATTTCAAGTATAGAAAGGTTGATGTTATTTGTCAATCAAGAAATCCTAAGGTGATGAAGCAAAAGGTAAGACCACCCTTACTACACTCCTCCTACATGAAGAGACAGAATAAAGAGATGGACAGAAAAAGTTTCAGTCACTGAACTAGCCTCAAGCATTTATTTCTTAAAAAACACAAACAAAATTGCACTGGAAAAGCACAAATACCTCCACTAATCACTAGCAGACTCTCCTTCTTCTCCTTCTCAAAGCGAGTTGCCATTTCTTCCTGAGAGGCTTCTTCGTCCTCTTTATCTTCTTGAAGTCTCTTCATCCTTTCCATCAGGGCCTCCAGCTCACTTAAAGAATCTGCAATCTGCAAAAACACCATGACATTCTGCAAAAATTAGAAGATAGATGACGTGTCTCATCTTCGGATTTCACGCTAGACAACTAACGTTCTCAAAACCAGACAGCAGCAGCAGCAAACACAGAAACTCAAGCCAGAATGCATTTTGCCACATACAGCACAGACAAACAGCTTTCAGACAGCAGGAAGATAGGAGCTGGGAAGTGTCAGTGTAGCCTGCTGCAGTAATTTACTGCAGTGAGACTAACAGCGAAGAAGTGGTGTTTGAGTGTGGAAACCAGTCACTCATATTCCACCGTGTAGATAGCTTAGGAAAATCCATCTGCATGCCCTATGTCTCTCATAAAACAACTTTTCATACTAAAGTAACTGTATTCAGTCCACTGGTAATGCAAAATATGTTTCTGAAGAGATGCAGTGCAACACTGCCTTACAGAAACATAAACTGAGATGGCAAATCCGTACTTTTCTTTCATTATGTGTGACCAAAATAGCCACTATATTGACCCTTTTCCTTCCTTTTGTGAGGAAAAAAAGACCTGTTTTTACTAGAAATACATCAAAGTTTTGGGTGCCCTGTACCTGTAATTTAGATTTTTCGTAAGATAAATTATTTGGGTTTTCTTTTCCATCTTTTTGAGTCTGTTCTTTTGCCCATAGTTATAATGGTTTTTAGCAGACTTCTCACTGCTTAGCAATAAGCACAATCAGCAGCCACACTCTGCCCACTTCAAATGGGGAGTAAGGCACCTCCATGGCATGAGCTAGCATGTTTTACAGCCCAGAAATTTAAGACACAGTGATTGAACTGAGTGATGACATGCTTACATTCTACTGCTAATTGTAAAAATTGTATCTAGCAACTCTGCTCATAATCCTGATCTTCCATCAAAGGCAATGAGGCTAATTCATCTGTTGGCATAAATTCAAGGGCATGTCTTCAAAAGCATTCTAGAGCAACTTTCAGGAAAAAAATGTCCAATTAATTAACTAGTAATCAAATTAATCAAGTTAATTAACTAGTAATCAAAGCTCTCTGTTGATTCAAGACTGGAACACCAGCATGAAGAATTAAGTAATTTTATTTCAGACATTTCCTCCCATCTACATGGAAGGGCTTCAAACTGTTTTGTGACTGTAGGCCTTGAAGTAAAAATTATTATTATTATTATTACTATTACTACTTCTATTTTTTTTCCATTTTTCTTTTCACTTCCTATGTTAGGAACATGAGTGGAACAATGCTCCAGTCAATGCCACACTGTCTAAAGAAACTGGGACTTTAAGCTTTCTGCTGAAAGCGAAGTTTTAATCTTGCCTGACGGGTGGTGAAATTAACTATCAAAATCACATTGCTCTGACTACCATCCACTGTTACAGTGTGGTTTTCAACAGATTACACTGGAAATTGCCAGAGTGTATGTAAGAATTACCAGACTCAAGCATTCCTGTAAAGTAGACAAAAAAAAAATTCAAACTAAAATTTAAACAGGAAAGAATGGAAGAAAGTTTTCTAATGCAAAACAGAGGCAAGCAAAAGAATTTTCTTGCAACACTAACCCCAAAGTTGCTACTTGTGAGGGATGCATTTTCTATGTTGTTGTCATTGGCAAGATCACAGACACAGAAGTTGTTGACTGCTATAAGTCTGACTCCATTAGATGTATCCGGATCTCTCTCTGGATTAATGCCACTACCAAATACAAAACTTGCCAAGGCATGATAATGTGCCAACAGGACAACAGCATGCACCAGTTCAGGAAGAGACCAATTATTTTCCCCAGTCTTGACAAGTTTCTGAAATGAGAATAAAAAAAGTGTAAATATAAAATTTCTTTTGGTCCCCAGTTTTTCTATAAAACACTACATATTTCAAATAGGGATCAATTCTTCCTTCCGATAATACCATACTCCCCTTGCACACAAACTCTCACTAGATAAAAAAAGAGACACATAATATATTACTTGTTTTCTTTTGGGCTATTTTAGCCACTGCTATTCCTAAAAAGAAAATCTAATTGGCCTTGTCACACAGGAGAATCAGCTTGTTTGGTGCAATAGTAATTCTCTGAACTTTTTAACTCAGAGTAATGAAGCCTAACCAGGCACTTGCACAGTTCTTGGCAGTTTTTTTTACCAGACATTTACTGGTATTTACAGGGCATGACTGAAGAAGTACCTGGATGTGCTCTTTCGTGATCAGCCAGGGCCGGTGTGCAAGAAGTTTGTTTATTTCGTTCAGGTTTTTCAGTCTTTGGGGAATGTATTCTAAACCATTCAACCACTCTGCAATCCCGCCAGTCTTCAGAAACTCATCAACGTGCATATTTATTAGGTAGGAACACTGATGTCTGGCAGCAGCCTGGAATAATTAAACACAGAGTGAACAGTGCAGCACATTAGTGTGTAATCTGGTTTTGCTGCGGGTGGGAGACAGGTTAATAACACAAAACAAAAGTACAATGTCATTCCAAAAAGCCTTGTGCAAATAAATGCATTGCAATCCATTTCTATACAGTATGGAGGATTCTCCAATAAAAATAGGTTTGTTTACTCTGGATTGCAAAATATAATTTAGGTTGGAAGTGATCACTAGAAGAGAACCCTCCGCTCACAGGGCTGATTTAGGACTTGCTGCTCGGAGCCTTGTCCGGACAAGATCTTCACCCTTAGAGATCACAGAACATTTCTTGGTTCCTGCTGCAATGTCTCAACATCCTCACAGAGAGAATTGTTTTCCTAGTGTCCATCTGGAATTTCTTGTGACTTGAGTCCACTGCATCTCATCCTAGTGCTGCACAGTGATGTGGGGGCATGTGAGAAGTGCATCACTGTGGGAAACAGAATGATGTAAGTTGCCAATTCTCCCTTCTCACTGAAAATCTTCTGGCTGGGGATGCTTTTATTGTGACAAAAATCTATAACAAAAACACAGCCTCTGTCAAAATACCACCCTAATTTCTCCTTTCTAAATTTGTCCTTTTTCACTTCTTTTATAAAATACAGAAGTCAGAGTTGCAGGAGAAGGTACACAGGCTGTTGGTACATACCATGATGGCAATGTAGTGCCTATAGGGCAAAGGAAGGGGCCCGTCCATGCGCAGCATATAGAACTGGCTGCGGAGGAAAGACTCCAGGTACTGAGTGTGGATACTCATGACCTGTGTGATGTTGTCCAGGCGACCAGACGTAGAATATTCTTCCACAAGAAGATTAGTACGTTCGTCCAAACCATTTGCTTGCATAACCTTGAAAATAAGATGGAGAAGTATTAACAGAGGGAGAGATTTTCCCCAGCTTTAGCCCTGGGGAGAAATGCATTGCGGTATGAAAGGTTTATCTGTGCCCAGACTTAAAGACAATGATGGAGTTCTGGATGTGTACTTGCAAACATACATGCCTGCATGAGTGTAAATACACACACATAGATCCTACTTGTATACTGAGAGCTGAAAAGCACTTTACACTCAACCTCTGTTATTTTTTTTTATGTTTCTAAAAAAGCCAAACCCATTTTTCTATATATCTTCTTGAAACAGATGAAGTTGCGGATGCTGGAATCAAATCTGTACACAGAGCTGGAAGTAAGTAAGAGCTAAATGGAAAGTATATTCTTTATGGAAGACAACCTGTATAGATACACATCACCTGAGTGCTCAGCCCTAAAATCAATTTCAAAATTAATGGAGAGGAACTGGATTATGTAACCAAATTATAGAAACAGCCTGGCAATCTATCCCTTCTGTGCTTGCATAATTGAAGAGGAGATGAAATGCTAATTTGTCCGTAACATTCAGGTATTATTTAGAATAGGAATTTAATGCTTTCTTTAAACAAAAGCTGTTCTTTAATTATTCCAACCAATCCAAACCTTGGGCACAAGATGAAATGAAACAGCAGAACAGTAAGTAGCTCTTGCATTGCAAGCCCTGACACAGTATGGGTGCTATTACTCAGTGTTTATCACCAGGAACAGCCATTCTCAACATGTTCACCACTGAAGTTACAAGACTAGAATACAAGCACAAGGCTAGAATACCCAGTATTTATTCTGACACTGTGCAGTAATAAACCAGCCAGCTTATTATTGCAAACACCATGAAATGAGAATGTATTTTAGCTGTTTTACTGCACATGAAGCTAGAAAGTGCCTAAAACCAAGAAGTACAATGCTTTTGCAGAAATATTCTATTTAAAATATGTTTTCTTCTTTATGGTGGGCTGATGAGTGGACCATGTCTCAAATATTTTTTTATCAGATCTTATATAGAAGTTACATACAAAGAAACACAAACATACTACATTTTCATTTCTCCCCAATGTACTTTCCTGGTTTAATTTGTGGGCCCAGAAAGAAAGGGGAGAAGCAGCTACATGGTTAGGCAGCTCCATCATTTTCACATGTGTATCTTCACTATGGCAGCTTTTCTGTGTTCTATACCCAAACTGATGCCTTCTCAGTTGCCCTTAAAAATGTTTTTACCATCAGAATTTTATTCACACATTAGAGACCATTTTATCTCCCTGTATATACATCACTCCACTCCTAGGAGTCCCCCTTATTCTTCAACAAGTGTATCTCCCATGTTTTTAAGAGATTCTTGTCTCATTTAGAGGTTTCTTGGGGAAATCATATTTTTTCTGTCTCTGGTAAGGTTTCTAATCTCCTCCAGATTGTCAGGAATTTTCCTTGTATCACTGCAAGTTATAGAAAGAAATTCTGCTGACAGAATCAAAATATAATCCTGTAGGACTGTGCTGTTGCTATGTTATACATAGCAATATGCCATATGATTATTTCTAAGCTTTATCTCTATCTCTATTACTATCCTCTTCATACTGTGCATGTATTTCCTCCTGATTTATTTCCATCCACAGGCTTTTTTTTTTTTTTTATTCTGCTTTCAAAGCCTTGTGGCATGTTAATAGGAACCTTTACAATTAAGTCATTATTTCTCTTCCCATATTCTTTCCATTGCAACAATAAAGCAGCCTTTGACACCAGTAGTGTTATTATCACTTCAGTGTGTTACTATTCTGTCACTAAACCTTCTCTATTCACTGTACTATTTCATGACAAGGAATGAGGGAGAAAGGTAGTTGTTTGTTTAACAAACCACAGTCATTCGTCATGGTAGAAATCTTGAGTCTGAAATCCCCTCCTACCTTTCAACCATAAATTCTCTCAAGAGCCACAGCTACAGTCTAAGGGATTGAAGTCATATTTGCAGGTTCTCTCCAACTGAGGGTCAGGCACTGCTCTGAGAGCTACATAATCACATTGCTGCAATACTGGACAGGCCTCCCCTCGGGCCTGGCATTATAAATAATGTGTTCACATCCACCCGAGAGGAGCAGAGCTGTCACTCGTGGCTGTCTCCAGGAATGCTGGTGACAGAAAAGATGTCAAACAGTACCACTTGTGTGAAAGGATGGGGTGGGTCTGAACCCTGGAACCTGCTCCAGAGAAACCGTTGCTTTTACTTTCAAGGGAGCTCATCCAGGTACCATGCAACAAGCACAGTCATAGAACCATCCTTCAGTGTCATTATTTTCAAAACTATCACCAAGCCCAGCTAAGTGCAAACTTACTTCGTTCTCTGGTATAAAGGCACTTGGTCCTCTTGTCAACGGCGGGGAGACTTGTACTCTCTTTTCCTGCAAAACAGTCACATAGTTCAATCACTGTCAGGAATTACATATTAACAAGATCTCACAAGATCTCACAAGATGAGATCTTCAAGGTCTGGATTCAATTATTTTCTCAAAGCCCCATGGTGTTCACTGAGGATGTATGGCACCACACCACATTAGATTAGCTTTGCATCCCCTGTACTTTGCATGAAGGAATGGCATTCATTTTGGCAAGACACAGTACAAATTTTGGGCAGGGGTAAAGCAGAAACAAACCCCAAAAACCTAATCCCAGTTGTCTTAGGGACCAGTTTGAAGATACACAGACAATAGCAACAAAACATCTGGCATGATGCTAAAATTAGCCATTTTACTGGGTTGAATGGAAGTTTGAAAACAGAGGGGGAAAAAATACACACTCAGGAAATTATAAGCAAGATGCTGGTTCTTTTCAGTATCAGCATCTGATGAGATCCTTAGTGTTGTGAAGAGCCTAAGAACTTTATGTGCCAAATATTGGCATGAAAAGCAAACCAGCAAGACCCAGTTACATGCATTTTCTAGAAATCTGATGGAAAAGGCCACCTTGCTCACTGCTGAGCCTGGAGCACACTGCACTGCATGCAGCACAAGCCTTGGTGTGCAAACCCCAGCTACAAGGCAGGAGGATATATTTAGTACAGAACAAGCTGATAGCGTAACAAGAGCCAGAGGACTTTTTTGATTTATTGGGGATAAGGAACTGGACTAAGATAAACTGTGCTGCCAGCCAGAGGAGTGAAGGGAACCTGGGGAGGCTGCCTGCTCCTCCGACTCATCAAGGGCAGGACCGACACAGTCCACATGATTCCTGACCAATGCTGGTCCAACTCTCCTGGAGGTTCCTTCCTCTCCATGGGTAATTTATTTCAGTGACTAACTCCTCAGACTGTTAAAGTTTTCCTAATGTCTAATATGAATTTCCCCTGCAATAATTTAAAGCAGTTGCTTCTTGTCTTTCCTTCTTTTCCTCTTTACGGTTATTCTCCACCTATCTGGCTGGCTGCACACTTGTCTCAAGTCCCTAACTGCAACCACAGTGTTGGTGACTCTTAATATGTTATCCATAAACAGCAGTATTGGATTTGCATACTAAGTATTTCGTGCCCCTAACATAAAAGCCTCAAGTTTTCCATAACAAATGACTCTTAAATACCTCTACCAGGGGGGCTTTAAGCTTAACTGCTGTGTGCACAAACAGCAGTGCCAGTTCCATAATGAATGTGCCACTGACTTCCACGCAGGAAAATTAAGCCACTGGAGCTGTGTAACTATTGTCCTGATCCTTAAAAACATCCTATCCTTTCTAAATTAGATTAAGAAATAACATGCAAAAATCAGCAATGATTATTCAGGAAAGATGTTCCAAAGCAAACTCTTGCAGGACAATTGAATTTGTGACTTTGGAACAATTAGCTGCTAAAAGATGCAGAAATAAGCTGGATCAACCGCATGAAGTCCAGCAGCCAGGAGACAACTTCCTGCATCTGCTGCCTACTGTCACAGCTCCAAAAATCCTGTAAAATACTTCTCATGTATAAAAAGTACTCAATCTAAAGTATGAAGAAATGGTGAAAAGAGTCTTGCACATGCAACCCCTTCCTCACACAGTTACACAAGGCACAGGAAGACATCTTCTGCCCTCAAATACAGAGTCTTGCCAGTAGCCAGTCATTTCTGTCAACGTTAAAAAAAAGAAATGCTTTCCAAGATTGGATCCAAGCTTGGATTTTACTTGTTTTATGAAGGTTATCTGGAAATTAAAGTTTAAAACCTTTATTTTCCACTAAATAATCTGGAGGAAGTAGTTTGTGTGACACAACTCGGATACCTGTACACTGTCAGATTTTGCTGGAGCACAGGTCTAAACCAGAGTTGAACCTTCTCCATCCTGCTGTCTGATCTGTACCTTCTTAAGGCTCTGCAAAGCTGGTCCTTGAGGCCAGACCATGGTGAAAAAAAATCCCTTTGTTTCTTCTAGCAGGATCTGGGCTCCATTCCCCTGTTTTCCCATTCAGTGTGACTGCTATTACTCCTTTGAGCCTGCAGATAAGCTACTGCTCAGGGAAAGGAGGAAATGGTACTTGAGTGGATGAATATATGCAAGTATCAACAGTTAATTCCTGTGAATGATGACAGAAAGTCCAGAAGATATGAAAAAATGTGTGTCAATCTACTACAAAAAGAACAAAATCCAACTCCTTTTGGGTGGTGATAATTTTAAAAAAAACATGCCTGGGAAAAAACAATACAAATAACCCAAACCAGAACAAAACCCCAAAAGCCCGAACATGATCATTCAAGTTGACAAGTCTTATCACTAGACACTTACAGGGAGCTGGGTTTTTATGGTATTAGAAGTGTATATTCTTCCCTTCCCTCAACAAGAAAGATTATTTTGCCTTCTTGCCAAAGCTTTTATTTTATTAAAACTGGTTAAAACAAGCTTGTGAGGAGAAAAGGAGCAAACATCATCTGGTTGCACAAGTTCTCTGGATGCTATTAATAAAAACATGTGAAGTTTACAAGCATTGAAAAAGATAATGTTGGCTTTGTTGAGCTGTAGATAAGAACCACTGCTTCTGGGCATGCTTTATCTAGAGCAATGATTTAAGGTCTACCCAAGAACCCAAACATAAAAAACGGTATATGGGAATTAGAAAGGAACAGTGCAGATATATGGTCCTTTATGGTGAAAATTCTTGCAAAGCTTCTTGTTTTCCAAGAAAGCCATTTTGTTTTCCTGTCCCAGTAGTCTTTGCAGGTTACACAAACTATCATTAAGTCAGACAGGGTCCCAAATATCTTATTTGAAATTGGATTCTTTTGCTAAGAGGCTGAAGCAAGAAACAGGTTGCTCAGCAACTAAAAGGCTGCACGCACATCTACCAGTCATTTTCTGCTTCATGGTCCTCCAGAAACACATTGCTGGAACAAGAACAATTTCCATTTGTGTTAAGACTAGTACCTTTTTGAGGGCTGTTTCCTCAGAAGGAATGAGATGATGAAGGGCTTCAAAGCAGAAAAAAGTGTGCCTGAGCATGTTCCTGAGAGAGGGGCTGCTGCAAGCCAGAGCATCGGAGCAGGTTTAGCAGCAATGTCACTGTCACACTGTGGTGTCAGACAGTGGAACCAGACCTCTGCAGAGCATGGGAGAGCTGATGCAGGAATCTATGAAAAATCCTATGTAAGCTCTACCTGGGACTTCTTCCTGTCCTTAAACTGCACTTGCAATGGTGTCAGGAGCTTCATCAGGAATCTGAATGGCGACAAAGTAGGAGCATTTCCCCTTTGCCCAGCTATAAACTATAAGAAATGCCTTTGTCCTTGGGTGAGCTCTGCACAAACCCACAGACACAAATCTGCAGCTTGCCATCTCACAGGTTTATTTTCAGTTGTGGCAGTGGCTGCACACCCTTCCCTCCAGAGCCAAGACGGGCACTGGGATGTGGCACCTGTATCTCAAATAGCTGCCAGGCTGTGGTGGCAGAGCAAGGAATGCCAGAGCCACTGGGGCTGGTGATGTGGCCACGAAGGCTAAGAGGGAGCAAGCATGAGCCCAGCTGGCACTGGGATAGCATAGCAGAGCGGCTTTCCTCCCAAAGCCTAAAGCAAAAGAAATAACCTTTCTTCCTCTTCACCACCACATGAATCACCGTGTCCTCAGGCTTTAAAGAAATGGCTATTTTTAGAAAGCTGTAAAAGGAGGCTGTTTTGTTTGAGAATGGAAGTGCTAGGTGGTGGGGCTGATCAAACAGCTGCTTTAAGAAGTACTTCTGAATATCTACGTATTCAGAAAACATGGGAAAGAAGTAAGTGGTTGCACTGCTATGGGTGCGTGGGGGCTTCTTATACACATGGCACAGAAAATCCAATTCATCCTGTACTTGACATCAAGGTGGTCATGCTTCAGTGGGATGGAGGGGGGAGGGGAATCACAGGGAAAAAACATTTAAGAGGGAATTTTGTGAGCCATGACACACTGCCACTTGTGTCTCTGCAAACTCCCAGCTCAGTGCAAGTGTCCAGGAAACATTCATGAAGGGCTCAGACCTCCACTCTCACAACACTTGCCACCACTGTCAAGACATCAGGATAATAAACAACATCAGATAAAATGTAAATATTAAGGGCATCCCAAAATTAGCTTCTCCTGAGGAACAAACTCTTTTTACTAAACAAGCAAAAATGGTTTTTTGGGAGTAAGATAATGAGTAACTTATTTATTACACCTTCTCTTATATTATAATCTACAAGCAATTTTACTACCATCTAGCATCTTTATTATTTAAATTCAGTGGTCTATTTCTTTAAAATACTCATTATCATCTGCAGCAATAATCTGAATCAAGTCTGTCACTGGGTAGGAGTGGAGAACTGGATTTAGGATTCCCTATCTAGGGCTGAATCTTCCTAAAGGAATCGGGTTTTTTTCCCAGTCTCAGCTTCATCTTATAGCTCTTCAAACTCAAAATACACCACTTCAATCTCACAGACTTAATGTTATGGAGCCCACATTTGGTTTTCAGCTGACAGACATAAATGCCTTGAACTATAGTTCACATTATGAGCAGCATTATTTGCTGCTGCTGCTGCTGCTGGTTAAAACCCTACCTACAAACTGGTTTCTCCTACTCCCACTGTTGTTACCAAACACATTTTCACTCTTGGTTCTTGGATCCTGAAACAGGGTCTACCTCGACTGGCTCTAATTACAGTCAAATGCTCTGATTTTCAGTAAATTGTAACATAATTTTAGTCATACAGTCATACTGGACCATCTGCTTATTCCACTCTCACTGAAAACAGAAGAAAGCATTTTAAAAAAAGCTATCTGAACACTGGTTGTGTCTTAGCATCTACTTTTATTCAAACTCTTCCTTAGGATGCAGGAGGGATTTTGTTTATTTCTGCACATGCCAAGCTGCATTTTAATTTGGCCACCCAACTTTGGCAGAGGAAGAGCAGTTTAGAAATGTGGCAGAAGTTTCGGATGTAGCCAATTCATTTTAGGTAGTAACTTTATTATTTGTTGTAAATTTGCAGAGGATTAATTAAAACTTCACAGTCTTGCTGACTAAACTGAAAACTCAATATCACAGTTTACCTGTCTTCACATGTCGGTTCTATTGGAAGACTCTGACAAGAACAAGGAAGTATATTCAGCAAAGCTGTGAAATTTTGACATTCATTGACAACAATTTATTGATGTACCATTCTTTAAAAAAAAAAATCTCTTTACAGCATCTAATGTAATAATATTGGGAGCTTTATAGCTTCAGAACATATCTACAATTCATCTCACATGAAGTTTGGATTGCAACTTCAAAAATTTAGATACACATTTGAAGGGTAAACCTTGGTGTCCTGTTATTCAAAACAATTACTGTAGAAAAGGAAAAGCCAAAAGATAAAAATGTGAAGAGCAGTGATTTGAATGATGCGTAACACTTTATTTGCTGACAGTGCAGAACTCCTCCTTACAGCTGACCCATTCCTACAATTAAACCCAGGATATTACTCCAGAAGCAATAAAAGAAATGTTCAGAACAAACAATGTCAAAAAGTTGAGAGTTCACAAAGCAAAAGTCCTAGCCTACGGTCATTTCTTAGGGGTATTTCAAGTGATTTTGCAACAGTTTCTTCCTCTTAACAGACTGTCCAACTCTAAAAATGCAAACTAAGCCATAAAGATGAAAATTAGCAGAGGAAGTCAAACAGCAGGAAATCTTTTTTAAATGGGACTGCATTTCAAAATACTTAAACCAGTAACTTTTAACATTAAGAATTTGGCATCTTTGTGCCTCACAGCTGATGAAGTGGTGCAAAGAGCTGGGAAGAGAGCCAATGTAGTACAATTGATGGAGAGCTTTTGCTCTGGTAACAGGTTACAGCCCTTTTGGATTTCACACAATAAAAGGAAGCCTATCCCAAGTTCCCATCCTTCTACGAGCTATTAAGAGCACAATCCACACTAATTAGAAACCAAAGGTCAGCAATTTCTACCCAACCCAAGATGGATGGTCAGGCAGGAGAAGTCCCACAATGGTTCCTCGCTCTTTGAAAGATATCTGGTACACTCGGCCCATGGGAGAAAAACTCAGCAGCGAACACGAACTTACTGGCAGAAAAGCCTATCACCTTTTCCATAAAGCAAACCTCCATCTGCATCCTTACTACTCCTACCACTGTATCTCTCTCCTTGTCCTGGAGATCATTCCTATGAACCACAACCAACCTCCAACTGCAACTGGGAGCAGACAGACAAGGACCTCAAGTCAAATATCAGAGTAGCAAGTATGCTGAAAAACACTATTTAAGAAATCTGAACTGTATTTCACAATTTTTTTTAGGTCAGAATAGATCTAAATGTATCAAGTTAAAGACATACCTGTAACTTAATACTGACTGAAGTTCAGAGTACATCTAGCTGTGTAAGTAAGTCTGAGGCTCCTAAATAGAAAAATGTCAAGACCTTCACAAGAAAATTTGCTCAACTAACAGTGCCAAGCCAAACCTAAACATTGATTATTAACACTTGAAAAGGATGAGTGACAAACAGCTACTTTTTCTACTTCCTTGTTGCTTGAGAATCACTTCCATTTAATATAAGCCAAACCTCCAAGTCTGACTTCTTATTTATGCCCCAGTTGCTCTCAGATACCAAGGATGAAACTCAGCCGACCAAACACAGGCACCCAAATCAGAGTTAGCCAGCTGCCTGCTGGTTAAAAGGAAAAAAGGAAGGTGATTCTAACTCAGGATGAGAACAACTGTGTCATGCAAAAGCCTGAATTTCCACCATAGACTAACAGGACTTCATGGCTAACCAGGTATTGGTCTGAAGACCAGCAAAACGTGTATCACCAGCAGACAACACTCTTCTGCTCTACTTCAGCCTTCAAAAAATCAAACCAAGCCTTCAAAAAACCACTCAAAAAGGCCAAACAAAAAAACCAAGATCAAAATTATGGGGAGAGTAGAAAAAAGGAGAAACAATGCTTCTGTCATCCACCCATGGAGAACTTCATCTCCTTCCCTCCCTGCACACCCAGCAGTAACACTGGAGTTTGTGTGCTTCTCAAGAACCTGCCCTCAGGACAGAAGACCTTGTGAGTGAATGTCTAGATGACTCAATACACTACAAGCACAGCAGAAGAGCATTTTCTACGTTTCAACAGCACCAGATATTAAGAGCGAAAGTTAGAAAATTTCAGTGGTTTTAGCTGGGACTTGTTTCATCTGTACCTTGGCTCCCTTCCACCTTCAGGTTTAGTCCACATCTGACATACTAAGACAGACCAGTATTATCTAGTTTGGAGAACATAGCCTTTAGCCATTAAGTTGGCAAAACTGCACTGAGTTAATCTGCCTCCTCATCAGCCAGGACAGGAGGGCTGCGTGCTAAGAAAGGCTCTCTGAAGCAGCACAGCATATCCTTTAATCCCCTGCCTCCATGCAGAGGGCTGCCTTATCCTGCCTGAGCTCAGCCCATCTAACCAAGCCTGGTTTCACTCTGCCAGAAGGGTCCCATGTGCTCAGGAGGCTGCAGGCTAAGCGTGGGCAAGGGCAGTGACTGTGGTCACACGTGTGGCCTCCCTCCATCCTCTTATGGAGAGACCGGCTTGACTTCCCCATTGGATCCATGGCAGCAGAACACTGCCAACAGGTACAACAAACATTCAACAGGTACATTCAAACATTCTGCACAGAAAGTGCAGATAGAACAGCAGCTGCTTTGACAGGCCTAATTTAATACCTGAATTAATGACTGAGAGCACAGCCTCTTTACAATACAGTAATTGAATGGTTAAATACTTCAATTCATAAACACACACACATTTGATTTATTGGGCATACTGCCAGTTGGAGATTAAAAAACAAAAAGAAAGACCCCTGGGGTTATGCAAATCCATCATGTATCTCTGGCAGAACTGTCTCCCAAGAATGCTCTACCGAATTTTTAATAGAAGTATTGTCTAAAAAGACATGCCTTGTAAGCAAGCAAAATAGAATGGTATTCATCCATACTGTAAATACATAATGGCATCCTTCTACTGTTAAGAAAGTGGCCCAGGGTGTGGTGGTTTTTTGTTGTTTGATTTTTGTTCCTCCAAGTATTTCAAATATGATAAATGATTGAAACACTAAATTAATGTAAGGGCAGTACATTATACAACACGGACAATTTTTTAAAGAAAATCTTGAAAGGACTCCACTGCAATTCATGCTAGAAAATCCTCAAGTGCTACAGTGTTTCAGCAGAGACCATCATCACCAAAGGTTTATTGAAAAGAAGATGTATTTAACAACATGTTACTAAAAAAACAGACTGGGTGAATTTTTAACTAGGGACAGTCATCAAGGCTACATTCTCTCATCTCTCCTCTTTGTTACTGGTGTTGCATTCATTATGACAAAGAGCAGAGAGAGAGACATTTTAGGCATAGTGTGCCCTAAAGCATTAGGATTTGGATTTTTACCAAGGTGAGACTCTTGAGGTTATGCCTGCACTGCAGTCACTAGCACAACTGCTGCTCTTCTACAAGTCATCTTTAAAGAAGTTCTTGGCTCCATTGAGTTTGAAGAAGTCCTTGGTTAACAGTTCCTAAGTCAGGCAGGCACATGAAGCTCTGCTGCACAACAGGCTTGAGAAACCAGACAAATGTTAAGTCAGCCACTGCTGAGTTTCCATTTGAAAGGATGAAGTTGACAGCTTGGAGTGAACATAAAGAGATCTGCTCACAGCAAGCACGGAGTCCTACCTTTGCACTTTAATGGAAAAAATAACAGCAATATCGTCCTCTGATTAGCATCTCAGTCCTCCACAGCTGCAGGGAAGGAATCTGGGCTCTGACTTCTGCACCAGCTCACTAAAGTTGTTCCCTTCCCAGCTTCAACTTACCTGCATGATAGACTATCAAAACAACAAGGTCCCCTGCACTGGTCTCCTGGCCACACAAAGTATTATGCTGCCTGAGGTGTTATTCAAGCAATATTCGTTACTCATGTCAAATACTTCATGTTTACAGACTACCAAACACTGAAAAATCTTCACAAGCCATGTGTGGTGGAAATCCACCACAGAATTCAACTCAAGAAGGCAAAGGTTGAGGACCATTTCAATGTGAAAACCTGTTAGACCTGTAACTATGAGATTTTAGATCACACAAACCAGCTTCCTAGGCATTTCCACTACTTTTCACCCTGCAATATCACTGCACAGCTTACTCTTCTTGTAGTTGTTCTTTTAAAATTCAGTAGGAGGTGCACTCTGCCTACTCCCTCGATCGACCATGGAACCAGGACCCATAAGTGGGAAGTCTGAATTTTATCAGAAGAGTAGCAAACCCTCGGCAGAGACACATTTTGCTACTTGTAGCATATCACAGGCGTTCCTTTGTTGCATTTTAGGGACTAGGTACATGAGCAGAAGCCCCATACTCCAGAAATAAACTTAGCATGTGTCCCTGCCAACACTCCCTTTTGAAAAGTCTGTGTCCTTGTAGTGTTTTCAGCTTGATAAAAATTTCTAGGACACCATCTCTTCGCTCAGTAGTAAATGCTGCTGCAGACATGCACTCCCAAGCACCTTTCACTAACCAAGTACTACATAAAACCTAATTCTATTCAGAGACATAAGAAAGTCAAGCAAATGGCACAAGCATCAGCTTTCAAACCGCTTTTCCCATACCTTTTATGTACCAAATGATCATAGTAGTTACTTTGAATCTGTGTGCAGGAATTACCTTAAGTGTCATGCAAGTAACTCGCCAAAATTCAGAAAACAAGATCCTCTCACATAGATTAAAGAGGGAAATGTGCTCTGCTCAGTACTGGAGCTCCCTCAGCCAGTTTTCTGCTCTCTTTTTCATACAGGATGGTGAAACACAGTAGCTTGAGTCTTGGAAACAGCAACTCTGAACTGCTAATGTTGCTGTCATAAGCATGTCAAATAATTTTAATAGATTGCCTCCTTGCTGTCACAGTCCATGCATAGTGTGCTTCTGCCACCTCCAAATAAAAAGATTATGAACCAGCCAGCAGGCAACAAGCTCAAGCAGAGGTACTTAGCATTTCCATAATGTGCAACTAAGCTGTGGAAATCCTTGCTGTAAGACATTATGGACAAAAAGCCAGTGTGTGTTTAAAAGTGAAGTGTTCAAGTTCATGGAAGAGAAATACAAGAATGGTTATTAAATATAGAAAATTCAGCTCAGGAAATTTTCAAATAGCAACTGCTTGGAGCCTGGGAGATAGCATTGTGGGAGTGCGTAACAAACTGCTCCATTTTGTGTCCCCTTTCTTCAGTATCTTCCCTTGGCCACTGTCAGAGACCCAAGCCTGATTTTCCATCTGACCCACTGTATCTGCCCCAATGCTGTCATGTATCTGCAACAGATTGGTTCAAAAATACTACTTATTCTTTAAGTCAACCTATTTTCTCATTGAGATAGGAATTGGCAATCCCCAAGCAAGAAGGCATTTTAGCTAAACTAGACCATTACAGAAATAAGCAATGCGCTAATCCAGTGTAGATGATGCAGGCCATTTAATGGAACTCCTTAGTGCCTGGGTGAGCACATTCCTACACTGCCTGTTCAACACAGGTGGTATTGTATAATTTAAGTCAGAATCTGAAGTACATTATACTTCAGTTCTTTACTAATATGATTTTAGGAAGACAGTGTTATTATTCCCCTTTTCTGAATCCACCCCATCAGAAGTTTCCTCAGTTTAGATTTGAAAAAGGTGAAGAAAAAAAATGCCTAAGCCTTAAAACATAAAGACAATATACTTATGAACCCTCTCTACTCACCTGATGGACAGATGATGTTCGTTTAGACAGATGGTACTGAAAGAATATAAGCACATATTTGCTATGCTACCTCAGGATGAAGAACTTTAACTAAGCTGTTTGTGTTAACATTCAAGACAGCATCAAAATATTAAAACGTGAGCCTGTTATAGGTAGCAAAATTTGTGGCTGATGTTCCTTAAAATTTCAAGTTAATCCATTGAAAAGCTTTTAAAAGAAAATGAGACGCCCCCTTGGCACAAGTTTCTTGGACAAATGCTTATGTACCACTAATGATCACTGACCGTCTTTGTAACAGTTCAAATAATGTCAGGCACACTGAAGCTGTTCTCCTCACTCCGCCTGGGAAGGGACAGCCCTCCTGGACACCCAAAAGGAGCAATATCCTCCTCCTTTAAGAAAAGCACTTTTTTTGCCATCTTTCTTTGGTTGATGACTCAAACAGAGAGAGTGTGCCAGACGAAAATAAAATCTCCCTGACTAACACGCTTTACCTCTAGCCTAAAGGTACAATTTCCAACAGCAAGCGCCTTGCTGTCTAAGCCAGGAGTTTAAGCTTCTTTTGATTAGTTGACTTGTAAGCATTTTTCAGAAGGAGGTGGCATCCACACCATGCCTCTGAGTTTACTGAAGTAAGTCTTCTTACTCAGCTTCCCTGAAGGAAGTCCAGAAAAACCTTATAGGTGCTAGGGCCACAGATGGAAAACCACGAGTGAGCCCTTTTGATTTTTTACCTGATAGGAAATCCTAAAATGGTCATCAATTAGAACAAATTATTTCTCCAAGGAGTCTTGTTTGCAAAGGCAGGAGACTGTTTTACAATGAGCAGGGAGCTGACACACTGTTTTACATTTGATTAGTCTGGGAAAGTCTGGGTAAGAGACAGACAGGGGAATGGCTTCATCTTAGTAGCGCATTCGCAAGCCACCGACGTGCTGGAACGACCATAAGAATTCTTGCAGTCAGGCAGTTTCTTCCCCTTTCTTCTTCTTCTTTTTTTTTTTTCAAAGAAGATTTTGCATCTTAAGCTACATCTTACCAAAATGAGTCATTAGTGAGATACAATCTCCAAAACACACTGACTTAATGTAGAAGAGCTGGTGGCAGCAAATACAAATGTATTTTCATGACTGAGCTTAAAAGATATGCTGATTTTCAAAAATGAAGATGCCTAACTGTTAGAGAAGATTTATTGCATGTAAATACAGGATTTGTCCAGAGACAGATCAGCTACTCCTGCTCTCTCCAGCCACCCAGGCCAGCAAATTGACAGAACATCAGATTTACCTCCAGCCTCTGCTGGCAGGTGCTACCGTTTTCTCAGAGTACTGCCTACACTTTTACTAAGAGGGATTTTGCTACAGTTTGGTAACTTAACAACTCTGAAAAAAAAGGCACCAGCAAGTAATGAAGAAATAATAAACTTACTTATTTTATACCCTGCTTGAATAAAGACTCTTGTAGCTATGGAAGAGTGATGAACATGCACTGCTAATAAGGTTCTCCATTGCTCTCCAGTCGACTTGCCCCCAAACTGAGACCTTTCCAACAGAGTAAGCCCAGCTCCTAAGAGACACACATTCACAGCCCTTACTTGCACCAGCCTATATAGACAGAGGTGAGACCAGGCAATTTTTTGTCCAGCTTTTCTGGGAGACAAGAACTGACGCCACAGACCTACCTTCTCAAGCAAGACAAATTAATGATTTCAGATGGCTGGATGCTGCCTCTATGTATTCATGAGGCACAGCTTAACTCAAAGGAGTGTCCCATACACAACAGCAACAGCACTGGATAGTCAAACTGCTTTTGCTTGTATGGCAAGTTTCTGTTGGATAAATAGGTCAAGTAACTACACCTTTATCTAATACCTTTTGCGTAAGTGGCCTAAAGAGCAGGGGTATGGAGGGAGACCCTTCTTCCACGTCCACTCCCCTCTTGCTTTTTTAAGCCGTGTGTGAAAGATTTTTCCAGCATACCCTCCATGGCTGCAGCCTGCTTTCCTTCCACTTGGACTCTGCCCTGGTGGAAGAGGCACCAAGCTCCATCTCTCCTGGAGAACTACAATGCCAGCTGCAGGCTTCTTCAGCCTGTAATTACATTAAGTTGACCTTTTCAACCAACACACCTTTCCTTCTAACTACTTGTCAAGCACCAGCACAGAAGTAAGACAAGTTTTAAACTGCTGGAATAAAAGTCACTTATTTCAAAGCACATTCTACTTGAATGACCCCCAATGTTACTGCCTCATCCAGTCTTTCCCCAGTAACACAAAACTTAAAACACAAATGAAATTGAACAGTTTGTTTGGGTTTCCTGGAGGGAAAAGAAGATGAAAATATTTTCTGATGCATTAATATGGCATAAACTAGTCAGGAGTTTTTCTGGTTAAACCTTTCCACTGCATTTGTTTAAATGTGGCAACTGCAAAACATAAAAATATTAAATATAGTGGAGAAACAGAACTGAAAAAAACCTCAAAAAACAAAACACAAAAAAAGAACACAAAAGGCCATATCTGATTCTAGTGAGATGCATTACAGCCTGTCTTCTGGATTTCATAGGGAGAAGGTAACCAGTCAAAATGAAATGTTGACTAATGAACACCAAGCACCTCAAATGTTCTAAATATGTTGATAAGTCTCCTACCACTTGGGACTGGAAGCTTGCACCACAGGATACTAACAGAGTCCCAATTTAGGGTTTTCTAGCCATGGTGGTCTAGAGTGAAAATGGCTGCAACTGAATTAAAGAGGATTTAAAAAACATGGGTGGTCAAACAGCTGCCACTGCACGTAATGGGTGTTGCAATCAGCTTTTGAAAGGAACTGAACAAGTCAGCTCATAATGGGAAGAGAAATGTGGTGCTTCAACTTTAAATTCTTATTTATTGTGTGTTGTTTTCACCTTATTTCTAGACAACAACAGGGACAAATTGGGAACTTCAGCATGTTTCTACCTCATACACACATCAACTTGGGTATAACATATGTGCACAACCACCTGAAGTCCAGCTTACAGAGTTAGTAGTATGGGTGCTTCTCTATAAATGGTTGCCTTAATTTTCTAACTCTAAGCCAGACATTGCAGTTGGGCAATCAGTGCTCACTGGAATAATCACATCCTGATGCTGATTTCTAGGGAGGCACAAGGTTTGCTCTGCCTGCTGAATAGCCAGTGGGTATTTGCATGCAGGCAGCACGTTGACTTCAAGATACAAAACATATTGTAGTAAGGCAACATTTCAAGTGCTCTTCCACACTGGATGAGATCCAGCTGATGTCAGGTAGAATATTTAGACAGCATGTAGGCGCTCCATTTCATTAGAGGTCTAATCAAATTTCTAAATGCTAGAACAAATTACTATTTCCACACCTCTAATCAGCAATGAGGGTGCTTTACTGAGAGGAATGTCAATCAACTCAGAGGGGAATATTTTTTATTTTTTTAGTTAATAGGCATAATTACTTTAAAACAGATTTAGAACCATATGGCCAAAACCCCTCCAGATACATTTAGACAATAATGTAACTATATTCCCTTTACCACATGCTACAGCAGGAGATATTAAACATATTTACAAGCATGTGCTATTAAATTAGGTTCAACACTGTTAAGACACTGTCTTATTAAACAGTTTTTAACTGTAGAATTCATATGGAGGAGAGAACATATGCTAGCTTTCAATTGTTTTGTTAGTATCAGCCAGAGCAAATCCAATGCAATAATAAACTGCTCAGAGACAAATAAATGATGATTTTGAGTAAGCAGCTGTGTACTGCTCTAGAATGGTTTACATCAAGACAGCTTGTATTCCTTCACTGTCATGAGCATAACTTTGTTTTACTGAGGTTACGTGCAATTGCTCCGAAGCACAAATTTTTCATTTGAAAATGTTAAGTGAGGAGTCACTCTTGCAACCATTCCTCCTTTTGAAGAAACAATTTTAATCCATTCTATAAAGTGTCAAATGACTCTCAAAGAATTTACATTTTTCTCTAGTTTCATGACAAAACTAATTTGAAACTTAATGTGCTTTAAAACAGATACACAATTATACATTTTGATTCCAAACTGCAGCAACTGAGACATATTTACTGTATTTATGACTTTATTGCTCATTCTGAGTAGACGAAAACCTGATTTTCAAGTTACCTTTTACTTCTCTTCCAAATGTCTTTTGCCCTTGCAGAGGTAACAGATTTGTGACTCCAAAGAATTCTCATGAATGTGATTCCTGCTGGCTTTCACAAATGTTAACCTAACATTTGTATATGTTGGAAGACATAAACCACAAGTCAAAGGGTGGTCCACACACTGACCACACCATATTCCCTTGTGCCAAAGATTTATTACTTCTGTTCCAACCTACTCCCAACACATGAAGCCAGGAATACTTCATATTCCACTCCATTATTATTTTTTACCACCTGATCCCTGAGGAAGGGGACTGCAGGTAGCCTCACACTATTACCAAGTTCAAAAGGCTGGGGGTTGAGCTCAGAATCCATTAGAAATCCATTGCTAGTCTAACAAAACAAGGTGCTTACCTTAAGAGTAATATGAGAGTCATTACAACAACAAAAGGTGTTTAATCAGGACGTTGTATCTGTTTATTTATCTTACCCTACTTCAGGTAACCAGGGACATTCAGGAAAGAATTAAGATATCTCGCTAGATTAAGAGCACTCACTTCTGTCTCTGACCCTAAACACCATCACTTACACCCAGTTCAGCCTCTCCCTAACTTAAGTCCATGACTGCCACAAAGATTATGCCCTACAAGAAAAAAGCCCATGCTTCAAAACATGTTCCTCTCAATTTAAGAAAGATGTGAGAATGAAGATATTTGAAAAATCAATGGTCTATTTTGTTCCTGTAACAAGAACAAAATAGTTTTTCAGCTTCATAAACACATAATATTCACTACACTCTATACCAGTATTTTGCCCCAAGTGATAGTTATCTAATGTCTGATATGCAAGAAGCATCGTATAATAAAAATTTGAAACTAGTGATTAAGAGAGACATTTAAAATTAATACCCCTTGATCATGGCCTCCCTTATTATCAGTAACACTGGTCTGCCCAGGATGGCATACCAAGAACTGCATAAAATTTCTTGAACTATCTGTAATGTATTTCATTACAGACTGATAGGCAATCAGAAAAAAATTGTTTGTGGAGAGTATTCCTACCTCCCTGTAATGGCATTTCACAATTTGACTCATCTGCATTACGTTCCCTACAGCTTCTACTGAAAGCACAAAGACTACCAAGCTGGGCTGCAGAGACAACAATGGGAAACACCTCTGCATACAAACAGGAACACCTGCAAAGAACAGAGAAATTAAACAGCATAAATTATTTCCATACAGGTTTTTCCAAAGATGATGAGGTGCAATTTCTCATTAACTGAGGTCTCCCTCCTGACAATTCGAATTTCTTTTCTACTGAAAATGCCCCATTTCCCCCCGGTCCATCCTGACCCACTTAGACAAAAGCCAATATTCAGCCCGGACACGCAAACTATGCTTGAGATCCCTCATTATTCTCCAGCCCTGGAGATGGAAATCTGATAATAAAATCTCCAGACCCCAGCTATGCACAGCCAGGGGAGAATTATACCACTATCTTCTCTTTCTCAAATCTCCCTAGCCAGAAAAAAATGGTTCAAATAAAGAATTAAATGAGTATTAGCATCTCCCTCACCAATGTGGGAGAAAGGAAAAACCAAGGATGCTTAATGAACCATATTATTTTTTTCAGATTTCAAAACACTGCCATTTAAAGAGATGTGAGATTTGAAGCCCTATTTAAGTAATATGCATAAATTTAAGGCAAATGTTCAGAGTCCACATCTCCAAACCACAGCCTGTGATTTGGCTAATGCAATGCTCCACTCCCACCAGCAGAAGTAAATCTTAGCAGAGGACAACCTCCACACTTGGCTAACCCACTCCCAACACTAAACCTCAAAGTTTCTTTTGAAGAAAATTCTCCTGCCCCCTTTCTCTCCTTTCTCACCTCCATTCCCTCCCTGTAATTCAAGGAAGACTGTGTTTTTGCTTTTGTTTTTTTCAGTAGAATGAGCACGGTTACTACAAGGCCACCTCTTACAGCTTTTCATTGCAAAACAGCGTCATTCACCAGAGGTTCATTTCACTCATGCCACTCTCATTACAGGTCTAATGAAAATTTAATAGTTCTGCCGTTTCATTTTCAGCCAGTAAAACTAGGAAAACACAAGGAAATTTCTTTACAGCAGTTTTTAAGGCAAAAGTAGGAGAACCCAGGCAGCCTCAGGACCAGCATACATGTACAAAGAGCAATACCACCCTTTGATTTCAGGACACAAAGACTCTACACTGGGGATAGGAGAACAATCAGTTAAATGGATCAGATTCTGAAAAGATCCAAATTATTGAAACATTTGTGAGGACGGGGAAGGAGAGAAACCAGTCAACTCTGGATTTTCACTGCGTTTATTTCACAGGAAAGAATATTTTTCTTAGTTGTTAGTTTGTTGGGAGTGTTTTTATCAAATCTTTCAAGAAAAAGTAAGAATGAATTATGAGAGTGAGGGGCCTGTTGCTGTCAACTTTAACTGTCCTAAAAAGTTTGGTTTGTTGCTCTTGGTTTATACCTTTACATTTTTCGATCCTAAAAATTCCATCTTGTCCCCCAAAGTTGTGCATGCAGGATTAGTTGGAGGAGTGACCTGAGCTGGTTTCACCATGTTTCACCAGTGCTCCAGGGGACTGGAAGACACAAATGCTGAAGGCAGACACAATGTTTTACACAACAGAATGTTGCTAAAATTAGAACCAATGCAAACAGAGTTGATTTTTCATGACAGACTTCGCAAACCATTTTGAGAACTCCTTTAGGAAGAAACATATTGGAGATTTAAAGCCATCTAGATAGTTCCTCACATCCCCTACAATGTGAAGAGAGATTATTATTAAGAGGCATCAAAATACAGAAGACATAATTTGGTTTAACAAATTAAGATTCTCTGTGACAGCCACGGTTTGTTGATGAGATTTCCAAAGCCAACTAGACTAGGCAACTCAACAACAAAGATGTTGCATTGTGGAAAAGCCAGGGTGTTTTCCAAGCAAAGGCATAGCAACTTTGATTTGTCTATGCTCAGAATAGATTGAAACAGGTTGACTTCCCTCAAAATAGCTGAGATATCCTTGAAAGGCCTCTTGATTTTTACAGTGCAGGTAACAGCACCTCCATGCATCTTCATGACTCATGGTGACACATATTTTAGCTTAGACAGGCTTATGAGACCTGACATTAAACTATTTTTGGTTCACTTTTGGGCTACTTTCTTATTCACCCACACAGAGCAGAACAATAATGTGAATGAAAGTGTGTCTTTTTTTTTTTTTTTTTTTTTTTTTTTTGGATATGACCTCAACTCCCTGAGCCTAGGCTGGTGCTATTGTAAGCACCGCATCATTTAATGACATTCACACATTTTTCTATCTTAAAAGTGGGTGCTTTTTTTGGCAGCATCAGACCTAGAACAAACTCTTCCAGATCCTCGTACCTGTGGACACTTCAATTATCCAGCCTAAATGTATTTATGACCATATTACATCCATCTACTCTTTAGCTTATTTCTCCACACTTGTCCTTACCATGAGATGTATTTATAGACACTGATCATATCCCCTCTCAGCCTTTGTTTCTGCTGGATTAAAAAAACCAAGCTTTTTTCATTTCCTTTGTAAAATCAGTACGCCCTGTCTTCCAGCACCCAGCCAGCTCCCCTCTGTGCCTGTTTAATTAGGGTCTATCCTTCCCAGCTTCCCTCCTCTTCAACACCACAGCCCTGCAGGGTGACAATAAGGTGCTGGTCCTCCTGCATTGATATCCTTCTCCCTGCTCCTTCCAAGGAGCTGGTCCCATTAAAAGTGATGAGCAGCAAACAGCCAAGCCTGTAACTCTCACATTTCACACTACTGGATTTCACACCACTTTAACGATGCCAGTGCTCAAGATCTCCCAGCTCTCCATAAACTGTCCCTCTCTCCCTGGACCAACAACCTTTATCACTTTATCACTGTCCTCTCAGCACAGTGACTTCTCCTTTCAGCATAGCCCACCATAATTCCCATTCACACCACTTCCCAATCACTGTAATTAACAGTAACAGAAAAATAGACAAACTGTGTCAGATCAAAGGTCTCTCCTGTCCCCTGTCACTGCCAGAGGACAATAGGATACACGTACCAGCCAGGAAATTATACAGAAACTATAGAGGTGTTGTTATTTCATATTTACATGTATTGCTTACTTTTTCTCTTATGAATTTGCCCAAATAGTTTTCAAATCCAGTTAAACTTTTTGATATATAGAACATTTGATGTTAGTAAATACAAACATTTAATTTGCATTGAGTTGCAGTGTCAAGTTCAAGCTTTGAAGTTACTTCAGATGTTTAATGACTACAGTGCAGTTTTAGTCCATTCAAAGTTTATGGATGAGAACTCTAGCAGCTCTTATCAATAGAAGACCACTGCATTAGTCAAGCATGACCTACCCTGGTGATATCATGTCATACATATTTTTATCATATTTGCTTTAGTAACTTTCTTCAGTATTGAGAGTTGTACTAAGGAAGGAGACAGGCATGGGAGGATGAGGAGCAAATTATGTCCATCATTTTTACGGGCATTCCTCCTCTCACAGGATCACCCTGATTGGGTAGGTCTATATATACCAGGAAAGCCTTGGACTTCATATGCCTTCATGCTACACTCCAGCACAGACACTGGCTCAAGTCAGGAGGGTCAGCAAAGTCAGGTCCACTTCCACCTTGCTAACACTGAAGGTTGCTTTTAAACCACACTCCCCCATCACCCATCTTGCCACTGCCCTTCTATCTCCCTCACTGAAATCTAACACAAACCAAATATTTAATCCCAGAACCATGTTTTTACTTTTCTTTTTTGTCCTACCAACTTGTATGTACATGTAAAAGAACCTTTTACTTCACATGCTTTGCAATTTGCAACCAAACTTGAACAGTTGGCAAATCCTCCTAGTTCCTACATTTCCTGACATATCACGGTTTTTCCATCCCCTGAAGACTTTTTGCTTATTCCTAAAAGCATTCCTGAAGCAGTTATTTATCCAAAGAAATACTGAACTCTTCCTATATATTATTCTCTCCTTTCTTGCTTGCGATATTGATTTTGTTTAGGCAGGAGAACCTTGGCTTTCCACCAGGCTCCAGGATAACACCCTGTAGCTCCCCTGCCCAGGGACTCCCCTACATGTTACATTTTCAAAGGGGAGAGCTGGAGCTGTCCTGGTTACTGAAGTGACAGCAACTCTCAGCCACCTCTAGCAAAGACTTGGAAACAGCACTCCTATGCTCTGTTAAACACTTTTCCCTACTGGTGTGCCACAGTTTTGTTACAAAGGCTGCCCATCCATCCCGTGAACAATAACTACTTGTCTTGTTTTGGTCATTCCTCCATTTATTTTAAACTGATTAAAAGCATTAGCCTTGGCTGTCTGTTCAACAAGGTCACTCACCAAACCCAAGAAAGCATCACCTACTACTAATTGTCCTTTTTTTGTTTTCTCCTAAACCAAATAATGATGAAGTTGTTGTATCTATGACTGTCTAAGCCCTTCTGATTAGCAACAATTGTTCTGCAAGTAGATCTGATTATCTAAAGAGTACCATAACAATAAACCCGACTGGAAATTTTATCCTTTTAATATGAGAAACCTTCTTCATAGGCAAATTCTGCCCATTAATCCTTAGCAAGACTGTCAGTGCTGCCCTACAGAACTTTCCATAATAAAATGTAACCTTGATTAATCTGAAATTGGACAAAGCATAAAGAACTGCATCTAGCTTTTCCTGTTTCGCAGCTGAAAGAGAAACTTACCTTCACCCATGAGAATCCAAAACCTGCTAGACTATTTCAAATTTCATTATATGCCACTGACTTGAAAGCTTTGCCCCTTATGATTTTGACAACAGCTCTAACCTAAACTGTGAACATTCAAATAACTTCAAATAAAGACTTAAAACGGAGGAGGGCAGAAGAGATTCAACATGTTTCAAAGCCAATCATTTTTTCCAATATATTATCACATGAACATTAAAAAAAAAAAAACAATACCATCAAAACAACAGATGAGGCAGCACTTATCTGAAGATTATTACTCTGAGACTCAGGTCAAATTTGCATCTCCCTTCTATCAAGCATTTTGGTTTGGTTTTTTTTTTTTCCCCCTCATGTTTTCCACTTGTATGCTTGCCAATGAGGTGCAAAAGGTTAAAGTTTACAGTGATTTTCATTACACCAACTTTTAAATAATGACAGATGTAGTCAGAAGCCTTGCATTTCTATTTTTATTGTCCAGCCTACAACAGAGATGGAACGATGTCCCAGTACCACCACTGAAAGCACAGAACACCTATGTTTCAAGAGGGTTTCATGGGCTGTCACTCAGTTTCTTTATTCTTCCCCGATTTCATATGGTTGAAACGACCAGAGCCAAAACAGAGCAGCACTAAGTTGCCTTCCTCAACAGACCCAACTGAGTTCCTATGCTTCACCATTATCCCTAAACTGCTTTAAAATAAAATAGAAATACAACAATAAATCAAATCCAACAAGTTTTCCGTTACCAGAAAAGTACCATCTAACCCTGTCCCCACCTCCCACCTCCCACTGATATTAACGAGGTATACAAAAAAAGTCCTACCCAGCAAGATGGGAATACAGCTTCAAAAAAAATTCAGTAACTTAAATTTAATTTTAGATCTGCAAGTGCTGCCAAGCACCACTTTATTTGTCAACAAAACATTTTGATTATTTGGCAGAACAAAGCAAGCTCCCTCCCTGCTTGTTCTGCAGATATATTTGGCACTGGTTAATTTGTATGTCTTTAGACATATGTCAAGTCTGAAGCCGTTTCAGGCTTTAACCCTGCAGAACTTCTCTGTTTTAAGTACTTGTTTTTCTTAAAATGGGAACAGCAGCAAGCTGAAGCCAAGAAGGGATTTGGTCCTGCAACGAAATGGTTAAAAAGCAGACTCTGCTGATGTGTGCTTCTCTGATCCATTACATTTCTCGCAAGCTGAGCTAAGAGCTGAGCACCAAGTATCAACTGTAATATGATCCAAGAGTTTATGGAAAAAATAACTGCACATACCAAGCATGCACATTTAATAAGATTTTGTTTCCATTAAAATATTCAAGAAACAGGATTTTTAAGATCTGCTTCTCTCTCTGGCCGATTTTTAACGTTTCTCCTCCCCCTCCCCTAAATACACACCTCCTTTCCAAAAACCAAACCCTTAAAAAAAAAAAAAAAAGGGAAGAAAGAAAAAAGCAGTCCTACTGCAGGGAAGAGAGGCTTGAAAAACAACTTTGATTGGCACTTGGCCTGACCCACAGAGGAAGAAAAACAGTTTTTGGACAAAGAGCGCAAATATTTGAGCTCATTGACTTACAGGCTTTCTTAGCATTTGCAAGAACCAACCTTGAGCATAATGTGTTGGGAGAGATTGAATTAAAATAAAACCAAAACCGGCATCGCGTTCATCTTGGGCGCTCGGAGACTCGGCGCATTTGAACAGCTCAGCAATTTTAATTCATTTGCGCTGGACAAACAAAAAGCACCTCCACTAATGTTCCTTGCGAGGCAGATGTCGGGAGCAGGGGGTGCAGCCACGGCGCCCCTCGGGGGGCACGGGGGGTCCGCAGGGAAGCGGCGGGGCACTGCGGGGATGTGGTTTGTCAGACGGGGGGCCGGGGGGGCTGGCAATTCTTTCCTGCTTTTCTTATTTTTTAAAGCTCTGATCTCAGATCCCCCCCCTGCACAAAGACTTTGCGGAGATCGCGGTGATGAATTTCGCCAGTGAAATATGTGGATATTAAACTTTACGAGCGCGGCCGGGCCCCAAGTCAAGCCCCCCCCGCCCCCAGTGCCGTCGGGGAGGCCGAGTGCTCCCCAAACCCTCGGCATGCAGGGGGGCAGCCTGGGACAAGGGCAAGTGACAGCCGTCCCAAGGGGGACGGGGGCGATGGGGGCGCGGGGCTGGGCACCCCTCGGCGCTCCCTGGGTTCCTCTCGCCCTGCACCCCTCTTTGTCACCCCCCACGCCACACTCCCCAGGCACTCACCTCCTGGGAAGCCCCCACCCCGCTGCCTCCCTCCATCCCTCCGCCCCACTGCTGCCCTACTGCCCGTTTCTCCTCACGCCACCGTCGCCGTACGTGGCCCACCCCGCCAAGTCTCTGCCTCGCTGCTCCTCGCTCCCCCAGTCACCCCTCAAGCCTCCCCCGCAGCTCCCGCCGCCTCTGTGCGGGAGCCCCCCGATACCTGTCTCGGCACCTTCCGGCAATTGCCGCACACCCGGTACTGCCCGGTTGCGGCGGCGGCGGCGGCGCTGCCCACGGGTCCGGAGCCGAGGCGGTTCATGGTGGCGGGGATGGCGGCGACGGCCGGGCGGGACGGGGAGGCCCAGGACGCTCCGCGCCGCTCAGCTGCCCGCGCCGCCGGCCGCCCCCATCCCGGCCGCGGCCCCAGCGCCCGCTCCGCGCCACCGCCCCCCGCGCACACCCCCGCGGGCCCCGCCAATCCGCGCCGCCCGCCCCGCCCGCCGCCGCCAACACCAGCCAATCGCGGAGAGCCGCCCGCCGCCGGCCAATGGGCAGCGCCCGCTCGGGCTCCCATCTCCGGGCAGCCTCCAAGAGGGGGCGGGGCGAGAGGCGTGGCCGGCGCCGAGGAGGGGCGTGGCCGGTGGCGTCTCTGGGCAGCCTTGGGCAGAGAGGGGCGGGGCCGGCGCCTCGGCGCGTGCCTTCCGCTGGCCAATAGGGTGGGCGCCATGCAAAGCAGGCGCAGAGGCCACGCCCCCACGGCCGGGGTCCCGGCGGCCGCGGCTCCCCCGGGCCCGTCCCGCTCCCCGCTCCCCGCTCCCCGCTCCCCGCTCCCCGCTCCCCGCTCCCCTCTGGAGCGTCCCCCAGGGTCCCAGTTTGGTGCACCGGTGTGATGAGGTGCCGCGCTCAGCTCCCCACCCCGCCTGCCTGCCGACCCCGGGGCCAGACCCAGTCCCCGGCCATCGCCATCCTGTGGAGATTCCCCTATTCCCGGGGCGGGGGGCGAGCTGCTGTCGCTGCCGGAGCGGCGGGTTGCACATGCAGGGACACGACTGCGCTGCTGCCAGGCGGAGCAGGATGAGGTGTTAGCTCTGGGGGAAGCTGGGAGCACGCATGCGAGAGCGTGTGTGTGTGTGTGTGTGTGTGTGTGTGTGTGTCTTTGCCTCAGGTCGCCGGGATTGTTAGGGATGATGAGTCAGGTTTTCTAGGCTCCATGCTAATGCACGGAGATGGAGTGTATAATTAGGACAGAGGCAAATCTATTATCTGCAGCCTCGGAGAGCTGGGGTATGAACCTCTTTTTTTGCATCATGGCATCTCTGCATTTTCCCTTGCCTGTGTGCTCTTTAGCTTTTAAGTGCGCACAGAGGAGCTCCAGCATAAGTAGTTCCAGCGACGTCAATAAAAGTTCATTAAATATCGAGCGTTATATAACTCCTGTTTTGAAAGATGATGGTACAGAAGGATTTTATTTTTTATTTTTTAATGGGAACAGAATGCTATTACTCTACAAAATTTCTAAGCAGATTTGGGATGTTACATTGTTTTCAAGGTTTCTCTTGGAGAAAGAATTTTAAATCAGCTGCTTGAGAGCTGTGATTTGCTTTGCCTGGGAATACTTTCTATTTTTGCAAAATGAAGCGTTGTATAATTTAGTCAACTGGCTGACTAAAAAGGGCACAATGCAATTAGTAATTTACATATCTTAAAGGAGACTGATTGAACCTAGATCCGTCTTTGAGAACTACTGAAAAGTTTCTCAGATCAGACTTTGCCACCATGAGTAAAACCACATCCACAGAAACATTCTCCTCCATCGTTTCCTTTCTATCCATTTGAAAAGGGATTTTTCCTCAGGCAGAGCAGCCTTCAACAGACAGACACTCTCTGGACTCCACTGTTGGGAATGCATCCAAATGTTACAGTCACAGGCAGCCATACAAAATGCTTGGAGAGAAGGAATACATGGAAGGGGGTTGGTTTTTGTGGTTTGTTGTTTTGGGGTTTTTTTTTCCCCCTAAACAGTGTACTAGAAATGGCATCCCAACATGAGAAAACAGTTTGTTTACCTGAGTGCAGGTACTTGCTGTGCCATGTCTGAATCCCACACACTGCAGCATGGTGCTATTAAACCAAGGGAAAAAGGTAGCCAAACAGGTTAGTTTTCATCATGTAATCTGGACGTAATGCTAAAATTTAAGTAAACTACATGAATGACGTAAACATCCTTTTATTTCTTGCTGAACTCCATGATAATGTTATCTAAAACAGGAATTTTTAAAAGAAGCCGTAGAGGATCGGTGTTATGAAGCCGCAAGCAAAGGGGAGTTTTCTCTTCAGCTCAAGTAAGATCACTTTGAGTAATTTGCTGTTAAAGTGTCTGGTTCAAAACTCAAACCCATTGGCAAGGATGGTAGCAGATAAGTTTGAATAACAGGGAAGAGAAAGATTTTGGCTGAGTTACTCCTAATATTTAAGATCGGAACATTTGCAAATACTCAGATTTCAGTACTAGCATTCATTCATTTTTTTTATATCCACAGGGACAAATACACATGACTAAACATTCTTAGAAACCTGGTTGGGTCCCATTCCCCTGCTGAAATTATTTCTGCCTTGAATGACAAATTCAAATCTTCAGCATAGTCCATTAAACCCAGGAAAATTTTCCATTTTCACACATGTGTGAAAGTTAGGCTGACTTGTAAGGCAGTTTAAAATTCAAGAAATTTGGTATCTAGTCTCTCTTCTGCCACAAATGTCTTGTGAAAGAAAGCAGGACATGCATGCCTAGATGCTTAAGTATTTGGTTGACTAACCCTTAATTAAACAAGAAGCACTTAAGTACCTTTGTGGCTCCCAGTCTTGCCTTTCTCAGATACTTTGGTATCTGAGAAATGTCAAGAGAAACATAAACTGTGAAAGTGTTTCATTGTTTTTGGAAACAATACAGCAAATAGAAGTTGCCTAAAAGCCTTTTTTGCCCTCAACAAAAATTCTATTTGGCATCTTTTCTGGAGTTCATTTTTCCCCTCTGCAATATTTTTTAATAAAGAGTTTTAATGCTAATAGAGATCAGACATTTACTTAACAGGGCCAGTGCTTACCCAGTATCAGTCTTAGAAAATTAGTGTATAGACTAGAGACAATATGACAATTTTCAAAACACCTGAACTCTTTCTGGATGTCGTATTTGGAAATGAACTGCCGGGCTCTGTGTGACAATGCTCCTGTAAAACACCCGGTTTGTGCTCTGTTTACAGCATCTGCGGAGTCCTGCTGCCTGCAAAGGCTTGTGCACGTGGGCCTGATTTTGAGCTCTTGAATTATTCCATTTTGAGTTAAGCATATGCATAAATTCTCCAGAATAAATCCTGTCTTTGTACAAGCTGGTTTCTTGGTGAACATATCCATATTCTTGAAAGTTCTCCTTGTAAGCTTATTGCTCAAAGTATGCAAAAAATATCCAGTGGTCCCTTCACAATTGTCTGGTAGTTTTTATGATTCAACTGTACCTCGGCTTGCCATCCACTGCTGTGGATTTCCTTCAGTTTTTGCCCAGCTACTGAGTCATAAATGAAAGCAGAATGCTGAAATTAAGAAGTACTTGAGTTACAAGTAGCATGGCATCTTGACCTGCCTGGAAATTTTACAAAGATTGTCAGTTCCGTAAGCCAAATCAGTTGTCTCTGCTGAGGTCACCTAGACAGGCTGCGAACTATTGCTGTGTAAGGGTAAGGTGAGGATTTTTTAAAAAATCTTGATGATATGGAGCATACTAGCTTGAGACCATCACATCCTTTCACAGAGATTACTGACCTGCTGGGATAGATTTGCACAAGTGGTTACTGGTTTAAACAGATTTTATCAACAATGATCATAACTTTTGCAAAGTTTAAAAAACAAACACTATGATGAAACAACGAGGCAGGAACAAACTTCCAAAGGAAGTAATGATTACTCTGCCTCCTGAAATCATCAGATGCATTTTTGGCAGACACAATGCAGCCAGGCATGGACTGCTGCCCTTGACATAGGAGTAGCTGAGATGTAATGGCCTTTGCTAGAAGGTCAAATTTCTCCTAATGCCTTATGCAGCCTTCAAGTCAACATTGTTCAAACAGATTGGCTGAGAGACACAGATATATCCAAACACTGAGCCGCCTTCAGTATATCCCCCAGAGCATATACTCATGCTGTGTTTTAGCAGTGTGATACCAGCTTTGAACCCCTGCTGAGGCTGCAGTATTTCCACCTGGAATTTGGACAAAATGCATCTCCACTGTCTTCCAGAGAGAACCACACCCAACAACCATCTGCTGCACAACCATTCTGTAAGGGAGCACAGAGTGATAACTTTTTTCAAGAGCAATAAGATGATCTTTAGATTTACTGCACCAATCATATTGTGTGTCCCAGAACAGTCAGCCTGGTGGCAATGTGCTGTGCAGGTGCTATGGGATGCTCACAAAATCTACATGATCCTTCCCTAAATTATGCACCTACTCTACAAGTGTGCAGTGCTTTTGTTGTTCATACATTATTGAACAGCTTGATGCTTCCTGAAAAGGCTAGATTGACAAGATCAAGTGCTGTAAAATTGAACTCGTTATGCAGTGGAAACGTTTGTTATTCATAGACATCCAGCAGCTTGGAGAGAGAGGATGGGAGAGGGCAGCTGTCATGCAATAGCTCTGACTGGATTGCTGCAAGACTTGAAATCCCATATGAAATTAGAAGATCCTCAAATTTTGCCCAGAAGCAGGAAGAGAGGGCATACCTGAGCACCCAGCTCTGGAGCCTTACCCAGCTCCCTGACTGCCCCAGTAAAGTGCTATGATTAAATGAGCTGATTGACACATGTCACATGCCTTACATTTCATGACTCCATGAGTCATTCAGTAAAGCCATACTGAACATGTATACACAGGCAAATAGATGTAGCTTCTTCAGGCCAAAAATCCAGCCCATTGACATTATGTCAAATGAGTGACAGTCCTGCCTTCATTATCATAATTTTTGTTGCACTGTTCTAATGTCATTTGCACAGCATTTAAATTACGTTGTTAGGAGAAGGAAGAGCAACAGTTAAAGTTTGTGCCCTGAGTGATGTTATGCACACTCTGACACTATAAAATGCCTTCCCATCCTCACTATTACACGTCCTAATCTGCCAAATGGGTGTTCAGATAATTGTGTGAGACAGGGAGATGTGATAGTTTGTGGAATTCTTCCTTGAGGGTGGGGGTACACACCTTTTCATTTGCAGGGTTTAAACTCTAACTAGATAAAGCACTTGAAATTATGTTTATCATAAGAAACAATTATGGCCTGCCCGAGGAAAGCTGAGCTCAGAGACCTAATAGGCCTTTTTAATATCTGATTTCTTTGACAGAAAACATTAAATCACTACCCAACCAAGAAACCTCTTCTCTCTCTCTTCATGTTCTTCTGTGGTTTGCATGATAATTCACTAAGTATATTTCAACATGTTGTTTACTTCAATTCAGCCTTCTGAGACCACACTGGCCAGTGCTGCAAGCCCATAAATAGGGATCATCTGGAAAAAAAATACTTTATGCTTCAAGTTAAAGTTGGAAATATTTCAGCCTGTACAATTTTTGGGAATGATACAGAGGGGAAATGTATTAAATTAAAAAAAAAAAAAAAGTATCTGAAAATCAGGACAAAGGCAGCCTGGTCAAACTCCCTGCAAAAAGAGAATTGTAAATAATCTCTTGTAATGTATTCCTATTAGTATTGACGATAGTCCTACAAAACAGATTTAATGACAGCAGCAGGACTACCTGTGGGGACAGAAAACTCTCCCCCCTCCAAGACTGGAGGTGGAGTTCATGGGGCAGACAGGGATGCCTGGGGTCATTCATACATCGCAGCAGGGACAAGTCTGGGTCTCAGTGGCTGCACAGCCACAAGGAGAGGCACCAGTTCCAGCAGTGGTAAGGATGTGCCTGAGGTTTCATCCCTTTCCTAAATGTGTGCCTGCATCAAAGTTGCAGTTGTGACATTTCTGTGAGATGTAAGTGTCCTCTGGTGCTGTGGACCAGTGGCAAGATTTCCTCAAGAAGACAGAAATGCTGCTGGCCTTTGGGTGGAAAGTGGGAGTTCCTGCCTTGGCTCCCAGCTATAATGCGTGTCACTGAAGAGCACAGCCTAACCACAACTGTGTAGGTCAGGCTGGGTTAAACACCTCGAGCTTTCCTTGTGCAGCCAGGATACCATGAGGGCAAGAGTTCAAAAGCCAAGGAGCCAGAAGAGGGCAAGCAGGAGGCAGCTGGCTGGGGAAGAGAACTGGAACCTGGGGGTTTGCTGCCTGCTTCCTCCCACTGCTTTGGCTCAGTTTTGTGCCTGGCCAATGCAAAGCACACAAATGTCTTTGTCTGACTGAAAAATGGTAATGTTTCTCAAGCAGCAGAACTTGTCTGTTTGTATTTTGCAAATGAAACACTTAGTACAGCATGATGCCACATTGAGGATGGACCTGATAAGTGAAATTAAGTTCCTGTATTCGCTGGCAAAGTTATGGCTTTCATTATTTTCAAATACAAATACAAAAAAACCAAATACAAAACTTAGCAGCTTTTGGGATATGGCACATAGTTTAGCTCCGTTTGTCATTGAAACGCATGAGATATGAACATATTTATGTTGGAATATCAGGCTAAATTATGGCAGAGTTTTATTCCTTGTTTTTAGACAAAGAAGAGCTGAAGGGCTGAAAGATATGCATATGGAGTTGGCTTATTTTTATTTAAAAATATTTTTACCCTGTTTCATTATTTTTCCAATGGTTACACCCTGAAAAACCAGAGTGTCAGTGCAAGTGGGATTTTCTCAGAAGGTACCACACTTAGAAGGAATTAGGTGTGTGAGTGGAGGCAGTTAGCACATGGGATCTTCCCAAGCAAAATCAGCTAAGTGCTGAAGGCTTGTTTGCATGGTATATTTTCTTCTTTCATTCATGTCTGTCTGGATGCTGGGGATGTTCTTGGACAGGAGAGGTGTTGAGATTCAGCCTTAAAGAAAGACCCCTGCAGGGGAGTTGGCTGGCTGAATCAGCAGCACAATTTGCCTGTGCAGAGCCTCATAACCTGCTAACCTTGGCACTTCTGCCTCCCTCCCTCCTTCACAGCTAGGCAGTGCCTGCTGTGATACACCAAAAGGCAGCAAGCAGGATGGGACCGGCCATCTGGCACTGCAGAGCAAGAGAAAAGAGAAGCAGTTTCCCCGGACCAACATCAGCCAACTCCTTTCTTTCTGCTTCTGCCTCCTCTAACATGCTGGTTGTCTGCCACTGGATGGAAATTCATTACTCCTGCATGTAGATTTTTCTGTGAAGACTTCTTGACCTATTTCAGCCCAGTGTTGCAGTAGACATGAGCTCTATTTCAAATGTCAGGGGCGGGGAAAGGGAAGGTCAGTGTGGAAGGGAAGAAGGATGTAATCAATGCACCTTGCTCTGCTGATAAAACCCTGTAAGTCACTGCTTCAGTGCTGGGTCTCCTGAGCTGGAAATGGCAGAACCCAACTCCTGTTTGGGAAAATAAAAGAATATTAACATGGGTCATTGCATCTTGCTCTGCTAACTTCCAGATCTGTCTGAGATAACTGAACCTCAGGCACACAAACCGGACTATTTGCTATGGCCAGTGAAGCATTTATATTGATGAAGATTCATGAGAATCTTCATCAATATAAAGTAGAAAGTAGAAGCAGAGACTGCTTTACAGGTGAAGTGATGTCTTTGTCTAGCACAGGGTCAGATATGGAAAACATAAAAGGATTATATTTCCACAGCAAGGTCACACCTTAAGAATTTTATTTGTCCTTATATCTATTAAAATGTCATTTTACAGGGAGAAATAACTTATTTTGGTCAGGTTGTATTGCTCTTGAACTTAACCTTCCTCTAGCTGGACTCTAAATCACTGGAGAACATGGATTTTCTTGTAAACAGACTTCAGAGCAGCTTCCTTTTTTGCATGATTTCGCTCCCTTGTTTCAGAAAGAGTATGGACCAAATTCTTCCCTGGCATAACTCCAGTCCTAGTACTCCTATTCTGAGAATTTGGGCCGAATTTCCACTCCCTGTTTTGTCAATGTATGTTCAGATTAACTCTGCTATAACCACTTATCATTAGCATTAATCTACTGGGGACTGCTGAGCAGAATGCAGCCCCCTCTATAAATATCACTTTGGTGAAGGGAAGTAAGGAAAATAATGCCAAATGTGGCCTTAAAAATATTACTTACTGTGTTGAAAGATCATTCACTCTTGGCTTAACTTATTTCAAGCATGACAGTCCACAAAAAAATGTATATCTGTGAGTGGCATAAGACTCAATAAGAATCAATAAGGCCCAGTGTTATGTGGTATTAATAAATGTATATTTGTGCTGAAGCATGCTGAACCTCAAAGGCTGGGTATAAATATCAATGTCTATTGAATTTCAGGAAGAGATGGCTGGCGGTAACTACGCTGGATGTCATTCCGCAATATGCAATCTGTGTTTACACAGTGGCTATTCATAGGCACGTTCCTGCTGGTAGGCAGAGAATTTCCCTCTTTCTAGTCAGTTTATGAGAAGTGAATTTCTTCCCTTACATTGCTGGCAGGATTGTTAGATTTCCTTTGAGTACAGTAGCAGTGATGTGCTATCGAGCAAGTAATGTGTGAGCCAAAAGCGCTGGAGAAAGAGTGCCAAGCAGTCCACTACTGGATAAGGATAGCACTTGGCCAAAGGGAAAGAGTGGTCCTGGTGCCTGAAGTGAGCTTCTGCAGCTGGTGGGCAAAGCATCTTCTGTGCAGACTGGGGATCCTCTGAACATCCACAGCGACTTCTCTCTGCGATAAAGCATGGCATTCACGCATTTAATCAGCAAGTGTGTCGTAAGCAGTGGCGACGAGTCATACTGCAACAGAAGGATGTGGTTTCCGAGCGGTGTCTGTAACATGATTAAGCTTGTAGAGCAGAAGAAAGTGGTTGGTAACTGTTTGTCAGTGCGGTGAACAACTTGCAACTGTGCCAGGTAATTTTCTTGGTTGCGTTCTGAGCTGCCACGTGCAGCTGTTGTTAAAGCATCGCCAATTTGTTTGGCTATGGGTGGTAGAGAGGGTCGCAAGTAAATAAATCACATCTTGGGGTTTGCACACCTGTCCCAAACCAGAGAAGCTGACATGTAATATGAAAAGGATTGGAAAAAATACTGTCTGGTAAAAAAAAAAAATCTAAGCATGTCCTGTCTGTAGCATGTTTTCATTTTCCCCACTGGGATGATGGACAGGAGAGATTATTCAGAAACAAGAAGAGATGCTGCTCAGCTGCTTTGGAGGCATCTGGGCACCGTGGTGACAGTGAAAATCCTAAGTGCTAAAAAACCTGTCATCTTCCCAAGCCACCTGGTACCTGAGGCTAAGTCTCCACTGCCTCTGTGCATGAAGCTCACTGTTAAAACAAGGCATGGGGGGCTGAGACAGCTGACTGCTGCCTTCTGGGACTACTACAGACATCTTGTGTCTTCTGTGAGAATTATTTTCTAGAGACACAATGCCCACCAGCATACAACTTCATCATGAAAAGCAGACAGGATTTGTAATTTTGTGAAACTGGATTCTCCTTTTCCAAATCTTGAATTGCTTTGCAGGTCTTTAAGCTTTATATTATTATGCAGGTCAGCAGGGAGGTACTGGGGAATCAGACCCCATCTACCTCCAGATATTCCCTTCTGGAGCTTCCTGAAGTATATGTAGATCCACTTTTGTAAGATGCTTCATGAATGGTGAAAATAAAAGTCCAGAAAGAGCAGTTATCTGTGGAGTTATCAAAGAACAGTGTCTGTACTCGATAAGATGCAGAGAAAGTAAAACAGGAAAATACTCAAACTGAAGACAAAGCTGATGTGGCTGCTGAACTCCTGATAGTAGCATTAAGGGGAAGAACCCAATAGATCATGCACAGTGTGCCTGAAGTTATCTGAGCTTGACATTCTCCCACACAATCTGTTGTATTACCATGCCTTGCTCTCCATCTTCTAAGAAGAGGTGCATGCTGTGGGCTCCTCACACCACTGAAGGTACTGGCAAATGTTTGGGGTTTGCTGAAGAGCTACTAAAAACTGCTGGCTGAAGTCAGACATATGTTCATGGCATAATGAAAACCAGAGGTAGTGTGCACGTAGGAGAATATCCTGAGCAGCACCAGGAGATTTGCATAAAGTTCTTGCTCAAATATGCATTGGAAGGAAGAAATCCTCAAATAGTTGTGTTTAATGCTCTCTTTTGCACTTCTGTACATGAAGACCCATGGCAGACTTGCAGCATGGGGTGGCTAGCAACTTTCCTCTTTGATTAAGAAGCAAAAGAGTAGAAAACAGGAAGACCCTCCAGAGGCCAGGACAGGCACTCTGCCATCACAGGCAGCATTCAAATGACACTGTAATCAAAACTGTAGTACACAGCAAGTGAGGTCACAGCAGTGAATTTGAAAGAAACTGCAGGAAGAATCAGACATTTTAAGCAAACTTTGCTGTTTCTAGGTCTCCTGTGGTTTATCCAAATGGCTCCTGCTCCAAAGGTTCCCCATGGCCAGAGGCTGCAGCGCTGTGAAGCAAGAGTCCTGCTGGTAATTGCAGAGGTCAGGCAAGTGCAAGGCTTTTGGCTTTTGGCTGGCGAAAATGGGACTCTCAAGCTGCAGATGAGAAACAGTGATACTGAAACTCCATCTGAGACAATCGCTACCAGGAAGATGAAACCAGCAGTTAAGGGTTTCGGTGTGAAATGAGGCAGCCAGTCAAAGAGGCGCGTTGGCTTCAGGCACCTATGAACAAAGAGCTGTTTCATGAAGACGATGCCCTGGGAACAGTGCTGGTGGGGGGAGGAGGGCAGAAATCAAAGAGTGGGCAAAAAATAAGGTGGCTGGATATCAGTGGACAGGGTGACTCCAATGACTGCCAGTCCTAACAGCTGAGATGAATGGTTTCTTTCTATTTACGTAGATCTGTATGCAGAAAAACATTATAACTATGATCTAAGCAGAGTCACAGACGTTTTGGCGCCTGGGCCGGTTCCCTCCTCCCACTCCAAGAAGCAGGGCTTGACCCGAGTGGTGAAACGCATCCCGCAAGCCCTGTGCGTGTCACCCCGCGCCGTGCTGAGCCCTGGGAGCAGCACGGGCTGCCCTCTGCCCGCCGCTTCACTCTCGGCCTCCTCTGGAGGGGCTGCCTGGGCTGGGGTGACCGCATCGCTTCAGGGAGGTTGTGTGGGCAACACATTCCCCCTGCCCTAGCAGGGCTGCAGGCCTCTCCCATGCCCCACACCTTTACAACACATCTCTGCCTGCATTTCACTTTGAATCCAACAAAGCCAACAGAGCCTCTGTTGCCATCCCAAGCTGAGCATGTGCTGAAGTGCTCTGGGAGCAGCCAGCTGAATCATAAGCCGATCCAGCAATCCCTATTCAAAGGCTGCTGCCTCTGCCCTTGTGGAAAATGCATTTATTGTTTTGGTTTTTTGCTCCTTTGTGCTAAGGTTCAAGCAGTGCTGTACTTGTTATTGCACGTAATGGTTTGTACGCAGCACACCAGCCCAGTGAGGGCTGATGCCAGGTTGCAGCAGTGCTGGGACTGAGCAGGTGCCCTTTGTGGAGCACAGCACAGCTGTGGCTGACACTGTGGAGCTGCCCTGGGCACCCCCTCAGCATCAGATAAAATGGGAAACTCAGGAACTACCAAGCTAGGATGGATCTGAGCACAAAGCTACCAAGGCAAGCCGTGGACTTGCTTGCCTCAAGACTGAATTTATCGAACTGCTTATCTCAAGATTAAATTTATCAAATTATTTGTATGTTATTTTTTTTTTCCCTCTGCAGTCTCAAGGTGTAATAAGCAGGTGGAGAAGATCTGAGGAAGGTCTCATCTCTCTCCCTTCACAAATCTGCCTGCAGGCTGGACTTTGCCACAGGTCCCAGGGCAACCCTAGGGCATGTAATTTCACCTCTCACCTTAGGAGGGGGAATTCCAGAAACCCGCTTTTGTATTTTACTCATGCAAATGAAAACAATAGGAGGCATCTGGCTGTGGACTGGACCCCTGCCCTTGGGCTTCCCACCTCTCCCCAGTGCATTGCACTGTGCTCAGCCCTCGGGGTGGTGATTCCCTCTCCAGAATCTCTCTAGAAGGTCCATGTGTGAAGTGGCTCTTGGGTGCTGTCACCTTGCTGGCATGGTGTACATACACCCTCCAAGGGCCCCCAGCACTGACCCCATCTGCTTGGAGGTCGCTCCTTGTCACCCACCCTGGGCAATCTACATCACCTGCTGGCAACCAGGGTTCTAGGAGGAGAACTAAATTAAGATGCACTTTGTTGTTGGCAGAATAATGACTCATTATCCCCATTTTAGCGGCAGGCTAGCAGGCCACTGCACTCAATAAGAAACTAGCCATGGAATTAAAAACAATAAAATAGAAAGTCTATGTTTCCTCCTTGCCGGCCCATTTTCTTACTCCCTGGAGGGCTGCCCTGCGAAGCACATAGGGAGCAGGCAGGTTTTGGTCAGCAGTGCTGTTTGGAGGAGGGGAGGAGTGGTGGGCTGCCAGCATCGTGTGTGGCAGAGTGCAGAGAAGCGTGGGGCTGGCTAGATAAAAAGGGTAAAAAACTCCCACTGACAACCCCACAGCCTTTGAATGGCAGCATCCTCCTTTGTAAGCAGAACATGCAGATATATTATGTAATTCCAGGTAAATTAACTGGTTTTCCATACTGTTAAAACATGGTAATTAGATGTTTGCATGTCTAGTGCTTTTGCAACAGAGCACTTTGACTCTACTGCTTTTACTGTTGTGGCTATGTCATTTGTGCCCTTTCTGCAAACACCAAATGTTAAAAATAACAGCACCTCACCTCTGCATATTCTCAAGTATGAATTTCTAGTGCATGAATTTTCAAGCTTGCCCGAAAATCTACTATTCTTTTAAATGAAAAATTAATTCAGTGCAACATCCCAAGAAAGGAGACTTCATGACAACCTCCAAACATACAAACCTTCAGTAAATCCCCAAGAACTGGTAACATTGGCAGTGCCAAGGGGCACAAATCAGGCTGACAGCTCTGGTTTAGTATGCATTGTACAAACACAATGAAACTCATCTGCCCAGCTCACAAGCTGTAGAGATAAATGCAAAAAGGTTGGAACAAAAAAGGAAGCATGAAAAGATGAAGTGACTTGGCACAGGTCACAGCACAGGTCATGGGCACAGCTGAGAACTGAACTTTTGAATCTTTCTAAAGTGGTGCACTCTAGAAACTACTTGATTTGACTGTACTCTTACTTAGGTTGTACTGTGAGCTCTCTCCCACCAGCAGAAAAATCAATTGCCTGCAGAGATGCTTTTTAGTTAAGGGTATCACACAGGATATACCAGTGATACTGCAAAATCATGATCTAAAGGGACAGTATCCAACAAGTGAGAGGGAAACTTTGAACAGCAGTACGTTTATAACAACCACTGTTATGAGAAGCTCCTCTTGTTCATGATTCTGCCTAGTTGTTGCAAATAAAGCAGGTCATTGGATGTAAACCTTATTTGAAAAACTCACGGAGTAAGGTGCTCAAATGGCTGCTTTTATTGAACGTATGCAACAGTAGCGCTTTGCTACCAGCTACTCTGGCTGGTGACCGATCACTCCTGCTGAAGCTGTTGATACACTGAGGGTGGTGAGGGACACAAATGACTCACAAAGTATTTAGAGGGTGCTGCAGTTCTCCAGCTTACTCTCTGGATTTGTCCATCACACAAGAATGAGGTGAGATTAAAAAAAAAAAAAAAAAAAAAAAAAAAAAAAAGAGCCTCAAGAGGCAACTTCAAAATTGAATTTATACTTAAAAAAATGCCCCAAGCTTTCTTTTAAACTAAACTGCATCTTCCTTTTGCCACCTGTTTCAAAATGCTATTGCATCAAGAACCCCTGTTTGGCACACAAAGCTGATTTCCTTTCCTTGTCCATCGCTATTGAGCCAAATTCCTTGGCTTGTTCTAACATTTACTGTGCACCGGATAAGGGTTCAAGGAATGAACAAACGTTTTCCTCTCAGGAGTTCAGCGTGCGTTTGCACAAGTTCATGGACAACTCTTGGGCATTATTCAGCTCACCTAAGCTCAGCAGACACTTGAGGTCACCATTGGAAGCCGTGCTCCAGCCATGGGTCCAGGCCAGGAAGGCAACCTAAGTCTTGGTATTGGTGAGTCCTGTCTTGGGATAAGCAGGAGAAATCAGGAGCCACTGTGCAGTGCAGACTGTATTGGTTGTCACTTACTGGCCTGAGCCTTGGTGGCCTTACTTCAGTAGGAGGTCACACAGGCTGGTGAAGTGGAGGTGAGTGGTGTGGGCTTTAATAGATTTATAGCACACTAACATGGGATGAATAACAGTTAGCCCCAAACACCACTCTACCCAAAGAAGGCTGAACAGCTGAAATCCTCCATCCATTTAATAAATGGAAGATCTTCAGCTAACCCCCTGCATCTGGCTTGACTGCTCCAGCCCTGCAGGAGGTGATGAGGATTCAGGGTGCTGCAGAAGATTAAGGGGTGCCCCAGACAGCTGACGTGACTGCTGTCTCAAGTCTGTCCTCTCATTTCCAGTTCTGAGTGCTAGTTCCTATCCTTTTTGAGATCCCAGAACAGCCCTTTGTCAGCTGTAGTAGTTATTTATAAAGACAAATGATATTAGGAAAGAGCTTGATATCTTTTAAATTACATTTGATGAAATCTTCCTGCAATGGCCACATGAGTGAGAAAGACCCCTTTCTCCAAGGGAGCCTTTTGGCTTTCAGTGCTGGGCTCATACATCACAGCCACTCCATTATCCCTGGCTTTGGGCCCTCATCTTCATGTGAAGAAGTTCCTGCCCTCTCAGCACTCATGAACCCTTTCTCCGGTTTGTCCCATGTTCACTGCAAAGCTGGTGCTTTGGCCACTGCAACAGGCAGTGACTAACTTGTGGGCCAAGAACAAAGCTGGAAGGCTCAGAATTTTGTTTCTTATGTGTAAGAAGTATCCAGCATTCTTCTGAAGTCAGGAAGAAACTTTCAGGTAACTTTACCTTGCCTTCGTTCAGACCTCAGATTTGATACTAATTTTTGAGCCAGTCTCATTAGCATCTAATGAAGGATGCACTCTGTACAAGCTGACCACCCTCACCTCAAACACATACACAGACCTGGGAGGAGAGAGAGGTAAAAAGAATAATAAAGTGAATATAACAGAAGGAAATCAATATGAAAAAAAAAAAGGGTTCCATCTTAATTTCGAACATTATTAGAAATGACATAACGTGAAGAAGCGAAACTGTTTCCCTCATGGGCAGCCTACAGACAACCCAAAGATGACCATGCCATGAAAACTGTTCATGTTCTAATAATGCCAAAGAAGCTTAAATGAAAATGGAGTTCCATTTCCTATGTGTTTTCCAAAGCCAAGGTTTTTCCTGCCTTGCCTCCTTGCATCACGTTTCCAGGGTGGTGAGCTGTAAAACAAGGTGCCTGTGTTACTTGGTGGATGTTCCTGTGATCTCTTGGTGCCAGGATGGGCATGTGCCTGCATCTATGATGACTTGAGCCAGCAGGAGACATCTCTCCTAGACTTCTTCATTGCTGCATCTCAGCTAATTTGAGTGAAATTAATGTGTATTATTGCACTTAATCCCCTAGTTGCTCCAACCTGCAAAAATTCCTGTGGAGCTTGAGGCATGGCTGAGACTTAGCTTTCCAAAGTGACAGGTACCAGCAAGTTTCATTGCTGCTTGGTGGATTTGGGAATGCAAGATGATTGGGAAATTATGGGTGCAGATGCTCTGTATAGGTAGAAGATAGGATTCATGGCATCTAATTTTGGTAATCTGTAAGCCAAGTGATGCGTCTTGGTGGCTCATCTCCTCCGGTCACCTGCAGAAGCAGGAGATGGTTTATCCCTTCTGTTTCAGATGCTCAGGACCATGTGAGTCACCATTTCTCTCTGTGGATTTGGAGGGCTCACTGCAGGTCACTCGTCCTGCAGCACCATCACTGTCCCCAGGCACAGAGGGACGTTAGGAGACTCTCAGATCTGCTGCTTAAATTTGGGCTGGACCACACAAAGGGAGAGAGAGTAATGAAACAGAGCTGTGCTGGCCAGACCTGGGAAGCTGGGCTGGTTTTCTGCTGACGTGAAAACAGAATCTGCTCTATTGTTCCTATAGAGGGCTGTGAGCAAGGGCACACGCTGTGCTCTGCCTTCACTGAGCAGGTTCAAGGTCTCCATTTTCTGCTCACCTTACAGGAGTTCTAAAGATAAACATCTGCACTTTTCTAGGCTGAGAGTGCTAAAAGCAAATGCCACCCCTGTTCAGCTTTTCAGATGGTTGACAAAGCACTGTCAAGGTCCAAGTTTTATTTGGAAATGAAAAGATCTTTGTACCAAAGAGAATATAGCTTGTGCGCTGCTGAGACCGACAGTCACTAAAGGCAAGCACATCTGCTGATGCAACCTAATTGCTGTTTTGATTGCCCAGCCATGACGGGGCATAAAAATATTGTCTGTCTACAAAAAAAGAATGAAACCTCACTTGACCGTTTTGTGCCCAAATACCTTGGCACCCAGCCCTGCCGAGCTAGAGTTGGGCAATCTGAATTCAAAAATTCCCCAGTGGAACCAGCTCCTAACAATACAAAGCTGTGCCTGTCTGACTGGATGGGCTATTTTCCTGACTCTGAATAAAAATCATGTCTAGAGCACTGCATGTTTCTGTGGGGGCTGTGCAAGCAGGCAGGCACACTGGCCTGTGTGCCCAGGAGCTTTCTGAGTTAAGTAGGTAGAGAACGAGCCACTGTTGAAAGCCAATCTCCTGAGGCTTATGGGCTTTCTGCTTGCCCATGGACAAGGATCCTTACAAAAGACCATTAGGAGCATTTCTGAAGCTACATGGCAGGGCTGGAGCTAATCTTCAATTAGGAGAGACCACATTTGCTTACTGAAAGAAGTTCTTGACTCTTGTGGGAAACAGGAGAGTGGCCTCCTCAAATTCAGGTATAAATCATAAGGATGTCTCACTTTCACTTGCTTTTGATGAAAACCAGATGCTGTACCAAACCCTGTTTGTCTAACAGCACAACTTTTTAACAAGTTCCACCAGCACGGCTGACACTTTCCTCCTCCCTGCCCCAGGTACTGTGGACATTGCAGAGCCCCAGGCTCTGTGGTAGAGGCTGCTATGTACCAGCTGGCTAGACTGGGATGGAGTGGGGACCCCTGCCACAGCCAGCACTGCTCTGCAGGATACTGCTCTAGTGCAAGTTTTCTGGGCCAAATCCAGCTCTCCTGGGCTTACCTGGTTCTAGGAAGTGAATAGAATGGAGCTGGGATAGGAGTAAGCCACAGAATCATAGAAACATAGAATTCTTTGCACTGCCAAGTCCACTACTACACATGTCCCCAGTGTCACCTCTGCACATCATTTAAATACCCCCAGGGGTGGTGACTCCACTGCTTCCCTGGGCAGCCTGATCTGGTGCTTGACATCGTTTTTGGTCAAGAAATTCTTCCTAATATCCAAACTAAACCTCCCCTGTTGCATCTCGAGGCTATTTCCCCTTGTCCTATTGCTTGTTCTTTGAGAAAAGAGACTGACCCTTACCTCACTACAACCTTCTTTCACAGATCAGTAAGGACTCCCCTCAGCCCTGTTTTCTCCAGGTTAAACAACCCCAGTTCCCTCAGCCACTCCTCATCAGAGCTGTGCTCTATAAACTTTAACAGCTTCATTGCTCTTGCAGAGAAGAAGATTGATCTTTCCCTCCCATTAAAAGGGTTATTGATCGATCTGCCCATTTCATAGGCTTCACCTGCTAAACCCCAGCTTGCAGCCTGTCTCTGTCCCTTCAGCCAGCTCCTCATACAACTGCTTTTGTGTTTTTATTCCCCCGTGGTGGAGCCTTTCAAGTTTTTCTTTAAAGAATGAACCAAGTGATTTCAGTCAGCTGCCAGCCCAGCTCTGTACCAGTGAGGGACTCCTGGCTGCTCCCTGGCTTGATATTGCAGCATATGAAATCCCCAAGATGCTCTCTGTCAATACAAAAATGTCAGATTAGGTTAAGGTTTTTTAATGTGTGTGGGTCTGTTTGTTTGTTTGTTTGTTTGTTTAGGTGTTTTCTTTTTTCTTTTTTCCCCCTCAAATTCCTCTTGGGAACCAGTGTATTTCACACACTTGGTTAGAGAGAAGCTGCTGTGCAGCACAGTCAAGCTCTTGCAGGGCTCTGACTGCAGCATACATCAAACACTGTGGGGCATTGCAGTCACCTGATCACTGGTGAGAAAAGAATGGAAAAGATGGGCTCCCCCTTTTCACACCCTGCTGGGCAGACCCTAACTGCAAATCTGGCTGTGTCTCTGCTGGATTCAAACCACCAAGAAAAAATCAGGGAGTCTACAAGCAGTTCTGAATTGCATCTTTTCTCTGAATTATGAGAATGTGTAATAGAATAGTCAAAAGAACTGACATGGTTTTCATCACATCTCTGTGTTGCCATAATCACTCTCACCTTGCCTCCACTGGGTTCCCTTTGGGTTATCCTTGGCAATGAACCAGTGGGTCCCATGTAGAAGCTGCACTGTGTTCTCCAGACCAGAGGATACAGCACCTTGACTTTGGCCACTGTAGACCTGATAAAAAGAAAAGAATGTTGCATTGTCTTGAACAGCTTTTCCTTTTGGTCGCAGGGAACAAGGAAGATTGTCAGGATTAACATATTGTGATGTCCTACAGTCAAGAGTCCTTTGGGAGGATGTGTGGGGAGTGGGACCATTTGTGGAGATCTCCCAGGGAGAACAAATGAAGCTGCTGAGAAGAGGTCGTGTCTACTCCCAGCAGCATTTGCAGGCAGTGCAGCAACACCTCGTTGTTGATAGAAGCAGAGGTAACCAGTAATTTGAACAGATGGATCTACATTTTTTCCATGTTAAGCTCCACAGATGAGACCAAAAAAAGTTTACTCCAAAATAAATAAACATTTGCAATGGTGAAATTCCAAGAGTCATTTGCGAAAACTTTTAGACAGTATGTTGTGTGTCAACCATTTCTAGGTATTCCCAAGACTCTCAGAGAGAAGGCTCGGGGAGGATGGCTTTCTTAGCATGTTTTCTTAGGCAGCCCTGAGATCAATCATCTTTGCCAGGGTCTTTCTATGCAGCAGAGGGAAGCTCCAGGAACTTGGTGTACCCATGATCCTTGTGCCTGGGATTCAGCAGGGCAGCCTGCCAGGGGTGCTGTGCGTGAGCTGACAAGAAGCAGGGAGGGTTTGGAAACCCACCTGGCAAGTGAGATTGTATTGGAAAATTGCCTGGTTTCTGTCAAAGTATTGTCAAAATCATCCCATTCTCAAAGTATGTTTTCTTTGTGTCAGGTCAGCATTTTCAGGGTAAAAAACCCAAACCACCCCCCCCCCCCCCAAAGGAAAACAACAAAAAAAAGTTGGAAAGTTTTCAACCAGAAATCAGCCCAATGGCTGTATGTTGTTAGTGTTCACAAGTCTCCAAAAGGAGGTTTATAAACCAGCTCTGCATTTTACACAGGGCCAGAGTGAGACTGAGGAGGATGAAGGAGAGCAAAGGCACTTGGCTCCTCTGAGACCTGCTTCTCCACAATCTGATCCTGAAAAGAAAATACTCTAGCTGAGTGTGACCAGGATTACAAATACTCAGCAATGACTTCTTGAGCAAAAACTACTTTATTGACTCCTTCAAAGCAAAATCAGCCTGTCTTGCTCAAAAGCAATGCTGACCATTTCTAAGTCAAGGACCTGATGTACTCCACCAGCTTTCATCTACCACAGATGATACAGATGCAAGATATTTTCTTTTTTTTCAACATCTACACTGCCTAAGGAGTACCTGTTGTCCACATTTTACAGGAGAAGATGAGTACTGTTTTACCTTATGAGTTTGTTCCACCACCAAATCAGTCCTATTCACTAAAAACAATTCCCTTCCTCATTATAAGAACCTGGCTTTTCTGTGAGAGCAGGACCATCCAGACTTACCAGTCTATCTAAGACCAGAAGAAACCTCTGTAAGAATTCTGGATCTTGAAAAGCCATAGTGTGAATGGAAAACAGGTTGTTTCTGGGAGGGATGTGCCTCCCCTCTGAAATGCTGAGGTAATGATTGATGCACAATGTAAGATCTAATTTATTACACCCCACTCCCCACTCAAAAATGAGATTCAAACATTCAGGTGCTGCTAATCACTGATGCATAAGTGCTTCGATGAACAGAAAATTCACACTTCCTTTCAAGAAGGGCACACTGCCTTTTAAGAACTGCCTTCCCAGGTCTGTCATCTCCAGGCAGGTGGACACGGCCCCAGGTTACCATGTCCAGTGTCACTGGACCAAAGAATTCATTTAAGTTGTGAAGTGACATGAGCTAAGCTGATGATACACCTGGGGAAACAACACACTAAATCCAGTGTCATTTCATGCTGAAGTAGACATTTCCATCTCTGAAGGCAATCTACCTTCAGTGATCAGTACAGCTTCCTCTTATCCCTAATGGTCTTAAATCCTGGTATACTGCTAAATGACAGGCATATTCAATACCATTCTTGTGCGTAGGTAGCACACAACTTTTAATTTTTGGATTGCAGGCTGCTGATTTTTCCACCAAGAGAACATTTCTTGTAGTTAATGAGGATTTTTGGGTTGCATTTATCTCACTCCATTTAAAAGTTTACAGTAATAGTATATATCTGAGCTGATTTCTCTGGGAATCTTTTGATGATTGTTGGAAGAAACAGGCACCTTCAGAATGCAACATACCTGCTTTACTTTAAAATTCTTATTTAGGATTGAAACAATCCAAAGCTATCTCTAAGTCTCCAGGTGAATTCCACCCTTGTATCACAAGGATTTAAGATCCTGAGAAGATGAATATAAAGAACCAAAATTAAACTATTCGTGCAGGATACATTGTCTCTGGGGTTTTCCTTTCCTTGTTTCAAGTGCCACTGGGACAGAGGACACAGGAGTCCCTGGCTGATGTTCATCTTGGGTCCCAGTAATTGCACCAGTGACAGCAGCCTCTGATGGGAGGCAGCTGACAAGCAAACAAGTTGTAACAAGAGTGACTTTGTATCACCATATCAGAAAAGAACTCATATTTTCTGCCCAGCTCCTGCTCCTTGTCTCACACTGAAGGGCTGTCCAGGCATTATACTACTGCCCCTCTTATGTGCCTCTTAAATCCCCTTTTGTCACTGTGGCCAAACAGAGGTAAATGTGAATGCAGTCACTCCTTAGGCTGGGCTCTGGCTAACCCCTAAGTCCTGCTGCCAGAGTCCCAGAAGTAGGGAGGCAGTCATCAAAATTAGTTTGTCTCACACTGCCAGGGGTTTCACCCATTTGCAGTACAAGCCCTTCATCTCTCCTCTCCCCATGATAAGACCATCTCTTTCTTTAAAGAGAGGACTCCTTATGCAATTAGGAGGCTCCCTGGAGTCTATCAGTACCAGTTGCCCCATTTCTGATGCTGTTCTTTCTTTCACAGAAGCCAAACTATATGGATTGCATTAGGGATTCAGCACTTAATGAAGTCTTATTCTTTCCTTTTGCTCACACAGCAGAACCATCACAATCCATCCCACACCTGAGTCTCTCAATATAACCAATAGGAAATGACTAGAAGAAAGGAAATTTTATAGCCAGGGAGGTATGAAAGTGAGTCCCCATCCTAGGTCTGACTTCTCACTGACTGAGAAACTCCTCTGCCCACTAGAGTGGTGTAGGTATGGAGCAAACAGCAAGACAAGGTTCTTAGCTGTGTGGTACTTCCCCACTGTCTGGAAAGTCCATGTCCCTTAACTAGTAATCCTCTCTGTTACCAGCAAGGTGGGTCTGCTGTGTAAGGTGAAATGAATTCAAAAATCCAAACTGGTATTGATGCAAATGAAAAGCAAGGATTTTTTTTTTTTTAACAGCTGTCACCTATTTGAATTCTTACAAAAGTCTTACTCAGTGTCAGAGCTGAGTCACTCCTACAGTGCATGGCCAAACTAACATCTTGTGGGGATATGTTTGGGGAGGGGAGTGGGAGTAAAGGGGAGGGAGGGGGATAATCACACTCATAATTTCTCATCTTCCAAAATAATCTGTTTTCTAAATGCACTGCTAAATCTTTGTGCTAGCAATCCACCATCTGCTCCTTCTTTCAAAACACCCACTATGTAGTCTGCTGTCTTGTTATACTGCCAAAACTCTATATACTGTGGGTAGAAGAGTCTCTACTTTCAGATGCTTTTCTTGGGTGACAGGGGATAAAACCTTTGGAATTAGCACCAACATAAGTTAGGGCACAGCCATGCAGCTTGCTCTTATCCTGCAATCTGTGATGTAATCTCAGCAGCAAACAAGCAACTAAATTTTATCCATCTAATTCCAGGCAGGGGCTCTGGTATCACCCTCCAGCATAGACTGGAGCTGGAATGTTTTGGGTAATCTCCAGAATGCCTCAATAGAATTATAAATCCATAAATCAAAGCAGTCATTATGTATTTGAATAATATGCGGATCAAAGTCTCAGATTGAGGGCCCCTTTGTTCCCATGCTCTTTTTATATCTTACTCAGTGAGCATCTATTCAATGGGAAACAATTACAGTGAATTTAGAGCAAAAACATACAGTGCTAATGGAGCTCTGAAGACCTCCTCTGGCAAAGCATTTAAGCATATGCTTAATTTTAAGCACATGAGTGGCAAGAGTGGAATTGCATGCAAAAGAGAGGTATTTAGTTCGGCAATATGTTGAATTGCTATCTAAATTTAATTTATCAATCTCTCCAAACTGAGCCTTTTCCAAAGTAGTTCATCTTTACTCTCCCACCCAAACACTTTGCTAGCAGCATTTCATACCACAGGTCTGTGCAAATACTGCATTAAATCCTGCTCATCCTACTCTAAAGCCAGTCTGTCCTCAGTAGGAGCAATTAAAGAAAGAGGAGCAAGACAAGGGCCATGTCTCATTAAACAGTGCAATTATCCTGGGATATATGAGTGCTGGATTTTTGCCAAAAGGAAGTTGAGACAAAGCAACCAAGTGAGTTGTGATGTGTGTCGACTCAGTTCCATGACAGACATGGGACTAGACCATTGTATCACAAAATGCTGCCGCCAGAAACATCAGCCAAAACCCTCCTGCCTCCAGTCTGGGGTAATCCCAGCCAGCCCAGGGCTCCTTTCTCATCTGAAAGGGCATTCTTGTGATGAAAGGCAATGCAACACTGTGCTGGTAAGCCTCTGTGAAAAGGCAGTACAAACAAATACAGGTATGACTGAACCTCCAATAAAGGAAAAAGTAGCACTGATGGATCTGGAAAGGTTCTTCACATGACTGTGCTAATGCTTGCTAGGCAGAAGTGAGTCCAGTGGAAAAAGGGCTTCAGTGCACTTTGTTTACACACAGGGAAATAGAAAAACTCTCTGGCTTTAAACGACCTGTGGCAAACAAAACAAATCTGACGTCTTTGCTCTGCTCTGCTCCAGAGGCTCCACTAGATGTTCTCTGATGCTGAGATGAAGCGAGGCCTTGAGGTGGCTTGCACAAGTGTTTGGGAAAGATGTGGATCATCCTGCAGCTCCTGCCTCAGCGCCTGAGCTGGTGTCTGAGGAGACTTCCAGCTGTTCAGGGGCCACTTCCCTGCTTCAGCCCACCTCGTGTGGGTGGTCAGGCTCAGTCCTCACTAGAAAACTTCCCCTGCTGCAACTTGCCCAGTCACATTGGCAAAAGTAGGAATTGTGAAACGTGTGTCCAGGCAATTGGGAGCACAAAGGTGGTCTGCCCTACAAGGTGAAAACAAAACATTACTTTAAAAGTTAGGTGTTGCAAAAGACTTAATAAGATCACAAGATTGCATGAAGAGCAGTGAGAGGAGCTCACATCACTGAGAAAATGAGGCAGATTTTTACCCCACAACCTGCTGTGTGGACTGAGGAGGGCTGTCTGGAATAGAAACCTTTTCAAAGGGAGCAAAGGAGAAATGGATGATCTTTTTCTCCAAAGAGCAAGGGTTTCTCTCTTGATTCAGCACACATCAACTCACCTACTTAACTTTAAGCATATTCTTAACCCTTAAGGACTTTCCAAGATGCCAAATCCTAGGTCTTCTTGCTCTATTAAAAAAAATGCTTATGTATCAGCCTCAAAATCTCTTACCACACTTCTTACAGAAAGATCAGACCAAATATGAGCCTCCAACTGGGCAGCAAAGATAAAATTCTTTCTAGACTTGTAGTTAATGAACATACTAGAGACTGCCATGTTTTGTCTTAGAATCTCCCCGTGGGGATGCTGCTATACAACTTCCCTGGTGATATGATTAAAATACGATGAAAATAATGGCAAAGACTTATTCAGGTCAGCTACTGTAATTTGAGAAAAAGTTGTTTATGTCCAAGCTCTTTTTCCCTTGTATGAGTTTCCCCCTCTTTAAATGCTCTTCAGTTTGGCCCCAACTGAATCACAGATCAAAGCACTTCAGCTTTTGAGACCAAATTGCAATTTATAATGTCTGTGGTTTGAGCTAATCTGTCTCCGTGTCATCTCATTTTAAATCAGCAGAAAGCAGCACAAAATAACTCATTTTGGTATGCCCTGCAGAATGAGGGATTTTAACTCAAGCATCCTGTTACTAGTTCTCTCCACAGGTATACAGGGTTTTCTGCCTTTATCCGAGGGTGCTTTGTTCCTATTGTAAACATCAATTTTGTGAGCAACTTGTGCTCCACTGAGGTGAAACAACTACATCTCCAAACTTAAGCTCAGGTTCTGGTTTGTGTCCTGTCTTATAACTTTTAACTGTATCAAAGGGTAGCTTAATGCTGTAAATAGCCTTTCATTTTTAATTAAGACAGCCCTAATTTCAAACCCAGTTGAACTGTCTGGGTGAAAAAGTTCAATTCATGCCCCAGTCTTATTTATTCTTCACAGCAAAGACCATAGCAAACAGGCCAATTCTAGTGAAACACACTGCTCCCCAGCTCCCAAAATCACTGCTGTGTGATTCCTTGTTTTGTGCTGATGCTGCTCCCCTGACAACAAAGGGGATCCACCAAAGTTGCATGAGGATGAGTCAGCCCCAGGGTGCATCACACATCGGCATGTCACTGGCCCCATGGGCTCTACTGGGCTATCACCATCTCTGTGTCCCTGCACATTTTGCTGTGTACCACTGTTTGTGAAGAGAAAATCCAACCTAATGTACCCATTGCCTATTCTGATTTTACTCTTCCATCTGGTCTTCCTCTCCTTTTCCTTGCAGCCTGGCAGACCCTCTTGTGCTGTGCCTGGGTTAGCTGTCTTACTATTCCTGCATCCCCCACCTTAGCCCATGGGAGAGGTGAGTGCAAGCTGGATGGTGCCTGAAGCAGCCACAGGTGACTTCCATATCATCATACCCTGGGAAGGTCAGAGACAGAGACATGGGCTCCTGGTGTTGAGGCCACAGATCAGCTCGGTTGGAGCAGATCTCCTTGAGGAACGAGTAGCACACGAAACTCCCACTGATACCAACCTGGCTTTTGTTTGGGATTGCCTAACTCTGATGAATAATGGAAGAGTCCAGCCTGCACTTCTTTTTATTTAACCACATCGCTCTTCAAAACAAAACCAACCAAAACCCAAGCAAACAAATACCCCTCCAGAACAAGCTGATGTCTGACCTAAAGTGTGACTCTACAGAGTAAGGTGCACTGGAGAAAAATGAGCTTTATGTTCATGGCAGAGATGCTGTGTGTGGAGGGAAGAACCATCGTTTGCAGCCAGAGCAAAAGTCCACACAACTCAGTCCATGCTCAGTCTGGTCCATAACAGGAGTTCAAGCAAAGAGATAAAAGCAAAACCAAGATCTTGGCCTGGAGGTTGTATCCAGAACATTACTTTCAGCAGCCCTTGGTAGATATGTCCTCTATGAACTTGTCTGAACTATTGGCCTCCAATATTCATGCCACCAAGTCCCACAATTTAATTATGTGTTGGTTGAAAAAGTACAGCTATATATTTGTTTTAAAGTTCAGACTGGGTACTGGCATATCACAGACCAAATAGAGTAAAAGCTAAAAGAATAAATGAGAGTTTTCAGGGCTGTTACTTGCACGCATATTCTCAAAATATGACCCAATTTCTTTCCACATCAATTGAGTAAGTTAATACCGAGGTTGTGTGACAAAAATGGCTCTTGTATATTTGGTCCAGAGACCAAAGCCTGTGCAGGGCCTCAAAACCCCAGGTGCTGCAGTCCTGCCCTTGGGGAGGTTTGGGTGCAGGGGACAAGGCTTTCCAAGGATGAGGGCAATGCAGGGCTCTCACCAGACCCCAAGGGGAGGAGGAGCAGATGCTGTGGAGCAGCTTGTCTTTGGTCCCCATGATCTCCCTATTTAAGTTTGAATCAATTTTCTCCCATACCTGTGCAAAGCAACCATCTTCTCCCAGTCAAGGGCACCAAACCCATCCTGAAAGGATATGGGCCACTTTTGCTGCTACAGTAATTTCCAGCCCCCAGCTTCCTCTGACAATATGCTGGTGGAAACTGTGAGTATAGAAGAGGAACATGATTGATAGCCTGAATGAGCTTCCCATGGAGAATGCACAAGCCTGCAGACAGGTCAGTGCTGCCTCCAGCTCTGCTGCTGGCTCGTCCCCCAGGGAGAAACATCTACCTGTCTCTGCCCAGCTGCTCCTGGTGGCACACAGCCTGCCTTCTGGGCTGTGCAAAAGCTCAGGCCAACCAGGATGCCCACCCTCCTGGGAGTCAATGAGAGTTTGTGTCACTGCACACGGAGAAACTGAAGGGAGACATGAATTAGACCACGTCAGCAGTACAGTGCTTTAAAAGTTGGGGTGTATCTTGGGAAGGTATCCAGTTCATCCAGTTTGGCATGGGTAAGGGGGAGCATGGAGGAGGAAGGAGAGCATGCTGTCAGGAAAGGATAACTTACCTCTAAGCCTCTTTCACTGAATAAGGACAAATGCACTCTGCCTGTCAGACAGAAACTGAAATAAACTCTGCAAAGTGGAGGGATTCCTGGCATCGCTGAGCTCTGCAGGAGCACGTACCCCAGTCATCTTTCCAGATCTGTTGCCATAGGTTTACAGCCAGAATATAGAATTGCCTGAAAAGCAGCATTCCAAGAAAACAGAGTTAAAACAGCTCAAATGTGACAGGCCTAGCCCTGCCCTGAAGAAGGCATTGGAAAAAACACCTCCCAGTTTCTTCTCTGTGGTTTTCATGTTATGTCCTGTTTTGCCCTCGAGTATGATATAGGTATCCCCTGCAGTGGGTGGGTAGCAGGGCCCAGTGCCCAGGAGAGGTACACATCGACACAGTGAGTCAGAGGGCCCTCCCAATGAGCCCAGAACCCCACCACGGGGAGAGCTAGTGCTAGCTGCATTCAGCCAGTGGGCTGGGTAGCAGGAGCTGGTAACACCCAAGAGGGACAGAATGGGGAGAGTATTGATACAGTTCTCTGTGAGGCCAGTGTGTTATCAGCCCCACAAAGGTGTATTAAGCTCTGAGGGTTGACCAGCAACCTCCCAGAAGTGGCTTAAGAATAATTAGCAAGACAGCTTGATCGGAGGTGTTTTGAAAAAGCAAAATGGTTTAACTAAAGAGAAAATAACAAACTATACCGAACAAAAGAATAAAAGCCATGCACAGTGCAGGGAGGTCCCTTGCACCTGCGAAGACACCTCGAAAAAGCCCCCAGAAACTCTGTGCTCAATCTCTTAAGTATTTAATGATCTAGGAGGGGTTTTTGCATGCTGCCCAATAGAAAACAGCTACATTCCCTGAGGAACAGCTCAAGGGTCCAACTGGTGCCTTTGTGCTGGAACTAGGCCAATTACAGAGAGAAGAGCATAGAAGTTTCTGGTTCTTCTTCCTTAAATGTTCCAGGGGTGAAAATTAAACTCTTTCCCTAATATGTGAAGACCTGCTCGGGTGTGGGGGTGCACTGCAACAGAGTATGAAAAAGTAATGGCTAAGGCTGGGTGGGGACACTTGTGTGACCCCAGAGATTGTGAAGGGAAGAGAAGACACCAAGAGGAGGATAGAAGAATGAAGAGACAGCAGCAGAGGCTGTGGTGGTAGTGGCCTCTGATGAGGATGTGATGAGACATTTTCAAACGGTTATTGAGATATGTTTGGAAGTAGAAAGTTGGATTTTCCATTTCAAATGTAATTTGAAATACTTTGTTCGACTTTCAAGATCTTCATGGCTTCATCAAGATCAGGACCTGCCTGACCAACCTAGTGGCCTTCTATGTTAGAATGATTACAACAGTGGACAAGGGAAGGGCTAGAGGTGTCATCTGCCTGGACTTCTGCATAGCCTTGACACAGTCCCCCACAACATCCTCTCTCTAAATTGGAGAGAGAAGGATATGATTGGTGGACTGTTCAATGGAGGAATTGGTTTGATGGTCGCATCCACAGAACAGTGGTCAACAGCTCAGAGTCCCAATGGACATCAGTGGTGAGTGGTGTCACTCCAGGGAGTTTGGACCTCGTTTTGCAAGTTGATTTGCTAAGGTATATACTGAAGTAATTTTTTTCTTTGGCTGAGTCCAGTCCATGGAATATCTTCCATATTATTTAGTACAGTCCTAAAAAAGCTCCCCAGCATTTGGAGGGAAACTGTATTTATGCTGGTATGCTTCAGCACGTAAATATAATCATGATCAATATTAAAGAAATAACTTTGCAGGGTGCCTTGACACAAGTTTTTCCATTGAGGTAGTCCGGATGGGTTTTTCAGATGTAATATATTTGAGATTTTAATCTTTTGTACCAGTTTGAGACAAAATAGTTTTACAATATTTTAGTCATTTCTGCAGCAAAAGAAATGCTGTTCTTTCCAAGTCTACCTTAACTTGGCTGCAATATCCTGAAGTGAAGGCTGTTTGTGCCTGTTAGTAATTGCAGTTGTTCTGCTAATTGCAGATGGAGCACTTATCAATACAATGGCTATGTGATTTTTAATTCTGCTAAGCTTATTGACAGAATGGTATCTCTAAGTTCTTCAGGCTGCTTACCCATTGTAAAAAATCAATTCCTTTGAAAAACATCCATCTTCTTTATTTCAACCAACTTCCTTTGCTCCTGGAGTTGCAAGAATTGTCCATTAGCTAACCAGCCCCGTGGAGCCCAGCAGGGAGTGCTGATACCTCTGGGAGTATGTAAACCATTTTGGAGTGATGCCTGGTTCGCCAGGGCATAGGGATCATTGGGTCTGTCAATACACAGGAAAGAGCATTTGGGAGCATGTGCTCTGCATCACTCACTACTGACCTGTGATTCATCCTCTCCTGCTCTGAAAGAACCTCTGCCCTTTCAGTCTTTATTTTCTTCTTGCCATATCCTTACAGAGAGTGCTTTAAAGGGCACCAAACAAACTGGTGGTACAATACCTGCAGCCTAAGTCATAGTTTCTAAATTTCCCTTCCTTGTAGCCATGTGTGTCACCATACTCTGTCAGGTGATTTCATTTCAGTAGCACCTTGAGCTTTTCCTTGGGGACTGCAGGTAATCCTGGTGCCTCAGGGAGCCTGGGCTACTCATGCCTTTATGTACCAGCAGCTCTGCTACATTTTATAATTTTATTGATGCAGCCTCTGGAGCTAATGGTTTTAGGAAAGGAGTATTGCTTTTCTCTGCTTGGATACAGTGAGCAGGAATGACCTGTTTAATTTTAGTGTTTAAATCCAAGGGGGTGCTTTCCCTTTTAGGATGGGGCAAATTAGGATTGCCTATTTTTGCTATCATAAATCCTAGCAGAAGGCTTGAATGTGGCAGTCCCCAGTGTCCCCTCCCTGTGCTCACCACCCTGCAGAGTGTGAGCTGTCTCTGTCCCTGCCTCAATTTCCCTACCTGTGAGTGGGGGATTATTGTCCTGAAGAACCTTGGGACTTACTGGTGAAAATATAATTTAAGCCCTGCAATGTGCTAAGGACCCTGCCTGTTCCTATGCTTCCAACTTCTTTAGAAAGCTCTGAAAACTGCATTTATCATCTGTATTTCAACTATATGATGAGCTCTTTCAAAGCAAAGAACCCCTTATCCCATGTGTTCTTTAAGCATGATCTGTCTCCTAAAAAAGTCTAGGAATCTCTTCAGTTTGGGGGGCAGTACATCACTTCGAGCCATTTGCAGATCTTTCCTTCTGCTTCTGTCCCTCCCTGCAGCCACCAAGGAATCTGTACAACTCAGAAAGCCACTGAAGGGGATATGAATTTTTCTGTCTGGTGGTGTGTGGAGTCTGTCGCTGGTCCCTGTGTGGATTGCTGCTCCAAACCAGGCACTGAAGGGAGGCTATAATGCTAGGATGTGGAGGATGCCTTTGAGCAAGGATCACTGCATGTGGTATCCTGGAAGATGACATGTTCCCTGCTTGTCCCTGGCACCCATGCTGAAACTCCAGAGGAGTCCCACATCCAGTCCATGCCTGGCATGTGACACAGGGCAGAAGCCAGAGAAGCAGCAAGGCAGCACAATGCAGGAAGGAGTTAGGTCTATTGTTTGGATTTTCACCAGAGGGTCGGTCACTATCTAGACATTTGACAGCAGCAGGTCAGAGACTGAGTTACCATAGCAGGATGGGGTGGTTGAGCCTCCTTCCCAAGCTGGAATACAGGCAGAGCTGCTGACCCTGTCAGAGCAAACACAAGACAGGTCCCAGATGCAAGATATGAGACCAAGAAGTGAGAGGTTTGAGTTCTGATATCTCCTCACTCACCAAGGGTAGCTGGAACCAGTTTCTATGCCCAGACAGGATGCAGGATTTTTAATGCTGATCAGCCTTTCTGATCCCTGAGTCATTACCACTTGGGCAAAACTTGGGCAAATACATGGGCCAATTTGAGAAGCTCAGCTAGTCCTGGTGGAGCTGGGAGGTCCACTCTGGTACAGAAATCTGTCCAGCTGAGCTTCGTGAGAAATCTTGCAGCCTTTGTTTCAACCTTGACACTGCTGGTGCTCCTCAGTGGATGGAAATGGCAATCCAAAGGTCAGAGAAATCAGTGACAGAATTTCCATTGGTTCTGAAGAACTTCAGACCTAAAGGGATTGTTTCATTGTCCATTTTCTGTCCTCCCTCCCCCTGCCCCCAGCACATCTTGTCCCTCAGTAATGGTGATAACATGGTTTTGGCAGCTGTTGACCGGCCATCTTCCCAGTTTGGAGAAGAAGCATCCAATGCCAAGTATCTAGGGTACATCTAACAGTACTTTCCATCTCCTCGGCCTCCTTCTTGTTCAACTTCCTGCCTCTTCTCCTGCACCCAGTGCTTTTTGTATCTTGTGAAAGCAGGTTGGCCCTAAACACACCCGAAATGCAGCAGCAGACAGACTGTGCCCATACCTTTGCACAACAAGGCTGCAGGAGAGTGAAGAGAGCAGGAAACAAAAGTGAAAAGCAATCTGGATATGCGGAGAGAGTATTGTGCTTTGGAGGTGTATTTTTTACTTGTTTGTTTTGCAGCTTTGCAGATCCTTTCCTTGAAGCTTGTCACAGGAGGTACAGTTTGCTCTTGGCAGCAGGGTGGGAGACTGTGGGGATGAATTCCCGCTAAGTGCCCAAGAAGTGCTCAGACTCAGTCTCCATGCCCACAAATAGACATACAGTCCATTTTATGCACAATGAAAGAAGCTGCATTGAGAACTACAATGCATAACCTAGTTTTTATTCATCTCATTTTGATCAAGGCCTCTAAAAGGTTTCTGGCTCTTTTAAAACTAAGGAAAATGTGGATAGATGCCCAGACACTGTCCTGCTGACAGTGCACTTCTCTGACACATGTACCATGCGCTGCTGAAACACTGATAGTGGTTTTTCACAGAGGTCTGCAATCTATTAGACAGCACTTACTGGTATGTTTCGATGTATCCACTGATCCAAGGCTGAGCAGACCATAAAAAATTATAAAATATTTGGCTGCTTGGCAATGATCCTTTTAACCATCAATGTGCATGTATTACACTGTGGATGGATATAAATAATACACCTACACACACACAAAATCAGAGGCAGTGATTTTTATAAATTAATTGTGTACCTTTGGTCACTGTTGCTCTGCTCAGGCACACAATTTCATCTCCTAAGGGTGCTCCTCTCACTCCTAAACCTCCCAGGAGCTGCCAGCAGAGACAGTCATTGAAGTAAGATCAACCTGACGCAAAACTGGCTTCACTTCTTACCCCACGTTGGGAAATTCCTCTCCCACTCACCCCATACAATTACACATAGAAAAGCAGACTACACAATATTATGAATTCTGGACCCAAAATAAAGTTGAGATCAAATTTTTGTTTGACCACACAGGACAGAAAAAAGGGAATTTTATATGACAGGAAAAGGTAAATTCTCAGCCTTCTTCAAGGACCACTGACATCATCTTGCACTGTCAAATTGAGACACAGCAGACCTTAAAGTCATGATCTTTTTAGTTCCAGCAAATGTAATTTACATGATTGCTAGAGATGTTGAAAATTTATTAACTGGATGTTTTCGTCTGTTTTAGTCCTGGGCAGTTGAACTTAGGGAAAGAAAGATTTAACTTAAGAAAAAAGGACCTGTAAGGAATATTACCTTCTCCAACTGCAGTAGGGATTTTCTTTTTGAAGGAAGATACACAAAATGCACGTTAAGAGTTGAATGACATAAAGTGGTTTGGCCTCTTTTATGTTTCCTTCCACAGTTAGCTTATCATAGAATCATTAATGTTGGAAAATACTACTAAGTTCATCAAGTCCAACTATTAATCCAGCACTGCCATGTTCACCACTAAACCATGTCCCTACATGCCACATCTACCCACCTTTTGAATACTTCCAGGCATGGCAATTCCACCACTTATCTAGGAAGTCTATTTCAATGTCTGACCATCCTTTCAGTGAAGAGGTTTTTCCTAATATCTAATCTAAGCCTTCCCTGGCATAACCTGAGGCCATTTCCTCTTGTCCTGTCACCTGGGAGAAGAGACTGACCCACACCTCTTTTCAGGCAGCTGTAGAGAACAATAAGGTCCCCTCTAAGCTTCCTTTTCTCCAGGTTAAATACCCCCAGCTCCCTCAGCTGCTCCTCACAGGAGTGCTCTTGGTTATTGTATTAACCAAGTGTTTACACAGATTTATAGAGACTTTGGATACAAGCATTGCTCTGCCGCACACGATACATGGCATCAAGCATTTGTGCAGTAAAATCTTTGTGCTGTGCCTTATGCTGCAGGTGGAATGGGTTTCAAGTAGTGTTTGAGCACAAGTTTGAAAGGCTCCTCAGACCTGTGTTCACAGAATTATCCACTTTTAACCCCCATAATTTAGAAAGCACTCCATCTAAACACCAAAAAGGCTCCTGAACAAAGATCCATTAAGCTTGGCAGACCCTTCTGGGTAATTTTTCTCTAGAAGTGTGCTTGCAAGGACTGAGATGATGTCAATGTGATAATGGCCTTTCCTATTTCAACCAGCACTCAGACAGGACTGCAGAAGTGATGTTAATATTGTGTCTGCTTCATTAGCTCACCTACTGGCAGTTGCCTTGCTGAGATCACTGGTTTTCCCCATTCTGTATTTATAGCTTTGTGTGCAACTTTCAGCATACAGATTATCAGAGTCCCAATCCTTGCATTTTGTAGTTCATCAAGACCTTGTTTTGCTAATCATGAAAAACTAGTCTCAAGAAACAGGGCAGGAGGGAAATTTTATTTTTCCCTTTCTCTTCTACAAATACGTGCATGTGTTTCATTTAGACACATACACAGTAGCTTAGAAAATAACTAGTGGAAATGTTGTCATTTCCAACATGAAGCTGCAGTCGTGTAAGATATTTAGAAATGTTTAAGCCAAAACAGGTTCAACTTATCATTAGCTTGAGAGGTAACACAGGACAGGAGAATTGCTATTTACTGATAACCATGCTGTTCACATGGAGCCCATGCCTGGGTTTAGGACTGTGGACCAAGTTCTCTTTATCCTTACTCCACATTGACACCAGTGGGTGCTTGGCAGACAGAGCTCAATCTGCTGGTTATTCTTGAGTATCTGCTGCTTTAAAACATTAAAGCTTTTTGTTCAGGAGACAAGTGATCTTGTGTTATTATCAACCATTGCCTTTTAAGAGAACGTCTGATTTTTAAAGTTGAAGATAAAGCTTGCAATCAAAGTGAGGAGCCCTAAAATCTTGGATGCCTGCAAGCAAATGAAGAAAGACATATATTTCCTATTAAAAAGAATGGGATGATATAACTCTTGGCTGAGGGCCATGGAAGTGCTGTCAGCATTATTTCTGTGTGCTAGGGCCAGGACTGAGTGCATAGGGCATGTCTGTGCTCCAAAATGAGCTAGTGAAGGCTTCAACTGTGTGTCTGCTCAGCATGCCCAGCCCAGCCCTGGATAGGGGTCCAGATGATCTGCATGATGACTGGCTCTGCTAATGGATGGCCTCTGGGCCAGTGGGGCATTACCATGGCTACACCCTTCCCTTCACCCATGTCACACTGGGCATGGCTTGGAGGCATCTGGAGCACTGGGAAGTCTCTGCATGAAGGCCCATTATGAGATGAAGGAATCTACTAGAGGGTTCCTTGTCCATTTGTTTTGATGAAGGATTTTTTCTTGTATCTTGTTGCTTTTAAGAGAGGGCTTTGGCTTAACCACAGAAATGGATATTTCCCCAAATGCTTGCCTTTTGTTGAGTAGCTTCCCTTTTTCATACCTCCTTTATAAGATGCTTGGATCCATTTCTGTGTGGTCAGCAAACAGTTCCCATCAGTTGAAAAGGGAAAGAAAAATGTCAACTCCTATTTGACTGATTTGGCTGATTGTTGGGCTATACAAAATTGCTCTGTCAATTTAAGGCAGATTCTCAGACAAGAAGACATGGATAGGAATTGAGGAAAATGCAGTTATATAAAAGGTTTTGCATTTAACATTCAAGATTAGATTAAAACAATAGCATATTGTGAGGATAGTGTACTGTAAGACAAGTAATGCCAGAAAAGATGCCTAAAGCAGATGGGATTGATCACCTTCTGATTTTCTTCTTGTTTTTCACCAGTGGCCCAGAAGACCTAGACAACGACCTTACGCTGAGTACTAAGTCCTCATTAGGTTACCTGAAACCAGCATTTTGTGCCATTTGAGACCCTTGAGGGCATGTGAGACACCTGCATGAGACTGGTGGGTATGAGTGCCCCAGTGAGTGATGGCTGCATGGCAGGCAGGACAGTCAGGGGCGCATTACATGGTGCAAGATATTTGTGATGGGCAAGGAAGCTCAGCCTTGAGGGTGGGGTGCAGCTGCTGATTCAGACACCTGCTTTTAGGTATTGACTACATGAGTTGGGTGTCTAACCTCTTACTGTTATCAGGGAAGACTTAATCCCTGTAATCAATGGAGCCTAGAGAGAAATTCAGGTGGGCACATACAGATAGCTACTTACAGGAAACATGAATTAGTCTCTAGTCTCCATTGGCTGGGGTAGTACAGATAGCTACTTACAGGAAACATGAATTAGTCTCTAGTCTCCATTTGGTTGTCTACTTGTGGCACGCAGTGCTATATGAGATGATTTGCAGTATCAAGATACCCATACACAGTAGGTAGATTGGAGCTTGACCTGAAACCCTCTGGAAAAGAAGATGGAGGGTAGGCAGGATACCCTGGGATGTATCAAATACCTGCACCATGTGAATCAAGGTCTATATCTCTAAATCTCAATATGTATGGAGGAGCTTTGACACACAGTTCACGTGTGCACTTTATGTGGCAGATGTCCTCATAAAGCTGTCTCAGTCTGCAACTCCTCTCACTTCTAACGTTTAGATGGTAAAATAAGAAAATTATCCCATTTTTAAAATGGATCTTTACCCTAAAGACCTCATGTTAGTTCACAGGATCCCCTTAATTTCTAACTTCTCATGCTTTTAAGGGCTTTGAGAAGGAAGAGAGTTATTATATTATCAGCTAGGTCTTACCTGAGAAGCTAGCTGCAATTCAGGATACAGTTACAAACCCAGTGCTCACATAACACTCATCTGCTAGTTTTCTCAATAAAGAGTCTGCAAAATATAGAAATTATATCAAGTGCCTGATCTCTTGCATAACACAGGGCATATTACAAGTTCTGGTCACTCACTGAAGCCAGAATGTTTAAATCTGTGACTTCCATGAATCAATCAGAACTACGGCATGACTCCTGTGGAAAAACATGAGTCCTGAGTTTAAACTTCCCTTGGACAAAGAATTCTCGATAGTAATTAGTGACCTAATCTGTTGATTAACCCTTTTACTATTAAATCTTTCTACTCTGGTTGTGTCAAATGCCCGCTTATGGACATTGGATTGTGTTGTAGGTTTGCCCATGACAGTAGCCAACACTTTGTTGTTTCAGTACCTGCATGAGGCACTCAGCATTTTTGTGTTTGTTCAATCACTTTGGCTTCATTTGCTTTTGGCTACAATTTTTTATTTACCCACGTGTGGCCTTTGTAATTGTTTTCCTTAGTATTCCCTGCTTTTGTATAAAACTGGTAGTCTTTGTTGTTAGATATTTACTCTGTCAGTGATGTACTATCCTCGTTAGTTGCTATTGTGCATGTATTTATGCTATCAACTTTATTAAATGACTCTTTTTCCATGTCATAGTCAAAAAAGTTAAATAACAGTCAAGTAAAGCCTCATGGGATCTGGTCTGAGGATATTCCTGTGGTTATCCTTGGATCTGAAGTTTGTCATTGGTAACATTTAACCCTTATCCAACCATGTACTGTTCTATGTTTCCCATTGTTTGAGCCTGTGAGTAAAAGTGCTGTGTATAAGGCCATTCTGATTCTTTCTGGGAATTTCTTGGATGAGCATTACAGCCTTTATCAACTCAACCTGTGATTCCATCAGTAAAAGTTAGCAAGTTATATCTTGTCACAATATTTTATGTAACAGTATCCTGAGAGAAGGAATCCCTTCTCTATCCAGTGCCTTTTCCTCTTCAATAAGGGCAGTCTTCAATAAGTTCCTCGTCTTCTGGAGGAGGCACATAGAAGAGAGCAGTGGCCCAACACCTTGTCATGCACAAGTTGAATTGGGTGGCAATGGAGAGCTTCATCCTCACAGAGATGAGGGCTGGGGCTGCCTGCTCTTCTTTCTTCCCAAGGAAAGCTGCTGAAACATGGCTCAGCTCAGCAGTTCAGCCATCCCTGCTCATGGGAGCTGGAGCAGGGGGCACTGCTACAGCTCACGCAGCCCCAGTGTTGAGCTTTCCCCTTCTGTCAGGTAATCAGAGCACATACCGACCCACCTGCTGTACTCTGGTGCTGCACTGAGTTAATTATTGCTTAAGCAATCCTTTGGAAATGCAGAGCCATTGTAAAGGCATGAAGTGTTATCACCGTTAAATCACTCTTAGTCCACAGCTCTAATTTACAGCTCTGTGCTAAAAGGTGTGAGAAAGACCATCACAAGAGGTGCTGGACTTCAGGTATATATTCAACGTCTAGGACGTGAGGCATAGTAGCACTTTGGTCATGCAGTTTGCATAATTACAGGATTATGGAAGATGTAGGACTGAAAGCTTACAAAATATTCAGATTATTATACTACCTCCCTGCACCGTTTCAGCTTACAGACAGCAAAATCACTTAAGTTGAGGGAAAGATATCAAGCTTAATTTGACAAAGAGCATTGGTAAAAATAACAGAAATGTACCATACATACAGTAAATTACTAGGACATGGAAGGAGGAAGGGAAAAATCAAAGGTATAAAAATTATTAGTGCTATTGATTATGACATGCATAAAATTCATATTTAGGCTTAAAATCCTGAAAACGTATTTTTGGTTCTGTGAGCCATCTGGGCAACTGGGTATTTAACACATCATAGATAGTATCAGGATGCAGTGCTGTTACAGTCATCTGCTTGTGCTCACATGCTTTTGTCATAAGGCTCCTGCTATTCCACGAATCCTCGCTGGATCAGCAGTGAACACCACTATCTTCAGCTTCTGTTTACTGCAGCTTTGGAATATTGCAAATTTTGTAGGCTTAAAGGAATGGTGCCAGAGGCTGTCAGAGTCTGGACTTGGTTAAAATTTGTGGTGCAGAGAAAAGAGAAAGGAAGAGGGGTAGAAATGAAGATCTCCATCTGGGGTAAATTAAGATAGTGCTGCTCCAGTCTATGACAGTTCAAGACCATTTTAAGGAAAAAGCATATGCTGAGAGCTCATGGAGGTTAGCTCAGAGAGTCCCTGCTGAGTAGCCAGCCAGGTGGTATTTTCATCCTTTTGTTTTGTTTAGCTCAGAAACCTGAACTGGTTTCATGGTTGTATTCTGGTTTTGTTTCTAGCTCTCTACAGGTACTGATAAAGCAGTGGCAAGAAAAAGTCTACTTGTGAACCACCTACTTGCTTTTTCCAGATAAAAGTTTAGGCTATGCCATTTGAGGTGGGGTAAGGTAAGAAAGAGTGATTCTAAGGCTGGTGATTTATTTCCTGACTTTAGAAGGAAAGAATTAATTGGCAAAGTTTACAGGAATTTCAACTATTGCAAACCCTGGGATATCCTTACCTAGATTTTGGTTTCAGTTTCTATGTCCTTGAAGGAAAAAACACTAAAATGTTAAAGTGGCTGTGACCCCATGTTCTGCCCTTCTTCTGGCTTCTTTCAAATACATTCACAATAAACTTCATGTTATGAAGGAAAACTCAAATTTTCCAAGATTTTAAGACAGTTTAGGGAAATGTCTCATTTCTGGTATCACAGAATGTCAGTCTTCACCTTCCAAGTGTGTGTGTTGGGGGCTTAGGTGGTTACAGCTTGGGAAGTATTTTCTACTTAATGAATTTTGTGCGTTTCTTGAACAGCTGTGCTCCTCACCTCCTGTGCCATCATGAGGAACAGTCTCTTTAGACAGCTAGCCTCAACAGGTATGCAAAGGTGAACTTGCTAGTCAGCATTCACAAATTCTTTCCTTGTTAAGGTTGAGGCCAGATTTAGTCCATCATGCCAGGGGATGCAGACTCAGGAAGACTACTGAGCATTTTCAGCAATTCCAGTAAGTATTTTCTGGAGGTCAGCAAATGCTTGTCTGAAAATGAGTTTTAGGATTACAGCTGGAATGCTTCAAATGGGATTGAAAAAATGCATTCCTCTGTTCACCTAGGTTTCCTAAGGTGTTATCCCAATGAATGTGACAACTGAATCTGGAGTGATTTGTTGAGCCTGGATCTCAGAGCACCTCTGAGCTTGCAAAGCATTCAGCTGGGCATCTGTGTTTGGGGTGATTTACTATCAGGATTACTTCCCGCTTGTTTGTTGTACCTAAATCCTGATGCTGGTTTCAGCAGTCAGCAAAAGCCACCTTTTTCTGAGTTATTTTACTGGCATTGCATAGACTTACAGAACAGAGCTTCATTTTACTTTTTTTTCTTTTAGATTTTTACTATTCAAATACCCTATTAGGTGTTTCTAAATGTAGTGCTTTTATACATCATCATGGATTTGTTAACAACTGTGCACATCTGGCCTAAATTAGACCACCTATGAAGGTAGCCTACAAAATCTAGATATTACCAGAGGAAAAAGTGGAAAAGGCAGTTTACTACCAAGAAGAGAAACATTTTAAAGCCAGCCCACCAGCGAAGAGACCCCAGCAGTCCATAAAGAACTTTTCAGCAGAAAGTGGAAAGTGCATATGAAGGACAGATATTGATCTCACTTCTACCAAAGGTAATTAACTCTGTTGACCTTGGGGTATTTGCTCTAGCCTTAGAGTTGTGGGGTGGAATGAGACTCAGAGAGCAAGATGCAGTTCTGAGCCCTTGTGAAGCTATTGAAGATATGTGCTTAAATTTCACCTGCAGGAAGAGAAACCCATTAGAAAACCAAAATATTCCAAGAAATTTTTGGAGAGCATTGAAAGCCTAGATCTCTGCTAGAAGTAGCAGGCTGTAACAAATGTAAAACTCTGTGGCTTGTAGTAATAATCCAAAAAATAAAGGAAATGAAAATAAAGATGCATACAATTACAGTACTTCCTATTTCCTCTCTACAGAGCTGAGAAGTATTGATGCTTACCTCACACACCAGAGCAGAAGGATCACATGCTGTCCTACATAAACACTGCCAGTTAAAGTTTGATTTATGGATTTCAGGTTTGGCTCAAGAAATTAAGACTGCTTGCAGCCCTATGCATTCCCACTTGGCTTCATCACCATTGCACTAAGCTAAGTGGGAATAACAACTCTTACAAACAGGGTTTATCTCTCCACTACTGAAAAAGGAGTGCATTATATTGTGGCAATATGAGAACAGGTACTGAGGATCTGAGCATAGTGTGCCAATGTTTTTGCAGACTGCAGTTAGAGATCCTGTTACATGTCTGGTATTCCTTCAGCTAAATCATCATAGAGGATCTGATGCTTGGTGCTTAGCTGTTATTATTCGTTTTTAAGAATATTTAAGTGGTGAAATATTTGGAATAAGATTTGAGGTTGGTGCATTCTTCCACCCTGCAGGATGAACAGAGTAGTCCAACAGCCTTGGGGAGAAGCACAAGAAATGTGAGATCTCTCCTGGTTCCTCTTTGATCTGAGGGTGTCTGGTTGAGTGCCTCATCCTACTGACTCAGGTGATTGTGCTGCTCTTGGGTCCTCCATCTGCTAAACCCTCCTGACAGCAGTGAGGTGACAGCAGTCAAGAGGCAGCAGTCACTGACATGGTGGTTTAAAGGTGAGAAGGGGCTGTAGGCCATTAGCATCACCCATTTTGTGTTGTTCCACAACACATTGTATTTGCCATTTGTATGAATACTTGGTCTCCCTCACTTTGGGGTTTTGGCACAGATGAGGGAACAACAGTGAAAGACCAACTTAAGCTGCTTCAGAAGAAGGTGTAAGAAATCCTGTTAGGACAAATTGACTGTGAGAAAAATTTATTTCTGAACTTTCTGAGACAGTAGTTTGTTTATACCTACTGTCTGATTGGTCAAAGGGATATGCCAAGCCTAGAGGCTTAATGAGTTAATGTGGTGGAGACATGTTGGCACCTGAAGGGTGTAACCATCTTGTCCATCTACTTCAGACTGTCCAGTCCAGGCTCTGTGGTACAGCTAGAAACCAAGATGAAGGATTGAGCTTGTACCCCTGGGTCAAGGACAGGAACCATTCAGACATGAAAACATATGGATTACACAGACTGGGTCATTGCCTTATGCTAGTGCACTGTCCTGAACAAGAGGCACTTCACCTTGTGCTCCTCCAAAGCCCCAAATCCCTCTGGTAAAGAAGGAATCATGCAGGTGGGCTCTTACTCCTTTCCTTGTATCTCTGCTTCAGACAGATATCTTTATCTCTGCTTCAGACAGATTGGCAGATGTTTGTTTGCCATAAATAGGTGGTAATACAGAGGCAAACTGGTCAAGGACAGTGCTGGAAGGACATTCACTTTACCTGTTCTGCTCTGAGGGATACTGGTGCTTGGTGGTGATTGTGAAATTTGAAAGAGCCAAGCGCTTACATGTGAGCAGATAACCATGCTGTGGCTACACTTCCCATTTTCTAGCTCCCACCTGTAGTTCATTTCATCCCTGGTTTGAGTTTGTTGAAGACACAGGATGAAGGGTGAAGTGATCTTGTTTCTCTGAGACCTAAACATGAGTCAACTGCACAGGTGAGCCTGTGGAGATAGCCCTAGTAAGGAGAAAAGCGGTGAGTTTCCATACTCCTGGAGTGACAGGAACTTCCTCACACTGAGTCACTTGGCAAGGAAGAGTCTGCAGAGTGGAACTTGGTCTGGGGAAAGGCACAAAAGCACGCCATGGTTTTCCATCTCCTGTTTCCCTGGTAGCTCACAGCAGCTCCCATCTTGTGATGGTTTTGCATTAATTGATTGGTGGTGAAGAGGGAAAAAGTCAGCCATAGAAGTGGCTTAAGTCTAACAGGTAGTGTAGGGGAACTGGAGGCAAGCAGGGAAGATATGAATAGGATCACATTGCTGATGTGATCTGTTAAGAAAGGTGAAGCTTCCTAAGCCCACTCACTGAATGTGTCACTTCTTTATGTCTGTGGCAGTTGTGAAAAGGAATGGACCAAGTAAAAACCAGCATGGCCAATGTCATCTAGCTTAGGCAAGGTCCCAATGCAGATGACCTCAGCTAAACTTGAATAAAAGTAGCTCTAGGCTGGAGGGGAAAAAAATCATTGTCTGCAGTCTTATTCTGCAGTCATTCAGCATTTCAGGGCTTAGAGAGCAAGAAGCCAACCTCCATCTGCAGATGGCACTTGTAAGGATAATGCCAGCAATCCTGGACTGCAGTATTGCCTGTAGCTAATATTGACTGGGACCTGCTCTGAACTCAGTTTCCTGTGAACTATCACAGAAAGATTCGTGCTTCCAGCTGAATATCACCTGGATTCACAGTGGAAATCCAGCAGTGATTCTATTTTGGAGCAGACATAAGGAATCAAAGACCAACACCTCAGGAAAGGGGAACCAAAGTAAATAAGGTCATTTAGTGCCTGAGAAAGGATAGCAGTCACATTGGGGATCAGCATGTGCTGGAGGCAGATTTTTTAAAGTAGTGTGAAGCCAATGTCTGATTTTACCAGGCAGTTTTCTTAGAGTAGACCCAACTCTCCTGGACAGGGTGGTAGAGGTGTAAACAGAGAGGCTCTGCTACACATAAAGGGATTTTGGTAGGGTGCAGGATGGTCATATCTATCCAAGCTAGTCACGTTAGTTTTGATGAGTGCTGCTGCTTCTTGACCAAACCTGCATGCATGTGATGAACTTCAAAGGAAGTCATTGTTTTCTTGTAGAAACAGGACTAACTGGACCTTCAAATATTTGTCTCATTCCCGCACGGATTCAGACTTTATGGCCTGCTGCAACCAGCAAGGGCTAGGCAGGGACCCTAAACATCCCACTTTTAAAGATAAGATTCAGCCAGCTGTGGTGGAGGATCAGTTCTGAGCTCTACCCAGCTCCTGAAGAACTCAGGTGGAACAGGACACAGAAGGAGACTCTCAGCTGGAGCAAGAGGACCTGGTTCCTAATTTGTGTGCCAGTAGTTTGGACCTGGAGCCCCAAAACCGCTGTGTGTGAGGGAGGAGGCAGTTGCTGTCCTCACCAACTGCTTGGAAGAAGCAGAAAGAGCATTATTTGTGCTGCTTCAAGTCTGTGAACTCTGAGTTCTATCAGCTCTTAGATACTTGTTGAACAGCTGTCCTCCTAAACTCCCACAGCAGAACATATACTGCTTGTTGCCATCAGCTTCAGCCAAAATGGAGTTTTCTTGCAGGCAGGAAGAATATGCCTCAGTTTAGCTGTTTTAGATATTTTACTGGCCTACACTGGATTTTTCATCAGTGAGGTTTTTTTTCATAGTAAACAGAGCAAACAATTCTTGTTCAAGAGCTTGGGCATCTCCCAGATTGGGCGTATGGAGTTGTTCACAGGAGTACACAGCAAAATCTTTGCTTAATTGGTGGAAAAACTCCCCAAGCTATTGTCAGTGCTGCTTTTGCCCTTGGGCTATAACTCCCAGTACTCTGAGGTGTAGGGTGCCAGCTCAGAATCAGCTTAGGTATCTAGTTTTTCTCCACTGGAGGATCCCCAAAATCCTGTTGTACCTCTCAGGTCACACTAACAATTCCATCTACATTCATGATCTGATTTCTGTCTAGCAATTGCTTCAGAGGTTTGCTACTGTGAGATTATGCTAGAAGTAATCCAAAAGAGCAGTACAGGATATACTGGAGAAGCCACATATGCCTGTACTTCCCATCACTGGCAGAAGAGAAATTCCCCTTCTGCCCTTGCTACTGAGGTTCCCTTTCCACCAGAGCATGAGTAATGCATCCTCTTGCAAGGTAAGCAACAGCTTTAGCTGCTTGATATGAAATATATTTATTATTTTTCAAGGATTAAACCAAAAATAAAAAGCATTGCTAGTTGCTTCCCAGGTGTTGCTTTGAGTTTGCCAGACTGGGAGAACTGATGCTGTATGTCTCAGATGTGAAGCTGTTTTTCTGATGGCTCGTCTGACCCGGCTCTGCACCTTTCTCCTCCCTTTCTGCAGACTGCAACAGCACCTGTCGCTGCTTGGAGCAATCCCTCATGTCGGTTTCTGGGGTGCAGGTCAGCTAATTTGGTTTCAACCTTGTCTAGCATTTTTTCAAATAGTCCCAGGCCACTGAGCAATCACCTCGCTACCTCCGTGTTGAGGCCAGTTACACCTGGATAAAGCACACCTTGTGCATTTTGATTCCCTTTTAATTCTTTCAAGCAGAGGTTTCAAATTTTTTATGTCTTTTCATGTCCTGCTAAGCACAATAGCCAGCTGAGACTCCCCATTTTTCTTGGCAAAAGCCCTTAACCATTCCAGTCAGTGCTACCTCTCAGTTTTCTTCTTGATAAATTGTGCAGCACAAGACTCACATAATTCTCCTTGCAGGAAGTTCTCCTTACCCTCACATTATTTATGTTAGTATTTTTTGCTATCTTTATAATTTTTTTTTCAAAAGCCCTTTAAAAATGCTGACATGTAACTCGAATGCAGTTTTATGGTACTTGTCCATTTCATATGAAGAGGTAAAATCACCTTCCTTGTTGTAATCATCATTCTCTCATTTAAATATCCAAAGGTCATTTAACCCCTCTTGCTACATGCTTTGGAGAGATGCTTCTCTTTTCTGGTCCTAAATGCTCTGAATCATCTGAGCTTTTCTCAGCACACTGGCAGATACAAATCAGGCCTTATTAAAGCATATTTTGTTTGAATGGATCCTAATTGCTTTGTATAACAATCTCAATATTTACTATCCTGGTTGTATTGGACCACTCACATGCCATATCAGCAGTGCCTTTCTGGTTCATTCCAGACAGCTGATAGCCCTACTGGGTCACTAGCTGAACACCCGTCCTGCTTTCCTGATGGTGTCTGTTGGCTATTGGCAAACCTGGTGTGCTGGTTTGAAAGCAAAACCAGTGAAAGACTCCAAGTCAGAAACACAATTTAATAAGAGGAAAAGAAAAGAAATAAAAGAAAGTAAAATAAAATAAAAGTAATAGTACGAAAAAGAAATCACTGACAGAGTCAGAATACAACCTGACACCCTGTTAGGGTGGTAGTGGCAGTCCAGATGAGATGATCTTGTCAAAGCAGTAGAAATGTCTGGCAGCTCTTGTCTCCTCTGGAAGTCCAATGGGTAAAAGAGCTGCCTGTGCTGTCCCAAACCCTGGATTATATCCAGGTGGGAATGCTTGGCTCCTCCCCCTGGGCGGAGCATCTCCCAATGGGCTGATCTCATTCTATGAGTCATGCAGTGGGTCCTTGATGGCCCATTAAACAGAGATAACTCCCGGAGGAAGTTATCTATGAGTCATGTGGCAAGGCATTGTTAGGCTCGTTAACAGAAGATAAGGGAAACACTGCCCCACCTGGTTTCAACAGCTCATGAAGTTTGGGATAGAATACATACTTTGGGCACAATTTATATTGTAACCTAGGACACCTGGATAAAGCCATTGAGGTTACCAGCAAAGTCGTCTCACTAATGAACCTCTTCACATTAATTCAGAGGCTTACACCATTTGGGAACGGGTGTGCAAAACTTTCTAGCTCTCCAAAGTTTTCCATCCCAACACTGAACCTTCTTGCTTCAAAAAACCAAAACCCTTCCCCGTGTTGAATTTTCACCCTGGAGACATTAGGTGTGTTGATTGTTTTTATTGATTTCAAGTGAAATACAGTCAGAAAAGGCACAGATGTCTGCAGACTAAAGCTCCAAATATGATGAGGCAAAATCTGACTTAAGTTTTAAAAAGAAATGCACTTGTCCCTGGTGTTTTTACTGTTGTGTTTGTCAGAGTGGGTCATGGCCAAGGCCTGTGGGAAACCCCCTGGCAGCCTCAGGCAGCACCAGCACAGGTGCAGAAGCTGTGGCTGGCTTCTTGGCCAGGCTCTGGACCACAGAAACATGGCATGCAGAGAACTTGCCACAGCTCTCCCTTGCTGGCAGTAAGGGAAGGAGCCCAGCAAGCAGCCAGATATGCTCTATGCCTCAAGGAGCCTCCCAGGCCAAGCAGGAGACAAAGTGAACACACCAGGGGTACAGTAAAACCCCAAGGATGATGTGAAGCTCTATAAAAGCAACGTGGGTGCATCAGCTGATTCAACAATGTTCTTCACCTCAGATCTGGAAAAAAAGAGGACTCTTGCTGGGACAAGGAGGCTTGTGCTTAGCAGCAACTATTTCAGTAGTAAAAGACTGGTTTCTGGGAGCTGCTCCCAGCAGAATGGAGTTCTTCCTCTCTCCCTCTGGTGATCATTGCTCCTGTGTGTAAGGGAGTGGGCTGGTGAGCGTGGGTGGCTGGTGTGCAGACTGAGAACGTTGCAAATTATCTGCAGGCTCCAGGTAAAATGTAGATCAGAAAGTATCACATAGCAGGAGATGGTTTTCATATTTAGATAAGCAAGGCTTGATGTGGGCTTTTATGAGGTTTCTGTACTGTTACTGTAACACCTGGTTCCCTCAAAGAAAACACTGAAAACAAAAAAATAAAATCTCCCTGCTGGGGTCTTGAAATGTCTGTTTTAGGCTGGGGCATTTTGGTTCTTCCAGACTGTGTGCCTGCCCAAAGACCAGAGAAGACAATGACAATTGTCATTGACTGTTGGCAAGCACTGTGTTAAGTCATATTAGATAGTTCTGTGAGCAGAACTTATCCATGGGAACATTATGGCTTACTTTCTTCTTCATCCAAAGTTTAGTTAGCTTCATTCTCTCTTCTGGTATATGGTAAACTTCTGTCAACAATATACCAGGTACTAATGTGTGTCCCTCCTTTTATTCCAGGTAGAACACTGTGTCTTGGAAATCCCAGTGACCTACTCCATACATTATGGAGAAGTAACGTCTGGTTTCCATTAAATACTTATTTGTATGCCAGTTCTTGGTGGTCTGTGAATTAGTCACAAATAACTGTATAAGCTTTATGGCATTTTCTATAGGTGAAAGGAATGACTTGCTGATTAAATGTTTTGAAGGATGACATTATTCCCATATCTCAGATTCTTTGGACTCAGTGATCCAAGCAACTGCACCCAGAAGCACTGCTCACGACAACAGAAACGTGATCTGAGAAAGTGGGATAAAATCCAGGATTTCAAAGCAAGCTTCTTCCAAGCACAGAAGAGGAAGAAAACATAAGACAGGCAAAGTGAAGTGTGAAGCTGTTGGCTCTTGGTGAAATGTGGCCCTGTCTGGAGTGTGGGGGTTGGGTTGGGACCCAAAGGTCTCTGGATCTGCTGCAGATTGCTTGGCTGACCTTGGGCAAGTCTCTCTGCCCCTCCACTTCCCTTCCTTGTTCAAAGAGCCAGAGCTATCTTCTACAAATATTGACCCAGGTAGTGCCTATCACTAAGAGTTAAATGTCAAACTTGTCCCTTATTCGTCTGCAGGCTTAAAGCTTGTAGGTGTTATTTCCTCTTTCCCAAGGGTGGTGCAAAAGGCTCGTGGTTCTACATGCAGCCCCAGGGGATACTAAAAGGCATCACACATCAATGACCATGCAGGCTGCATTTCTTAACTTTTTGTGGTCTTCTCTCTGAGATATCAAAGTGCCCTCTCTGCTAGTAGGAGTCAAACAAGCCTTCTCCAGTGGCTAGGGTCTGGGTGGGAGCTGCCTCCCACCAAATCATAGATTCCTCTGTGGCATGCTTGCTCTTCCAGCCAGGCTGTAAAGCTATAGACAGCAGTCACTCCTCAGCACTTGTCACCACCCTCCAAAGCAGACCCTTTCCCCTGAGGAGCCCCAGCACTGTGGCGTATCCACCAGTGGCATTTTGCCTGAGCAGGGGCAGCCAGGATCAGGCCACATGACACCAACATAAGGGAACAGCTTTCCTCTGATCAAGGAAACTGATCTGGGCATGCTACTAGCCAAAATACTTCTCTGATGGGAAAGAGTATCATGTGTCCTCTTAGGAAGGATAGAAATGTTGTCCAGTTGTCAATCAGATGAGATGGATTGATTGTCCCTTCTGCTGTGACTTACCATGTGAAAGACAGAAACCAAATGGTGTACAGGAACTCTGTGAAAGAGAGGGATGAGACTCACTTGTGTGTAACACCCATGCATAAAACTCATTCTTGTGGGAGCTATCTTCAGAAATCTTGTGCATCAGACAAGACCACAGAATCAGTCCCACTAAAGAGGCTCTTGTTCCTGATGGCATCATTTGAATGGTCTGATTTTCAGGTGTACTGAGTACCCAGTGACCTCCTGGCAGACACTCAACAATTCTGAGAAACAAGACCCCTTAGCCAAGCAGGTTTCTGTTTTTGGAACCCATAAAAAAGCCACAGTCCCCCTTGTTCAGAAATCAGCATAGCACTTCAGCTGTGTACGCTCCATCTTACTAATTCAAGACTGCATTGCATCAGTCATCTCAACCACTAACCCTGACATCTGATTTGAGGAGCTGCAGATGATTTGGGACATAACCCAGGGATTGTTACAGCTTCTAGCTACCTCCTGTTTCCAAGTCATCCTTCCTACAGGTTCAGAGATAATTTATTTATCCTATGACGTGTCTCAAAGTTGTAAGGCAGCACAGTGGTGAGGCACAGTATCTCTCATACTCACAGTGTTAGGCAATGCAGAAAGTACCCAGATGCACTTGGCCCTCAAAGCCTGATTCTTCTCTTTTTGTATGCCAGACTAACCCCATTATAAATCCACATGGGGTAATCTTGATTTATAGCAGGGCAAATGGTATCAAAGTCAAGCTTCTGATCTGTCTTGCTTGTGGGTATAAAATTTGTGTTTGTAAATCCTTGTGAACTTTGTTATCTGAAAATTTACTCATCCCTCTTCTTATTTTTTTTGGTGCATTTTTTTCCCCACCACACATTAATCCAGCAGTTGTCATTTTCTTTTAAAGGCTAAAACTGACCTTGTTTATTTTGATAGGCTCTGGAACAATAGCACTCACTGTATTGCACTCATTCTCCATCCTGGAGCTGTGAGTCATTATGGTTATGAAAGACAGAGCATTGAGTTACTGACTGTCAAAACCTGTGCTGTGAGAGATGGAGCCTTTCAAGAACCCCTCTCCTGGTAATCATTACTCTTCTGTATTCATACTGCCATAGGATCCTGATCCCAAGTCGGAGCTGAGGCTCTAGTCACTAAGTGCAGTGCAAACACATTCATCCTGTCATGGTCCTTGCCCTGATGAGTAAGTATGGGATTGATTTGGGATTATCTGCATCTGGAGAAACTCCCACCTAAGAGCCTTAACAGATATTGATTAATTAATACTTGCAACAGTTGTATCTGTTAGCTGAGAGTCAGCACGTAGGGCAGTAATTTGGCTGGTCACTACAAAGCTAGGGCTTGGCTGGTACTGGTCAAAGTCCCCATCTGTGTCTTGCCACATATTCGCTGTGGGACCTTGCATAAGTTGTCCATAGATGTTGGGCTTCTGCATACCTGTGAAGGATGACTTTTGGCTTAGATGTGCCTCAAAACTATCTCTGTAGGAACGTATTAACACTGTACCTTTCACAGCCTGGATGAGAAGAGAAAATACTACAATCTGAAGTGCACAGTGGTAGGGAAAGCCTAAAAATGAAAGTTTTTCTAGCACATGGAAACTTAACCCCATGTGACAGGGTACCAGGCTTTGTCTCCTGCCAGCTCTGTCCTGGTTCCACATGTTCAAATGAGCTTTTTGGAGGGAGCACATCCTGTGAGGTGATATCATTTGCCAGTGTTAGCAGCAGGTTCAGGGCTGGAACTGCTCTCCCTGTGCTTGCTGTATCATTACCATTCACATTTCCTAATGCAATGCATCTCTTCTATAAGCCTGGGCTGCTGTGCCCTGAGGGCCATGCCCAAACATTATGAGGGCCTTACTTCTCCCCCAGTGCAGATCCCAGGAGCAAGGTGGTTTCTTGTTTGGAGCATAGCACCCCAAGGGTAGGAGTGTCCATCCTCCAAGCCCTTCTGCATGTTCCAGCAGTGACACCAGCTGCGGTTTGTTACAAAAACCTATCATACCGCGTGCAGCACTTCCCACCCCATCCACTCTATGGCCAAACTGAGGTTTACATTACTGCTTGCCTGATCCAGTTCTGTGTTTAATCCTTCCTGCACAGGGCTTTGTCCCAACAGGCCAAGCAAAAGCTCCAGTGACGCCCACTTTGAGGTTTATACAGGTGTCACAGGTAGTGCAGACTCTGGGTCTGAGGCACTAAGCCATATGGATTTCCCCAGATGGATTTTGTCTTAAGTCAGTTTTGCATTTGTGCCCTGTGAGTTGATGATGCAGAGGGGAAAAAAAAGCTTTCAGTAGCTGCATCAGCATGGCACTGGTCTTCAGCAGCTGAGGAGCCAGAGGCCACTTTCTCATCTTTGCCACGGTTTTACTGACACTGGTGTCAAACAGCAGAAATTCCCATTGTGTGGTGGACACGCAGTTTTCTGTATGGGGTATCACAGATGAGCGTTCATCAGCTTCTTTAAGGCACTGCCTTTGAGCCCTATGGGTTTTTAATGACTTGTGTTAATATAATTATTTTTTTCCCAAAGTGAAATGCATTTTAAAAAATTGCATCTGCCCTCTTTGGGGTCAGATAAATGATCCCTGATGTTCCCAGCAGTGACCCAATAAGTGAGCACAAGAGCCACATGTTAATTAGATCTGTTTCTTTTTTAGTATTCTGACTGTGCTGCAGCCACTCACCTTCACATCTAGCTGGTGAATGTCTCACCCCATTACACTGAACTCAGGCTTTTTTCTAATGTCCACTTATGGAAGCATTGCTCAGTCGAAGTCCATGGTAATTTAAAGATTATTATGCAAGCACACATTGCTCTGTCACTGAAAGGTGGTTTGAAATATTGTAGCCAGTAAAGTTTGACTGAATTATTTGCAATTAATGATCCAAAGGGCTGGAATGAGAGGTGCTGTCCTGCCTGGTTAGGCAGGAAGGGCTTCCTCTGGGAAGATGGGTTTCATTGCTTAGCTCTTGTGTCTATCTTGGGTCTACTTTTTTTGAGTGTGAATCAGCAAGGTGTCCAGGTTGAGAAGTTCAGAGCTCCTTGTTCCCACCCCAGTCTCGAGAAAAATAAGTGCTCTCAAATTGTCTTGAGTTGTGCACCTGGAAGCAAAGTCAAGTGAGAATCTCTGGTCACTTCTGAAAGTACCAATTGCATTTAGTGGAGGTGAAAGGTAATTGTTTAACTTTCTGTATCTATCTCTGCTTGGAGTTCAGAATATAAAAATGCTATTTCTTGCCTTCTAGGTTAGGATGAAGGATGACGTGCTATGAAATAAACCTTCTCAAAGTATCTCATAGTGGTAAAGGACTGCTCATTTTGGAACTTTTATAGTGAAGATGGCAGAAGTTGCAGGTGGTAGGCATGTTATGGCAAAGGTTTCCTCAGATTCTAACTGGGCAGCAAAATAATTTAAAAAACACAGTGACTGGAGGTACTAGGCCTGTAATTAAGTGGATGGGTGGATGCATGGCTTATCTGCTAACATATGAACATTAAAGAATCCCCTAAAACCACATTAAAAAGCTTATATGGTTAAACTTAATTGCTCTTCTTCTTGTCTTGCAGTTGGTGAAATTAAAGGAAATTTTGTCTTTAAAAAAGTAAAGAGGGTAATTCAGGAAGAGAACAGTCTGGGAGTGCTCTGAAGTTTTATTGCAAAAGAAATTTTCATCTCTAGTTGGATAAATAGATTATTTTAATACAGGGAAACAAAATATATAAATGTTTTGCAATAAGTAGGGTCTTGTTTTGTGTAATGTAATTCCCATGAGTAATTGCAGTGAGACCACTGGTTTTGTCAGGGCTTCTAACAAGAATATTATTTTGCACCAACTTGCGTCATTCCAAACAATTTTACTCGAGCTGGCCTATTTGTAATTATTCATCTGGCCTGCTGAACCTCAGCATTTGATTGCTGGTCTGATATTCACCACTTGTTCTCTCCTGTCCCGTGCAGGGATAGGCCAGGACTTTGCTTCTGTGCAGGACGAGATGTGCAGGCCATGGACAGGGCTGGTGATGTGCCTGGAAATTTTGGGCAGAGCCAAAAGCAGAAGGCAGCTGTTGACAGCTCAGCAAGGAGCTGCTGGTTTATGAGTCTGGGGATTTGAAATTAAGCTCTAAGCTTCAGGAAGTGTCATGTGCTTACTTACAATGCAGTGCTCTGTAAAAATTACAAGAACCACAAAGCAAAGAAAAAAAAATCAAAGCAAGGCACAAGGTGGTTGTTGCTTGCTTTACCCATTCTAACTCAAAAAAAGGATACTTTTCCTATTTGTTCTTTTTTTTTCTTCCCCAATTTCTTATCCCACAGAGAAGACCTATTAACCCTTTTTTGGCTGCATTGCCTTTAAAATCTCATAGAGACTGGCTGCCTTCTGATTTTACTACCTTTTCTACCATACCGGCTCCTCATTTGCTGGAAGAGTGGTTGCAAGCAATAAAAATACACAAACAAAAAACCAAATAAACAAATAAAAGTTAAAAAAAAAAAAGAAGGAAAAAAAAAAAAGAACCAGCTTTAGCTTTAGTGTTTTGTTTATGCTAGCCTTTAGGAACCAGGAACCTGCAATATTGCAATACACAGAAGGCTGCCAAACGCTTTCTCCAGATTGTAACACAGGAAAACAACTTCCCATGCTACAAGGAGAACTGGAAATGCATGCTTCCCTCTTCTACTTTTTATTGCACACCATTTAAGAGGCCTAAGCCTGCATCAAATTCTCCATGACCCAGCTCTAAGCGTTCCACTTAGTTAGCCTAAACCTCTTTACATTCCTCAACTCTGATCTGCTAATCCCCCATAAATCACCACCGTTTCTCAACAAACTCCAGCCAGTGTTAAGACTTATGTGGAAAGGATTTGTCATTTCCCACCAGCCTTAACCTGAATTAAGATGGGTGGGTGCTGGGGGGGGGGGTGACGGAAGGAGGAGAACCTGCCACATGAGGGGTGCACTTTTGCACAACAGAGCAAATTCATCTTGTTTTGCAGTTGATCAAGGATTTCAAGCTGCAAACAGGAACCTTTCCGAGGCTGTTTTCATCAGGACAATCCTGGCAGGGAAGAGCCTGGAGAAGAGCTGTGTTTTAGCAGCTTGTGGGTGCTGCATACTCTGGGTGCCTGTGCCAGAGCCCTGGCAGGGGCTGTTGGGGTGCAGCTGGGGATGGCCCGGAGCCCCACGGGCACACACAGCCTGCGTGGCGTGCAGAGAACACGAGGGGCTCTGTCTTTTGGTGCTTGGCCCCCAGGTGTATAGGGGGTGGGAAGCATGTCTACACTCTTTGTGGGGAAAAAACCAAGTGGCAACAAACCCCTCATGTGCTTCCATTGGGTCTGCCTTGTTTGCCTCAGTTTAAGCGGTCAAATTTCCAGTTATTCCCTGTACTTCAAACACAGAGGTTTTGTTCCAGGCTGTTACAGGTTACCTCTCCTCTGGTGATGCCAAGCTTTCTTTTCACATCCTGTGAGCAAGGGTTCAGGAGTGCTGTCCCTAACTGGACACCTGGTGTGGGTCTGGAACTTCAGCCCCTTTCCACCAGGTTGTTTAGAATTTCCACATGCATCTATTGCACGGCAGAGCATTTACATTTATTTATTGAGTCTCTTCACATCTAGGGTTTTTTGCATGTTTGCTGTAGAATACAACCTCTGCTCTTGTTCTTCACACCCAAACCATCACCCCTTCCTGGAGGCTGACAGTCACCTCCTGTGCTCACCAAGTCCTGACCCCAGCAATATCTGCTCTGGCAAAACCGGTCCCTGTGCCCCTCCTGGGAGCTACAAAGTCTCCCTTGGCCCCTGACTTCTGGGACTCAACTGGCCTTCCACACGAGTCCTCCAGGACCTTGTCCAGCCCAGCTCTATGGGGTTCTTCTGGTCCTTACACTCATCCTTCTCACCCTGCAATCCCTGTGCAAGTTTGCTCCATGACAGAGCCATCATCAGAGAGTTATGGGGACATAAAGATTTGCAAGGTGTCCTAAGCAGAGACATCTCTGCCATACTCTGTTCACATGGATGCCAGCAGTCAAGCTCCTGCAAAAAAATTCTCCCAGCAGTCACACAGATGGGTTTGGTGCGTGATAAACTGCATTTTTTAGATGAGCATCAAGCATTCCTGAAAAATGAATAGGACCATTCAGGGCCTATCTCCAAAGGCATAAAGAGTGTGTCTGAGAAAATAACTCTGGTGATGCTGGTGATGCTGGGTGAAGTTGCATCCATGGGGTGGGAGTTGAGGTGGCTGGGTTGGACCTGGCATGAAGATGTAGTGGGGACATGGCATTAAGCAATGTATCAGCAGCCACCAGCTGTTCTCAAGACAGAATGTGTCTCTTATCCCATAATGGGTATGAAAAGTAATAATAATAATAATAATAACAACAACAACAACAATCATAATAAAAAGCCATCTTGTGTGTGAGTCACCTGGGATAAATATGTTCCTTTTGGCAGTGTGTTGTGCTGTGTCCTTTGACTGACCTGGGCCTGGATTCAGGCTGACTTTATGTCTGGATCAAATGAAATTGTGACTATTGATTAGGATTTTTGGTGATCTGACTGGGTGGACTTTGAATAAAAACCCAGACATGTTCTTCTGAAAATTTTGTGACTTTATAGTCTTGATCTTGACCAACAATGGTAGTCAAAAGACACATGCAGGTGAAAGGGAAGAAAAGGCACCTGTAAGGCAGGTTTTCCCTGTCTCTTCTGTTAGTTTTCATATCGTGTTTCCTTTGTTTCTGTGTGGGTCAGCTCTTCTCCACTCTTCCTCGATTATTTTCCTTTTTAATTTCTCTGTCCCTTGTCCTTCATGTTTTCTTCCCTACCTCATATTCCCTGTTTTCCCTCCTCCTTTCTGCTTTGAAGAGCATCGCTCCAGCATCAGTGCATCTGTACCTGCTGGATTTGTACAGGCCCAGGTGGCTGGTGGAACACCAGGGCACTGCCTTGATGCCTGGTATTGCTCTGCCTCCCCTCAAATATCTCCAGTGAGACGCTGGGACTTCTGCCAAGGGAGACCCGTGCCCCTAACTCCATAGGGCCCAGCTGCAGCATCACATATCCCGCGGTAGCACACGTGCCAATGTTTTCTGCTTCAGCTCAAATTCTTGAGAGAGGAGCCTCAGTTTTTAACTCCAGCCTGTCTGCTACTGCTCACCACTTTCCCAATCTGTAAAAGGCCATGTAGCTTTCTCTACACTTGTTGTCTTGGAGGAAGAGCTCGATTCAGAAAAAGAAGGCCCTGGCTTCTTCCCAGGACTCAAGTGTCAGGTAGCTTTTGTTCATTTACTGGGTCACCTCACCCTGACTGATGGTGAAGTTGCTCTGTGCAGTTGAGTATTGGCAACAGCTGCCCAAAACAGGCTGTTTTGTGGTGATGGCTGAGCCAGGGTGCCTGGCAAGGTTGTGGGGCTCCAGCATTAATTCAGTTTATTTTAACAACAAAGCTGTTACAGCTCTTATTCTACTCCTCATCGAGCAGGCCAGCTCTAACTCTGCCTGAGTTCCTACCTGGAAGCAGAATTTCACATCTGGGTCTAGAATTTTAGCCGCTTCTAGTTAAATACTCAGAACTGTTCTGGTTTTGAGCTGTAATCTGATGACAGGACATTTAAGAAATTCGGCATTCATTCTGCTTGAGGAACTGTTTCTCCTGGCTCTTTGTCTAGATCAGATTAGAAAAATGCAGCTTAGTTACCCTTTCCATACCATTCTTGCCCTGTTCTCCTGGCTTTGTCAGGTTGGCTTTTCAGCTGAAGCCCTGTTCTAGTTCTGCCAAACCACTTCATTCTCATTCTAATTCCCATGAATCTCAGTTTTTCACTTCTAGTTTTTGTTAACAGGGACAATATTGTTTGGATCCAAGTGAAACTCATTGGTTGGATAAAGCTAGATGCAGAGGGGTGAGAAGAAGCAGAAACACCAGTGAGGAGGGCAAACAACACAGTGAAGAGGAGCTAGAGAAGTACCCGTGAGAAAGCACTTTGGGGCTGATGGCTGGCCAGACCAAGGCTGGAAACAGAAGCTTGTTCAGTTTCTTCTGAGCGTTGGGAAATAGGGGCCTTTTTTGTTCCTGGTAAATGAGCAGCGTGTGTCACGTATTGTGTAACTCTGTCATCCATTTGTTCTAAAGGAAAAAAAGACAATAGTCAGAAAATTGCAAGCTGCTTTGTCTGTAGCATAAGATAACTGCATGGTACACCAGGCTAACAAGCCTTTTAAAATGTAACAGGTTTAAACCTGTTTTGCAGTAGGCAAGGACCTCATTGTATGAAAGAAACCTCTGGATTTTGGTCCAAGTTCACCTGTTCTGCATCCAGGGTGATACCCCACACAATACTGTGCCTGGCAGCCCAGACACGGTGTCCTATGAGTGGCAATGTGACTTACAGAGGGCAGCACTATTGCCTGCTCCTCAGTCACTCCCTTTCCTTCTACTTGGCTGTTCAGTGGCAGTGGTGGGGACAGCATGTCACCCGTGGGTTACACAGCACCTGTGGTAACATCAAATGGTTCCAGAAACCTCACTTGTGGGAGCAACCATAATATGAACCAGGTCCCTAAGGATTTCCAAAGGAGGACCAAGACACCTTACCCTTCTCAAGGCCAAATGATACCAGAGTGGAGCCAGCTGAGCTCCTTGTCCCCGCCTCTTTAATAGTAAAGGTGTCAAAGTTCTATTATATATATGCTACTGCAGCTCCTTTAGATTTAATTTAAAGCTACATGACCTTGCATTTAGAGCACCTGCCCTTGTCTGTAATCTAATCAACTCAGTCAAGAGGAATAGTTGGACAAAGATGAATATAGGCCCAGGAGCCAGAAATTAGATTGTGTGCAATTACATCTGTGGATTTATAGCAGATATTTACTGCAGAAAGCGGGAAATTCTATCTTCTCAAGAGCCCAACAGGAGGGAAAGTTAATGGCTGACACATTTATTGCATGGAACCTGCAAAGTCCTATGGAGTTGTCATTAGATGGATGGAACAGGCATGAGTCAATAAATTAGTTAGTACACAAGTAGAAGAAAAATCTTGCTAGAACCATTCTTTCTTCATTGATGGCACAGTGTTTTGATGGACTCCATAAACAGGGGTGTAGGAAAACATAAGGGATTTTTTACCTTCTGAAACCACTTCAAGCAAGTGCTTTCCAAAGCACAGCTTGCATTTTGCTCCTGGCATTGCTCAAAACCGTTTTAGTTCCTTCAACCCAGCCAGAGGCTGCTCAGCTCCCTCCCTGGGCTCTCCTCCTCCCTCTACCTTATCAGTGTTGTGTCTGGCCCTCACATCTGATCAACAACCAGGGCTTTGTTTCCTGCATGGCAGAAATGACGGAATTGCCCTGACACAGGCCACAGGGAAGATGCACTTGCCCATCGTGGTCTCAAATGGCCGCTTTACTCTTGTTTACTTTTCCCTCCTGTTGTCCTAGGTGCTGTAAAAATCAACCAAAAACCCCCCAGATCCCATGCCAGGAATTGTAATGAAAGACCAGAGAGTAGGGAAAATGCATGGGTAGATGGGGACATGCTAAGAACTAGATGATCTTATTTATTTTAACTTACTTCATGTAGACAAAAGATGTTTGAGTTTGTGTATGAGCTCCATGAGAAATTTGTTTGTGCTGGCATAGGATCCTCAAATCATTACATTCACATTTCCAGCTCTGGATAGTAACATTTTGAATATAAAATTAAGCAAATATTTTACTTTAAGTCACAAACCCCAAGTCTATTCACACTGGATTTTGGGAAACTTTTATAAAAACAACGTAACACAAGATTGCATCTAAACTGCTTGGCAGCCAGCCTGTAATGGCAACCAGGAGGTTTATTGTTGTGAATTAGTTACTTAGAAGAAGCTGAAAGTGTGACAAATAAAACAACAAGGGAGTTTTTCATTTGTAGAAAGTCAAAGCTGATAGTTCTCAGCAGGAACACGCTGTACAACGTTAGAGCAGAGACTGTACAAAGAGAGATGCAAACATAAGAACCCGACTGACGAGAAGTGAGAACATGGGGAATAAACATGTGATGGGGACAAACCAGAAGAATGGTCTGTGCCTGAAAGACTTGCAATGATAAGGGATTTCTTTATTCTATTCCATGAAAATCTCTCCTACTACATTGTAATTGCATGAAGAAATGGACCAAGAAAAGACTTCCTCTGTTCTGGGTATGCCGAGTGCGGCTTCGCTTGTGAACCCCGAGGGCATTGTTAGTGCAAGCCCTATTCCTTGTGAAGGAAGCCAGCCTGAGAAATAATGAGCAAGAATAAGGGGACTGTTGGCACAATATTATGATTATTTGAGGAAATAATGCGATATGAAGATTAGCACAGGATAATAGCTATTGCATATAGCAGTGTTTTATGGTCCATTCTGTGTTGCTTAACATTATTACTCATTCTGTGTCAGGCACTGTTAAACTGAATTTTAAAAGGAGGCCCTCTGCCTTGCTCTGGTGTTGGCGGCTTTGGTGCATTGTTAAGCCTTACAGTCTACGTGTCTCCGTGCATAATGTAACACTTACTGGTTTGAACTGTAATTCTCTTTTATAATCTTTTACTACTGTGAGATATTGTCCCTTATGGAATTCCCATAACCTCAAACTTGATTTTCTCATAAAAACAAGCAGTTCTTTCCTGAACTTTGTAAGTTAGTATAGACTACTGCCTCTCTGCAGAGGACATGGACATCTTGGTATCTTCTTCCTTTTGCAAATTAAAATTAAAAGTTGTGTTTTTCTTTGACGTCTGTGGTAGTAAGGAATTCATCTGTGGCTCAGCAGCAGGATTGGGTGACATCAGTCCTTGTGCAGGTCCATGGGGTCCTGCAGAGCTGACATTGCTGACTCTCGTTGCCCACTCTCCTCTGCAAGGACTCAAATGGAGCCCCACGATAAGACCAGCTTCATGAGATGGCTCCAGTCCATTGCAGGGCCAGATATGATATGACCCCTCACAATTGCCCTGTGCAATTCAAGGGCAAATACTTGGGAGGTATAAAATTTGGTTAGAACCTTCAAGCTATAAATCCTTGCCTCATAGCTATGAAGATCTTGTCAACTTTTGACAAGGGCATGTAGTAATAGGACAAGGGGTAATGGCTTTAAATTGAAAAGGGCAAAGAACCACTATGGGCCACATCCTGGAAGTGTCACAGTCCCTGCATACAGATCTGAAGGAGACTGAGGAGACAGTGCAGGTCTTGGGCTGTCCAAATCAGCCCTAGTGGCACATGTTGGTCTCATCAGGAGCTTTGGGCCATCAAAATTCTGTGATTCTGTGATATCATTTTGTCAGAGGTGGGTGTTACCTGGATGATCTGGCCTTTTGGGAAGACTATATTGCAGATTTAGGATTGTCCCTGCAATGCCTGAACTCAGCCCTGCATCAAATGCATGGGGTCATAGGACAGCTCAGGATTGGATCAGTCCTAAACACTGGCCTGCCTCAACTACACAGATTGGCCTCTGTGCCAACATTTCCTGGTGCAGGCCCAGCTGCAATAGTGTGTGCTTGTGGACATGACTGCAGTGGGGATTTAAATTCACTGCTCCAAACTGCCTGAAAACTACAGCTTGGGCATAGTGTTGATTTTATAAGCTAAGGGCCAAGGGATGAGCGTCAAGACCTGATCTTTGCCTGGGCTGTCAGGGTTCAGGTGGGCCTGGATTCAAGAAGAACTGTCCTCTCCTTTGACAGCAGGTTGGTAGCATTAATCTCCTCCAGCATCCCAAGGGGGTGGTGGCAAACATGCACATTTGTGAGAGGCTGTCCCCAGAGAACTTGTGCCTGTTTTCAGCAGTCAGCAGGTAGCTGTTTCCTGCCAGCTCCCAGGGACAAGGTGGGGGTAATCCCATTTTCTACCACCCTCATTTTTCCTTGCCCATCTGTGTTCCAGGAACGTCTCCATGCAGAACAAAGCTGAAAATGCACTGCTTTCTCTGCTGTTGCCTTGGGATGAGGTGCAAGGCATACCTAATGTCCAGTGAGTCAGGAGCTAAGTTTGGTTCTCCTCCTTTGTAAAATCTGTGCCAAGAGAAGATTTTTCTGAGCACATCAGGTTTATTGGCCTAAAAAAAATGCAAGGAGACAGGCTATTTATGTTTGTGAGTGCCACCAACAGGCACCACATGAATTCTCTATTTACCTCTCTGCTGGGGGACTGTACTCCCAGTCTCCATATCACAGCTGGTAAATGTCTAGTAAGGATAGCACATGCATTATGCTGTACAAGTCTCAGCACCCTGAGACACAGCAATGGGTCCCCCACATCTCTACACACTGCTGTGAGGCAGCCGAAAACTGCAGCTGGTCTGCAGAGGGAGCAGGGGCAGAGACAGAGTTTTATTTGTTTGGGAAGCACTCAAACACCATGGAGATGAAGGCCACATAAGCACCTAGGTAAATAGAAAAGGCTTTGCTAACAGCGAGCAGTAATGCCTAATGAGTCATCCTGCTGCCCTGCAGTGTTGTTATCACTTTTGCCTTGTGCAATCAAAAGCCATGAAGTTGGCAATAAAAATAATACACGATGAAATTAATATCTGCCTGGTTATGCAGAAGGCAGCCTCTTCCTACAGATACTCAACGAAACATAGGCAGTTGCTTTCAAAGTCAAATTCCAATTCAAAGTCAGATTATCCAATTTCTTTGAGCTTCAAGAAGGCTCAGATCTTGATTGAGATGCCTCTTATGGACTTCTCTTTAATTAAAACTGTATCAGCTTTTTAACTGAAGAATGTCTCCTATCATGACAACATGCCTCCCAGGGTTAGAGACTCACAGAAAGAGACCACCTAATTCATTCACCACTGCAGTATGGATAGTTGGAGACTGCTGTAGGCTAGCAGCTCCTCTCCTCCACATAATGAGCTGTAACTCAATATATGGAAGCAGCCATAGGGGATGTTTTTTCCTGTATCTGATGCTGACAATATATAATATAAGGTAGGTATTAAAGAATAAAATTTTTAGCTAAATTGGGGTGCCTCTTCCTCCACCCTTTCACCATTTTAAGTGCTGACCCTGAGGTGAACTTTAAAATAGAGTCTCTGCCCTTACCCACTTGCCTTTGTATATTGAGGTTTTGGATAGGATTCATCATGAAAGAGCCTATTTCTGTCAAAGAAGCTGTGCTTCCTGCATATTTCTGTTTCTTACTAGAAGTTTTCTTTTCCTGTGGGATTCTTGAGCTGTGCTTCAAGTTCAGGTATTCAGTTTTGTTGAAGGTAAACATATCAGTAATGGGAACAGATTTCAGCCTCAAACTTCTGGAGATTCAGTCACCATATATTTTAATAAATGTCATTTTTAGTAAAGAGAAGGAGAAGCCAATCCCAAATCTCTGGGTTGAAACTGTAGAAGACCTCATTTGTATCCAGCCTTCACTGTTCAGTCCTGCCCTGGTATGAGCTGGCTCTTCTTGCCACTGCACTTAGATCCAGATCTGAATTCAGGCCTAATACTTGTGGTTTGGGCCCATCTCATATTATTAGTCATCTCCTCATCATATCACTACTTCTGGTCAGTCACTCCCTTTTGGAGAAAGGATTTCTCACATCAGTTTGCGTTTCTTATCCCAGAAATTCTACCCCAGTCACAGCTCGAACTAAAGTATTTGCCAAGCATACATATCCATTCACGTCCCTTTGAGCTGCACTCTTCTAGATATTATGGAATCATAGAATATCCTGAATAGGAAGGGGCCCAATAAGGATCACAAGTTTCAAATTATGGCCCTGCAGAGAGCAACCCCAAGAATTAGACCATGTACCTGAGAGTGTTGTCCAAACTCTTACTGAACTTCAAAATATATTGTCCTCTTCTCCAGGAACCATCTCCAATTGTCTTTAGCAGGGTAGTTCTGGATGTGTGCAAGAATGGCATGGGGTCTCTGTTCCTTTTCTCTATTTGACAAGTTACCCCATCATTAAGGATGGAGATTTTCTTCTCTCTCTATCCAGGCAGGGCCCCATTCTTTCATTCCCTTTTACTTATGCTTTTTCAGCTCAGCTTTGTGAGGATTCTCCATTTGCTGCTCCATGTCTCCATGATACTCAGCAGCTTACCTCTTTCCTCCTCCATACCCACTGCTCCCCTAACTTCTCATGGATAGTTGAAGAGTGGATTGGGGAGCAGAAATTTTTCGTTTCTTGATGTCTTTTGGAATTGAAAAATACAGACCAAATATTTAGTGAGCCACAGAAGAATTTTCTATAGACTGGTGGAATTACATATTAGATGTGAAATTAATCACAGGTCATGAAGACAAGATTTTAAGTGTCCATTAAAAAACACAGATGTTCCTCCAGCAAGGCTTGGTATCACTGGGTTCTTTATCAGCAGATAGAAAACACATGTTCCTTTCTATTAGCAGGAAGTCATAAGATCCATTTTTTTTTTTTTTTTTGTCTTTAGTAGCTGAAAGAGTAGCACTTCTTTGTGTTTACAACTCCCTAATACAACCTATGACTGGCTCCAGGACTCTAACTCAGAGAGTGGGTGAGAGAAGGTCATTACTTGTCAGAGAACACTCAATGAATCCTTTCAGCAATGCAGAAGGACAAGAAGACACTTCAGTAAAATCTGCCTTGGCTTCATGTAAGTTTGGTGGAACAACAATAATGCCCTTCCTTTTTAATTTTGGTGTTTCTAGCCATTTCTTTTTTCCTTTGTCATTAATAAAAATCAACAATTTAATATAAAAAGCTCCTAGAAGCAGACTTTTAAGATATTGGGAGATAATTTCAATGAGAAAGTCAGTTGCAAAGAGGTTGTCTCAGACAGACAAAATTAACTGCATGACTATGTAGTCAATGAATGGATGGTTGAATATTTTACATTTCTTTGGGTTCCATTGGAAGTCACTGGAACTCATTTTATCCTTTGATATCCTTTTACCTTTGACTATTTGAAAATAAGAAGTTTGTCGTAAAATTTCTAAGACTTTTAGGGTCCGTTTCTGGGCAAAGGAGAAAGGCACTCTGGAAGGACAATTCAGCCTAGATATCACAGAGCCTACTTAAGCTTCTCTCTGAAGGTCACTACAAATTGTCTAGAGAAGAATCCAAAATTATTATTCTAGCCTTGATCTTTAGTTTTTAGATGGCTTAAATTTAGTGTAATCAATACTACTCACATTACCCAGACCTGTAGTGGCCAAGGTTTCTGTTGCATTACGACTGATTTGGTGGCTTTGAATTGGCATTGCAGTGGATCATATTATAAAAGTCCTTCCTGGCTGCTGGTCCCATCTGAGCTGCACAGACACTGAACTAGCTCTTTGTCTGTGAATGGGAGAGGGTGGTCCAGGGAGTGGAGGTGCAAACCAGGCACACCAGCTGGTCAGTGGTCAGGATTAGTTGCCTGGGGTAAACCTTTGAACTGGACAGATATGGCCAATGTCTGCACATTTCAGTAATGTCTGTGTTTTGTAAAGATGATGGGATAGTTTTTAAGCACCAAATGTAAGAGCTTCCAGATCTGTCTACCTTGTGCCTCCCCTGAAGAGAGGGAGGCGCTCTGGTCTCGTGGCTTTTTCTAGGTTTGTTTTGTGGCTCTGATGCTGTGAATGATCTGATAGCCCCTCCATAAGCACAGCTGTAGAGTGGCAGAACTGTGTACTGTGCAGTGATCCCCCACATGTGGATTTTGAAGCCTGATCTGTTGCTGCTATTGGTTGTACTATGTTACATGGCCTGCCTTGGTGAGGTACCAGGGCAGTAAGTGACACTTAAGGGCAGTACATGCACCCAGGGCAACTCTCTTGGGTGACCTGCTGCTGGCTGAGCCTGGCACAGCAGGGACAGGGCATGGGTCTGCACTGCAGCCAAAGGAAGCATCACTTGCAGTGACCCAAGTTGGTGCAAGCTGCTCAGCCACAGCCTTGCATCTCAGTCCCATCCCTGCCATGTACTCAGACACTCCTGCCTGTGCCCCATATATTGAGGACAGGAATGCTTGGCCTTGCACAATGCTGTTTCTTTCACTGTAGAAGAAACTACTTCAGAAACCTTCTGAGTAAGCATCATAGCTGGCATGGCCATCCCAGACACCAGAGCAGGTGACAGACAACTGTTAATGGGAAGATACTCCCAGCTCTTCCCATATTGCAAATTCGAGATGGAATGTTCACCTTTGTGCAGTGTGGGCTGATGGAGTGAGATTTCCTTGCTCACTCTGCAGCCAATGTGCACAGGCTCAGACATCTGTGGGGCTGCTCTCTGTGCATCTCTGCAGCTGCCCTCCTGTGGCACAAAGCCTGCACCCTCCTCAAATAAACAGCTTCTTAAAGAAAGCTGGAACAAAATTACCGGAGAGACACATCAAGGGAAGCAGCAAGTAGCAACAGAGGCTGTAAGAGAGATGAACCCACTAACCACCATAAGCAGATAAAAGGAGATGCTTTCCTCATACTGTCAACTGAGTAAATAGCTCCATTGTCACTGGGGTATTATTTGTGTAATCCCTCAGAGTGAATACTGTTTCAAATCTGCTTGTTTTCACATGCAACCGCACTTCCTGCTGCTGCTCTCAGCACTGCAGTGCCCAGGCCTGCCAGCAGCCCCATTTCAAAAGCGTTTCTTCCACACTGTGTTTTTCCTCCCACAAGTTCAGGGCCAGCCAGGCAGGAGGAGGAGAAGGCCAGCTTGGCCACACTCCTGCAGCACCACAAAGCTAAGATGCACCAGCAGATGCCAGCTCCTTGGCTATGCCCCCAAGAGTGTGGTGCAGAGGAGGTCCTGGTCCCCTGGTAGCAGAAAGTCTATCCTAGAAGTTGTCACTTTGTCCATGCCATCCCTTGCTGCTTGGAACTGCCCTGGAGGATGCAGATGTTCAGAGGAAAACCCAGTGCTGCTGAGGAGTTCTGCTCCAGCTTGGGGTGTTCCTTATTCCCCTTTAAAGCAATACTGCCTCTTCCTGCCTCCCACCTACAGAAAACAAGATCCCAACAGTGAGGAACCTGATCCATTCCTGTATCATGCCTACTCCACACCATGGGGTACAGTGCTGGAGGACACAGAAAGTGACTTTTCATCAAAATGCTGTGACTTTTCATCAAAAGCCAAAGTCTTAATTGCAGAAACACAAATCTGAATGGAAGTCTCTGACTTCAACACCAGCATGGACTTTTTAACTCAGTAAATTTGATGTCAATGAAAGAGACATATATGAGCAAATTTGCACAGATTTGATAAAGGATCTATTTAATTGTACGTTATCGAGCTGGAGTAGACACCTTGTGCAACTATGACCCAGTTCACATTGACTTACCTGACCCACTGAGGATACAAAAATAGATACAATGGATAGAAATCAGTTTCAGAAACATGCAAAGTTTTAACATTGTAAATAAACACATGAAAAGAGAAAAGGGAAGAAAAAAAGCAAAAACCAAGCAAACCATTACACATTTTCATGTACATGTGACATGTATAGGTGCTCAAGTGACATATCAGTACTTGTCCCATTAAATTTGCAGAGGGATAATAGGATTTGTCCACGTATCTTCAGGTTGGGACACAACAGTAGATGTCACCTCCTGTGAGGACAGGTGGAATTTTCGTATTACATGAAAGAGAATTAAGGAAATCATGGAAAGACATAGGAGTATCTGTCCCCTTCCAGCTCCCACCAGCAGGACACAGCCCTGGCTTCATGTTGGCATGGGGGCTCTGGCAGCAGCAAGTTCTCATCCTTGTGGGGCAGCAGCTGTGCCTTGTGTGCTCTGCCCAGGATATACACCTCCTCCAGGGCTTGGAAATGATCCAAGACAATTTCTGTGGTATGTATCTTATGTGGCACTCTTTAAGACAGAGGTTCTCCTGGTACTGTCTTTGGGAAAGCATGTATGGTCTACAATTCCCCGCATCACACTGTGTGGAATAGCTAGCAGCTTTCTCCCAAAGGAGTCACCTTTCCTGTCATGTCTGACCTCAGAATGGATTCCTAATTGGATCCATGCGTGTGCTCCCCCAAGGCACTCTGACACTCCTCAAACCCATTTGCTCTCCTTGTGGATCATTAAAACCCTTTGCTACTGACAGTGCTACTCCCAAAAGATTTCTTTGATGTCTGTTTGAATATAAGTCCTAAATTATTTTATAAATAAACATCTGGATGAAATTAAAAATGAATCTTATAAAATCTTCTAAAAATAAATCCTGTTTGCTGGCACAAATCTGCTTTTGAACAAAATTTTAGTTTTCTCCCCCACAAAACCAGAGGTGGAAAAAAAAGCCTTTCCCCAGCCTCTGTTTTCCATTTAGTGCTCAGCTACAAACTCAGAAGTCTCAAGTTCATCCTCTGCACAGGCATGTTGAGAAGGCTTCCTGCTATGTGCCATGGCTTGACTGCTCCAAGGAACAAATCCAAGCCCTTTTCCTCATCTGATCAATATTAAACATCCTGGGATGCTTATGTGGGTTGGAGATGGGGTCCTGAGTGTTCTCCTCATTTGCAGTGGCAGCAGTCAGCTCCAGGTCTGGCATGAACATCCACCTCCTACCCTCCAAGGACTATATCCGTGCAATCTCACTCAGAGTGAGGCTCGTGCTGCTGTCTCCTTCCCCACTTTCTCTCTCAGACTGGCTCGCTCTTGCATTTGGAGCACAGTGCTGGAACCTCTCACAGAGTGCTGGAACCTCTCACAGAGTGCTGGAACCTCTCTCTTGCTCTGTGGCTCCATCTGCTCCACAGCTGGTCTGGCAGATGACAAGTGGCATCTGGTATGTGGGCTTTCGGAACAGAAGAAAGTAGTTGGTAGGGACAAGCTACATCAAGGGTCATTAGGCTTAAAATGAGGCCTGAGAGTGGGCCATTCCCTGACCAAGTGCTGTGGCTCCATGTGACCCAACAGGTGGAATATGTCCCTCAGTCCATGACAGGTCCTAGGGCTATCTTCTGCACTGGAAAAAAAGTTGTTCAAAATTTTGTAGTCTCTGCAGAGCTCTTGTCATAACATGCCTGAGACAGAAATCCCTTCTGAAGGCAGAGAGGTGCCTTGGCAAAGAAAAAGGAAAGTGGAGACTGATGAGAACACAAATTTCTACTTTTCTAGTGGTCTCTCCCTCACCTCTGATTGTGTCAAATTCAAGCTTGCAGGGAAAAAAATGAAGGATACTTCACTGCTGAAGACTTTCTGCCTGCATCTCTGCTCCACACACCTCCTCTCAAGTGCCAGCTCCCTTGGGAGACCAACAACCAGAAATGCTGCTTCTGCTTGAGTGGTGTCAATATTCTGAGCTGCTGCAAAGGCAGCTACCCTGTATACTTGTGCTCTGCACGTTACGTGTCCAGGCACATCTTCCTGATCGTTTTGTTTTCCCTCCTCTGCTACTTTAATCTGGAAAGAAGGAGATCAAGAATTATCCATTTACCAGCTTTTCTACAGAGCATAAGCATTTCTTGGGTTTTCCTCGGGGATCCATTGTTCCAGAATACTGTAGCTCTTTCAGCGTGTTTCCACAAATCCTCTTGAAAGAGTGTCTGAGTTAAAAGCATGCCAATATCAAGCTTTCAGGAATAAGGAGCCAGGCGCCCAAAGTCATGAGATTAGCTTTAAAATAGAGAGTGGTTTAGATTTTTGTAAAAAACAAGCATTAAAATTTGGCATTCATTTTATTTACTTTTTGTTTTTCAATCTTTGGCATATGCTCAAGTCACACTTTCAAGCTTTTCTCCTGTAACTGTTAAAAACAGAAGCTGGCACTCACAGGAGCTGATTCCCAAGACTCAGGGAGCTGGGACTTATGAAACTGGAATTCAGGGATAATCACTGTAAAATTGCAAGAGCTGGGACCACTGAGTTAACAATATGGTAAAAACTGATTGCCAGGAATATCACGACTCTGGCTTTCATTTGCTTTTAAACCTTTTAGATCTGTGGACTCAGTCCATCTCTGAGTATTACCAAACCTATTAAATAAACCTAATTTTTTTTTTATTTAGAGTCATGTTGCGTTTTTACAAGCTTTATTTTTCTCTCCAAAGCCCAAAGAGGATCTGTCTTCCTCTGCTCTGTGCAGTAATGTTTTGGATAGATGCCAGATCCAGAGTATTGAACAACTTTGTTTAGGTGAGGACTTCTAACTGGAGGTACCTCAATGCAAGGTGGGTTTTTAAGGTCCTATTCTAGCTAGTGGAAATGAGGTTTCAAGTCAGTGGCCCACACATAGACAACTGAGGTGCTTTGAGCAGCCATGTCACAAACTCACAGAATGGTTTGAGCTGGAGAAGACCATCTAGTTCTAGTCCCCCTGCCATGGCAAGAGACACCTCCTGCTTGACCAGGTTGCTCAGAGCCCCATCCAGCCTGGCCTTAGACACTTCCTGGAATGGGACACCCACAACTTCTCTGAACAACCTGTTCCAATGCCTTCCTACTTTCACAGTGAAGAATATCCCACCCAAGCATAACAATCTATCCAGAAGGCAACACTCTTCCATTAGGTCTCTACTTGCCCGTGTGTTCTGATGCTATATTTGGGGATCTCAGCAGGCACTTGCCATCAGCAAACAGATTTCCAGGTTGCGAGGTAACTGAGCTGGTGAGCTCATTAGTCTGGAGAGCTGCTCAGCCGACAAGAGGGAGGCATTTTGCTTACATGTCTCCTGTCTGAATCAAACCTTGCTGTTACACATGGTCAGTGCTTTAAATTGTATTCCCAAGGTGAGTAGAGCTGACCTAACAGAGCTGTTTGTAGCTGGTCTGCTCTCAGTGGTGGCTCTCTCAGTACGGTCATGTGAACAGGAGTGCTGTGCTGAGAGTCCCTATTTATAAAGCCCCATCACTACTTCTGTGAACAAGGGTCCCCAGTCTGCAGTGCTAACTCTTCTTGTTGCAAAATGACTATTTTTTAATTTCCATGCCTAGTTAAATCTGTACCAGTAAGGCATGTGATCCTTTCTTATATGTAATTATACTTCCTTTGTCACACCTTTACAATGGCATTTTTGGTGACCTGCATTTTAAAGAAGAACCACTAAAACCAGCTCTTTTCAATGAGTTTGCAACACATTTTGGCAGTTCTTAGAAGCCAATTTTTTGCCAGAATCTTTTGTGCAAGAAACCTAACAAATCATGCTGCTGCTTGGGATCAGAGATGACAGACACACACAGAGGGGCACTTTTACGGTGCTGACACACACACTCAGTGAAGGTTTTTCCCTTTGCTGAGTGTATTCCCATTGCTACAGGGCACAATTGTGATTTGCTGAAACCAATATGTTACCACTACAACAGTTGCTAACAAGTTCTGCAGTAGCAGGGCAGGTTTTCTGCCTCACCAAATCTAACCCCTGCCTCCCCTCTGCTACCAGGAGCACCCATGGCCTATAACCCCTTCCAGGGGCTGGACTAACCCTGCCCTGAAAGCAGTTATGTTTTTGAACTCAGCCCTTCTCCTGGAAGGCTGTTCCAAAACTTCATGCCTCTGAGGAGAAACCTCATTTCCAGCTCTGCAGTTAGTTTGTTCCCATTTGTTCTTGTGCCAGTATTCTCCTTTAAATTCAGTGGATTCTTCTGGCCTCATCCCACGTTTACCTGAAATGAATCTCTAATGAGCTTTTGTACTGCTAATCAGCCCTACTAAGGTAACATTTTTGATCTCATCTCATAAAACTGGGTCTTCCTCCCAGCAGCAGTCTTCTACACCTCCCCATATTTGACTGCATTTTCTTGAACATGACTTGCCAGAAGTCTACACTGTTTCCCAGATAGTAATACCTCTCCCCTTCTACTGGAGGTGCCCCAGCAGCAGCATTTGACCTTATTTCTCTTGTTCAAAGCCTTACTATATTTATCATCTATTCCAGTTGATTAGTACACCCATGTTTTTCCCTTAGTACAGGATTTTCAGCCGATTTTCAGCTGATTCAGAGAAAAATTGTAGGAGTCTGCCAAGATCCTTCCTTACTCTGGGTGTAGGACCTCCAGTTCTGTATAATCATATTTCTGCCTCTCTTGCTCCTTTTCTCACCGTGATTTTAGTCTTTCTAAATGATACTCATCTCCTGCCATTGATCAATGCTGTTCTTTGACATTGTGATATCTGGTTACTTCATCAACGCTTTCCTTCATTTTTGTTGAGGTTATTGATGAAATATTCAGTAAGAACAGTTCCAAGGATCGTCTGTGATGAACCCTTGTAACAACCTTCCTCCCTGCAGATGTTGCATCTTACAGGACTACTCTCTGCCATCTCCTCTTTGATCAGCTCTCTCCCCACTTTACAATTCTTTGCCTAATCCCCATTTTTCCCAGTCCAAATAATGAATTCTCCTGTGGCATCACACCAGATAGTAGACTTACTGCAGATCCCCGTGTAGAAAACAGTTGCATGAAAGAGATCAAGTTCATCTGGCATGACTTTTACAAATTTGAATGCTTTTTAATCCTTTTTCCTTCTTTGTCCCTTTTAAAAATTATTCTGTCCGTGTAGTTTATTTTCCTGCCAGATACACTATTGCTGTGAAGCAAGAGGATTGCAGTTGCCTTTTTTACTTTGCTTTTCCCTCTTGAGAGTAGTCACTAATTTGCTATTACTCTCAGCTTGACTAATTTGCAAGTCTCTTTTGCTCTGCCTGTGCAGTTTCATATGCTGGCTCTTCTATCCTTTAGATACAGCCATCACACCATAGATTTTGAGTGCCAAATAGGGTTTTAAAACTTTCTTCTAGATCAGGTATGAACGTTTCTATCCTCACACTTCTGTGTTATCTTTTTTCTTCCTATATTCAACAACAGCCTATTTTAAACTACAGAAAATTATTAATTTCATTATGTACCTTTAATATTACTTTCAGACAGGTCCATTTTTTCAATTGTCTTTTCATTTGAAGAATGAAAAGACAACTGCCTGTTTTTTTTAAAAAACCTCTACAAGGTCTAAATCAACTACTTTTCTTGTGAATTCCCCTTTTTCCTTGCTAACACTAACATATATTTTCAGTACTCCAGAGAATCGTATTGCACCTTTTATGTAAAGACATTTCAGGCTTCATTGATGTTCAAGTCCTTGTGATAATTTAATTTGTTTCCTTTGAAATTAATTTGCCCTTATGAAATTGCAGATTTTATGTTACCTTTGGGTTTTTTTTTTCTTTTGCATGAAGTTCAGATAAGGCCTCTTTGTTTTTATTCTATCCAAGAATTCATTTATGGACTAAGATTTTTGTGACCATTTAGCAAGAAAAAAGCTAAAATAGCAATGCTTTTGTTTGATTCAATGATTATGTCATTACCCTGCTGGCTCTCACTGCCTGGAATACGCAGACACCACCATTACTTGTAACATTAGTTCTTCCTCCTATATGTGTGTGCAAAAAGGGAAAATTTCATATAACACAAACAATCCTGGTGGTATTTATCTCTCTACAAGTTTCCAAAAATCTTTGTTTGTAATGTTACTGTTACCAGACAACTGGAAACTGATTCATATTACCAGTGGGAAATATTTTTTATGTTCTGGTGAGAATGCGGGTAGATGTCTAGGGCTTTGATGGATTTCTCAGCCATTTGAAATTAATAATGGGCAAAAACCCAGTATGACTACTGCAGTCTGCATTGTCAAGATACAGGCTGGAGGAGAGAAAGTCAAGAGATCCGTGCTTGGTGGTGAGTGGATGACAAATTAAAAGGGCTCTTGTGGGTAGGTTAGACTCAAAAGCACCTATAGATGATGTTCCTTAGTGCTTTGATGAGGTAAACCCACTGTTTCTTCTGCTCTGTAGCATTGTAGGTGTGCTGGTCTGCTCTGAGACAGACCTGCAGCACTGAGTCATGCTGCACACAAAACGCTCCATCATTCAGCTCATTTAAGATATGAGAGGTTTCGAGCAGTCTGGGGCACACGGAACCAAAGCTCAGATTTACATCAGCTCACCCTGCTGGGTGTGAGCCTGCCTTTGCTTGCGGTACATGGGCACAGTCCCACTGGAATCATGTAATAGAAAATTACATAATTAGAGAAATTAATCCCCCTAACTGAAAAACTCTTTCAAGCAACTGTCACAGACCTCCCGGTGCCTGCAGGATCAGTTTACTTCCGAAGGGAGTTAGGCAGTCCCATCAACATTTCTTGGGAAATTTCCCCCATAAGAGTTTGCTGACTGGAGCAACAGCGATCTGTGTGTTGTATCACCCTGTCAGCAGAGCAGTCCCGAGAGCTGTTTCCCAATGTCTGTGCCTGGGCAGAAGCTGCTGGGCTCAATGCCTCCCACCCTGTCCTTGCATCGCTGCCATCTGTCCCCAAGGTCCCACTGCCTCCCTACTCCTCCCTGAGGCTGCCCAGGAGCTCCTGGGTGGAGAAAGAGACAAGAAGCAAAGAAAACTGACAAGAACAGAACAACCTGGTCTTGTGGGTGGCAGGGAGGGCACCATGGCTCCATGGCAGGGAGATTGGAATTAAATTATGTCCGAGACCCCTTCCAATCCAAATTATACTATGGTTCTATGAGAACAGGTCTACTGTGTTACGGCACCTGCACCAGCACAGTGACCCTCAGCACACAGGTGTGGGCATGCCATGTCCCCTGTCCTACACAGGGCCTTGCTTCAGCGTCTCTCATTGCTACTGTTCCCTCCAGGGCCTGCTAACATCCTGCTGCTCAGTTTTCAAGCCTACTGTACCTCCTGGACCTGCTACTCCCATTTTGCCAATGTGATGGATTTGTTCATTTCCACTGAAACACACTTACTGCACAGTACAGGAGCTGGACAGCACAGAGCAGAGCCCTCAGCCACAAACAGTGTCAGATCTTTCACTCAGAAATGGGTTCTTTTGTGACATTGAAATACACACATATATAAAAAAAGAATAAATGGGTCCTGGTGTAATGAGTATATGAAGCACTAAATCAGCAAAAGGACAATACAGGCTTTTGATTTGCATCAATGGGAAACACAGAAAACAGTGTATGGAGTAGGCAGATCATAACTCACGCTGGAGTAAATAACACAGATATTGTTCTGACCTTGTGTGGAGGTTTGCTGCTTCAGTAAAAAATTTTATTGCTGCTGACCATTTGTTTCAAAGGGGAATGTGATGTGTAGAAGGACATTTTTAGAAAGAGTAGAGGATAAGTTCATAAAATAGTCTTCTGCAGTCTTGTTGTTCAGGTAGCGTTCTATTTAAAGACCCAAAATAAAATGATTGTTACCTCCACTCTGCAGCAGATGTGAGAGTTATTTTTTTCTTGAGTGTTTGCTCACAGGCATGGATCCTCTTGTGTTGGGGGCTGTAGGAAAATGAGTGTGTGTCCATCCTCAGGGGGTCAGTGCATGTGCCAAGACCCAGCGGAGGACAGAGACAGAAAAGGTGACTGTTCTGCTCAGCTCAATAGCAGTGGCCATGGCACCCTCAAAACCTTCTACACAAAGGTCAGAGAAAACCATCTCCCTTTTTGACACTCTTTCCCACATGAATTAAATTTTTTGAGACATGGTGGTCTTGTGACACCCCTGGCCCTGAGAAAGAGATTTGTGAGAGCATGAAGATTATACCATACTTAACTCAGTGCACTCAGGTACTGGGACTCATTGATTTGCCATTGAAGATCAATAACCACCCAGCCTCGTGTCCACTCTGCTTTGGGAAAGAGGGGTGCCACAAAGGGCCACAGCCCTAGCAGGTGATCAGCCCTTTCACAAAGCAGAGCCCTTTTAAGGGAAAAAGCAGGCACTTTCTGTGAAAGCTTCTGTTGAACTGAAAACCTGAATTTTCTTTGGAAAAAAAATTTGATTAAAAAAATGAGTGACATCTTATCATAAACCCTTAGTCTGCAGCATACTTCCCAAACAAGCCACTTGGTCCACCAGTGAAAAACTGCTTTTTCTTCCTTAATTTGGAAAGGATAATCATATGTAGTCAGTAGGAAGTCAGCCCTTTCCCAGTTCAGTTATACTATGTTCCTGACTCAGATACTCTTAAGGAGGGGCTTGTGGCATGAGCAGGTACATGTAACAGCAGACACCCCATTCATAAAGAAACAGACTCCTCCCCACAGCCCTGCTGAGGGGTTTCTGAAGAATCCAGCATCATAAAGTGCCAAAGCACCATAAACTTGGTGATTTTCCCTATATTCCTCCTATTGCTCAGAGAAGCACTCAAGAAGAGCTGCTGCATGAAGCTGCAGCAGGCAGGAGAAGGTGACATGAGATGGCAGGGGCCAGTTGTGTGGCTTAGGCAAGACAATAAATCTCCTGAAAACTATTGGCTTTTGGGGTGCAGTGATCTGTAGATGGGTTGTTTGCCCATTATTACTATTCTTAGCTCTTTTTGCAGCATGGAGAACAGTATCTCTGAAGCACCAGAGCTGAGGGGTCGGGGGAGCAAGGGAGCAGAATTCAGAGGGTTGCAGCAGAATGTTAAAAATTAAAGTACAGGGAATGAGATGAGGAAATAACAGCCATTGCGTGGAAAGTGACAACAAAATGACCCCACTGAAGCTCAGGAAGTCTCTGGACCCACACAGTGCCTGCTTTTAAACTTAAACCCTTGCTCCTGGTGCTGCCTTGCACGACGGTGTAAGCTCCTTAGGTGTAAGCTCTTTGGAGGAGCGAGGGCTGGCACCATGGTATTCCATGCCCCCCGGGAGCCTGGCCCTGGGCACCATGGCGGGACAGGGTGGCAGCAGCATGGCAGCACCAGGCCCTCATGCACACGGCTTGTTTTGTAAAAGCACCATTTTGTTGGTGTTAGCATGTTGTGTTCCACGAGAAGGTGAAGGCAGCTGGAGCGTGGGAGGTGCTGCCCTCTGGGAGAAGCATGTGCCTTGTGCTGCAGAGCCCCGTGCTCGAAGCCCAGCACTGAGCCTCCATCATCTCCAGGCACCTCTGCACCATTTGCTGTTTCAAACAGGCAAAGTCAGATTCCTTCCTGCAAATGTGAAGACTATACATGTGAATCCCATCAAGGCAAGCAGCAACAGTGTGTCTCAAACATCAGCACAGCAACGAAAAGAAAATTATGAAGTCTGATCTTACTTTTAGCTATTTTTTTTTCCATGGATATTTCCCCATCACCTCCAGTTGAACTTGCCCCTCATTCCCAAGCTGGGAGATCTGGCTAATCAGTGTTGTTTGCAAAGCTTTCTTAGCCCTCAACAAACACCGTTTCTTTGCTGTGTTTGTCAGCGTTGCAAAGAAATTATTGCCCAGATCTGAGATGTGATTACGCGTTTGTGGAGGAGAAGGGGGGGGTGGAAAGCCGAGGACATAATGTAATAATGAAATCCATTGTCACGAATAAATCTGTAGGAGGATTTAGATGTTTTTCCCTTTTTTCTGACCCGCTTGGTCCTCACGTGTCTGGCTGTGCCAAGAGTGCTCTTGACGCTGCAGGAAGGTAACACAAGGGCAGTGAACAGATCCCTCTCCATGTTTAGGGAGTGGGATGGATCTTACCTATTTCCAGGAGAAGAAATAAAAATAAAAATGTATTCTATCTAGTGCAAGTGTGCATGAAATGCTATCAGTGGTAAACTCAAGCCCTGCCTACCATCTTCCCATGGCCTGACCTAGCCATCCCTGCACTGGCAGTGGGTCAATTTTTATGGAGCCATTCCTAATTTCAGAAATGAGTTGTGGGGTGAGAGGAGAAAAGTAGTTGGCCCTCCATCCTCATACAGAGCCCAAGGCAATCCAGGATGTCTAAGCTTGCAGTGCTGGTGTGCAGTGTCTGTGATACCCACTCCAACTGCAGCAGCAGGTACTTTCCTAATACAGTACCAGATTTCCTCCTTAAAGAAAATGGACTCCTTTCTGTACTGGATCTTGTCACTTCTGCCCTTAGTATTTCCAGATTGCTTTAATTTTAAGTACTTCTCCTATTCTGTCCTTACTTCCCCAGTGTATCACATTTCTTACTTCATGTTTACTCTGCTTTGTAATTTTAGCCTGGTTTCCTAAGGACATGATGCACCCTTCAAATGAAACAATCATGTTGTTTGTGGCTCCATATATTTCTTATTCATCCTCCAACATAAAAAAACCACCCCAGAATAATGCTCTACCATGACTGCATCTGATGGAGGAGAAAGTATTTCCAAGATATTGCAGCAGACGGGGTCCTTGTGCTGCCAGAGGAGGGTGTGGTACCCTTCTCTGTCTCTCCCTACTTCCCTGTCAAAGTGCTGCTTGGCTGCTGCTGCTGCTGCAGGAGGAGAAAGCAGGAAAAAGACCTTGTTCCTGGGTCTGAATCACCCCTTTTCTCCAGCCAGCATCAGTCACAGGAAACCTATGGTAAAGACCTTAGGTGCATCCCAGTTGCTTGGGGGAACTCAAGTGGGCTGGGGTAGTGGCACCTCAGCATCCCCATCCCACAGGCCTCAGAGGTGCAGTCAGAAACCAGGAGGCTTGTGTCCTTATAGACAGTCCACAGGGGGAAAGCAAAGCAAGGCAAGGCAAGGTAAGGCAGGGCAATGCAAGGCAGGGCAATGCAAGGCAAGGCAGGGCAATGCAAGGCAAGGCAATGCAAGGCAAGGCAGGGCAATGCAAGGCAGGGCAATGCAAGGCAAGGCAGGGCAATGCAAGGCAAGGCAGGGCAAGGCAAGGCAAGGCAGGGCAAGGCAGGGCAAGGCAAGGCAAGGCAGGGCAAGGCAAGGCAGGGCAAGGCAAGGCAGGGCAAGGCAAGGGCAACGAGGCGACTGCTTGAGTGCTTGCAGGGCTGGAGCGCAGCAGCCACTGTTTTCCTGGGGCCGGCGGGTGGGTGGAGGAGCAGAAAGGAACAAACAAGGCTTCAAGATGAGTTCATCCCCTCTCAAATCACACTCATTGAAACACATCTGTGTTTCCAGGGCTCTGTGCAGCAAAAACCGCCTTAGTCAGCTCTTGTTTTCAGTTTTGTGTGTTAGCCATTTGTATGGTTCTTTTTTTTGCCTCCTCAAATCAGATCCTCTGGTGTATAAGGGCTCAGTTCAGCCAGACCTTTATCGAGAAAGCTGCTCCCAACACTTCCTAATCTCATAAACAAGAAAGAAATGACTTAATACTACAGAACAAAACCAGTTTTGTTGAAGTGAAGCAGTGGCAGGCTCAAAGAAACACCTTGTATGCACAGGTCTGCAGTATCTTTCAAGGGTCTGCAGACTGCTGACAGCAGAATGATGTTTTCTAACCCAGGTAAATTATATTTTATTTTGAAATGGCACACAGCAGTAATTACTGTATTTGGGTATTACCACAGGACACACAAGTAGCATTTGGCAGGGAGACAATTAAATCACCAAGGTGTAATTGAAGGGTTTGATTGCATTCCTTCTCCAGCCATCAGCATCTGCAACATTTGTGTTGTCAGCTGGTTTGAAGGCTGGCACATCCCTGTGGTCCAGCAGACCAGGGTGATGTTTCTCACAGGTCACTGCAGGCCTGGCTGTAGAAATCTGCATCTTGCCAGCCTGGAGATGCCTGAGATGATGGACACCTCACTGCCTACATGCCACAGATACAGATTTCATGGCAAGACTCATCACAGCAGATTTTGATCTTGGGCATAACTTCTAGTGCATATAGAGGAATCCCAGTTTTTGCTTACCAAACCCTATGATTTCTGAATTGTCATGGAAAGCTCTAAAATATCTTGCCCTGTAAAATCTCAAAGACCCAAGAACAAATACAGAATAGACATTTTCCACATTAAGTTAATGTGTTTTTACCTCCAGAGCTTTCAGATGACCATATACATTTTTGAAATATCTCACTTGCAATAAGAATGCTGATGTTTTCCAAGGGACTGCCAATGCAATGCTGCACGATTAACAGCATCAGCCCAGTGCTGGCTTTGCTAAACTGAAACTATCAACTTCACTCAGGTTGGTTACCAAAGTTTTCTAGGTACCAAACTCCTACAGCAACCAATTGTCCCTGTGATTTCTCTGCACTGTCAGGGAAATTTGATGCCCTTGGTGGTGGTTCTCAGGGCAAGCTGGTGTCCTGGAGGTGCTGCTCATGGCAGCAACCAGGGAAAGGAGAATTCCTTCAGCAGAGCAGCAGCTGCAGAGCATAAAGCAGGAGCATTGCCCTGCAGACGTTCATTAACATTCAAAACACAAATATTGACTCAGTTGTGTTTGTGAGCTTTTCTTTTTACCTTCCCCAGACATCCCAGCTGCACAGCAGAGCATGTGCGAATACTTGAGGAAAATTATCTCTGGCCTCAACTAGCCCCTGGATAAGATGTATTGTGGTGTTACTCAATGTTGGAAAGCTTGCACTGCCGCCCAGCAAAGGAACTGAAGCAAAAGGGTGCAGGGGGCAGAAATGGCTGCCCAGAGTGAGCACAGGAATCTGGACTCCCCACCCTGGCACTGGGTGCCCCTGGGTTGCCCAAGGACTGCACCTTTGTGTGAAGCCATCTGTGATGAGAAACATCCCTGATCTGTACACACTAAACATCCTGTTGGTTGCATCTGCAGGACAGAACATATGGTGACCATTGAGAAATCTGCAGAATATTTTTCCAGTTATGCAGGAAAAAAACAGTGATGAAATAGTAGAAAATTTTCCTACATCACCTGCTTTTGAGAATTCTGTACTGTGCCCAGTCATTGAGAATGAATTCAACACATACAAAGCAGTTATAAATTATTTATCCCAGTCACCAGTGTTCTTGCAGCACAAGGCAACTTGCTATTTTGCTACCAGCCTATTACCTAAATCTAGAAATAATAGTGCATCCCATTAAGGACTACAGGTTTTAAAAATCCATACTCTGGGAGACCAACCCCCATACTGAACTCATTTAAAAATGCACATTAAATGATACACCGCACCAGCACACTGATGGAGAGACCTACGCCCAAAGGGAAAGCCTTCCAGCATTCACAGACCTTCCAGCATGCCCTGAGAGCTCTCCAGTGAGGCTGTACAATAAAATCATAAAAAGCAGGACTAGAACAAACCTTGGGAGTTTGGCTACTGCACTGCCTTACTAATGAGTGGGATTATCTCCCAAGTTATCCCCGACAGGAGCATGCCCAACCTGTTTGCAAAGCCTCTAAGGACAGAAAATCTTTTCCTGGCATCTGTGTACCTCATCTGATCACTGTGTGTCCTGTCTTCTGAGAATGTAAAAAAGGGTTTGTTATATCCCCCAATGCAGTGTAATCGCTCCAGATTTCTCTTCTATAGATTAAATAAATTTAGCAGTAACATTTTTGGGATGATCTTGAGGGACACTGTCATGTAGAGACACAAGGGATAAGGAAGCCCATTTCATACAAGCTCATTTAAAAGAAAAAAAAAATTCCCTAGAGGAGGAAAAAAGCCCACTTCTGGCTACTCAGAAGAAATATTACACCCAGGATATTTTAATACCTCTTCTTGTTAACTGCTTATGTATTTTATGCATGAACAAGAACAAACACAATGGGAGCTTCAAAAAGAAAAAAGAATTTAAAAATGTGGTTGTTTGTTAGCTTGTTACCTTTCATAGAGGACCTGTGAAGCTAAGTGAATTAAATCCAATGGGAATATAATACCAGGAGACTGAAAAAATCCCTTGAGAACAATACAGACACCATGTAATCACAGAATCATAGGATAGCTTGGCTTGGGAGGTAATTTTAAGGATTATCTAGTCAAACCCCCTGCCATGGGCAGAGACACCTTCCACAATACATGGAAGCTGTGTTGCTCAGAACCTCATCCTTGAACACTTGCAGGGATGAGGAAATGGCAATGCTTACTTGACTGACAGATAAGTGACATACTAACTACTATCAGCAATGGAGTGTCCTGAGGGGCAACTTGGGCAGACATTTGGTGCAGCAAGGACTAGAGGAAAAAACAGTGAACAAAATGTTGAGGGAAGGGGGGAGGTCTCCACAACAGAGACTTTAGTACTAGCAGCAGTAAGAGCTGCCTGGTGAGATGCTTTTGAGATAAGATTGAGTAACTCAGATAGGAAGAAAATAAGGAAAGATCAAGTGAAAGACAGCAAAGCAGGTAATTTTTTTTATCCTTACGGTATGAGGGATTATACAGCTCCCAGACACAAGCACTTCCCTGGAAAGAGATGGATGGAAACATCTCTGACCTCTGCCTAAAAATGAAATTAATATCATATAAAGAGGAAAATGGAGATAACTTGACTATGGGTGCATTGATGTGGGTCTCAGTTGCAATATTGACCTGGCAGCAGCTCTATTCACTGAGCCAGTGAACTTCCCTTGACTCTGGGGGGTGTTTTCCAGAACTAAGGGCAGCTGGCATTGACAGAGGCTGTTAAACCCTTGGGAGCTGGCCCTGCCAACTCTCTCCCAAGTGCCTCTTATGTCTCACGTGTTTCTGTACTCAGCACTGACACCCTGACCCCAGGAGGGAAAGGACCCCATTTTCTGTAGCTGGGAGGCCCCTCCCAGCTGTGCTCCTCTGGCATCTCAGAGGCTCCAACCTTGATCTGCCAAATGCACTGGGCCTGGGATGCTGTACTGGACTTGGGATGCCGTGCTGGGCTTGGGATGCTGTAGTGGACTTGGGATGCCATGCAGGTCTGCATATTTGGAGAGGGCTGTGAGTCCTGAGCAGGACCAGAGGGTGGCTTGGCTACTCTCTTACATGCACAGTGAATGAAACAATGGCAGAGTCTGCCACAGCGCCCACGTCAGCCTCCTCAGAGACACAGCCTGGGCCAGGAGCCCTCGGTGCAGCCTGCAAACCCTGCCTGGAGCAGACAAAACCGCGAGCAGACTGTTTGTGGATCAGCGCCCTCCTTCCCACACAGACATATGCTGGAGGGAAAAAACAAGCTGCCTCTCTCCAAGTCCTCGTGCAGGCTCCAGCTCTCTTGCCATTGAACTGTCATATGAAAGCCAAGATCTTAAAGGTGAGCACTGCTGTCCCCTCCACAGGATGGCTTTTCTCCAAGTAAAGTATGTCTGCAGCACAGACATATTTCTGCAAAGGGGTGTTGGGTGAGTGCTACTGAGATGAGGAGCAGGGTGAATTGAAAAGGCAAGAGGTGTGGAAGGTGAATTATACAGATAGAAGGAGGAAGGTTTATTATACAGATAGAAGAAGGAAGGTTTCCTTCTAGAGAGGAAACATGCAAGAAGAAGGAAAAAGGCTCAAAGAGAGCTCACAGCAGCTGACAGAGCCCTGCAGGGGGTACTTCTCTGCACAGACAGAGCAAGCACATCTCCATGACCTCACCCGCTTCTTCAGGGATTCAAATTCCCATTACTTGGAAGGACCAAAATACCTTCATTGATTGAATTTTTTTCTGTATTGTGTAACAGCAGGGTTTACTGTATGTTAGGGAACGAGATTATCATTGCCTTGTAGTTCTGTCCAGTCAACACTTCTGTCTCCCAAAAGGAAATAACAATAAGAGAATCTGTATAACAAGTTGTCTTTGATCCTGACTTCATTCCTACAGAACTGGAGCAGAGCAAAAACACAAGACAGGGAGGAATGCAGAGGTAAAAAGAAACGAGCCCATTGCTGGCCCTTCCCCAGGTAAGCAGGGATCTTGCAACTGGCAACCTTCATTTGACAGACCTTTCTGACATGCAGAAGACCGTAGCCTTGCCCAGCATTAGGATGTATTTGGGGACTTACACAGTACCAATGCCAAGGCAAGCACCATCTTTAGTTCCTAGGAGTAGCATTACCCCTGGATAAGTGCAAGAAATGAAGCACAGAGGGGCTAAACATCACTGTAAGAGACTGAATTTAGCTCAAAATTAAGCACTTTAATCCAGAGTTAGCACTTTCCCCAACATACTATCCTTCCTCTCCTGGATTTCTTGCAGAAGCACTTCAAATTCTCTCCAAGTTCTTGTCCAGCCTCACAACTGAGGAAAGCCCTGGAGAAATGGTAACTGAGTAGTTCTTCCAGCCAGCCTGACCTCAGTCCTCCTCCTGGCCAGCTCATCTGCTTCTGGAGGGGCTGCCAGCTGGCAAGCACCCGGCTCCCTCACACAAGCTGGCACTGCCCAAGGGGTGAATCAGCCTGCTGAGGAGCTCACAGCAAGGATAAACAGCTCTGGGGCTGGAGAAAATTAAATAGTTGGATATTAATGGGAAAGGAATTGCAGGAGAAAAGTCTTGCAGCTCTACTGTACATCTGCTAAGCTTCAGACGTGCTGCAGAGATGGCTGCAAATGCTGGGTCACAATAATGTTACTGTAGATGAGAAAGACCAGATAAAATAGAAGAAGATAGAGCAGAAAAAAGTCCACCCCATCACTCGTTTATGTCTGAGTGGTCCTCTGCACAAAGTAGAATGGTGTAAGACCACTGAAACATACCAAAATAAAGGGGGGAGGGGGAAAGGCTCTCTTGCAGGCAGGTGTGGGACACACAGGTGGGGAAGAAGTCAACCCCCAGTCCCGTGGCTCTGACACCAGCGGCCCATTTTTGGTAGGAGCTTTTTCCCTTCTCTCAGATACAACAAGCTCAGCTTTTGGCTCTGTGATGGTATAAGTGCATTGGGTGATAGGGAAGATCTACTTTTAATGGGAAACACTGCACCACCAAATCATCAGTGCTTTTCACACGTAGGTGCCTCTGCTCCAATGTCCATCCAGCCCAAGAGAAGCAGATGGAAGAGGGGGAAGGGCAGAAAAGAGGCTGAATTTACAATCTCAAGAACAGATTTGTCTGGGCCATGCAGTGGCATCCTAACATAATGTGTTTGCACATCCTCCCCCTTGCTATAATTAATTTTTAATCATTCAAGCAAGTTCCCACATATCCTGTAAATCTCTTTTCACAAATTTTGCTTTTAATGAAACCCTTGCTTGCTTTCAAAAGAAAGTTGGTTTAGGGTGTGTCAGAGTTTGTTCATAATGCGTTTTGTTCACAGTAAACAGCATTTCCTTTTATTCCCATCCAGGGATGGTATTCAGACATCTGCACTCCACAGAAAATAGTGACTCTGGATTTACTGCTGAGTTGCAGTGAAGTCACTAAGTTTGCTTTTATCCCAGTGGTGCAGGTTTTAGCCCTTGAAATGCATTAACTCCTTCTCATTCTGAATTTTATCCTCCCTCCAGTCTCCTTCTTAGTCCAAGTAAACTGAGAACTGTATCCAAGAAATTATTTTATTTAAAAAGCTCAATTGCAGAAGCACTCTGCCATGTCAGCAGAGTACATGTACAGCACCTTTGTACCTCTTTCTGGATGGCATCTGCTCTAAGTTAATGAGGGCAATGCTTACTGCCCTATCCTCCATGGTGGCTGTGCCCTGCACCCTGGAGACTCATCACCTGCCTCAAATCAATCCAGCTATCCCCATCTCAGCTCTGCGGCAGAAACCCACAAAAATATTTTTCTTGTTGTTACTTCTTGGCATGGGGTTTTGTATTTATTACAGGCCAGGATAGTGGAGCGAAGCACTGCAAAATCTGAGTCTCAAATTCTTTGTTCCAAAAATTAACCACATCAAAAGCTCTGGAGGCAGAGACAGTCTCTTGGCTGATACTTTTCCTTGAACAACAGCAAAAGATTTAATTAGTATTAAAGATGAACTTTGTTGCAACGCTAAACCAGAGCTCCCTGGTTCCGTATTTTGCTGGAGCTCTCGCTTTGCTTTTATTTTAATTTAGGAAAAAATATAAACCCACATTTCCCACCCATGATCACATTTCACATAGGCTGTATACTAACTGTGAAATACTAACTTCTCCATGTCCTTTTTTTTCTGCGCCCACATCTGCTGATATCTTTGACTTTTGTTAGAAAACCTTGCTGGAGACCTTGAGTCCCCCAAATAAGGTTTTTGCTGTCCCCTTCCCAACCTAGGGAGACTGAAATGCCCGTGACTTTTCCTTGCATAGACAACTAAACTGGTGCAAAGTTGACTCGCAGCAACCTCAGCCTGATGGGGTTCAGCTAAGGGATGATGAGGATGATTCTGGTGTTAGTCATGCACCCAAGTGCTCCTCTCCTGCAAATCTCAACGTGTTCGACAGAGGCAGATAAGCACAGTTATCTCCAGCACACTGAGGGGGGAATTAAGGGAGAAAGGCCAAGGGTCATGTTTCCCTAGGGCTTCAGTGACCCAGGTGGTTTTACCTCTGTTGAGGTGAACTCCCCTAATGCAGCACCCACCACCCCTACAAGGAGCTTGGTTCAGGACAAGCACCTCTACCCCCACCTGAAGATGACCAGACCAAGTTCCTCTTGCTGCAACTGCCAAGCTGATGGGAACTGCCTGAGGATGATTCACTCCAGGTTTATGGGGAAGACTCTTTTCTCTCAGTTCCTGTCCTGGCTGCCCAATGCCAAAGGAAATGCTTGGGTGTGGAGCCACCTTGGCAGTGCCCCCATGCTGGCTGACAGCAACCTCCTTGCTCCAGGAGAGCACTCCCAGGATGCAGATTCACAGCTGCTGGTTCCATCTCCCCCGTAATTGCCCTGTGCGACATATCTGGCCCCCCAAGCCAGCAGACAAGCTACTCCAGCCTTTGAAAAGGAGGATGCAGAGTGTCTCACTGCAACAACAGAAATCCCCGCTGAAACGGGATGCAAAATCCTACTTCTCTGTAGTGATCTTAAAAATTTCACCCTGGAATGATTTCCCATGGGCTTCCCGCTAGTGCAACCCACCCGTATGAGGTTTCTGAAAGGGGCAATGGCCATCTGGCTACAAACCAACAGCAAAGTGAAGAGTAAAACCTGCCATTCCGCCACCCCCACTCCAAACCATGCTATCCACAAGTCATGGGCCAAATTTCCTATCCCCATGTTCAGAAATCTGTGCCAGTGAAGCCTCACAATATCTGACTTGGATTGTTGGTGGAGCCTGGAGTTGCAGTGGGGAGATGAATGACTGTTTTATCTGTCTGAAGCAAATGAGCAAAAGCACAAACACAGAGAGATTCAATCAAACCACTTGATAGGCACAGGAGATGCTTCATCCCTTGCTGGGCTACAGAACAGAGGGATATTGGTCACTGCATTTCTCATTGGTATTTTTCATATCCAAATTTGTATGTTACCCAGCACCCACACAGATCCATACAAATCTGAGCTTGCCCAAGAGCTGACTGGATTCCTGACAATTCCTGTCTCCATGTCCTTCTGCCCTTTCTTTATTGTTCCTCATCTCCAGCATTAGTCTCTTCAGCCTCAGCCACTACCATCTATATTTCCTCATCATAATCTTCTCCAGGAGTTTGCAATATCCCCTTTTGCTCTGCAGTTCTCCTTAATTTATCTTTAATATCATGTTTCTATCAGTGTTTTTGTTCTCTGCTCCCTGCTCTGCCTAAACTTTAGTTTAATACCCACTTCTGCCATAGGACTTCCAGCCTGGTCTTTCCCACTGCTAGCAGGGGCATGCAGAAGGGATGAAAACATTAAGGATCAATGGGAGTTGCACATCAGGGTTTAGAGGCAGAACCAGAACTGTCTAGACCTGTTGTCCCCTCCTATAGGGCTGCTTGTGCCCTGCCCAGTATCTCATGCCCTGTGCTTCACAATGGTATTTTCTGCCTCTTTCTCTGGAAGAGGGTCTTTAATGGCGCCTGCATGGCTGCATTCCCACCGGAGATACAGCCTCAACGCTCACCTGCAAATGAGCTACTCAAATCCACTTGCTCTGGGAAAAGTGCCTGTCTCAGGGCTGTTTTCCTCAACATGATGAAATGAAATAGAAATAAGTTTTCTCATGAGTGTGTGTGTGATCTGCAGATAGAAGGTAATCTGCTGAGCCCATCCTGCCAGGATGTCAGATGTGCTGCACTCCTTGCTCAAGGGGTTGGCTCCTTGACTCTTCCTTTTTCTTCCCACTTAGTCCTGTTCTAGAAGTAGTCCAACATTTTGGACCTCTCTAATCTGTCCACACTTTACCATTTTTCCACTCCACATCCCAGACTCTGGGCTCAGAAACAGGGCATAGCTGTTTCCTTGAGCTTTTCTCTATTCCAAGACCTCCCACATCCTTTTCCTCTAATACAGCCCATAGAAAGAATTACAATATGGTCACAACTCTGTGCTCCTCGCCAGGAATTTTTGCCAAAAATGACAAAAAACCCAACCAAGCCACAATATTGATAAGTCTAATTTATTCAAAACCCTGGGAAGCTTGACTGAAGTATTTCTGTGATCTCTTCCAGAATACTTCTGGAAGCCTCTTCCTCTTCTCTCTCCTGGACTGTGTTTCTTGCCATGAGTAAGGAAACAGAGATGCTACTGCTGTCCCATGGCATGGACAGTCCAGCTCAGCTGCCTGGGTGTGTGCTCCTGCCCTCCTCAAACTGGGAGGACACCGTAATCCCAACTCCAATGTTTCCTCTACTGGGGCTTGCCTGGGAATTTTAAAGCCGCCAACTAATGACTTGAGGGTTCTGATCTCCATGAAGTTGGAAGGGAACTGGGAAGAGATCCCCAGAGGGGACCTTGGATGCAGTTCAGCCCAGCATGAGTCACTGCTGCTAGAGCACAGCCAAGGCTTTGCATCTGAAACAGCAGCAGGTCATATTTGCAATCGGTTGCAAAATCAGCTCTATAGATTTGGTCTGCCTTGTACTGGAGACAGTTCTATTCCACTGGCAGCTCCTGTCAGCTGCTTTCAGAGCCCTGTTCTGTGCATGATCAATCTCTCAGCCAAGAGAGGCTGCAGGTAAGAGGGTTTTGTAGCCCTGGGAGGGGATGGAGTTTAGTTGTCCCTCTCCTGCTTGCTCCACATAGTCTGGGGGACTGTATGGTACCACATTGATGCTGGCATTTGGGCCTTTAAGTGACCAGCTGTAAGGCAACTCCAGCTAAACCTCAACAAAATGTAAGGAAGATTTTTGAGACACCTGTAACTGGTCCCTGTGGCTTCATGCTCCCTAGTGAACTGATGCAGTCCCAGAGCACTGTGCCAGTGCTGGCACAATATGGGCACAGCCTGCCAGATGCCTGGTTTGATCACTTTGATTGCCTTTCAAACAGAACAGAGACCCCTCTCTGCATGTGGGTCCCACTGAACCATCCCATCCAGGTCCACCCTCACCATCCACTACAGAAAATCACCACCCTGGTAAAGCCTCGGATGCCTGGCTCTCTGGAGACAACTGCAAAGGCATGGGGACGTTCCTCTAGACCCCCACAAGCAAGAGGCATCAAACCACCTCTACAGGAGTGGGGGCAATTCTCCAGAGATGCTTGGACATCTGTATCCAATCAGCAGAAGCTCCCCCTGAGATACACATCAGGAGGATTGGTTTTAGCAGACCTCTCTGGTAATGGGGTCTTTAAAACCTCGTCCCTTGTGCTCGGTGTGAATCAAATTTCCAACAGCTTTATAAATACGTCACCAACGGGAGGCCTTTAGAGTAAGCATATTGCAGTTTCCTGACATTTTCATTTCTCTGTCTTGACATTTCTGAAGGGCATAAGAGGCCTAAAAAAAGAAACAGCTGCTCCCAGGGAACCATGTGTTTTCAATTCCATCCTGCACTAGTGTAATAGATGGTCGTATTATAAATATGCAGCAGTTTTCTAGATGAGCCTCTGCCTCCTGCTTAAAATGACCTGGTACAAGAGTATGAAGTGGGGATGGCAGGGAAAGAGAGGGATCACATGCAGAAAGGGCCCTGGGAACTTTCAGGCACTCATTTAGAAGGTACTGGTGTACTACATTAATATTCAAGCTACCAGCCCAGGCCCTGATGCTGCAAATATTTAAAGAAAACCCACTTGACTCAGGCAAGCAGTTGCACAGCAATGCTTGGCACAGGTTTCTAGCCTCTCTACACCATTTCCCCAGCTCCTCCATCTCTCCTGCAGCTTTTTCTGGGGCATTCTCCTGATTTCTTAAAGTCTTTCTGTCGATGCTCACTTCTGTGCAAGGCAACGTGTGGGCTGAGCAATTGCTCTCAGCAACTGTTATTTATGAGGTGATTTTCATATAGCTCCCTCTGCAAGGAACTCAGGCTTTTGCAAGACTTTGTTCTTCTTTTAAGTATCCAAACAATCCCTAACAAAATTAATATAATATAATGTAATGTAATGTAATAAAATATAGTAAAATGTCCTCTTTGGTTAGAATAACTGAGATCTATAAATCAGTGCAGCTGTAGCAAGATGCAAAGTTGTTCTGGCATTTCAGGGGTTACTGGGTTCTTGTCTATCATCAGTCTGTCTGGGCATCACTACTGTGATGTTTACACATCTCTGTTTGCCGTTATTTATACAATGGTCCAAATTTAACTGTTGGGATTTTCGGTTCTGTGTGTCTATTCTCTGCTGATCTCTACACTTCTAGGGTTCATTTCAGCCAAAATGGTTGAAAGTAGAAAAATACATTTGTAGTAGCTCTTTTCTGAGGGAAAAAGAAAAACCCAAACAAATGTATTTATGTTTTGGAATGGGGTCTTCAGGTTGACGATGAGAATGACTTGCACATCAGGATGTGCCATTTGCCTCATGCGTAGAGCTCCACCCTCACAGAGTTGTCCAAATTGTGCCTTTGGAGTTGCAGTTTGCACATGTGCTGGAGCACAGCCAAAATCCCTGTGGGGTTTCTTCACTTTGTCCAAGCTACTGCCACAGTTTGGTAACCAGCCAGGCCAGCCCCAGACTCCAGACCTGGGAGAGGCAGGGGCACTTTCATTCCAATGCAAACGTCAAGGAGTCAGATGAAGCAATGGAGAGTTTGAAGAAAGACAGAAAAGCAGCCTTTAATTTGATGGACTTTTTCCTTGAGTACAGCTACAAAAATCACAGTGGGTTTTCTCTTTCCAGGAGAAGTATTTTGGAGGGTAAGTGTTTGGTCAGTTATGTCACCAGGTAAAGTTCCTTGAGTGTAGCAATTTGTGCATGAATGTGTATGGCCTGGAGCTGGACACCTCATCCACACACAAAACCCCACAGTGGGAACCTTGATATTTTCCCTTGCATTATCACCAGCTCTGACTCATGCAAGGAAACCAGCTGAGACATTAAGAATCAAATAAGAGATGGAAAAAGAGAAATTCAATTAGGAGAGCCAAGGAATTGTAACTGACTTAATCAAAGCAGATCCCTAATGAACAAGATCCACAAACAGATTTGGTTCCATAATAGTGTGTTTTACACTCAGAGCAATTTACATGCCAGGGAACTGTTGATATTTGGTAAAATTATGCACAAAGAGATTATAACAGTGTCCCACAGGGCCCTGAATGTATCAGTGACAGCATGACAGAAAGGTCCCAAAACTCCTTCCCAAAGCCCACCCTTCAGGCAAACTCTTTATGTTGCCTTGCATGTGAGGATCCAGCAAGTCCAACAAGCATCAGGTGGCAGAGCATGATGGTAATCCATGGATGGAATGTGGGTACATCAGAAGATTTGTCACGTTTCCCTCCAGGAGCCTTTTAGACTCAGTGCTGGTTAACAGGCACTTAGGGTGAGTAAGTCATCTCACCCTTGTGTCTGACATAGGGCAGGTGTCTTTAAAAAAAAAAAAAAAAAATCAGTAACAGATTTTTTTTCCATCCTAGAATTTCCTGCACCAATTAACCATTAACCTGACAATCATTGCAAAGATCAAATAACTAAAATGTTTAGATTATATATGTCAAATATTTCTGGAGTTTGACCAAAAGTTAAGATGGCAAGGGCCAGGGCCAGGAAAATTTGTGCAAATGTAATAGCCAATCTAAACTAGTTTAGGGGAAGGAGGTGGAGGAGCAGGATGTAGATGAGCCACATCCACCTGTACAGTGGTGAGGGCATTTCTGGAACACAGAGCTTCAACATGTAATGCTCATTACATTTTGAGATCAGAAGAAAATTGTTCCATTGCTTAGATGACCTGCTTAGCAGCTGCTTCTCAGTTAGCATCTGCTGCAGGTTCAGAATCCATTCTTATCCTGGAGGATGTCTTGTTTTGAAATACTGGTGTTGGCTTCAAAGAAATTTGTAACTAATGGATTTTCCATCAGAAGCCTCAATGAGTGTTTTCAGTGACTGGTATCTCTCAAAACTGACACATCATGATTTATTTCAAATACAGATTTCCCCAGCTGCACCTTCCAGAGTTGGATCTGGTTATGCCTGTGTCTACAAGGGTACAACATTATGTTATTGAGTTATTCTTTCTTAAGCAGGCTCTTTTGAACAGTGACAAGTTCCTCCTTGTACTCAAGATAAATAGACCAGCATCTTTAAATCCCACTGAAGGGCATGTGTTCTAGGCATCTGCAAGACTTTTTAAAGAAAGCACTACTTAACAATCAGTCTCCAGTTATCTTCCATTATACTTTGAGACTTTGCTGGGACTTCTCCTCTTAATGTATATCTTATGGACTTTCTATCAGTGTAGCTTCTTGGTTAGAAGGTGTATGGTGTATGGTGAATCAAATACTCCGTGGAATTGCAAGCATGTACTATACTTACCATACTTATAAGGAGTTACCCTTATCAGCTACCTTTGGAAGCTCCTAAATATCACACCAGTACTGTTGACCTGCTTTTCTTAATTGATGGACATCATTTGTATTAAACTGCTTTAATTCCTCATAGTAAAGCCCTATAGCAGTAGTGCTCTGTTTCCCTCCAGTAAAGGTCAGGGCAACTGATGCAGTCTTAACCAGGCCATTCCATTTGCCCTTTCAAGAGTTAAATAAAGATAAATAGAGTATTTCAGAAATTTTATCACTCCAAAGACCTCAAAAATAAAAATTGCATATGCTATAATAGAAAATAAAGGAGCTGGATACTTTTTGTCCAGCATAAACCTGTGTAAGTTAATTTTCTGCATAAGTTGTTATCTAAACAAAAGCACTTCTTAAAGGGTGCTAAAAGATTGTACATTAGGTTTTCAGCATAGCAACAGTGTTTCCAATTTTATCACTGTATTATCTTTTCACCTATTTAAATACCTTTGAGGACAGTTTGTGTGTAGTCATTCAGTCCAGGTAAAAACGAAGTATCCCTTGAGAAACTTAAAAACAGCAGGGATCATGAAAAGAACAGGACCAACCCAACCAAACAGCAACCAATGAAAGCAAACAAGTGGAACATCTTTCAAAAAGGAGTGTGCCAGTTGAAACAAGCCTCCATCAAGGTCTACTGGAACTTCTGCAACCAGTAACTCCAGCTTTGCTTGGTCTTGGCACTGAGAGGAGGAAATACATTCACAAGAATGAGCTTTTCCTGGACAATGGATCCAATATGTGGGACTGCTTTCCAAGACCAGCCCTTGGATACTGGCCTCCTCCACTTGCACTTTCTCCCTTTGAAGGTTTTTTAACAACCCTCTACAAGACTGCTTTTCTTTCTTGGTGTTCATCTTCACATGTTGCTCAACAACACAAGAGCAGTTTTTCAAACAAGTCCAACCCAGAAAATCTTTGACTTGACCAGATCGTGTGCAAGACAACTGTGTGAATACAGAGTAGAATATACTTTATCCATTGTGTAGACAATCTGTAGTTAGTTCTTGTTTATTGCAGCATCAAGGGCAGGCAAAATTTTTTCTGATGTAGCCTCTGATGTTTTCACAAAATTCAGTTTTGTAATATTGGTGAACTTCACTTCAGGGGAGGGACTTCTTGCTTGGCACTAAACTGTAGGCTTTACTTATTTCTCTCTTAGAAATTCGCAGATGCTTCTTGTGTTGGATGTAAACTCCAAGGACCTTACATTTTGAACAGGAATAAAAGAGTGGAAGAGGGAGGAAAAAAAACCTCCACATGTTCAAGTGAAGTAAAATTCTTCAGGACACCCAGCAATTAAGGGATGGAGCTGGCAAAAATGCATGTTATGGATACTCACTTGCAAGCTTAGAGGCTTTGAAGTCCTTTGAGGACCAGTCCCTCTTGACTGCAGGACAAGGCCTGTAGATGCAGTGTGATGAATTTAAGTGGTCCTGAACTGGGTGTTAGCTATTAAGCACCATTATTTCAGGAACAATGCATACCTCTTAACTGGAAGGGAGTTTCCAAGCTTAGTCCATGTGTCAAGTGGCAAGAACTGTAACTGGAGTAATTTCTTACTTTCTCCAGTGGCAAAGAGCAGTCAGTCATGCCAATCACCACTAATAAATTACACTGTGTTTCTCATGTCACCAGACATGCTCTCTCACACACATATTTCTAATATCTAAGCCTGGGTTGCATTTATTAGCAAGTGCTGATGTGTTAAGTACCACACCTCCTTCTTGAGTCTATGTGTAATTTTCTCCTTATCCTGTGAAGTACCAGGACATAACCAATCTTGGCTCCCTTTTCCCTACTAATGCCTTCAAGAAGAAGCTTTTATGCCTGCAGAACTGGAAGCATCAGCACAAAACTGCCTAGGATTAGACCCTTTGCCTTTTATGGCAAAACAAACAGGTCTTCTCGAGGTCATATTCAAAATGACTGTGAAAAATGTGATGGGGGAAAGTTTTGGCAGCTTGCCAGTAGCTGTTCACATGTCTTTGTTCCTGTTGATGAAAACCATACTGATTGCAGGGCTGACATCCTCGTGGACTGGCTGCATGTGCACACAGGAGACGTGCAGCTACAAGCTGAGCAGATTTTGCACATAGCTTCTCACCAGCTCTCTCCTGGGCGAGGGAAAGTGGCACGAGTGACTGTCTCTTGCTCAGATCATTTTGCCACTACATCTAGGACACCTACTGAGTCCCCCAGCACAGCTACTCCATTTTTCTTCGCCCAGTTTATCACAGATCTCAAAAAATTGAAGGTGTATCTCGGATTTCTAATGCGTTGACAAGACATGCTGTTGCAATTTAATTTGGTGGGATATAATTAACATATATATGAGGCTTAGAAATTTGTTATTAAGGTATTTTGCTGGCTCACAAGTCATTCTTCTGGATGGAAAGACCCTGCCCCCCTGTTTCGTGTAGCTCTTTTTGATCTTCTTTCTGTGACTCTGGTAATGGTCCCTCCTCCCCTTAGAAAGAAAAATCCTTTTATCATCTTTTCTCCCTCTGGGTGTTTGGCTCTGTTCTCCAGCTTCAGAGGCATAAGGGGGATAAAGTCACATGATCCCTCCTAAAATAGTTCTGATGATCAGGACTCTGCCTACTCATGGAGGGCCTGGGTGTATTATCTTCTGCCTAGCTCTGGCTTCACATCTGCTTTATGCACAAGTGGGCAAAGCTCAGGGAGGCTGGCACTGAGGTCCAGCTTAGCAAGAGTGAAAGACTTCCTTTTCTTCCTTGTGCCAGAAAAGGATGATGCTCAGAGATCAGAGTGCAGTTTTACCAGCAGCAAGGAAAGAGGCACATTGAAAAGTCCCTTTGACAGAAGCAGTGTTGGAAAGTGGCCTGTTCCCCATCTTTGTTGCCAGATGCAGAGGGGTAGAGGATGCCTGTGGTGGGGTGGCTGTCTTTGACCTTCTCACCGTCCTTCAGCATTGCTCTCCTCACAGAGAGCAGAGACCAGAGGAACTGCGTGCCCATCTCCTTTCTCCTTGCCTGTAAGGGAGGCAGGGTGGGTGCAGACACCCCTTCTTTGGGGTGCTGTCTGGCTCTCACCTGCCTAGAGCTCTCTTCTGTGTCTTTGCTTGTGTTGCACCTCCTAAAGGCAGTTTCCAAAACTGTGCCAAAAGAGGGCAGTTCTCAGAATAACTTCAGCCCGATGGAGACATGAGGAGGAGCCATGTCCTGCTGTTGAGCTCCCCTATGAAGCCACAGGCAGGGTGAGACAGCCCTTGCCTTGGGCCTTGAAGAGGCTTCCATGAAGCTGAAAGGCCAATGAGCACTGCAGGTTGCTCAGCAGGGCCATCGAGGTTGGGAGGAATCCTCCCAAAAGACAAATCTGACGTGTTCGTGGGCATTACACAGAGCTGAATGAATCACAGGAAATGTGTAAGCAAAACTTAGATGTTTTTCTCAGGGGAAACTCAGTGGCTTGAGGTCAAGGAATAGTGCTTTCGACCAGGCAAGCACTTTGGGGCAAGTCTGCAGTGATGTTGAGGCAGAGGCTGAGAGCTGCCATGGTGCTTCAGGATCTGAGTCTGCAGGCAAAGGAATGAGTACTTGGGGATTTTTTTCTTTCAGTTTTAGCTTCTAGCTCTGAAGCGTGGGGATCAGAGCTCACATCTGTGAATGCCAGGGGAAAAAAAAGCTCCATGCTGTGTAAGCAGTATGCTAGCTGTAGCAGAAAAAGAGTAGTGCACTGAAAGTTTGATGTGATCAAATAAAAACATATCTTTGTGCCACTCAGACTGTGAATGAGGTAAAATAATTAAAAGTTTGAACAAAGTGCTTTCCAACTCCCTTCTGTTCTTTTCCCATAGGCATTGTATACATTGCTTCATCTTAACCAGGGAAACCATATTTAATTTGAACCTGGATTCAAATCACCTGAGCCCTGGTCAAAAAGTAAATGCAAAGTCAAATCAATTTTGTGTAAAGATGAGTACAGCCAGCTACTGGGAATTACAGCCACTGCTAGCAATTATCACAGTTGTGATAGTTATTTCCAGAGACATTTTGTATTTTGTTTTTGCAGGCTCCACTTCATAACACATAAACTTGAAAATTACCTTTTACGCTTCACCGCTGAAATGCTATTAATTTGCTAAAAAATTAAAGAATCAATCAATATCTCAGAAGTTTAGAACTTGCCAAAGAGCCTTAATTTGCATTCAAAGTATTTCTCTGTGAAAGATCCTTCCAATTTAATTGAATTTTCAGAGTTCTCTTGGAGGATTCCTCTCTTTGTCTCCGGGTAACACAAGTCAGTATTTCTCTTTCACTTCATAGTCACCGCCTCTCATCGAGGGACAAGGTCTGGGGCAGAAACTGTTTCTGCACTCATGACATGGTTTTGCTGGCTGGCTTGGAACTCACTGGGAAGGTTTTGCAAACCACTGGTGAAATCCATTCCAGTTCACCCAGCCTCCTCTTTTAACTTTCTGAGGCCAATATCCAGCAAATATTTGCCCTTCAGAGAAGTATTTATGGCTGAAGAGACTCATAAGAGAGTCCACAACACCGTGCTGGTGGGAGAAAGGCAAGTCTTCTATTTAGTGTGCTCACAACCACTTACTCACCTGCAGAAGGGGTGTCCAGGAATTTGGCACCAGCAGCTCTAGGGGGCTCTGTGCAGCTCCAAGGAGAAGCCAGGTGCCTCCTTCCATCAAATGTCTATTTGCATATTAATGAAGATACTTTGCACTGAAACCAGAATAACGTTTCAGACACGAAACATATAAGGCTGAGAATCAGGGAAGAAAAGCAACAATTTGTGGGCTAGATGACCTGGCCTATGCCCAGAGAAGCAAAGAGCTGAGCTGACGAGCAGGTGAACAACCTTGTGGCTCAGTCTGCTCCTGAGTTGTTCAGCAAAAGAACCAAACCAATCCTGCAATGCTAAATGTGAGAATATGAGCATTTTACAATAATCGAGATCAGATTAAAGAATCTGTGGTTCCAGAAAGAGTTTAATGTACCAGATCATGTATTCATGCTGAATACCTTAGCCAGCTCTAACCGTGATTATACATTTGCCATTCTAAATGTAATTTTTCTAGTGAGTGGCAATGAAAAAATTTTAACAACTTGCTTGGAAGAGGGCTTTTGTTTACAGTGGCCTTGTAACTACACACAACTGCTAACATCCAGCTATGGTACTCAGCTAAGTACCTTTCTGAGACAGGCATCTTTGTAAAAAGTGGCACCCTGAGTTTTCTTAACTGGCTATACTGCCTTGAAAAAAACAGCTTCTGATTTTATTCAAATTATTGCAGCAGCATAAAATTTGGACCAAGCTGTTTATGGATTGGGGCAGATCCAGGACTACAGAGGTCAGGAAGAGTTCAAGTTCATACATAATGTATGGCGTGTTTTAATAAGGCTCCTTTCATACTTCAGTTTGTCTGCCTGCCTTTGCATGAAGCTGTAAAGCCACAGGCATCACCGTTTAAAATTAAAAAGGCACAGCTAAACCCCACCCCTCTGCACTTTTAAAGGCAGGTCTGTTTTCCAGGTCGCTCCATGAAGCCCCATCGCTGCTGCGCAAGGCGGATGACCCGCGCGGCACAGGAACGCCTGCCCTCCCAGCCAATTATCCAGCTCTTTGTTTCAGCTCCTGTGTTTGCTCAGGGCATGTCAACCGTGGGAAATTCCTGCCTTTGCTGATGGTGGGGCAAAAACATTTTTACATAGATTAGGCCTTTAAAAGTGGTTACTAATACCCACTAATATGGATGGACACTTTCTGCTATACATTGCTTTGCTCTCTTTCCCAGCTATTAAGGAATGCAGCATCATGAGAGCCGGTTCTGCAAGATGCTGAGCCTTTGGCTGTCATCCAGCAAAAACTTAAATATAAGGACAGTCCCATTGACTTCAGCTGGTTGGAATGAGCCCTTAGGCCCAGATCCTCAAAGGCATCTGGGCAACTGGCTCCCAAGGTCTGGACTCAGGGTCTGTTTGCATGTGTGATATATTTGGTGCTTGAGACAGGGCCTATTTAATCAAACAGCTCTTCCCTTTGGCTGTACTCTTCTTGCAAGATGAAGATTTGTAGTTTTGATAGTCAGGATTGGGGACTACAGAACAGGATGTGCTGATTTGAGTTTCTAGCTCACAGAAATGTGTCCTAAAATTGTACTCATGAATGTATCAAGCAATATTTTGAGCACAAGTCTGTGTTGCAGCAGAAGCTCCAGCTTTACAGCCCTCTTCAGATGTACATGGTAGCTATTGTAATCTTATTTTTTAAAGTGAGAGAATGAGTTTTGCAGCACCTACATAGCTCAGCAAATGTCATGCAGTGGGTCAGGAGTTATGCCAGAAAATGAAAAATCAGATTTCCTAAGCCATTAGACAGCACAGTTCCTCCTGTGGATGAGAAGAAAGGTGTGAGACCTGGCCTGTTTTGCAGCCTGGCAGTGCCCATTGCTGGCAGATGGGATTAGGGTCAATCCAATGGGTGCAGGCACAGTGCAGGTGACAGTCTAAAGAAGTTTGTACAGGCACAGTTTAAAGATGGCAACGCTTTCATACTCCTGGATCTAGGTCTCTGCTCTGATTTTATACTGAAGTTGTATCAAGGTGAGAATCCCCCTTTTCTCCCCATTTATTTTCACCAAGGAAATCTGAGTTTTCAAGCTGCAGTGGAGAAATATGCTGTAGTCAGACTCAGAGCCTGCAGACCAACATGTGTCACAGCTCACATCACAGAGCAGATTAAGCATGGCCTTCCTCTGCCATCCATTCAGAAAGGAAATACTCTGGCAGAGTGAGTGTCTGGCTGTGCTGTCAGATTCAGTGCTGGGTAAACACAGAGGCTGTGGTAGACAAGCACAGGTTTGCTTTACTTCCTTAAGAAGCAACTGCATGCCAAATATGTGTAGCTTCATCAATATACCAGAAATATGCAAAATTCAAACACTTTGAATTTCACTTACACCAATTACACAATGTCTTTTACTCCAGAGGATATTCCAGTCTTTCTTGGCAAAAAGCACTTCTGGCATGCAGCAGTGAGTGCCTGTACAAATATCAGAGAGAGATTATGGATTAGGACCTAAACACATTTATGACATTATGTCAGGAGAGGTTCGTGTTGAATATTAAGAAGTTTCTTCATCTAGAGGGTTGTCAGGTACTGGGACAGGATCCCTAATCATGGCATTGAGCCTGCCAGAATTCAACAAGTGTTTCAACAACATTCTCAGGCATGTGGTGTGACTGCTGGGGTTGTACTATGCAAAGCCAGGAGCTGGAATTCATGATCCTTGTGGATCCCTTTCAACTCAAGATATTCTATGATTCTATAATATTTAGGGTGACACCTCAGCCTCTACTGTATGGCTGTTTATTTCCAATCTTGATATCAAGGATCCCATTCTAATTGCTGGAGGTCAAGGATTCCTTTGATTCTAAATCCATTTGAGATGGTATAGGGCATCCCCATCTCATCTGTAGTTACTGCTCGAAAAGGGCATGGGTGTCCAGGTTCTGTGCTACATCTGACAGCCTTCAGGGATGTCCCAAGCAGCTCTACTTACCCATGTGTGGATGCTCTGACACATCTCTTCAGGTTCATTTTGTGTTTGCTCTCCTTACAGATCCAGTCATTGCACATCCCTCACGAAGCTGCTGTTTGTCACCTTTCCTCTGCCAGACCACATAATTTAATACTTTTCCATTTCTGCTTTCTGATGCTGAAAAATCAGTGTAGCACTAACACTTGCTTGCTTAATGTATTGTAAAGAAGACACCTTTAGTTCCTAGTGATGATTCAACAAACTCTGACACCAAACCTTCCTTGCTTAGAAGAACTGAGCCCTTCTGGCTGGGCGTCATGTTTGTTAAAAACTATGGATGTTTAACTACCTCCCCAAGCAAAACCCATCATCACTGAGGCTTCAATTAAAGAGAAAATAAAAAAAGATTAAATACTACACAACAGTGTTTCCATACCTTTATAAATTGCTGCTTCCCAACCCCCCATCCCATGTTTGCTTGCTCCTGACAGCCTGGTGAAGAAGAGGGTGTGGGACTGGGACAGGGAGAGGCCAGAGGCAGATTAATGGTAACTTTCTGAAATTTATACTTACTTGAGAGGAGTGAGACTACAACCAGAGGTAGCTGCTAAGTATCAGTGTGACAGGGAGCTGCAGACGCCTCAGGCAGCATTGGATTCATGCTTCACAACTTCTATTTACTGAGCCAGCCCCAAATGAATATGATCAGTAGGCAGGAAGGAACAGAACAGCATAAGAAATATTTCCTCTTGCAGCTTCTGACTGCTAAAATTGCTTGACCCTGAATCCTGTTCATTCACACTGTAAACTTTAATCCATTCCCTTTTATTTTCTCACGTGTGTCTGCAAAATCTCCTCTGCAGGATGCTGGATGCATGGCAAGTTGTACTAACTGCATATCCAAAGTTGCAGCAGGCACTTGGTTTTGGATCTTACCCTTTAGATCGGCCTGAAGTGAAAACCTGACTCTGCCCTTTGTGCAATCTCCCCAGATGAATGGGGCACCAGCACAGATGAAGGAGGTACTGACATTTTGAGGAAATGATGTCATGAGCTTCCTCCTGTGCCCATACTTGAATAGCTGGTCTGAAATGCCCTCTCACAAACTCATGCTTCTTGAAAGGGGTCAGTCCTTGGTGCCAGAAACCAGCCCATTTGTTTCTGCCACTCTACAAGAGTGGTGAAATTCTACAAGACAATTCAAACACAGAGGGTTCCTCTGAGCAGGGCTGCACTTCCTTTAAAACTCTATGGCACAGGCTAGAGAAAACTCTCAATTTTAGTTTTGGTCATACACAGTGCAGTCCATTGGAGGCCACTTTTGTGTTAAAGAATGAATTTCCCCATTTTGTGGGGAAAGCTTGTTCCTGTGCAGAGCTGGTCCTTATTACCCACTTATTACATGTAGATCCCTTATTCCAGAAGCACATCCCCTATTCCAGAAGCACATGTACCAAGGAGCAAGGTTCTCCCCTCTGGAGCTAGAGTGTATCTTCATCTACCACTGTACCCATTAAGTAGGCCAGGACAGAGTCTGGATGAGTTGACAGGTACAGCCTGTATCTGTGTTGCCTACCAAAGTAGGCTCTCAGCCTCTGAAACAAGGTTTTCATTGGGAATGATGAGAAAGCTGAAATGCTGAAATTGCCCGTGCATGGAGAAGCTGGATATTAGCACAGGGCTCAGGATGCAGGTCAGGACCACCATTCCAGCAAGGTTCCAGATTACTGGGCACACCACACCTTCCCATAGGGCTTTCACCTGACCAAGAGGCAAAACATGCAAACATGCCATGCATTCACTGCAGCCCCACTTCACAGGCTGAGCAATGCTTGGGAAAAGGCTGTTTATCAGGTGAAGGGAAGGGTGGAGACCTTAGTGAAGAAGCCCTGCTCCCACATCAGACCTGATTAGAAGCCAGCAGTTATGTTGCACAGCCTTCAAGCAAAAACCAATTTTAAATTTACATCAATTCTGTGCATTTTTACTGGTCCAATACTCCTCATAAAACATTCACATGGATTGGATTTCTGCCATGTCTTCAATGTTTTGAAAATACAAGGTGCTGCTTTGGCACAACTGTCATGCTGTAAGGCCCTGGATGGCCTGAGGACTTGAGAATTTTGCAAGCTTGATTTAATATTTTGCTTTTTCTAAGGTTCTGCCAGCCTGTGCAGATTTTTGGTGATTGTCAAGAAGGTTGTGACTGACACTGCATGGGCAAGACTTGTTTAGACTATAATGGATAAGGCCTTTAATGGAAATGGAAGAGCTGGGGAAGACTAAACCCAACTTATGTAACTCATGTAACTTATGAATCTCTCAGCAGAAATCACTTAGGACAAGATCCTCACAAAACAGTTGTGCTATCCAAGGACATGTGTCCCTCTGAAACAGGGGAAGCTCTGCTTTACAGCTTTCAAGACTATTTGCAAATCCCACTCTTCTTGATCAGATTGATCTGCCTTGTACTTTATAAACTGTAGGGTAACTGTATGAATTTCTGTATGCAGTCCATTGTGAGATGAAGCCCCTAGAACTATTGGATATTTCTGCATTATAAACACTGTTAAAAAAATAAATCCCAGCCTTGTCTCTGCTGTGTTGTTTTGTTCTGAATTATCCTCTGATTCATCTAAGGAGAGCATGTTTCAGAGATGTTTCTACCCACAGGGTGTCATATTTATCAATTTCTGCAAGTAGATAATTTGCCCAGTGATCTTCCCCATTCTGTCTTCCCACCACATTTGGTTAGGTGGATGTGAGTCTCTCAAGAAACACCTGGTGGCTTCTGAAAGCTGTGAAGTCATACAAGAGGAGGTAATCTCCTTCCTGAGTCAGCTCTCAGCTTATGTCCCAGACTGGTGCCAGTGAACACTGCACATCCATTGAAGGTGAAGTTGAAGAAGTTGGGGATTTTTTCCCCATACACTGGATGAGATGTCCCAAGATCACTTTGTGACAGCTGAGCATCCATGTGGGAATTGGGAACCAAACTGCCATGAACACCTTCATGTACCAATCCATAACACATATGTGGGATAGGTGTAAGGCATAAGGAAGATTTGGTTACCCATTGAGAAAAACCAAGCATCACCTTCCCTGTTTAGTCTCATTCCTTCTTTCCTCTTGTCATTCTAAAACCTGCATTCAGACCTGAGTCTTGGCTTGACTGAGTCTTCATTGTCTTTTCCTCCCAGCAGTCACATCACATCCAGATTCTGCTTTCCTGCATAGCACAATGAAACACCTGCATTGCCTTCAGCCCACACAGCCAAAATGTGGCCAGACTCTCTCCCACTCACACTTTCCTGACTGCTGACTCTTTCTTGCTGACTTGGCCAATGACCCCTTTGGTCTTTCTCAGATGTCTTTCAAAATTCAACTCTTGGCACCATTTTCCAGCACCCACTCAGTCTGAGCAAAATAACTCCCACACCCCATTTGTGAAAACATCTTTAAAGCAAACAGAGAAACATGTTCAATTGTTGCTTTTTAAAAAAATTCTTCCCACATTTCTGGGCATTTGAATGCTAAAACTTGAACAACAAGTAATGTTATACCTGGAAATGTTTCATCAGCCACTGAGGATTTTTGAGTGATGATGCCCTAAGCAAAGCCAGTCTAGTTCTGCAGAGTCTTGATGAGGAGCAGCTCAGCACTGGGGCAGAGGGAGCAGTGGGAGAGAGCAATCGTCCCCTAGTAAAAGACACACAGAAAAATATGGAAAACCAGGGGATACATACAAAACCAGTATGTGCATCCATCTTCCAACCATCTGATGCCCTCTGAGGCTGTTCTTGTTTCACTCTTCTTTGCTAAGGAGCTTGGATTAAATGTTGCACAGAATGGCTCATGGAAGAGGAGAAAACGGCAAATGAAGAAATGCCCTGTGGAGATGGGCACAGGCCTGATGTTGGGACAAAGTACTGCCTTGTGCCCCAGGTGAGACCCTAAAGCACCATTACTGATGTCCCCTCACCCATTTGGTCAATCCCAAAACTTCCCAGTACACAGATTCCAAAGGAGATTGGAATCTGTGCGCATCCCTCAGGTTCCCTCAATCTGTCAATGGGCAGCTTGGGCATGCTGGGGTATGGGTGGAAACCTACAGCCTGGAACCTGTGCTTCCCACCTCCAGGGTCAATGTCTCAAATCCCAGTCCAGAAGCACAGGGATGGGGTCACATTCCAGGCCAACAACAGAGGTTGTATCCAACTTCTTCAGCCTGACCCTTCTGGAAGAATGGTGCATGTGTGTGCATGGCTGAAGCACATATAGAGGTTCATGTTTTGCAGAGGGCTCAGACAAGGGAATATATAATTTGATGGTCTTAATGAAATTACACAGTCCTTGATGCCAACTGAGGTGAATCCCACATTTGAAAAAGACCTTGAGCAGGTCCATAAGTTAATTTATATTTTCTCTTCCTATCTGATCTTTCATACTAGAACACTTAAGTGTGCAGACTACACAGCAAATTTGCCATTAACTGCTGAAGAAGAATTAAAAATCCAGAAGAGTCCATCTAGCCTTGACTTTTCCAAACACTAAGGTTAGATGTAAGCCTTGGGTCAGATCTGCATTTGCTATCAGTTGACACAATTCTATTTACTTGAGGTTATATAACCAGAGGATGACAATCTTCACCTCATGAGGCTATGAACTCTGTACACAAGAGCAGGGAACGATCCTCCTGCTCATTGCAGGCCCCACCCAAACCCACTACAAAGTGGTGACTCTCTCCAACACACCTGTAGAAATATGAGGAAGAGGAAAAACCAAAACAAACCTTGCAAAGGCACAACACTATCAGCCCAAAGACACAATCCAGTTACCATTTTCCTGCCATCCCAAGGGTATCAATGCTTAGTACCCAAAGACTTACATGGGGGTGAGAGTTGAACCAGCTTTTCCTTCCCCTCCCTAATACTCTGGTGAGGTGGCTCTCCTGGGCCTTTAGTAAATCTGCCTCCCTGATGAGAAGAGGGTGATTGTGATGGAAGTATAGTGAAGCAATGGGCAAACACATCTTCACATCCTGATCAGAACCTCCTGAAGTTCCCCATTAGCAGTCTTAATTTTAAGAGTTTTGCTTTGCACTCTGCATTTGGCTCAGCTATTGTGTTGGTAAAGTAATTACTGTATTATCTCACCCTTGGCTTTCAGCCTTGTGTTATCATGCTGAGCAAGTCTTTGGGAACATCTTTAGCAGGATAACTGTTTATAACTTTGCTAGAGCTGGAGCATCCTGTGGGACCTCATATCTCTACTCTGATACCATCTCTTATTTCTATGCTTGTTGCTGTAGAGCCAGAAAACTCTGTTGGAGACTTCTTTAGAGGGAGGGGGAAGAAAGTGCACACTGGCTGGAAACTGAAGAAAAATAAAGATGCGAAGTATGGATGCAAAAGATGAAGTAGTGCCCAGTTTCTTCTAGGAATATGGGAGCCACACAATTACAGTCTGGCCAGAAGGAAGGTAGCATGTACACATACAAAATCATTAAATCATCTTAATGATGTTTACTGCTTTTTAGGACACACTGTACTGGTTTGCAAAACTTGGCTTTCCTGTCTCAGATCTCTCATTCTCTCTTTGTTAAAAAACATCTCTACAACCTGCCTCCTTGTGCTCATTGAGGAAAGGCTGCCAGGTTGCCTGTTTGCTTTGCCCTCTGCTTCCCAGAGGGACCTCAGCACTGGCTCCTGTCCCAGTACGATGTTGGAATTACATCTCCAGTAGAGGGTAGCATCCCACGAGCCTGTCAGACAGGATTTTGCAACGGAGAATAACTTCTGCCTTTTGATCACTTCACATTCTACCACAGTTTTCCTGGTTACCAGCAGTACAACATAGCAGCCATCTTTCACTTAAACAGCAGTGAGAGTGTGCTGTCAAAATCGCGCAGGCATCTGTGATCAAAAGGCAGCCCTCGCTCATAAATCAGAGTTGCATGCTGACCACACATGAAAGCATGCTCAGGGATCCTGACTGGCAGCCTGGCTCATGAGAAGATGGTATTTCAAGGTGTGGTTGTTAATCTCTGAACCTTGGAATGGCTGGAGAGATGACATCTCCCCGACACCTTGCTGCAACTTTGACAAACAGGGGTATGTGAGTGAGCACTACATTACTATGCACATGTGTGAGCCCCTGACAGATAGCCTCTAGGGGGGAGGCAGGACAAGTTAAATTTGGTGCTGACCCTACCCCTTCTCTCAGCCCTCTACATCTGGGATGTAGAGGGCACTTTGCAAAACATTTCTTTTTCAAGCCTTGCATGTGCACAGATCTCCTAACAGCTGCGAGGGCTATTTTGCTTTCTGCAGATTTTGATTACAAATACTTCAAAAGTAAAAAAAAAAAAAAAAAGTGGTGGGGGTTTTATTGTCTATCAGGTAACCAGAAAAACCAAGTTATTCCAAGTATACTGGCATATCCAGAATAAATAAATGGCAATCAATACTTGAGTGGAAGTTTGGCATTCCCTTATCAGTCATGCCTTTGTAACATTATTTTCAGTGATAATATTGATATCCTACCTAGCAGGATTTGTCTGACAGTGCTCTTGGGTTTTGTAACAATAAAAAAAGAACTTGGATCCTAATCTCAGAAGGACAGATGAACTTTTATCTGGGCTTTGCTTTGACATTACAGTGCAGGTCACTGTGTATCCCCTGCATCATTTCTGCAACTAAATCAGCCTATAGGCATTTCTTCATTGATCAAAGGGAAAAATGCAGCTTGGTAGGGACCTTGGGAGATATTCTTACTTCACCTGAGGCAGAGCTAGCTTCAGAACCTGGACTGTACTGTGCTCATGTGTCAACAACTGAGATGCTTTATCTGGGCTCCAAAGAAGAGGTCACCATTGTTTAAGAGGATCCCAAGAGAATACAAAATTTTGTCCTGGGTTCTCTATTTAGTGAGGAGACAGGCTGATGGGGAGGGAGCTGGGACTGGGGATAGATCTCTGTTTGCCCTTCATGTGGAAGTCATTCAAGGTTAATGCTTATGGCAGCATTAAAGCTTTAAGCACTCAAGTGATGTCTAGAGCTGATACAGGTGCCCCAGTATATGGATGTATAATCATGTCTCTTACCCATACCTGAGAGGGAGATACTAAAGTTCAGCAACTCCAAATGAGAGTTGACACAACAAACAAAGATTCAGGTAAGCAGTACTGCTAAGTAGTGGGATGTCTATGAAATCTCACCTTTCTTCACATTTGTTGATGAGGCTGAGCATCTTCATTTCTTGTAGTTCATCTGAGAGTATGGATATGGGTGTTTTTTCACAAAATTCATTACAAAACACCCCCAGGAAGCAGGATATGTGAACTCTAGAATGCCTGGGGATTTTGAACCTACAGCTGCCACATCATATGGCACACTCTGCTGGGGAGAGGCGACCCAGGATGCTGGGAGCAGACCAGGATTAAATAAGAAGGAACCCAAGAACACAGACCAGCAATGGTCTGGAAAGAGGTGGGATTTCTCAGGAGAGAAGAGTCCAGGAGCTGCTTCTCAGTCAGTATAGATAGAGAGCCAGTGCATAAGCAGAGCCTGGGAGCTGGATGAAGGACAGCCAAGGTGCTCACCATGTTGGTGCTCCTCAGCCTGCTGTCACATTGCCTGCAGAGAGCTCTGCTGCTGGGAAGTGAGCAGCTCCTCCTGGCACCCGCTCCACCTTGCCCAGAAGTGGCTGGAGATTTCTGTCCCATGCTGCCTTCTGCTCTGTACACACGGCCCTGCAGACTAGCTCTGTGTGACTGCACATAGATAGTGGGGGTATTTTTGGGGCATTGCAGTAAAGCCAAGTGAAAACTATCCTCCCCCTCAAAAGCAAGTAGGTAAGCACAAAAGGTTTAGGTGACTGCTAACAGGACAACTGGTGAGCAAGCATTGAAATATGCCAACAGATACAGAGAATTAATCTGAAACAAGTGCCATGAGAACATCCCCATCCTAGGGCAAGCTGAGTCACCCTTCATGGTATATCCACTTCTAAAGAGCTGTTACTGGTGGGTTTTTACAAAGACTAAAACAGATCAATAGGTTACCTGCAGCAATGGCTTACATTTATCTATGATACCACCTGTAACATGTGTAACACATTTAACATGTCCATACATGTTTGTACCAGACAATAATGATCACATAAGCTTCTATAAACGACAAGTGCACAGGGCCCTAGCATGTTTCAGCACAACCTTATGTGGAGTGCCAGCATCAGTTTAAGTCATGTTCATAATTCTCATGTGTGTTATCTGTATTAGAGATCAGGTCTTCAGGGCTTCAGTCCTCACAAGGCAAAAGAAATGTCTAATTTTCTGGGGTTTTAAAGATTCTGTAAAGGGTCACCTTGGTTTTTCTGCAAAGACTGTATCTGATTATTCCTGACTCTGTTTTGAATTACTTTTCGTGTACTGCAGGGAGGAAACTCTCACAAAATAAAAAGGGGTTTTTATAAAATGTCTATGCAGTGAAATACAGGTGCATTTATTGATAATATTGTTGTAGTCTTGATAGTTTAAGGACCTAGACAAGGCATGTTTTATAGACAGAAGCAATACTATTTTATTGAGTCGACTTTCTGGTCTTTACATCTTTTTCTGCAGTTGGAAAAGCAGATCAGTTCACAGGCAGGCACATAAGCCTCTCTCCAATTCCCTGTTTGCTTTGCTCCTCTGGTCAAGACACATGCCAGGGCATGTTGCCAGGAGCCTGGGTGCATGCTGCAGTCGTGTCTAAAGCATTGCTTTTCACCCACACCTGCTTGGCAGCCTCATAATGAACTGTCCCATGTTTTAAAAAAAGGAAGTGGCAGAGTGTTTCCACCAAACTGCACCTTGACAGTAGAGGACAAGGAGGTCCAAGGGTGATGGTGAGGGACAGGGCAGTGCTCTTCCCAAAATGGCACTGTCCTGTAGCACCCAGCCAGAAGAGCAGAGCAAGGATGGGGATGGTGACCAGAGGGGCACAGCCCAGCAGTGCCTGTCCCCAGCTGCACGCTGCTGGTGGAAACACAACCACAACTTCCTGATGCTCCAGCAGCCCTGAGAGCACTGGCTGCTCCCTGAGCTGGACTGCCTCAGTTCAGCAGTCTCAGCTCATGCCAGCAGGATCCAGCACTGCCCAGAGCCCAGAGGAGCCTGGTGTTAATGTAATTCTGTAACACAGCAGCAGCAAGTAGCTCACCTATATATATGAACTGCAGCACACCAATAGCAGCACTTCACGTAGGTGTATGAGAGATGTGCAAAGGCTGTCCTGCTTCTGGGCTTGTTGCTGTTGGCTGTAGAGAGAGGCAGCCATTTACCACATTTACCCCCCTGGAGAGGACAAGTCAAAAATAAGTGTTAAGTGTTGTTTGAAGTACCACCATTGTGCACACGGTGTGGTTAGGGTGGCCTCAGCCCACACTGGGTGCTACTGCAGCAGCAAGCTCAGCATTGCCCCTGAACCTCAACCAGCATGTCCCAGCCAGGACAGATGGGCTGTGCTGAGCCTGTCTGCACCTGTAAGCCACACTTTCCACGCAGCCCGGGTCACAGCTGTCATAATGTGGAGATCAAAGCTGAAAAAGCTCAAGAAGCTCTTCCAATGGTTTACAGATAAAACCACTCTGAGAGAGGATTAAGGGAGACAATTGCAACTTGCATTATATGAGGCAGGAGCTGACTTGGTTTGAAAAAGTTTGTCAGTGGGTAACTTCCCACCACAAACTGCTGTCAACTTGTGTAATGCTGAGTCTGATCATGCAAAGGTGCCTTGACAGGTCTGTGCAATGTTATTTTTCAATTCATTACTCAATGTTGCAGCTGAATCCATCAAACCAAAGGTGATTTTACTGCCTTTTGGATAAGCAAGTCAATGTTTATTCAAAAGGCAGGCTCTTCAGTACAGCTACTATCAGCCTTTTCCCTGAGTCAGACTCAAAAATGAAATTTTTCTTCTCAGCAGATTGGAGGGGGCAGAGTCAGTATTTCCCCTGAGAATCTCAGGAGAGCTCAGCTCCAGGAGGTTGCTTCATTATGGAACTGCAAACAGATTCCAAGGCATGCATGTCTGTGAGTGTGTGTGTGCTTGTATGCCCACACACAGAGGTCAGATTTTTCTCTCATCCTTCCAATACATTTGCTAAGCAAAATGAGTATTTAGGGAACGATTCTTCTACAGTTTTTGGTAGAGCAAGTTGAAATACCCACCTGCTGTCACCTCTTCATTACCTAAAGTATTAAGTGTTCTCTTTGCCAGGCTGTCAGAAGTAACATTAATAACAGTCTCTTGCCTTGTTGGCTGAGCTGGGGCAGACTTTTGTTGTATTAATTAGTAAGAAAATGCCTTGAATAGTTGGTGATCTAAAAAACAAAATAGGAATGAAAAGTTCCCTATTTTCCAGATGTTCAGCTGTGGTTTAGACACACAGAAAATGAAATCCTCTCTGAGTCAATGTTGATGCCTCAGTAGGACTGCAGGTTTTATCCCAGTTACTGAAACAAAACACGAAAAAATGGTAAGGACCTGGACCTTATCTCCTTAAAAAAGCTTGACAGAAATCTGCACAGAGGCAGGCATTGAACATGTTTCTTGGGTCCCATATTTGTATATTAAAATCCAAACTTTTAGTTGATAACTCCTATTGCTAAAAAATATGAGGGGCAATAAAAGACTGGCCATGACATTGGGCTGAGCTATGCAATGAAAAAAGCTCAGTTGCTGGTTCTTTGATAAACTGTTCTAAGCAAGTGACAAATGCCTGGTCTTTGCAAAGGAGAGCAGTACCTCATGCTGTGCTGTGATGAAATGTTTGCAAGCCCTGTGCCATTCCACTGCTTTCAGTACCCTTGTCTATGAATCCATTGCTTTCAGAGAGCTGTGGCTGGTGCCATCTCCCTCCTGTCTGCATATGGCTGCAGGATAGATGTTCATGTGGGAGTCAGTCATTTCAGCTTCCTAGAGAGTTGATGTAGAAGGATAGGGGATTCTGAGGCACAGCACATCTCATCCAAAGGCTGCCACTGAAAGTGAGGGGATCACATGATAGCGAGCTGGAAAAGCATAAGGTTTAGAGATTGAAATGCAGTTAAAGAGGGACAGGAGGAAGACCCAGGGGAAGGAACTGACTAAGCTATGACAAGATGCACAAGGCACCAACTTGACCTCTTTCAGCTCCTGTTCTCTCCTCAAGAAGAGACCTAAATAAACTCTCACACACATATGTAATGGATGATCCTTCACATAAGCCAGCTGCAAATGTCTTGCCTGCACTGGATCATTTTTTGAGGTCTGTTTTAAAGGAAGGCTGTATATGAGAGGGGATGACTGGAAACGGTTTAACCTTTCACCAGAGTTCAGCCCCAACACAAACTGGAAGGGCAGCCATTTAACAACTCTGTAATTGTTTTCAGGAGACATAATGAGAAAAAAACCTATCAGCAATAAAAAAATAGAAAGGCAGAGGTGAAGGTGCTTGCCAGCTGGACTAGGAAGAGACAGCTGTTGGTTATAAAATGGCTGCTTTGGGTCTTTGTCTTGCCAAACTGGGAGAGAAATCATAGGGCATGCAGGGAAAAAGTCCTGTACTTCAAAAAAGGAAGTTGAAAGTACTCTTGGGTTATGAACTCCTTTAAAGTGTTTTCTGCAATTTTACAACTGAAGTATGCTGCTTACAAGTGGAAAGGTAAAATTAAACTTTTCTCCAAAATTATTCATGGTTGCTGGTTTTTCAGCTGCAGTAACTTCGACATTGATAACAGAGATAAATCCATCACAGTCCATCAAGAAGGTTATTGTTTTCCTCCGGCCTATTCTCAATCAATCTTTTCAGCCTCCAGACTGGGCTTCCAGTCTAAGATCTATTACAGGCTGATGCCTTCACTGAAAACCCAAACTGCAATTTAATTCCCCTAAAAAGTCTAAAAAATCCAGTTAAAGTACTGCTATACAACATGTCAGAGTCCCAAATAATATCCTGTTCCCTAGATTAAAACAACAACGAACAAGCAAATGATCAAGCAGGGTATTCATTTTCTTGTATGATGGTCACTGTTAAAGAAAATTTTTATCGGCAATCAGTACTATCCTAAATTAATTTTAGCCGCTCAAGTCCATAATTTTTTATTGCATATGATGTGCTGACTCAAGGCATCTCACTGTTCAGCATAAAGCTTGCTCTGTCTTATTAGCCACGTAGCCCATAGGCAAAGCATTCAGCGTGATGGACCCCATGTGGCACAGAAATGTTCTGAATGAACAGAAACATCAGGAGGTGCATTCTTCTGCTCAGAATGAGTCTTAACAACAGCTGTTCACAGTTTCATGATAAACTTCTTCCAGTTTGGGGCAATTATAGCACCCCCTCCCCCACGCTGTTGTTGTGCTGTTATCTGCTGCTGTCTGCTCAGAAGCTGAGAGGAATGATCTTAGCACAGTTTGTCTTAAAATAATATATTAGTCTTAAAACATATGTTTGGTGGTAGAATGTATTAAATTAAAGCCAATGTGAACTATAGATTTTTTTTAAGGAATAAAAGCACTCACTTTAAATACATTTTCTTATCTGCAGGTCAGCCACAGTCAACCAAATCAAAATTTGACAGAAGTCAGAATGCCATATACATGTTATAAAAGATGATACCAGAAATATGGATAATTTCTTTTGATCTTGGACAGCAAAAAAGTTTAAAATCTCTGTACTATGAAAGCTGCATTAAGGCTTTTGAATACCATGTATTCCAGTAGAAGTGAATTCTTTGCAATAAAATGTTAGTGAAAAACAAGTCAACCTCCACCACCATCAGCTCTTGGACTCTCCATTAACGTGAACAAAATAAGGTCACAGCAGTGAAGGCACTTTTGCTCTAGGGGCTGCTACCTGTTACCTCATTATACACAGGCCCAAGTACACTTGATGACTCAGTGTAGACTTTAATGAGAAATGTGCTGTTCATTTTTTTGCGACCCTGTACAATGTTATTAATTCTTCTGTCCTCACAGTGGTTCAGTAATATACATATGGATTTGAGATATGTGCGCTGAATGTGAAAGCAACATTGTTTTCAGATGGTGTACAGTTGTGGTGATATTTAAACAAGAACAGGCTGCTCCAAGCAGAAAACATACTGAAAGAATCAGCTCTAAAACCAATATGAGACAGAAAAGTGTATCTTAATATAAAGAGACATTGTTTATAATTTGTATGGCTAAAAAGAGAATGGAAAGCAACATCTGTGTCCTCTTTGCTAATTTTGTTTTACAAATGCACTCCAGCAGCACACACCACAAAAGGGACTTGTGGAATAAGAACTGGTGCAAATTAAAAGAAGAATAGATAAACTCTCTTCCATAATTGCAAGATAGAAAGGTAAAGAGAAAAGTTCTTCCCTATAATTATCCCCAATCTTTCTGTCATTCCAACAAAGCTATTTATTGCTGGTATACATGTTGTTTACATAGAATGAAAAAATGATTAAGGCATCAGATATTGTGAGGGACTAGATTGTTAATGGTTAATGGCTCAAATAATCAGCAGGGTGATTTGCTAATGATGCACAAAGAAACCACCCAGGTGCAGAGGGGTGCACACCCACCACCAGAGGTAACAGCTGGGTGTTGAAAAAGATAGGGGAAGAGGCTGAGAAGAGGCAGATCCTGTGAAGTGAGGTAGTGCTTTTTATCATGTTGAAATTCTTACACAAGTGGCTCAGCTGTGAAAACTCCCCTCCAGAGAAGTACCAGGACACTGTTCATCTTTTCTGGTCAGCCAAAATTGACTCAACTACAAGTAACAGGCAGCTGTGGTGCCTTAGAAAGTGTCCAAGGCTCCTGAAGTGTCCTGTGATCCACAGCATTACATCATCCATCGTAAAACTCCCTAGAGGAGGTAACTGGGCATTTCTACTGAGCCTGAACATAATATAAAGTCACTAGACTTTGGGTTTTGTGGTTTCTCCCACACCTGATGGATCAATACTTGGCACTATCTATACTTGGTCCATGAAAATGTATCTCAAAGGGTTCTCAACCTTGGTAGCCTGGAAGAACCAAGATAGCACAGGGGCCTTATACCTCCCAGGGCTTGGAGTTCTGGAATTTGTTTTGTCTTTCTGCCGGAAAAGGCCACGGATCCCTGATGGATCACGACCATTATTTCAGCCAATGCAGTCTAGTCATATGATCCACGGGTAGTAACTATGCACCTTTCCACTCTTATCCTTTCTTTCTTTTCCCTTATATGTTTTCTTAAGTGGGTTTTTTTGGTATTTTTATATTGTTGCATTTCTAACCAAAATGGCTACATTTTAAAATTCGACAAGATCTATCTTAACGTTATAAAGTTTGTAAGTAAAAGTTTGGTTTTGGACTTCCTGAGAATTTTGTTGTTCCTCCTGCTCACTGGCACTCCTTGACGCTCCTCTTGACACACTCCAGAAGCCACCCTTGGCCAGTGACTCACCTGACCTTCACTGTGCAGCCGCTGTCCAGAGAGCCCCGTGGGAAGCCTGGGCCAGCAGCTGCCCCTGACTCTGCTCAGTGACCTGGGCTGAGCAGCCCTCCTGAGCTGGCTGATGGATGGGCATTGTGGTCTGCTCAGAGAAGTCTGCTATGCTCTGATTGCAGGGAATTGAGTGCAGTGTTGGCACGTGTGTGCATGCTGCAGGAGCACGGAAGGGACATCTGAGCACCATGGTCCCCTTTATTGACTTCTCTTTATATTAAGGCCTGTTAGTAATGTGCTTAACTGGAAGCCGTAGGACTTCTCCCTCCCTCCTCCCCAATATCAACAAAAAGCTCATGGCATTGAAGTCAAACAAAAGCTTTGCCTTTGCTTTCCCTGTTGCTGCAGTAAATCATGCTGTCATGTTGCCATAGAAACGGCAGCTATTACAAATATCACTACATCGTGGCATCAGAGCAGCTCCAGCAGCCAGGTCTTCATTCTGGGGCCAGTCCTCTTACCCCTCATCCAGCCCTGTGTTTCCAACTCTTCTGCAACATGCAATTTTTGTTGAAAAAAAAGAGAAATTCAAGTTTTATTCTTGAATAAAAGAATATTGGAGTGGGGAGTTTTATCAAAGAGGATTAATTCTAAAACCCCATACTTTTGTTAGCTCTCAAACACTCTGGCAGGGTTGGACAACAGACTATGGAGAGTTGGGACTTTGGTGATATAAATTGTTAAGTTTATTCAAATTTGAAAGACAGTGAAGAGAAAACTAATTAATCACAAATTGATTTGAGATAATCTGTAAACAGCTTTGGCAGAGAGGACAGAGAGTTTTTTTCCTCAAATATTTATGAACCTAGAGATACAGATGGGTAGTGGGTGAGATTTTAAGAGACATGCTATACTAATTTATATGCATCAGGGATTTTTGCATTTTCTATAGCAGAATTGGAAAGCATTAGAACATTTCCCTCCAATCCTCCAGCTCCTTTATGGACAAGTATCTATTACTTTCATTGAAAACCCATTATAACTTCAGTACTGTCCAGATAAAGGACATTGAGCTGTGTTTTAACTCTGCTCTAGTGTAATGAAGAGTATCTGAGGGGTTAGGCTTGTAATCTTACCACTTCTCACTTAAAAGAAAGGTTTGCAGTCACATCAGTACATGTTTCATGCACTGAGTAGAACAGACAACTTTAACTTTTTTTTTTTCAGGGAACAGGGGAACAGTTACAGGAGTTTTCAAAGACGCTGGCTTTTTTATTATTAAAATGCCTGTCTTTTATTTCATTTATTCTGCTTTTGCTAGCCACATGGTTAAAGTTAGGAAAACAAACAGCAGATACCTTCCAGTGAGGAATGTTTACATTAGGTCTAGCTTATCTGTGCAAAGAATAATCTATGAACTCTCCCTGGCCTTTTGGATAAGCAAACAGAAACCTCATTTCCCTTTATTGTCCACTCCACGTAATAACTAGCCTTTCCAGAGGGCTTCACAGAGGTTATTCAGTCCAGGATGGCTCCTGGGGATTTCCTTTAATGACTAAAGGGATCACTGTATGTGTTACTGAGCAGTGATATTGCAGTTGTGATGGTCTAAGGATAGAGCACACAAGTTTGTAGGGAGAGGTATCATGACTAATCAATACAGCTGGAAAAAGAGAAGTCTTCAAGCATGAGTCTTTCCTTGTATCTCTGGAGGTAAACTGACCTGCTCCCTAGGTTCATGCCTCCAACCACACAATCCCATCTGTTTTTTGTGAGCATTCATACAAATCCTCCATGAGCTTAACCACCTCAGGAAACCGGTAGAGAACTAATCCAACAGAGGAGTGGATTTTTTGGCGTGGGTCAGCAATCTGATTTGGCTCCTTGCAGGGTGACACTTGGTGACATAGGTACAGAAGCAAGGGATAAGATGAAAAAAAGAGACAGGACATCCTTTTTGGTGACCATGAGACATATAATTGTTGCAGTTGTCTCATTTCATGGTGGTGAGGCTCTGGTTTGGACATTTCAAAGGGCTTCTTTAACTCTGCTTAACAGACATTCTTCAAAAACCAGCAATCAGCCTAACCAACATAAGGGTACACTTAAGCTTTCAATAGCAATCAGGAGGTGGATGATGCTGTTAACATTTTTCATCAGATGCATCACTTGCATCTTCACTTGCACTTGCACTTGCTGCAGCCCCTGCTCTTTCTGGCAGGTAGGCACTGAGACTGTGGTTTTCTCAGGGCACTCACAGAGCTGGTGCCAACATTAGCCTGAGTAAGATTCTTTGTTACTGATCATGCCCTTATCTCTATAAAGACATGCAAGATGAAATAGCTTGAGCATCATATTCTTAGTGTGAGGGCCTCTTCCCTAGAACACCAAAGTCATTGAAATTGCTCATACGAATTTAAGTGAGATTTGGATCTGGTCTCACACAGGTTGACATTCAAAGCATGCTGAGGAATCTTGTCCTGCTGTAAAGATTATAGGATTTAAAAGGTGAGGTAAAACTATCAAATCTAAACTGCTAAAACATGGCAAAGGGCTTTTTTAAAATCATATATTGTGATATAAACCTTCATTGGAGTAATTAGATAATTTGTTTTAAGGAGATGTACAATTTTGATACAAAAAGCACAAGGATGAATTGTTCACCACCTTATTCACATTCAGTTATTGACTCAAACTATAAAAAATTATTGATTTTTTTTTTAAATTTGTGCAGACTGGTAATGTATGCTTTGACAAAACCAGCTAATGACCATGTACTTTTAAGAAGAAATATTTTTGAAGGAAATAAAGTTATGAGCTAAGAGGCTTAGAGCCCGTGTATAGTTCTAAATCCTCCTGTTTTGTTCAATTCATAAAGCCACGCTATTTTTTATAGTCTCCCACATGAACTCAACATGAACACGAGCTGACTGGACTGAGGTGCTTGACTGTGTTATGAGCACGAAATGCCTCACCCTTATCTCATTTTTGGCTGCTTTCACATGCTGCAAACTTCACGGTGGTTCCTTTGAAAGCTGCTCTGTTCCAGTGACTCACTTGGAAATTATGGGGGGTTGTGCCTAAATGTTCTCTTATGAAAGAGAGAAAAATAAAGATGCTTTCCTGTCCTCTAATTTAAGTAGATTTACGCAGTTGCTATCAGCAGTCAGGACTATTTTTCAGTAAAGGCAGGACTCCAGGATTTTACCTTCATATTTCTCTGTCAGAAACCTTCTAGAGAAACCCCTTCCCTAGGAAATATTTATTTTGTTCACTCAGGTTTCCATTGTGAGCTTTGTACTACAGAGAGACAGACTTCTGTCTTTCTGGGCAAGAAGAAGCTATGGAGATGTTCAGGGAGAAATGGCAGCATAAATTCCTTGTGTTGCCTGTGAATGGATCAGTTATGGAGCCTGTTATGGAGCTGAGCTCCCTGTGAGGGCTCTTGCACGGGTGTAATCACACCCATGCCACACTGACCCATCAGTCACAGATGTTGTGTGCTCCCATGCTGCAAGACACACTGCAAGCCATGGAGCAAGCCATTGCAGACAAATTTTAGTCCTAGTGAAGGGCCAGGTCTTGTTGGCCAGAGTGAAGCAGCAGGAGTGTCACTCCAAAGGCAGGGGTATGTTACATAAAAATCAGGCCAGCTCTTGTAAGCAAACAATACCCCATACTATAGAGGAAGGAAACTCTTCTCCCCTGAGTTATTGACAATCTGAGGTGAAAGCAAATTTCTCATCTCAAATCATAATATTGGAAAATTAGGTAAATGAGCAAAACCAGGCTTCTGAGATTCAGCAAAATACCTCCACTGAAACACAGCACCGAGGCATCACCAATCTCCAAGGGAGGAAAATCCTGCTCCCTACTCTTCCTGCAGACAAATTGCGTAATTAGAGAGTGAAAATATTCTCCTTGATCCCCATCTTTCTTATAGGCCACCCTTAGGTATTGAAATGGCCCAAATTGTCTCTCCCTGGAGCCTTTCATTTTCCAGATTGAACAACCAAAACTCTCTCAGCCTTTCCTCACAGGAAAGCAGCCCTCTAAACAACTCTGTGACCTTCTCTGGGTTCATTGCAACAGGTCCACATCCTTCTTCTGCTGGGGGCCCAAATCTGGACAAAGCACTTGAGGTGGGGTGTCACCAGAGCAGAGGAGGAGAATCCCCTCCCTCAGCCTGCTGGCCAGTCTGCTTTTCAGGCAGCCCAGCCGTGTTTCTGCCAGCATTCATCCTGCTATTCTGATTCCTCTCTCATTTATTGAGCAAACATCTGAGAAACCTAGGTTAGGTTTCAGGGTTCACATCTTGGATTCCAGTCTTGCAGGCCACCTGCAAGAAACATGATATCCCAAAAAGCCTACTACATGCCAGAAGCTTGCAGCACAGAAACATCAAGGTCTCAAACACCCTGAATAGAAGAGGGCTTTCAAGCTTTCCACTCTTCAATGAGAAACATCTTGTAGTATTTCCTGGGTTTTCTACTGTTGCCCTTTGTATTAGCAGGTGCCCTGACCAGCCCTTTTGGAAAGAGCTCAGAGGCATATTGAAAACTAAGAAGAGAAAGTGTGTTCTCTGAGGGGGGCTTGCTATACATGAGGGCAAGTATTCTCCATAACTGGCAGCACCTGGAAAGGAACCTTCAGATGCCCAGAGTCAAAGGAAGTCAATCAGGGGTTGCAGATTGGTCATCTTGCCTTGGGCCCAACTCATTATCATACTCAGTTTTTCAGACTTTTCAGATTTTTTCTGATCCACCTTGTGAAACTGAAATACATCATGTCTTTGGGATGTATTGGGTCAATGTTCTGGAGAGAGATTGTAGCAGTGGGGTGCTCTGTGCATCCTAAAGAAAAGTGCACAGTTTTCCAACTTGAATGAATCACCATGCCAATTTCTGATACAGACCTCCCCAGCACTCCTAAATTTGTACACAGTATGGAGGAGGTTGAATGTCACCTCAGAGGACCTCTAAGAATTAACTCTTGTACCAGAGAATTAAAAAAAAAAAAAAAATTTCCTAGATTTAATGCCAAATTCTGTACCTTTGCTGAATTTTATAATTTAATCTTCTCTTGCACATCTTTTTCACTCTTTCTGTAACTGAAAGCTGCTTTGTTACCTCTGTTGCAAGACCTTTTGCACCTAATTTCCTCACATTTTCTACAAAAAAAAAATTTAAAGACCCTTTGGGAAAACTGATGCTTCCTAGGTAATAAAATCTAGAAATCCAATGGTTTATTTCTTGTCCACAGATTCCTTTTAGGGTCTGCAGGCACTCATAACACCAAGTGACTTATTGTATTGCCTTCCATAAATGTGCTACCAGTACTGCCACCACTCCTATCACACCACCATATATTGTTCTAGGCAATCACCACCATGGAAGAGTATCTGCTAAGATTCAAGTCTGTCATGATGACATAATTCCTTTTTTTCTCCTGCATTTGAAGTTTGCACTTGCTTGCCTTAGTTTGTATGCCCAGAGGATTCCATTTTCCATGTGATATTCTGGGGAGGATAATATTCTCAGTGACACAGCACTACTTTCCTTTTGTTGATTTCTTTCCCATGCACTGGGGAAAACTAATCTTAAGATGAACATTTTGCATGTGTCATTCATTTAGAGCATTGGTTATTCAAGCAAAGATCAGTGAAAGACAAAGATATCCATGTTCCTCTGCAGGGCACTGGAGCATAGTCTGAGCTAGAGGAATGGTCCCAGAAGCAGCTGTGGTATGCGGCTCTTCCCAGGGCCCAGATGACCCTGACTTCTCCCTTGTCCCACAACAGTGACAAGTAGCAGCCAGGCCAGACTGAAAAAACCTAGGTACCTGTTCTTTATCACTGCTTTGTTCTGTAGGCTGGTTCATGGGGAAAAGGGAGGAAGCATCATCAATATTCTCATGTGGATGTGAATTTAGCAGGAGCAGGGCTCGAGAGAGGATCCATCCTTTCATCAAGAGCACAACATTCCCACCAACTTAGCCCCACAGGTAACCTGTGCAAAGGAAAAAATGGAAATTCCATCTCACTTTCTTTCTCTCTGTAAGCAAGTGGATAAATTTAATTTCTCTTTTTTCCTGCAGTGTCTTCTGATGGAAATACTTGCATTCCAAAAGTCTTTGCTGTAACAAAATCTGCACGCTAGTTCAGCTTGGACTCCAAAATTCTAAATAGTGTTATTTGGATTCTCGTCAGTTACACAGGTTTGGCACTAGCTATGCTGGAGTGATGTCAATCAAAATGGAAAAGTCATCTCACTTTATTATTGCTCCATCCTTGATTGTCTTTCTCTGCAGTTTATTCCTTTGCAATTATAGAGATCTGTCACATGATTATTTGCTAGCATAACTAAGTTCAACAGTTAATAGTCACTTAAATTTCCTTGTATGAAATTCTATGCAAAAAAGAGAAGGTACAGCAAAAGTTTGTTTGGAAAAGCAAGTGTTCCAGGTTGGTATATTCATTAACAACTGCCTAATAATCGAATTCTTGGCACATTATTGTTGTAATTTTTCCCAGCAAGACCCAGAAATTGGCAAAGCAATTTCATCAAAGCACATAAGCATATGTCTTAAGTAGATGCTTTAAGTTAATCATATGGCCAAGTACTTTGCTGAACTGGGAATTCTACATTACACAGTGACTGCTTCTAGAGGTCTGGCCCACAGACAAGGAAGTGTAGGCTTGACAAAAGGAAAAGCAAACTTGAAATTATATGATAACTACCTCTGCTTCAGATAATATACAGTCTTAGTGACATAATGAAGCAGGAATTTAAATAAAAATAAAATTATTTTACTAGTCAAGTCTCGGATCCCGGGCTTGATAGCCTTCCGAGATTACAGATAAAGTCCTTTTTCCCAAGCCCCTGTTGCCAGAAGAGAGAGTCAGGATGCGTCGGTTTCTTTCTCAAGGTTGTTTATTTTCTCTTATCTACATACATTCCTTTTCACCCAGGGTGGATGCTACCTACACAGCTGTCCGAGGCTAACTGCCCCGCTCACGGGCGGTCATTATCTCTTATACTGATTGTTACGTGCTACTTGTTTTTAATATTGTGCCAATACCCATCACCTTTATTAAACAGTGTACTTTCACACTAAACCAATCCAAAAATGCCACCACCTCACCAGAAGATGGAGGACAAGAAGAAGAAGAAGAAAGACAAGGGACACATCCAAATCCCTCCATCTTGTCTCCTTGAGCCTCCTTTGTGAACCCCCAAAATCCCACATTATCACTCAATAATTAGCTATCTATTATCTCAATCACACACCTGTGACTTGTAGTTCTTCATATAACGTTGGCAATCGCTTCCAAGGGGTAAAATCAAAGGCACTGGTATTTCTGCCACTGTACCAGGGTCTCAAGACCCCCTCCTGAGGTCTCGGACCACCCAGGATATCTAGAGGGATGTCCTGGGTTCTGACAGTCAAGATCTATCCTCAGCCTTGTACTCAGCCCGTAACCATGGAAGGACATCCATGAAAAATAGGCAGAGGGCATGTGGATAGAAAGAGTGTAGGAACAGGCAAAGGTGATTTCTGGGAGATGAGGACAAATGACATTTTCAAGGCTAATGCCACTGGCAAACCACAAAGGATGGTTGCTGTAAAGAGATGAGAGGCATGGGTGAAGCAGAAGTAAAATACTGGTAGAAGGAGAAGCTTTAAGCAACACAGAGTGGAAGAGAAAAGACCTGTGAACAATTAACTACATGCAACCCTTCTGATTTGACCTGCTATAAGTATGGCTTGACGTAAATATGCTGTAATGCTAGCAGCAACTGAGAGCACTCTGCCTCCATCCTCTTCATCCTCACTTGCCCAATCAACATAATCATCTCCACACCATTTTTGAACATATATGAAGAGGTATTTTGCTCCATTTCCATATCCAGGGATATTTTTAAATTCTGTGCTTCTATCTATTGTTCAAAACTGATTCTTTAGTCTATGAGCCTGGCTTGCAATGCTCTTATCACAAGAGTGTTCAAAGTGTTTTTCCAAATAAAAGACAGGCACAGACTTTTAAAAACACTTAAAGGACTGTAGTTCCATGAAACCTGAAGTCTCAAGATAACAGAGAGAAAAGGCACTAATTGGAAGATTCTTCTGCACTTTCTGATAGGAGTGTCAGGAAGACAGAAATTAGCTCCAAAATAGCTTTAATGGCAGTGTACTTTTCCAAGAGAACAAACATCATTTTCCACACAAAGTTCAGGGTGTTCAGGTTTGTAGTGGAAGTCAACTTCTTTTTAATATGCAAACAAAGTACTCAGCATTTAATATCAGCATCTAATCATGCTATTTTGCAGTAACAAAGTTCTTTCTATTATGGTTCCCATTGTAGAGATGCATTATGAGAAAGAAATAAATTTGAAACAAATAAACTTCTAAAAAATAATAGCAAGAGCAAGGACTCCTTTTGTTCAAATGTATTTTCTGTTTTGGGATGTATGAATTATTAATCATCACTGAACAGGGAAGTGACTTCTTCTGCTCCAAAAAAAAAAAAAAAAAAAAAAAAGACTAAAGTTAAAACAAGCTGGGCTCAGATTCATCCTAAACACATGAGTTTAAGAGGAGAGTGTCTCCTCTGCCTTCAGCATAGTCTTTCTGTATTTAAGCAATTTAAGCAAGTATAAATGAGATCAGCATACCTTTCAGATATCTACAAGGAAAACACTCACATAGCAAAACATCATTTCCACACAGTTACAGTAAATGCATTATGTTGGTAATTTAATGACTAATTGCAAAATCTATTATCTTAGAGATGAAAAGATTTTGGAAGATTTAAGATCAGATTTCAAATTTTAGAAAAGCAGGAAACCAAAAGGAACAATAAACTAAATACTGGAAAACACATGCATGACTCAAAGTCCTGCAATAGAAACTGCTGTAACTTCCACACACATCAACATGATTAAAAACAGTGACATGATATGCGGGAAAGTTGAGCTCTGTATCAAATAGAATTAGAAAATTTCAGAGAACAATCAAAAATGAAAAAGACAAAGAAACTTGTTTTGCCAAAACTGAGCAGCAGATGCCTAGGAGGCCTCAGCAGTAACACCAGGCAAAACAGCAACATCTGGACAAGGCTTGGGAGGCCACCATCTTCCAAAGCCATCCATCAGAACTGCCAGGTGCACAAACTGTCTCAGGCACTGAAGTGGCTAAGGCAACTTACTCAGCAGAGTACAGATAAAGGAGTAGGGGGACAACAACCCAGGAGAACGTGGAGAGCAAATTATCATGTTAGACGAGGAAGATCTTATAAATATTGTTATGGGGACCTGGTGGTGTGAGCAACCCATGGTTGCACAGTGGACAAGACAGTGACTCTTGCTGGGTAAAATCTGCCTCTGAAGAAAAGGCCAGCTTGTTTTGAAGACTCAAGTCAGACATAAATAATGGAAAAGCCTTATAATAGCTTCTCTCAATGGACTGAATTTAGCCTCCTGTGCCTACCCTAATGACTAGAAGCAGAAATAGAATATTTGGGGCAAGAAAAAGAGTGCTGAGTTAGAGTTTTTTCAACTAAGCTTCTGGGCCAGAGGTTGGTGTTGGACTGGATGATCCCTGTGGGCCTCTTCCAACTCAGGGTATTCTATGATTCCAAGTTTCATGCAGATTTTGGTAAGTTTGGAATATCTTCCCTGGATTTTATCTCAGTTTCTGAAATGAAAATAATCTTCAGTTTTCTGGACTGTACATAACAGCTTCAAGTGCCCAGAGGCACAGAAACATGCAAATCCTTGGCATATCTGGGAAAAAGAGTGTCTTCATTTGAAATGAAGTTAGCATGCCCTTACCCAGTGGGACATGAAGCAGATTCCAGAACTGCTCTGGCTACACCACCACCATGTCGTATAAGAGCAACATTTACACACACAGATAATAAGAACAGGAGAGGTCTTCTATTCACAATCTTACCTCTGTCATAGACTCCAGGGCATGATGTTAGTCATCCCTGCAGTAAACTGTAATTATTCAGGGCTATAATTAGACAAGCAGGCAAAGGTGGGCCAACCATGCCTTTCAAGAAAATCAAACCAAATCTCTCAGCCATTCAGGTCAACCAAAGCCAGAGTGGGAGGCACTGGGAAGGGCAGAAGTGAAACCATAGGACAGAGGTGCACTGAGAAATCTGTGCAGAAAAAGAGATTGGGGGACCCTCAATTCCCCACACTCCTGTGGAGACACTGACACATGCTGCAAAGCACGAGATTCCTTCTGCTGCTTCTCTTCTTTTTACCCAGCTCCTTTGTAACCATTGATCCTTCCCAAAGCCATAATCCTGCCTCCATAGGACCCTTCAGCCTGCACCTACTGTCCTGCTCCTAGAGGCTGTTTGGAAACATCTCCTCCACAATCCACCCTGGGAGAGGAGGGGATAAGCATCCTGCTCTTATTCTCCACAATGAACAGGAGAAAACCAAAAGGAAAAGGAGAACATGAAAAAGCATGAACATCTCTAGTCTAAACAGTCAAGGAAGACAAAAAGAGCATGGGAAAAAGTAATCTGAATTCCATCTGTTAATGGGAAACTAAAAGAAGAGGTGACATCCTGAGGAGGCTGGTGGAGGAAACAGAAAAGCAATGCATCTCTCCTAAAAGTAATACAGTATCAAACTCAAATCTTAGTTGCAATATTTTAGATTTAATACAAAGAAATTAAGTATGTGTCTAATAATCAGCATTCAGCAGGTACCTCAGCCATGTTTTAAAAGACTCTATAATTTCCTTTTATCAAATTTCCTACATCTAATGTCAGATATTTATTGAGAACTATTTATTTTCCTTCCTATTCTTCTCAGTCCATGTAGCTATCAATTATAAGGACCTATATTTTACTAATACATTTTAAAAATCGGTATTTTATAATATCTGTAGTTACTGGGGTTTTTTCCCAATATCGTCTGTTCTCTTTGTCTTATCTTTGTGCTTTTCTAGTCTCACTATGTGAAAGCAAAAACAAAATTAATATCCACAGCCAAATTGAGGTGCAATTCATGAATAGAAACCTAGAGAAGGATAAGCAGAAACTCCCTCTGCTGTCATGCATGGCATTCATTTCTCTGTTAATTAATGCCTCTTTACCCTTAGGATTGCTTTGTCCATTGATAATTTCTCCAAACAGGTCATTATTTTATCCAACTGATTAATTGTTGCTTTATAGAAGGTATTTATTATTTTTCATCTTAAGAATTATTTTTACAGCCCCAGTGTAGTGACAAGAAGTTTTGCTCTTTTTCTTCCTGAAGGGCTTGTATTTTAATCGATTCACAACATAATTACAGTGTTTTGTATAAATACCAACATAAAATCTAGACCTGAAATTCAGCATTCTCCATTTTTCCTGTTAAGTGCTTCAGTGTTCCCCAATACTTCTGTGTTTGACCATCTAATGTTGCTTAAGGCATTTTCATAGGGCAGAGCTGTTTTCCTGGACAGAGAACTGAAGCAAAGTTGGAGAGTTCATCAAAAGAACAAACAGATCCAGATTTGCACTACTGATGGGGGTTGAGCTTGTCTCCCCTCTCACCCAGCCCAGGATGCTCCCAGGTTCCTTGTGCCAGCTCCAGCTCCGATACAGTGCAGCCAGCCAGGCTCACCAGCCACTGAATTACAGCTGCTTTTCCCCAGGTGTCAGGGCCACATACTTCTGCCTGGTGAACCCTTTTGTTGCAGAAAGCATGGATGGGGCTGTGAGCAGTCTGGTCTACTCAAAGGTTTCCCTGCCTGCCCCTGACAGGGATCTGAGCCAGACGATCTTAAAGGTCCCTCCAACCCAAGTGATTCTATGAGAATAGCTTCTAAAATTCTGTCCTGTGAAGTAGTTGTAATTTGACAGGGATTCAATTTTTTCCATAGAATTCAGTTCAGCCTGCAAGATGTGGCATGCAATAATATTCCTCCTCTAGAAGGATGAGTGGTGCTCTCCTGGAGAAGTCTGACAGTTCATTTTGGATATTGGCAATAAGCTGGATCTTTCTCACAAAACCAGGATGCAGATCAAACTGGAACAGCAAGCAACAATAGATCTCCTTTTTGTCATGAACAGGTACTATAAATTCTTAATCAGGTTACTAAGCCTCTTTGCACTCTTTGACAGAACCAATTGTGGACTTGGCTATTTATTCTATTCTACTGCCAGAACTAGGAAAGAGGAGCAAGATTACACAGCAGTGATCTCATGGTGTCCTCTCAGGATGCCCCCGGACAGCAGCTCTGATTGTTTAGCTGGAAGTTCAGCCCTCTGCAATCTCAGCCCTACAGAAAAGGGACTGGAAGAGCTTATGTAGCAACACAGATTGAAATGTCAGGAATAGTTCAGCTATTATAAAACGGCATAGCTTGGAAAAAAATATGGAAATGATAAAAAGGTAATTTAGGGTGAAAGGAAGTTCTTTTAAAAAGCTTCATGCTATCAAACTGTGTGAGAAAAAAGATCCTTAAATCTTTAAAATTGTTTGCAGCCTGACATTTTTCACTACTCTTGGATTTCCAGATAGCTATGATTAAGGAAAAAATACCTTGGCTATCAGTATCTGGTTCCTCTTCTGGGATCCTGTCTTGGCAGGAAGCAAGACAACCTTTCAAGACATGTTCTCTGTCCCCAAATACAATTAATTTTGTTAGAAGACTAACATCATCCCCATTTCGTGCCTGCTTCAGGATAAGACTGCCCAATTCTAAGTGTTGGTTGGAATCCCAGGAAGCCATCTGTTTAGGAGACATAGGTTTCCCAAAGTGCACCAACATGGCATTTAGCGCCATCCCAGACTTAGAGATGAGATAACAACAGACAATCAATTTGGGTTCCAGCTGGTGATATGAGGGAAGTGTTCATTACACCTTTGACTACTCCTCGATTTTCATAAGTATTAACTTACAAATAACATGAAGGGTCATTTAAGGTATATTAAAAACACTGGGGAAGTAAAAGAGTTATTAAATTGTGTCGGTTTAGAGTATTCCTGTGATGTTATTTTAGGTCTAACAGTAATAAATTTGTTATTTGTTTTTCATACTAATATGCTTCCATTTACTTGGCAAAAGTGATGACAGCGAAAGTTCTGTTGAAATGTCACTGGATCACATGAGAAAGTAAATACTTACAATAATGATTTGGTTAAATTTTCTCCTCTGTCCTCCTTGGAGGTAATTTAGTGTTACTGAGTTCCACTATTGTCAAAAAGAGCCTTTGTAGAACACCATATGGTTAAAAACATAATGAGCTTTACCAAAGTTCAGCAGAAGGTGTGTGTTTGTATGCAGTGACTAAGCATATGCAAGTAGGAGGCAATTACAGATGGCTGGAAATATGCTACTACTGCAGAACACATATGATGTTTTGTATCACAGAGCAGAAAGCAGAAATGCTCTAAAGTACCAAGCTTGGCTACTAGCTAATACCATGATTCTGAATTTGTGTTATTTAGGACCACAGCATCACACTCAGCAGCTGCAGATCAGCAACAAAAAGTTGCTCACTTCTGTTTCTTAGATTGAAAACAAGTTGATGCAATCATGGAAAGTATGCAGAGGTAAGGAAAATAGACCGAGTGGGAAATAGTATGATACATCCAGTAAAAGCCCCATTAGAAACAAATATATGAGTTAACTGTGACACAGACATGCTTACAGCACTTAGGAAATGAAATCTCTTTACTACATGTGCCAGAGTGGTTAGCCTGCATTCTCTCCTCCATTTTGGGGTTGCCTTATCAATTTTTTGCCATACTCCAGTTCTGAGATTGGCTTGGGCTGCTGCTGACTGTAAAATGTTAATTTGAGGAGTGTTCATTCTCTTAAATAAACTATTTGTCACTTTGCCTAAGCAGTCGCTGGTGCATAGAGATACCAGCCCTCACAGTATTTGCCAATTTTCACCCTAAGTGAAGATGGAGGTGTCCTGGAGAGGCTTATCAAGGGGTTGCTTTGGAAGTGCTGAGAGGGAGAGGTCAGGGAAATAAGTTGCAGTCCCTTCCCACCCATGCGAAGGAACAGAGACCTGGCATAAGATGACAGGCTTGTATTTGGAAAAGAGGTGTTTACAAAATAAACCCAAAACAACAACTTCAAAACCAAACCACAAACCACTCCCTATTCCACCCATTTATGTTTCAAACCAAAGAACAATCCTACTGATGTCTACCAACTGATCCCAGGTGGGCTGAATGGAAAGAGTCACCCTGATTTTAAGAGAAAATAAGTCTATAAAAGGATAGAAGGCATGACTAGGACCCACGCTACTGATCCCATCAGGTTTGCCCCAGGCAAGAGAAAAGCCAAATAACAAGGCATTTTATATAGATATGAAAATATATTTATATTCTAAATAAAAAAATTTATACAACACATTTTATTGTATAATATTATAGTATATTGTACATAATTATGTTTTATATAGATTATATATATAATTTATATAAATTAGAGCTACTCATTTCTTCTTTTTTTATCTTCCCCTCTAAGGTCTGTTTAGCAACATAATTGTAGGGTCAGCAGGGCATAGAATTCTGCCTTTAAGCCTCAAAATTGTATCAATGAATGCAATTGCATCTTGAAAATCTGAGGAAATGAAAGGAAGCAAGCATTTCCCACTTGGATACAGGAGGTAATATACATTAGCATACTCTGGCCACAATTTGCATGTGCAGCAAACCCCTAAGAAATAAGTCAAACAGAGGCCTCTTTAGGAAAAGTTACTCTAAGATCATTCACACTTCCTCTGTTAGGAATTTAAGACCCATATGCAATGATGTAAAATATGCTTATCCCGAAGACAAAAATGAAAACTCTTTTTTTTACTCTAAATTGCTTTCTGGTGACTTGATGGGAAGCCTAGACTGACTGTTCCCCTTGTGGGCAGTGTGAATGGCCCAAAGCTCCAGAGATATTTATTCTGGTGGAACTGGTCATTGAAAACATCTCAGCAAGCTAACAAAGGTGTAATTTGAGCAAGTTCTGGTCTACCCCTCAGGGGTCCACCATCTGCATTGCCTCTTCCTTGTCCAATGAGCCTCATATATTCTCCCTCTCAAGGCTTCCATCTTCTGACTGGCCATCAGCAGTGGTTGCTGTGAGGCTGGCAGCACACCCTCTAACACCCCTTCAAAGGGACAGAGAGAGAAAATCCTCAGCAGGATGAGCACCCAGCAATTCTGACTCCCTCTCTCTTGTTTAAGAACTCCTCAGAGCCCTTGCTGAAGCACTGTGTTGAGCTTTCTGGGGTGTGCAGAGCTGCCAGTCATGAAGACCTGTGCTCCACAATGAGTCAACATGTGGTGGCTTGATATGTACAACCTCTGCCAGCCTCTTGGTGAATGGCTGTAGGTGGACATGGGCTGGACCTCAGCCATCCCAGTGCATGGGATGAATTGGAGAATAGAGTCACTCCAGGGTGGGCCAGAACAGCTCTTTGATTAGTGCCAGAACCCAAAAACTGGGCATTTTTACTGTTGGTAAAAATAGCACTAGAACAACAGCTGGAAATACATTTTACATTAAGGAGCTGATAATCCTTTTTTTTTTTCCTCAGATGTAAGGTGACTAACTTATTGACTCCTGGAAGAACAAATCTTGCTGCAAAGAGGAAAAGTCAATGGTGCTAATTAGCAACAAAGTGGTTTAATTGAATAAAAGTGCTAGGAGAACCTTTGAATACGCTGATCCTTGAGGGCAGAGTCTTTAAATCCTAAGCCAATGAATGTATTAACGAAGAAAAACCGTCACAGAAATTGTGCTAAAATTGATCAATTTATGGACCTTTCCATCAGAAAATGCAACTACAGCTACAAAGCTAGTAAGATTTAAGAAACAGAAGTTTGGCTAGAGGAAACTTCCAATGGGTTTAAAAAGAAAACTTATCTCTCAAAAAATTATTTTCTGTCAACTACCAAAAAAATTCTTTCATGTTCTACTGAAGAAGCAGAGATATTTTTATACTACATAAATTATGGTTTTTATAAGCTTGATTCTATTTTAGTAAATAATATATCAATATCTGTGTTCCTAACTATAGTCAAAGAATGAAAAACATGTTCTGTTTTCTAAAGCATATTAATTTTTTGTCTTTAAAAGATAAAGCATTTTAATCAGCCTGATAGCAATCTTGACAGTAGAATTAAGTTTATGAGTACATTCTGAATCACTATAAAATTCATATTTACTGCTTTTTAAAATTACCTCAATTGCTTATGTTTTTTCCCACAGTATCACCTAGTTTACTCAACTTAAAATGTTAACTATGACAGAATTATGAATTAATTAAGATGGTATCTGATTTTTACTATGATTTCTGTATGCCTCAGGAACAATATTCAGTGAGTTGTTGCAAGGATACTTTTCTGGAAAATAAATGCACCTGTCTTCATGATAGCAAGTCAAAGAGAAAGTTACATTCCTTATTCAGGTGGAGGACTATTCTCCTGACACAAGAAAAGATGTGAAGAGCTACTCTGTACTGTGAGTTTGCTTTTTCAACTGAATTAATAAACTAAAAACATATAATAATAATATAAATATTGTGCAAAAATACATAACAAGCCCCAACAGTTCCAAAACACTGCTTTTCTGACTCTTGACTTAGGATTTTGATACACATACAAAGCCAGTTTTAAGAAAACAGAAGTTGTTTTAGAAGCACTTGGGACCTCACTGACAAGAGGATTCAGACTGAAAGTGATCTACAACTGTACTTCAACCATGGCCACTTGACAAAAGGTAAGAGGTATCTGTGGATAAAGGGAAAGAAGCACTACACATATTCTTGAGCTCCTACATGCTTCACACCAAACTTACTTAGAATGCTGTTGCTAACCATAAAACAAAACAATGCAAAAGTGCTTTAGAGATCTGGACAGCAAGATAAGTACTCTTGGGAACTTCACTGTTTTCCAACAGACTTGTTTCTGACTTTGCATAGTATAAGAATTATATCATGTTGGCAACAGATTAACAGGAAATAAATAGATGGGAAGTTACTTCTCCTTGCTCTGTTTACTTGAAATTAGCTTTTAGAAATGCTTCTTCATGCAAAGCTATTTCTTTAACAAGCTCAGCAAACTATCTTGACGGTTAAGTAACAACTGTGCATGTAATTTGGTATGTTTCCCTAGTGCAGCATTCTGCCTAGCAGGTGAATGGCTATTACTAGAAATGTTGGGGTTTTTCCCTGTTCTATTCAAATGAGCTGAACACTGTAAGGGAAAAACTGAACACATCAGTTACACATTGAATGAACATGAAATGAAATGAACACATTGCTTACCTATTTTTTTCATTAAAAAATACCGTATTTTAATAGATGAAGGAAAAAATTATTGCCCTGTTTGGATTTCAGAGTTACAGGACAGTTGAGGTTGGAAGTATCCTCTGGAGGTCATCTGGTCCAACCCTGTTGCTCAAGTAGGGCCACCTAGAGCCAGTTGCCCAGGACCATGACTGGGTAGCTTTTGAGTATCTCCATGGATGGAGACTTTGCCACCATCTGGGCAACTTGTTCCAATGCAACAGTTATTCTTACGTAGAAAAAGCATTCCAAAGTATCATGTTCAGCATTTACGATATTTTCATTTTAGCCTCAGTGTTGTATTTGAGCAGGAATAGCTATCCACGGTGGGTGCTGGCTGCTGCACAGAGAGCAGAACCATACACTGTGGGGTTTAAGCAGCATCTAGTGGCTAATCTTAGGTAGGCAGTCATCCTATTTAGCTCTATTTTCCCTTAATATATTTAGCATCAGGAAGTAAGGGAAGGGATGCATTCCATCAGTTTTGATAAACATGATCCAAAAGTGTCCTTGCTTTAAAAAAATTCTTTACCTATCACTACCTTTAGTAGCAAACTAAGCAAACTAAGAGAAAAAAGACACTGTACTAATCACACCCTAAAAAATGAAGTGTATTTATCACTGGAGAAAGACTTAAGTATCTTCAGTGAAAGAATGAAGAAATAATTTTCAAATGCATTTTACAAGGCAATTTGTTTTTCATGCAAAATAGCATCATGCCATTCCAGTAAGAGGAGGTATCAAGTGCTCACTCCACTTTTGGAGATGTTGTAAGATAGTTGGAGACCATCTTGTGCACAGCCATCATGAAACGTACCTCAGTGATGGGGAAGGTCATGGAGCAGATCATCCTGTGTGCATCACGTGGCACATGCAGGACAACCAGGGGATCAGGCCCAACAAGCATGGATTTAGGAAAAGCAGGTGCTGCTTGACCAACCTGATCTCCTTATACACTGACCAACTTAGCAGATAAGGGAAGGGCTGTGGATATTGTCTGTCTGGACTTTAGTAAAGCCTTTTACATCATTTCCCACAGCATTCTCCTGGACAAGATGTTTGCTCATGGCTTGGACAGGTGCACTACTCACTGGATAAAAAACTGGCTGGATGGCCAAGTTCAGAGAGTGGTGATGAATGCAGTCATATCCAGCTGGCAGCTGGTCACAAGTGGGGTTCCCTAGGGGCCACTCCTGTTTAATGTCTTTATCAATGATTTGGGTTAAAGGATTGAGTGCCCTCAGTCAGCTTGCAGGTGACACTGAGTGTGATTATTGATCTACTCGAGGGCAGGAAGGGTTTGCAGAGGGAGCTGAACAGACTGGATTGATGGGTTGAGGTCAATTATACAAGTGCAACAAGGCCAGGTACCAGGTGCTGCACTTGGGTCACAGCTGAAAAGGTCTGGGAGTGCTGGTCTACAGCAGCCAAACTTGATCCAGGGTGTGCCCAGGGGGCCGAGAAGGCTGTTGGCATCCTGGCCTGGACCAGCCATGGTGTGGCCAGCAGGAGCAGGGCAGTGACCGTCCCCCTGTCCTGGGCACTGGTGAGGCCACACCTCAGATCCTGTGTTCAGTTCTGGGCCCCTCACTGCAAGAAAGACATTGAGGGGCTGGAGCGTGTCCAGAGAAGGGCAATGGAGCTGGGGAAGGGTCTGGAGCACAAGTGCTGTGAGGAGCAGCTGAGGGAGCTGGGGGTGTTTAGCCTGGAGAAAAGGAGGATTGACATGGCTCTCTACAGCCGCCTGAAAGGAGGTTATAGTGAGGTGAGTCAGTCTCCTCTCCCAGGTAAGAAGTGATAGGGCAAAAGGAAACAGCCTCCAATTGAACTGGGGAGGTTTATAGTGGTTATTAAGAAATATTTCCTTATGGAAAGTGTTGTGAGGCATTGAACAGGCTACTCAGGCAAGTGGTGGAATCACCATCCCTGGAAGTGTTCAGAAAATGTGTAGATTTTGTACTTAGGGACATGGATTGGGGGTGGACTTGGCTGGGTTAATGCTTGTATCTCCATGATCTTTTGCAACTTAAACTCCATGATTGTACAATAAAGGCTTTTTGCCTGTAGTAAGTTTATTGAGTGCTGCACTCTGTCAGGTAAGTGACCAGCATGCAAATCCTTGTAGATCTTGAAGGAATGATTAAAATTACTGTTTCTGGTTGTGTTTTGTAACATGCTCTGCAACTACAGCACTGCAACAGGTTGTATGAGCACTGCTAGACTGCTTCAGTGAAGTCAGCTTGAATTAATGTGTTTGCCTTTCAGCAGTGGTTTAAGTCATTCCCGCAAATACAGCTTTACAGGTCTTTCACTTTTTGGAAGGTTGTAAAAAGTTTCCCAAGGAACCTCTATAAATAAAACTGAAGACATGAGTTGATGCACCTGATGAAGGACAAATTGTGAATGCTCTACAACTTTTATTGAAATAAAGCAAAACACATTTATCTGTTAATTCAAATAAGGGAAAACATCTTAGGGTTTTCAGCACTCAATTCAAAAGAAATTGCTCTAACTTACTGAGAAAGTGGGAGAGGTGTTACAACAGGAGGTAAAAATCAATTTGGGAGAAATCAACTTGCAAATTCTAATACCCACAGAAGCCAGAGGAGGAATACATCACATTCCTCTGGCCCGATTCCAAATAGGGTTACCTGGGTCTAAACTCTCATCTATTTGTTAGTCCAATCTATTTTTGTTTGTCCACAAGCCTTCTGCAGTCAAAAGAAGACCCTATAAAAGTAGTCTTCTGCTTACACCTCCAATACTGATGTGGGTTTAATTTTAGCCTTCAGTATTCCCCAGAAGCTGGAATGCCTGTTTTCCAATTGACAATTAAAAATGAATGTACTTACCCAAGCACTCCAAAGTCAGAAACCCTTAGCAGAAGGAAAATGGACACTTCACAAAAAAATCTTTACTTTCCCCTGGCTTGCCTAGCACATCAGCATCCATGGCACTTAAACCTCCTTCAGTCAAGATGCAAAATTAACATTACCCACCAGGAGATATACTGAAGAGACATTGCCAGGAGCAACAAGGTCAGTTAGAGCAGTGGCAGAGTACTGCAATGAACACTTTCAAAGGCAAACAGACAAACCCAGACTTGTTTTCTGTTTAGGTTAAAGCAAGGGAAAATGTCAATGATTCATGTGCTGCTGAGTGACATACTTAGGGACAATCTCTGTCTAATGTGTAAGAATAGACAGTCACCTGGAGTCATATAGTGAAACTTGCACCATTATCCAGCTGGAGTTATGATATGCAGTGGTCTGTTGCAGTTTTACCTGGTTTTTTTGACTTACATAGTTATGACTAACTGCTTATAAGCTGGATGTTATATTGTACAGCTTTGTATTTCAATTTAATCAAGTGGTTTAGTCTGTTCATTTCTAAAATCTGGACTCTAGTATTGCTAAAAACAAACCCCAACAAAACCAAAAATCTTTCTTCCTTAGGCAATGCTGCATTTTACAGATACAGAAAATATGTATCTTAAAAAAAAAACCCATCTGTGTGATTCAGTACATTGCATAAACAAGTAACGTGATATCTCAGAGGTCTCTCTTCCCCATTAGCCCTGAGACCTCCATTACGCTCCTCCTTTTTCCAGGAGCACCACAAACATCTCCTTTCACCTCAACAATGCCCTTGTCTGATACCCCCTACTTCTTCTGTGGGATTCAAAAGAAATAATTTCATGTATCAGTACCTCTTCCATGAGGAAAGCTAAGAAATTGCACATAATATATCAGAAAATGCATCTTCTATTGCAGTACCAGTATTTTAGTAATCATTTGAATGAATAAAAATGACATGAAAAGCTTTTATTCCATTTCAAAAACTTATAAGGTCATAAAGTTTATAATCATAAACATCAGTGTTTTCATACAAACCAGTGTGGATTCTGAACTTTTGAAGGTACTAAAGACCATTAAGAACTGCCTGAATGCCTATACACAGGTTATATAAATTTTAAATCTTTAAAGAAATTTGCTTCAAATGATGCAAATCTCTTTTCAGGAGTCAATTCATTACATGGCCAGTTACACACATTTTGCATGTGTCACATGGAAGCCACACATAAAATAAGTACTGCACACCTAGTTTTGACTTGCTCTCAGCTTTAAAAATAAATGGCTTCAAAGCTGCTGTTGCAAGTTTACATTAAAATGAGTTTAACAAAAATCCAGTATTAGAATAGTGTGTTGTTTGTTACTATACCCAACACAAAGTATCATCAGTTTTGAGAAGCTCTGAAACTCTGAAGCTCTGAAACTCAAAGATTCTCCCCTTCTCAGTAATTGCCTTGACCAGATAGATGCAGAATCTTACTCTCTTGTTGGACTTTTTTTTTTCTCCTCATTTTTAACTTTAACTCTTGAATGAGAAGTATTCTTCTGGATTGTGGAATGACAAAGATCGATGGCTGAGAAAAATATAAAATGAGATTTACAATTTGCAGCATCAGTGCTCTAAATACTAGGAGCCACTGTGACTGACAGCCAGCAGGATGCTGGTGTAGGCACCTAACTCCTCCTGACACAAGAAAGGGAACAAAGAAATTATCGATGTCACTTCAGGTGTTTTTCTTCTTGATAGGAAAATATTTCTATGTATTATAATTCTGTTGCAGAAAACAAAAATATTTTCATGAGATAAAGTAATCTGTAGCTCTAATTTGTTACAATCTGTAAACATCCCAAGGTGTCTAATCTTAACAGAAATTGACTTATTAAATTCTGCCCAATTTTTGGCCACAGACTAAGTGAGTGACATAACATGAAAGATTAACACAAAATATGGATTTTTGAATAATTTTTAAAGGACAGATGAATGTTTTGACAAGATTTTATTGTGAAACATTGGATTTAGAAAAGGTACAAAATGTCAACGGTCAGATGTGTGCCAGTACAGTATTTCAGTAATCTATACATGTGGACAGCTGAACAGCTTCACTGCAGACTGTGGATTTGGACAAACTATCTAAAACGGGGCTGCAATATTCACAGGCTTAAAATACAGAACTTGAGCCAAAATGGCCATTACTGGTCAATGCTAATCAACATCTGGAAACAGGCTAAAAAACACAATACAGTACAACAATCTCCTCGCAGATCCACGTTTAAAGAACATCAGTTTATAATGTCAATAATCTACAGCTCCAGGACATGATTCTCAGGACTGGAATTCAGTTGGCTAGTTAAGAACTTTAAAAAATTAATGTTAAAATTAAGATTATTTAAGAAAACCCACAGGTATTTAGAAATAAATACTGGGAAACCCCTAAAAATTCTTCTGACTGGGATTTATAAAGTCAATTACTTCTAATATAGAACTTCTGTTTGTTTCTTTAAAATGTCCTGACTGCAGCTTGAACTGATATAATTAAGTAATCTTGATTCAAACATTTCATTTTGCTACGCATTTCTGTATTTTAAAACTCATTTCATTGAACATGGGTCACTGTCAAATGGAAAAAAAAATGACCCAAATACTAATTCTGAATTAATAAAAGTCATAAATTTGTATACTAAAAAAATTAGTAACAACCCCAAAGATAGCAGCATTCTCTACCCTAGTTTAATATGTTTAAAGAGGAGCTTTTATAAACTTACAAAATTGATTTTAGGGTATAAAAATACACATATACAATATGAAACAAGATAGCTCAAGCTTTTCATGTTTTTCAGTAGTCTGTCGCTGCTGGAACTCATTTGAACTATTGAGAAGGTGTTCATAGTTCAGTACCTGGGTGAACAGCCAAAGGCCTATAGACTTTCGTTCTTTAATTAAAAATGTGTAGCTGTTTCTACACAATTAAGCTTGCTGAAATATCAACAGCTACCCTGTTACCTGTCAGTATCCAGAGTTGACTTAAATCTTTACCCACGTAAGTCAACTTCCTTTTATACTGATTCATAACCTACCTTCCTGAACAGATACCTTGGGGTATGCTAAATTATTGTTTAATAGAAATTTCTGAATATGACTCATGTCCATTAGGAGCAGAGCTAAACTTAAACTGATGTAATTTAGAATGCAAATCCACCCAAAACATTAAAACCCACCCTATGACACCACATCCATTCCCTTAATTAATTTCAAGACCATTAGTTTTGGCTACTCTTTTCTCATTGTGTATCTTCAGTAGGGGATGTGAATCTTGCAATTTATTAAGAATCACCATAAGGTACAACCAAATACTTTAAATCAGACAATGGGGAATAAAGGCGTTTCGAACTTTAAATGTGTATCACTAGCTAAGGATGTAACATTGGAGTACAATGTCTGCTATGGAATTTAAATTAGTGCTGTGCCAAATGGGAAAAATATATAAACAAACCACAAAACTCCAGTGTGGTAAAAAAAAAATTTTGTTTTTTGTTCAGGAAGTGTTTGGCATAAGCAGCACTAATAAAATTCTACACCTCACAGACACAAGCTACAAAGGTTATCTAAAGCCAATACTCACTGTCCATCAATCAGCTAGCCAGCTCTTAATGCTGCCTCGAGCACTGCACTAGTCACTTTGATCTTTGTTTCAGATTCCTCTGTACACACATTTATATTTACATAAAACATTTATTAAACATGATTTTAAAACATAAAAACCTTATGTACAAAATACCAACATTCCTATAAATAAACAGTTGGAGAAAGGCACTTGCAAGAAAAGTCTACAGTAAATCTTACAAAAACCACACTGCCTCTGTTACTGTACAATAGATAATCTTTCAGTCAGTCCCTAACACAAGAATGTAAAACACTAATTACTTGTTATAACTAAGAATATAACCGTTACAGTCGTATTTACACATACATATATGCCTCTTTTTAGTTCCACTTGGGAGCACCATGATTTCCGTTCCAAATTTATATTTTCATACAATGTAAAAGAACGTTGCCAGAAACCAGTGTCAGTGTCACTGCAGATTCATAAACTTTTGGCTGACATCAGTGTAGTTTAAAAGACTCATTTGCTACTTTGTAAAAAGTACACCTAGTTTGTTATTGCATGTTGTCCTTTCAGAGAGAGCACTGTTATGTTCTCTATGCAATTGTTTAATACTATTGCTGGCAAAAGGTTTCCAATATCAAAAAAATAAAAACATTCTTCAAGCCAGTTGAAGTATTTCATCTGAACAGTAACTAAAAAATGCTGCATATTAATTATAAAAACATGTAGGAAACATGCCAACTAATCTGGTGTGCAAAAATATTTTTTCCACTACACAGGATTTAAGGGCTTCACAGAATTACTCAAATGTACATTGAGTAGCAAACCCCATAAAGAACCAGTTCCTCAAGGAGATGTGAGGATATTCCCACTTTTATCAAACTTTTTACCCTTTGACAATGCTGCGACCTGTTTGAGCAGTTCTCTGTTTTTGGCCTGCAATACAGATTGAAAATGCATCAGTTACTGAAATAGTAGTGTCATGCACTTTGCATTTATGAACAAATTCTCAAAATGTACATGCTAAGAACATTCAGAGAAGGTAATAATCACGTTTCAAACATCTGTATATTTTTTTGATATGTATATTCTGTCTTCAACAGAGAAAGTAACCACATTCCCCATATTGAAAAATTTAGTATATCCACTATGGCACTGAGTGTCTGTTCAGTCTGTGATTTATAAGGCAACTAATTTAGGCTTTCTTCCTGATAAAGCATGCTTTAGCATGAGACATCCAGCTGTCAATGTGTTAATGCTGAGTTCTTAAATCAGATCCATAGCCCAATGACAGCTGATAAATTGTCAGAGAACAGACACAAAGAATAAACTTTGAGAAAGCATGTGAGGTAAGGCTTTACCTTCTAAAGTTAAAAGAGTGAGTTTGACTCATATGGAGACTATCTGTTGACTGCAGAACTGCTGTACAATGCATCCAAAGTTAAGCATGGCAATGACCACTCATGAACTTGGCACTACTGTATTGGAGTGAACAATCCTGAGCAAACAAGCTGAGTGAACAGCCTGAATATATGATTCCATGCCAAGGATTTCCCAAGTACTGAGAAGCAATTACGCACCTGCAACTGTTCCACAGTTTCCTTGTGAGCTTTCTCCATACTGTTCATCTTTGTCCTCAAGTTAGACTCTTGGTACTGGAAGTCTGCCTTCAATTCTGTCAACTGAAAAACACAGATCCTATGAAGATTCCTTGAACTGCAACAGGGTACATCTTCTAGTAAATATGCGAAATCTTTAGCGAAGGCTCAGGAATCTCAGGAAACACTGTATTTATTTACTATTGCAGTATTGACAGCTCAGCACTTGAGAAGCAGTTTGAAAAGTGTGTATACCTGCTTTATATGGAGAAAGGAACTGTAGTCATATAACCATATTATTTGCTCAGGATTTTGTATAAAAAAGGCTCAAAAAAAAATCCAAATAGAAGACTGGTGATTTATAATGTTTGCTGCTCTTTCAGCTGTGAGATACTTACCACAGCTTTCAGCTACATCTCTCAGTTACATGGTGTGGCAACACCCAAAAAATCTTCCCTACAAAGACAATTAAGAGGATTCTTTTGTGTCCTTTTATGCTACATTTTGTCCTAAGCAGAAGGATAAATATATACAATGTACACATTCCAGATTTACTGGAAATGAAGCCTCTTGGCTAGCAAAGATGCCTGCCATAACAAACCAGAGCATGCCCTCCCTAAAGACTGCTATTGCCAACCTTAGCATGTGTCAAATCACATGTAGTGAAAAGGATATTGTTCAAAAAACCAGTCAATCAAATTGTCAAGTGCAGGCATGTTGCTATGATGGTATATAACTCACTGAATACACACTGCTGCTCAAGGCATGCACTTACAGCTGTTGTAGACTATGGGGCATCCAGTGCAAACCCACATATGTCACATTAAATGTAAAAAAAAAAGACTAGTGGTAGGGTTGCACCACAGTGAAGTATGCAACTAGATGAGCACACACACTACCTGAGAACTTTCACCAAACTGTGGTCCTCTCCTAATAGCGAAGACTCAGGGCCCCATGGTAATGTTGTGGTTTCTCACTACCATTTTGTGCAGAAAGACAAACAAGGCTAGTACTGCAAACAATAAGCACTGATAATGACATGGCTGATACCCTGACTCATAACAGAAAGTGATGAATGAGTATTATCTGTACAGCTGGTGTACTGAGATGTTTTTGTTGCCATGCTATAAAATTCAGAGGTTTTACCTTTGGAGCATTCAAAACTGTTCAAATGCTGTCCCTTCAAAGGACCTTAACCGGAATCTCCCACAGGTATGGCTCAGGCTTTTCACCCAGTACATGTCTTTGAATTTACTATCTCAAAATTTAAAAAAAATCTGCAGTATGTTCATCTGTATATGTTGTAATTTTTTCTGCTATGCAAACACTGTACAATGTGTTCAGCTATTCTCCTCCCTGCAGCAGCTGAAAAAGTAAGTGAAATTCTGAAAGTGAGGACTTCATGCCTGAAGGAGACTAAGTTCAAAGAACTCTGAAGTCAAATAGTTTTAGCAGTGGGGATATTAAAATCACTAGATGCTCACCCTACGGAAACAGTCAAACAGGACAAAACAAGTCACTGCAGTGGTTATGCAGATGTAGGTGACATTTCCTTACCTACCACTTTTGTTAGCTTTGCCCAGTAGATTAAAAATAGAAAGAGATAAGTGAATTTCCTACTGACTCATGATCTTCTCCTGGCTTTATAAGAGAGAGATCAGAGCCTAATGTCCATCCTTTGAAGAAAATTCCTAAAGAGAACCCATGAGAGACTGTTCAGCTCTTTCACATTGAACACTTAAAGGCTTGAAATAGGAGGTACTTCCAACCAAGGTATATTTTAATAGTGACATAAATGAAAATAGGTTCAATGTCCTTTACAAAACACAACTAAGTGTAGAAATGAAGATACTGAACTATAGTTTAAAAGTGGAAGCCTTTTCCTTTCAGTATAAATGTGTCTTTCTTAACCATCAATGTTTGGTAGGCCACGATGCATTCACAAGCAAAATTTTACTTGAAAATATAATAAATTTGTTTGGAATAAAATTCCATAACCTACTTAATCCTGAACAGACATTGTAGAGCCACTGTTACAGTGTCCTAAAAGCATCTAGTTATCCAGATTGCAGAGAAATAAAGTAAATGCAAATCAAAGTGTATATTTGTTGTTATTTCTCTTTTCTTGTTAGTCATTAGTTTGTTTGAAGGGTGAATCTTCTGTCAGAGTTTTGCTGCAGTCACTTGGGCCTGACAATTTTGCTTAACTTTTGTTATTGACAGCCACTTAATCCAAGTGGCTTTTCTTCTAGTCTCTGACTAGCCACAAAGACTTGACAACCCACAGTACACATGCTTACCAATCCTACAAAAACAAACCACTTAATTTTCATACACTACAAATGTAAATTTGGACATCAAGTTATTATGCCTAGAGTTACTTTTGTTTAAAAGTAAATAAAAATGATGCTAAACTCAGAATGGTTACTAATCTGCCATTACTCAGTTAGGAGCATGTAAAATATGCAAATCACTGTCTGGTATTTTATCCATGACCTCTTATCCTGAGTAACAGGCTAATTTCTTCAGGGCTGAAGTGAGGTATGATGAATTACTCTTTGACTTAGAGACAAAATATATTCATGATACAAGAATCCAAAAGTTTTCCTTTAAATGTTAAGATCTGATTAGCTGCTATATAAACAATTGTATCTGCCTTTGTTTTATCCTATTGTTTTGACATTTTTAGGAGACTACAAAACAGAAAGCAAAATTTTAAAGTTCTTATTAAGCAGGTGTAATTTTTACCTTTTTATCTTTCTCTAAAATAGTCTGATCTCTTTGCTGCAGAAGACGTTTAAGTGACATTACTTCTTCTTTCAGCTGACTTATGAGGACAAAGTTGTCAGTTCCTCCACTGTCTGCAGACTGATTTATAGAGCTACTAAAAATGAGAAACAATAGTTACTTACAGTATCGAAAGAAAAAAAGAAAAACACTTTTTAAAAAATTTCAAATTCAAAAATTAATAATTCCATTAACATCCTTAAGGACTAATGCAAAAAAAGTATGTACCTGACAGAAATGGATGCAACTGGCAAATTACCTTACTAATGGCACACATTACATACACCTGCAGAAATATAATTCAGTATTAGCTTTGAGGGGGACAAATACCTTTTGACTGAAGCAGCCACTTTTAACTTTTATTCTGACCATTTGGCCAGAGACAGAATAAAGATTCAGTCTCCCACATTAAGGTTCAAAAGAATTCTCTAGATACTGGGTCAGCTTAAAGCAGCAGGTTCTACCCTGCATCTAACCGATAAAATAACACCCCATGTGAGGGAATAACATTGTGTTGATAACTGTTACATTGTGCATAAGCTTTGTTTAATTTTGCCCCAAACAGCTTAAAAGCAGGAAAATAATGCTGGTTTTCTGCTAATAAAGTAACTTAATTGACTAACAGCACTCAGATGCCACCCAATAATCCATCTGGCAGGACACAAATTTCACATCCCTCATTCTTCAGACAAAGAAAGAAATGCAACTGGCCACAAATCAGTGCTCTTTTTGGTTGAAATGGCGCAGCTTTACAAAAATGCAACTTTACCTATCTCCATTTGATGGCTTGGATTCCAGTTTGGGTTTTTTCTTTGGAGTTTCATTCTGAATAGCTGCAGAGGATTTATGGCTGAAATCAAACAAAATGTAAACCTAAAGCCTCATACTATGCAACTCTCTAATATCACCATTTGGTACATGTGAAAAAACTAACTCATGCTCCTAGGTGGAATGCTAGAGACTAGCCAGAAATGCAAGAAAAAAGAACTTCTTTAAATGGAACTGCAAGATGAATTAAAAGAAAATTAATAAATAATATGATATTTACCTCTGTTTCCATAGTCCCTGATCTTGCTCTGGACTCAGATTGCTGATTCTGAAATATGTGAAATGTACTTGGTAACTGATCAAACACGCCACTACTTGTAAGTTTATGTGAATGATATCTGTACTTGAGAAAAATCCTTCCCCCCTTTTTACTCCTAATACAGTGAGTATTTATGAGTTTTCAGTTGGACACTGAAGTTCCTGACCATGCTTTAGTATGTCAGGATGCTATAAAAGTATTTCTTGGCTAATTATCTACACTATTACAAGTCACAAGGGGTAGACCTCAAGACTGATGGCTAAACCTTTTTGCTGACACCTCCCAATTTTTGTGAACTTTGTCCTGTAAATCTTGTACTCAGCAAGCTGGTCTTAAGCAGCTCTCCTGGGATTCCCATACTGCCATATAAATACCACCTGAAGTGGTGCTCAATTGGTGCCGTAAGAGTAGAGTTAAGTTTTGGATGCCTGGAAATAACTGCTTCTCAGGTGTAACCATTTGCTTTCAATTGTTTCAAAAGGGAGAATTAAAGAACACTGATATAGGAATGGTAGAATGTAGAAGATTGCACTGAGCGAAACAGTTCAAAGAACCTGTATTTCTATGTCATTACCTCTATTGTCTGATCTTAACAATAACCAAAATGGACAGGGAAAAAGAGTCATACTAATTGGACCAGAAGCAATGGGCCCGTGGCAGTCTACAGAAAAAAAAAAGGGTGGGAAAGCAGGAACATTGTGATCTGTATCTATATGCGTACTGTTATAACTCTTGAGTATATCAGAAGCTCTGTTCCATAGTAAAGAGCTATTTTTTTTATTTAATCCTTACTATACTTGTGCCAAATGTATTAAATTAGATTTAATTTTCTGTAATTCAATTTTCAGGAGAGATTTGAAAGAACAGGAACAGCGCAATAACTCTATGCATGACAAGAATAATTTATTTCTTCAAATTCCTAAAACACCAAATCTTACTTTTCTCTTTTTTAAAGTGAAAGCATGGGCTTTTTTCTTTTACTCATTACCAGTATAATTTCATCTTAGTTTGCTTCTATCTTAAAGTCACAATTAGACAGGCAAGTTTCAGACAAGATGAAAAATTATAAGCACTAGAAATGTGAAGTTTAGAAGGAAAGTGTCTGTGTGTCTGGGATCAAGGTCATTACCATTGCAGATATAGTATTTAGTATCAAACACAAAAAAATAAGTAGTTCTGAAGTTATGCTGCCATGAATCTATCAACAAAAATAAGACTCACAACTACTATTATAGCAGCACAAAATCCCAAATGAATTCTGGGGTTTATGACAAATACATTTGGTATGTACATTAAGCTTGGTAGGCTGTTTATGCTATGGCCAGAGATGATGTGTTGAAAAACGTTGCAGAAAATGGGACAAAACTATGTGAAAGGTTATTAGAGTGACAGTAACTGAACTGACAGTCTTACGCCCCTACGTCTGTATCACAGCCACTCCCAAGCTGCCTACTCCAGCAAGACTTGATTATAAAAGCTGGCAAAGAGGTACAAACTGGTCCTAGACTGAAGGTAATCCCACACTGTTGTTTCTGCTTCTCCTCATAACTGTGAGTATTTGTACACAAATAAGTCAGGGTGAAGCAAGTTAGGATGAGGATTCTCACTGCTAATACACACCTTTGGCAAATGCATGTAAAATAGCAGAAATAGCAGTTACCACACAGCAGCCAAGAAACCCAAATACAAGTTTACCCTCAAGAAACTTGTTTCTGTAGCCATTCCATGAGCCTTTTCCCTAAACTTGTTACCAATTTTAACATCAACTAGTTTGACAATCACTGAGAATTCCTTTTTTTAATTAACTACCTTCATTCAAACTCTAAGAATCCAAGGATTTTGACAGACCATGAGAGCAATGCTCTGCTAGTGCTTTTGACAGCATGTTCTAAATAGTTTTTCTTACTATCTCAGTACAAACAGAACACAGAAGATGAAGAGCTACCAACAACTATTTTAATTTTTGAAATACTTACTTATGATGACTGCTGCTGTGACGATGATGATGGTGGTGATGGTGGTGGTGTTTTGAATGATGCTGGTCTTTCTCAGTAAGAGATGAGGATGAGGAGTTAGAATGTGAAGATCCCAGGCTCTTCCTCTGTTCTTTTGTCTTCTGTAGCACTCTCTTGTAGGACAGTGTGCAGAGCCAACACAACAACTTTCCATCAACCTTTTGAGAAATAATTCAAGTTTTATTTCCAAGTACATTGCAACATTTGCAAGGAGATTTTGTTTCACTTCATCCATTATCTTTGGGAAAAACAGACATCTTTGGTATGAAACATCACTATTGTATCTCTAACATATGCAAGTTTCTTTTAGTGAAGTGAATCTTATTCCACTTGTCATTTTAAGTTATGCTACAAAGGGTTGTAGAAATTTTTGGACCTGCTCTACATAGCAGAAATAACAATAACTTTTAAAAGGACAAGCCTTTTTTTGTATAGACACCATGTGCCCTCTCTCAACCTATCATACTGCAGGCAGAATCAAGATGTCCAACCAATGTGTTCCTTGTACCAAGTAAACTCTTCTGTAAAAACAGCATTATTCTTGGGTTCAGTCAAGAGGCTTTTGAGGTAATTTTCTCAGCACCTTCTGGAATGAGAAAGTGGCACTTACCAAAGCTATTTAACAAAACTGAACACAAAGAGCTGCTCAGAAAAGCCTGCCTTTCTGGCGCTCTACTTAAAGGCAAGACAGGGAAATGAGGTAAAGTGACAGATTCAAGTTATGAACATACATGAGATACAATGGATAGGAAAATAAAAGTAAAATAAACATTAAAACATGAGGAACTGTTGAGTTGCTTAACTTCTGTTCCCCAGATACAACTGCCTGCTAACACTTATGCCTACTTTTAGAAAGAGTGATTTAATTAAAAATTAGCTCAGTAGCTAAAATAACAATTGAAAGTTACAAAATTTAATTCAAATATTGTAAAGCACAGATCAGCAACTTTAATCTAGTATTACAGAACTTAAGACACATTCCTGATAATCTTTCTCCTCAGAAGGAGGAACACTATTGTCAGCCTAAGCCATGACAGATGTGCAACAAAGCCTACCTTCCTTCTTCCCTCCTCTTTTCGATCAAAAGCACATTGCTGTTTGCACTGCTCACAGGTCTGAGGCGGGCCATACTTCTTCTCTGAGTTGGTGCAACGCTGGCATTTTGTGCCAATAAATGCTGCAATAATGTTACAATACTGACAAGGCTTGGGCTGAAAAAAAAAAAGTTGAACTGAAGACAATACATTTGTATTTTCAGTAATGAACATAAGTATTTCAATTCACACAATGATGCTTCAAAACTAGCAGGGCTTCAAATGACCTGCCTTAAAGAACTTTTTTCCTACCATTTGTATATTCAGTACTAAACTTTTCCCCTAAAATGAAGCTTCTTCAGGGGTTAAAACCAGCCTGGACTTTCCATGAAAACCCAGACACAATAAAAGGAACACACACACCTATCTGGTTACTAACCTCTACACCTACTGCTTGTTATTTTTTAAGTATGTTGACATTTTCTGTTTTATTACACTGCTTAAGAAATTATTTAGAGAACTTTAAAAGAAGAGTAACCAAGTGAATTTTTTTTAGACTGGAAGTTTCTGATGGCAGAGTTTCCCTCTCCTTTGCACAGCTCAGGGATTCAATAACTCAACAGTTCCAAGATTAGTATCCTAATCCCTGCAATTCTGCAGGAAACTTAAAAAACAAAACAAACAAAAAAAAGGCCCTCGACCAAACAAAAACAAAGTTCAGAATTTATCCAATCTGAACTATCAGGTCAAGTTATCAACTTTTATATCATACGCTCAACTAGACTAATACAGAGCTGAAAAATAAAATTTATGTCAGTTGTCACAGGTTAGAAATGGCTGATTGTCTTCAGTGCAGTTCAGTTTTTGATGAACTACTGATAAAATCGTTGCTGGGTCTGTACTGCAATTAATTTTGCTGTATTGTAAGCTATTGAAAACATTTCTTTGTTCAGTTTACATACATAGACACAAAGTATCTGACTACATACCAACAGCTATTACGTTTCTCATATAAGTTGAATTTCAACTAATATGGTTTATGTCAAGTATAGGGAAGTAATGCCTTTTTGTTTTGCAACAAATTATCTTGATACCTCTTAAAGACTGGTATCTGCCGGGTGGCTCAGATACAATGTGTGCATTTACATAATAGAAAAGCTATTCTAAACAGAACCAAAGCTAAAATTCAATATGAGAAAATGTAAAGTAACATGAATCCAGATAATATTTGTACTTATTAGCCTAACATGATTAACATGCATTTTTTTAAGACTTACATAATATAAAGTATGTGGCATTACTAGATTTTCACATGTACCACTCGTTAAGAACAAGAGCTAATGGTCTTCTTGCCATGAAGCATGTGCTTATGAGAATATAGGTATAACTGAACGTGAGTGGCATGAAATAACATTGCTTTGTCACAAATAGCTATACTGAAATTATTCTTAACTGTTAAGCTACATATATATTACCCAAATGGATTTAAATTTGGGAAAAAAAACAGTAACGCACAGAGGAAATCAAGAGATGTTAGTCTTTTTCATCATCTTTCTGGATGGCAATCTATAGTATGGGATTTTTTTGGGTGGGGGGTTTTTCTCAAAAGAAAATAAGAAGATTAGTTGCAAGAGAACTTTGTTTTCAGTTTGAAGCACAAACAAGCTCAATTTCAGCATTAAGAACCAAGTAACTACTCACCGTTCCAAACTGCTTCACGTTTTGGGCACATTTCTTGCATATTGTGTTGGTTTTGCTAAAGAGATAAAATGGCACAACACTGAATTAGGTGACAAACACGCACTTTGACATTCTTCCCACGCAATTAATTGCAAGCAGAATCAGAGAAGAGTCGGGATGGAAGGGATCTCCAGTCCAATCCCCCTGCCAAGGCAGAGTCACCTTGAGCATGTGACACAGGAACGTGTCCAGGCGGATCCTGAATGTCTCCAGAGAGGGAGACCCCATCACCTCCCTGGGCAGCCTGTTCAGTGCTCTGCCGCCCTCAGTGTAAATAAGTTCTTCCACACGTGGAGGTGAAACTTCTTGTGTTTTAGTTTATGGCCCTGCTCCTCGTCCTGTCGCTGGACACCACGGACAAGAGCCTGGCACCACCTTCTTGGCACCCGCCTTGGAGATATTTATATGCATTGATGAGATCCCCTCTCAGCCTGCTCCTCTCCGGACCCGCCAGGCCCAGCCCCTGCCACCGCGCTCGGCCCGAGCAGCCGCCCGCCGTACCTCTCCTGCTGGAACTCGGAGCGGCAGTAGGTGCACTTCACGATGGGGTGGGCGATGCGGCACTCCTGCGGGGGAAGCGCCGCGTTACTGCCCGGCCGAGCCCCGGCCCGCGCTCCGCCCCCGCCCGCCGCCCCGCCAACAGCCCCGGCCGCGGCCGCCCCGCCGCCGCCGCACCTTGCACAGCTGCTGGCCCTGGGAGAGCTCCTCGAACGGGTACCGCTGATTGCACTTGGTGCAGGCATAAAGCGCCGGGGCGGCCGCCGCGCCCGCCGCCGCCATCCGGCGGGGCGGACACGGGCGGGCCGAGGGAGGGGAATGGGGAGGTGCCGCGGGGGCGAGGGACGGAGCGGCCGCCGGGGCCGCCGAGGAGGAGCCGCCGCCGCCGCCGCCCCCGTCCCGGTGCCGCTCCCGCCGGTGCCGCCCTGGGCCCCGCGCGCCGCCCGCCCGCGTCCCCCTTGTGTCGGCGGCAGCGGCGTCACCCCGCGCGCGCCCCCCGCCCTTCCCTCCCTCCGCCCCGGGCCCGGGCTCGCGCTGCGCCCGCGCAGCCAATCGCCGCCCCGCGCCAAACCTGCCTTCGAACGCCGCCGCCCAATCGCCGCCCCCGCCGGCCCCGCCGCCGCCAATCCCGCCGCGGGCGCCCTGCCCTGCGCCGGGCGGTGGCGCCGTCGCTGCTCTGCGATTGGCCGAGGCGCGGGGGCTCCCTCTGACAAAGGCCGGCCTCTTCCGCCCTCCTCCCTCCGCGCGTGCCCACCCACCGCCCCCCGCCCGCGCGCCTCGCTTCAGGGGCCCGCCCGCAGCCCGTCCCTCTCGATTGGCTGAGCGGCGCCCACGCTCTTCTTTTATTGGACAGCTGTCGTGTCACTCAATCCTGAGAGGAAGTCGGGGCGGGACTTAGACCCAATCCTCCCTTCTCATTGGCAGGCTGGGATGGCAGTCAAGCGAGCCGCCGCGCGGGTGCCGTGCCTTAAAGTGACATGGGCTGGCGGGCTCCCTCACGGCCGACATGGCGACGGCGGCGGCTGAGCGCGGCCATCAGCACACGGTAAGGCTCAGAGCGGGGCCCCCGCAGTGAGGGGCTGGACGGGCGGGAGGCTTGTGAATTCCGGGAGAGAGCGGCCGGGAAGTGCAGGGCTGGCGGCTTGCCTGCCCCCAACGTGCCGGGAGCCGTATAGGCTGTGGAAGCTGCTTGTCTGTTAAGTGATATATATAATACATATATTATATTTTTTTATATATATGTGCGTGTGTGTGTATATCTACACGTGTATAGGTGTTTATGTGTCTATGTACGTGTGTGTGTGTACATACGTATATTTGTGTGCGTATATGTATGTATGTGTGTTTATATATATGCGTGTATATATCTATATATCTATATTTATGCATAAACCCATGATGCATGCACACACGTTTTCTAACGCGGCAGGAAAAAAGATACTCTGCTATTGGAGCCAGCCCTCTTGCTGTCCCCATACCAGTGCCTGGAGATCCTGTTTGCAAGTGAATGGGAATAAAGTGTTGAATTTGGTTTGTTCTCAGAAATAACCTGGGGCCGTGCCTTCGGAAAGACCTGCTCGGCGGGCAGGCAGGCTCGGACCCTGTCTGTGCCGTGCTGGGGCAGCCGGGCGAGCACGGCAAGCCCAGAGCTCCCAGCGCAGAGCTGGCGGCGGGTTGCGCGTCTGGTTGTTTCTCTTTGTCAGATGGAAACGCTGCCTTCAGCTGAGGCTGAGCTTTAGTAGGTACCTGTGCCCTCAGGCGTGTGTGGGAGCACCTGGCGGATTGGGACAGGGAACCAGAATTTCCGTGTCCGCGTTGCTCCCAAGGCGCTGAATGTGGAGGAGCAGCGGGACACGTGGCGCAGCTGGTGACAGGTGACACGGGGAAGGAGCCTGTGCTGAGCTCTGTGGACGGAGGCTGGCTGCCTACACCAGGCTGACGCCTCAAACAGATTCCCAGCTGGGGTTCTTGTTAGAAGTTTTGGCGTGATGTTTGTAGCTTTCTGCAATTAGTTGCCTTTTTAGTTGCTTTTCCTTGCTTCGGCTTTTTTTTTTTTTTTTTTTTTTGTGGGAAACTGTGTCTTACTTGTGCTTTGGAGGAGCAGAAATGGTGAAAAGGCTGCAGTGCGGTGGTCTGCACCAAATGGGAGATTGCTTTTGTGGGGATTCATGGTTTGGCGTCTCACTGGCTGGAGGGTGAGCACCCATGGTAGGATTCTCCCCTGTGTGTCTCCTGCCCTCCAGTGTGCTCCCATAATTACACCTGGGCCAGCAAGAGGAATTTGAGGACTCCTCCTCTCTCTTTCCTGACTGGAATTGTTTCTAGCATGTCTGGAGAAGGATGCCAGAAGACTTGTTTTAGTCTTCAGTATGTAAATGTAGACTGTTTAATCAATTTAATTAGCCAAACAAAACTTTTGAGGTAAAAAGTTGCCCACTATAGACTTTCTGTATGTGTTCAAAAAAAGAAACAAACCCTAACTTTATATTTTTCTGAACTCCGAAAGTAGTTGCTTTCAATACATCTGGCACTCTATGGCAGATAGTTGACAAAAATTACTGTTTTGTGCCAACATTTTTTCTTCCCCATTTGATGTAATTGCTTAACTAAGTTAACTTTTTTAACATCTGCTTTTAACTAGAGATGTTATTGAAATGTAGACTGCTTCTGGCTCAGTCTGTATCAGGGAGGCACAGCCAGTGCTTTGGCCTGTGGGTGATAGGGACTGTCCTTCCTTCCCCACTTTCCTAGTACTGCAGTAATGAGGGAGAATAGGCTGCTAATTGAGTTTGTCCCTCCAAAATTACTACGAAAGTAACTGGGTGCTTGGATGTTTTATAATCACTACATTCACTATCTCATTATTTTGGATTTTTTTTCTCATTCCCTACATAATTTTTCTAGGTTTGCTTTTTTTTTTTAAACCAAGTGCAAACACTACTGTGTGTTACTTAAAGCATTGCCAGGTGTCAATTTGTTTTTCTTTTCTGGTTGATGTTTTTCTTTTCCCAGATGAGAACTGGCAGTAGCACCCATTCTAATTTAATCCCTTTTAAAAAAACTTCCTGTATGAGTTTGTGTCTTCCCCCCCACCCCGCTGTGTTCAGAGGTTCGGGAGGTCCCTGTGTGTTGATGATGTGTTATCTCTGGTCTGTGTTTTTAATGTTCCCTTCTTTCTGTTTGAGTAGGCAGCTGATATGCAGCTGTGAAAGCCATGAATTTTGGAAAACAGTGTTCTCAGACCTGTGGAGATAAAACGTGCTCAGCTCACTGTTATGTAATAGGGTGCACTTGGCTCCTTGTAAGGCTGTTAAGCTTCTTCATTTACTACTCTGAGGCTTTAGTGTGGCTTAAGGAAGGAAAGACTGTGAGGAGTACCCTGAAAGAGAGGAGATGTAGTTAGCAAACATGTCCTAGCTGAGATTCAGAACAAATATATAGAGCTCCCTGATTTTTTTTTCACAATTTTCCTGAGCATCAGAGCGTGATATTCTGTGAGACTTTCCAAGAGCAGGAACAAATTTAAATGACTTTTAATGACTTGAGAGACAGGGCAGAAGAGCAGAGAATGGCTGTGATGTTTGAGCTTTGTGGTGGGAAATTCCTTGATGCTGTTTCGTAAACTTTCCCAAAATATTCAGTCAGCTTATTTAAAGTCTCTATTTATGAAACTGAATATAAAATATAATACATATTAAATATAATATATATTTAATGAATATTAAAAAGCTACTCTTTTGCTTAAAAATAGATAAGAAAAATATATGTGGTAGCAAATTGTTATTTAGACTGAAAAAAAGAACTATTGCCTATGTAATAGATTATATTCCAGCACAATTTTTTTCACTACTATTGGAAGCAGGTATCTGTTCTGACTATTATACTATTCAAATTGCTATTACAAGTTACTATTACTGACTTAAAATTAGTGCCTGTTCCCTGCATCCAGGTGGAATTTAGAAGAGATGTAACTAGTAAAAAGCTTCAATTTGCTTTGCTTTCTGTGACTTTGGTGCTCCAGGGTTTTGAGTACACCAGCATTTTCTTTCAGTTAATCTGCTGTTGGCTGGAAAAATGATACTAATGTCAGTAAAAATGAGCTGAAGAATTCCTTTACTTTGGTGTTTTTATGTTAGTTACATTTAATTCTCAGACAAGACTTTACATGTAAAGACATAAAAAATTACAGTGACATCTAGAAGGATTGTGATGCTGTCAGCCCTACTTTGGTTTCAAACTTCCACTTTTTCTTTTGACTGTTTCATGGGGTACCTTCGGTTTGAATCAATAGCAGACAGGATATTGATATTTGAATCGATAGTCACTGTTTGGGTTGCTGAGGCTTATGTTGCTGCTGTTCCTGTACTGCCTGCTGCAGAAGTGCTGTGTTTTGCTTGGTTCATTTTTACTCCCATCATTTGGTCGTAGTTTTCTGTGCTCATCAATGCCCTATCCTGTAATGCTGATGGCATTTTGATGTTAGCACCTAACCGGCTTTTGATCACATGGATTCGTGTGTTCTGGTTAGACTTGTGAGGCTGTTGAGTGTAAAACAGTGTGTTTATGCATAAAACACCTGTTCAAAATAGTTTTATTAAAATATTCTTGATTAGGGATTAGCGTTTTAATTCACTTTTCTGTGGTAGCAAATATGTGTGCAAATGCAGTCCTTTTTAAAAAAGCCATTATGTGTAGGAAAATGTTACAAATGCAAATTGCAAAGCAGTCAAAACTGTGCTTAGAAAAACCAATTGATACATTCAGAGTAGTTAGGATCCTAATTTTCTTGCTCACAATGTATCACTTCATCTATAAGAAGAAATCAACTGTGTATGAGTTTTAAATAACTTTAAAAATTTTTTTAGATTTTTCCCCCGTATTTGGCTCCTTGTAATGCATTTTGGGCTGTTGTGTAATTTGCTATGAGATACTTAATACTTTCTGTATTTTGGTCATGATATGCTCCCAATGATTGGTATTTGCAAAAGCATGAAAACACCTTGCCAAGATCAGTGAGTGCTGATTTGACTTACTGATGAAGGGGGAAGCTGTAGGAGCTTTGCATCTGCCTGCAGCCCATCTTTCTTAGGTTGCCTTTGAATTCTGTCACTGAAATGTTTAGTGATGGGTGCAGTTGAGAGAAGTTAAAAATAAGTATTTCATTTAATTTGCATACACAAATTGTAAAGCTTAGGCAAAGTAGACAGTTTTTGAAACTCTATGGTTTTTCGAAACCATAAACACACTATTCTGCCACATCTCCTCTATTTAGAAGAGCATCTTCCCAGCTAGGTGGTCCAACATCCAAAGCACAGCAGGTGTTTGCAAAATTGGTGCAGACTGTTGGGAAATCCATGATCTCTATAGCCACATTTTTCAGAAAAGTCTGGAGCTGATTTAAGAATACATTACTGCTTAGAGGCAGGAGTACTTTCCTGACTGTGATATGCTGGTTTTCCTCTGCTGATACCACTAATCAAGTGTAGCAAAAAGTAATCTGGATGTGAAGTTCCATCTACTAATGGAAAGATAAGGAAGATGAAGTGAGTGGAGTTAGAGGGATTGGGACTCTTACCTCACTTTCTCAGCTGCAGTGTATCCTGTGCCCCATGTGCAGTCAGTGAGCTCTCGTGTTAGATCAGGGGGTGTAGAACCACAGTCTTGGGTGTGCCTTATCAGGTTTTGCCACTTTAGTGCAGTATCTTGTGCAGTAAATGTAACCAGTAATTAAGGAGGCAGTTGTTTTCCAGCTGATTGTGGATTGCCTTCTCCCAGTAAGCAGTAGACAGTACAAATAAATGGAAAACAAAGGTGTAAATCAGAAAGTTGTATGGGAAAGGTGTTCTTCTGTTTGCCAATTTTTAGTGGAGGGGGAGTTGGATGTAAAAATGACACATCCAAAGGCTATAAAGAAGGAAGTACAGCTTTTGAGATACGAGTCTCCTGTAGCAGTACTTCTGCACATCATCTGATAGAATCTTGCTTTATGTTTTTTGTGTGACAAAGAAACAAATGTGCTGAATAACAGCTTTATTTTGTTTTCAGGATGATCTGCACAAAACTCATAACTCTACATCAGCCACAGATGGACTCTCTTCAGCTTCATTTATAGAATATCCAAAGCACAAGCCATTTATTAATTCGGATTTGCAGCGTTCCCCGTGGAAACCAGTAATTCCATATCCTGAAAGCAACAGCAGAGGTAATAGTTCAGCAAAGTTGTTTTCTTACATGTTTCCAAATCGTCATAAAATACTCTCCACATGTATGAGGGTTGCAGTCTTTTTATCCTTTTATCAATTCCCAGTGATGTCCAGGTCACCTGTTTTGTAGGTCCTTGGCACTTCTCTTTCCAAAGAACACCTGATGATAAAAGTCATCTTACAGATGGAGAAAGATGCTCCTCTTTGGTAGTAGAGAATTGTAAAATTGTCTGAGTACTTTGTGAAATTGTACTGACGTGTTTTCTTTGTCCCTTCTTCAGTCTTCCTCTCCTTCAACCTTTCCTCATGAGTCTATAGCTGAGTTAGAAGTAAGGAGACTTTAGTCCCCAGAATAGTTTGGAGCAAAGGAAGAGGTTTGGTCCTGTTAGAATTGGAAGGCTTGTCATGGATGAAGGGTGTGTTGTGAGTATTTATGGTATCAGTGAAGATTTAAAGGATACAGAGACAGTTTCAGCAAAGTACTGAACTGAGAGCTCACAACACTGAAAAGGGAGGTAATTTTACTCCCATTTATTCTTCTTGTTTCTAGACTGTTCCTTCTCTCTCCTTTCCCACTCTGGTCCTGATGCTCATCTCCATATAAACAGATTTGCCTCAGATTTGGACATGAACAAAAAACCTGTTCTTGGTTCATTTTCTGTTGTTTTAGTGAATTAGCTTGTTGTGTAGTGAGACTAACTCCAGAGCTGCCTTGGGTTACACACAGGGTGCATCATGAGGAGTTGGAGGACCAGAGCAGGACCCATCCTCTGAAGAGCTGTTTGGCTCAGGGTCATTGCAGAAAGGCACCCTTCAACACTGGAGTGTTATGGAGTCTTAAGGGCATGAACTACTTCATATTTTTTCCTTATAGGGAGAAAAATGGGATATGTTTAAGATGAACCCTAATATTACCCAAACTAAGTAAAAAATCAGGATGATAGGCTCAAGTCCCTCTTCCAGTAACACAATTCATGTCTGAGTTACTAGGGACTTGTGTGTTAATGACTTAGAAGGTGAAATCTCAGTTCTTGCAGCACTGTTTAAAATGCAGTATATATTCTCAAGGCCATCAGTTTTGAGAGTGCTGTTGACACAAAACTAAAACAATCTTTACAGATGAGAAATTGGATGTGCAGGAAAGAGCTTCCTTATGAATTACTGATGCAGGTGTATTTTAGTAGAGTGTGCTCCGTGTTGCATTCACAATAAAGTTTTGACTTCCAAGTTTTCCCTTGGCAATTTTTTTTTTTCTAACGGTGACTCTGCCAACTCTGAAATAAGGATGGGTGGTGGAAGACAATCAGATAAATTATATCCCTTTTTAAAAACCAGCAAATATTTTTATTTTCAAAAAATGTTCAAATGAAGTGCAAGTGAATGTGAATATGTACTGAAAGTTGAATCCAACACATGGATGATCCAGTATCTTTCTCTTTTTGCATAGCTTTTAAAAATGCAGAAATGTTCTGGAGTGTATACTTTAGTAAATTTAAGGATATGGGAATTAATTTCAAATGGCAAAATTGATTTGTTGGTTCTTGAGGGTCCTTATTGCTCCTCCCATTCCCCATATTAAATAAATTTTACTGAAAAATCCTGAAATTAAGTATAGTAAATTCCGTTTATTGTGTGTTTAATGTCTTTGTGTTGTGTATGTGTGTCAGCTTGCACAGTTGGCTTTAATACTCTAACAGGAATGACTGAATGATACTTGGTCTGTTGGGTTTCACCTTTATTCACTGCTTGAGTTGCTTCATTGCTGTATTTTGTTAGTCATTATTGTGTAAATACAGAGATTTCAATGTAGCTTTTAAATTGGCAAATAGGGCCAAATTATCAATAACTTCCTCTTATCTGTGACTGCTGTTGCTACCTACTTATGTACTTAACAGCTTTGCATTGATGTGATACTCTCATGTGCTGTTACTCATTTCAAGATTTGATGAATTTTTACTCTGGAATCTTCATTCTGATAATTATTTTTCCTTTTTAATTTTTTTAATTCTATTTTTGGTGATCTGATGCACAAACCAATATGCAGTGCCAACTCTTCTAGTGCTCAAGCATTCTATATTAAAAGTACATTTTCTCTCTGGAGTGGATTTAAGCACAAAGGAGTGGGCTGATGTGACCTTGCAGATTAGTCTGCTATTTGAGCTGTGTGTACAGGTGTTCTTATGTTTAACTTTAGCAGCACTGTACAGGGGAAAGGACTTGTGGTTATGGTTGCCTTCACAGAATTAAACAGCCCAGCTAAGAGATGTAATACATCAGATTATCAGCAGATGGTCTAATTGCAAGGTGATGTGAGTTCTATTACAGCTGCTTTTCTTTTTGTGGTGAAGAATATAGAACAGCTTTGTTTAATAACTGCTAAAGCTGGGAGTGCAGCAGAAAGGGAAAGTGGCTCAGGACAAAAGAGATGCATGGTTTTGGGTGGAGGAGGGGAACACAAGTGCAGAACCAGAAAAATTAAAAAAGCAGTCCACTTATTTATAAATACTTCTATAGCTCTTCTCATAGTAAACCTTTACTATGTTGTGTGGCCATTCATGGGAACACTGTGTTTGCATATTTGTTGTGGTAGGAATAATATTGATACGGAGAATTGCCACAGTTTTAACTATCTAGTTGTGACTTTTCATTTCCTTTTGATAAAGGGTCAGAGGATGCACTGTTTGTTCTTAATTAACACAATATTTATATGCCTTGTTCTGGGAAATAGTTGTATCTTTCCCCAATGTGTCAGGTGAAGGGTGTGCCTAAGGGCATCTGTTTGTTTGAGACTAGTTTTAGAAGCAGTTATGATTTAAAGGGAAACAAGTCTAAATTCCTGGAAGAACTCTTAGATGCTGGTAAAGAACACTCTGGCCTTCTTACATAACATGCTTTTATAATAACATTTTAAGTTCAGTGTTGTCTTGAAGTGGTGATTTAATGGTATCTAACAAAAGGTACTTGTTCAATTGCAGCAATATTTTCTGCTCTGAAGAATCTCCAGGAAAAAATCCATCGACTGGAGTTGGAACGGTTTCAGGCGGAGGAGAATGTAAAACACCTCAGCAAGGAAACAGCAAACTATAAAAAAGTATTGAGTGAACACATACAACATGAAGAACATGACAAGACTGAAGTGTCAAAGAAAAATCAAGGTTGTTTGCAAACCATATATAGATACTATAGAACACTGATGTGGATGAAACTTGATTCCTATCAATGCATACATTTTAATTTACTTTGTTCAGCATCTCTTAATTTGCAATGACATGGGGAGTTACAAGGAAATAATTTTAAGGCATTCTTTATTTTAGGGATTTTCATGCATGCAAAAGTTCATTAGGCATAATATGTAAGTTTCTTACATAGGTCCTTTTCTTGTTTGCTTTGAAACTGTCCTGAAAACAACCAAAAAAAATTCCAAGGAACAAGCAACACATGACTTCTGCTTTCTGCCTTCTGTTATCTTCAGAACTGTCTTCTCAGCTGGCAGCTGCTGAGTCTCGATGCAGCCTTCTAGAGAAACAGCTGGACTACATGAGAAAAATGATCCAGCATGCAGAAAATGAGAAGTCACATCTCTTAGAGAAACAGGTGTGTTCCCAAAACCATCTCAGGGTTAAATCGTAAAAGTCGTTAATTGTCATGATTTTTCATAGTTACTGTAATTTTAATACCTTTAAATGTGGACGTCTACTTCAGCTGGCCTTCATATACTTAGGTGTGGATAGCTTCCCTACTTAAATTTCCCAGTCTTCTCACAACTCTGGTATTTCCTTTGTGCACCTGCTTCTAAGGCAATAGCAGGCTCTGCTATTAATATGAATTGTTTGCTTCTGCATGATTGGCTAACTGCAGTACCTCATCCTTATCCTCCAGTGTTATACCTGTGTGCCACTGGGAAAAAACTCTCCCTTTTGTGTTTACAATCTTTCAGGTCTTTAGGGATTTTCTTTACTAGCACTACTCTTGCTAAATTGGGGCTGAAATACTGATTCTGTAGAAATAGCAGTAAAATTTCTATTTCCTACCATCAGTGATTGGGATTTGACCTATATCTAAAATGAACTTGAATTTTGTTTTATAGGTTTATGGGTCACCTAGCACTGTCTGTTCATTGGTCTCTGTGGCTATTCTGTTTCAGCCTGTTAATATTTACTGAAGAAAAAAAAATCAAGAAAGCTATTTCTAATTTCTGCATTTTTTTTTCTTTTTTTACCGTTTTGGGTTGGGAGGAAGGAGAGACTGCAGAATCCTCTCTCAGATGTGATTAAATGTACGGTTTCCCTACACTGGTGGAGCAGAGGTGCAGTTTGTTCCCTGATGGTGGCACCATCTAAAACTGCACAGAAGAAGTAGTTCCTTTGGACTATTTATGGGCCACAAGGCTTACTATAGATGGTCTTGTTTTCTTGTGCTTATAATTGTTTTCCTTTTCACTTCTCCCTTCAAGGGCTCTTTGGAGAAAGATCGGCTTCTTGACCAATCACATGTTCAGTCTAAATTGGAAAAGCTGGATATACTGGAAAAAGAGTACAGGAGACTAACTACGATGCAATCCATAGCAGAGGTCTGTCATTTGTCTTGGATACTATATCAGATTTGTCTTGTTTATTGTAATCTGTACCTCATAGCTATATGGCAGTAGCAGAGCTGAGCAAAACTTTGTGCTTTAGAGTAAGACAGCAACTAAACTTAATTTTAAACCGAGGTGCTGTGAAAACTTGAAGTTATTTCTGAAAGTCTACATGTCCAGGTAGGCTTTGGGTCGCTGTACACTGCAAGAGTTGGAGTTTTATTATGCCTTAACAGTCTGTTGGTGCTTAGTCTCTTTTGTGCTTAGTTGGTGCTAAGGCATTGTAGGATTGTAGCTATTCCTAAGATCTTGACTCGCTTTGCATGCTACTGAATGCTAACAGTTATTTTCTGTTATTATCTGGATTTACCTTGACTTGTATGAATTTGATGGCTTTTTTTCCTTTAGTCCTCCTTATTAAGAACCACAATTATTACTAGTTATTTTATTTTATATTAGTGTGCAGACTTCTGGAGCCTTATGTTGCAAGGCCTCTATAGCACTGGGTGACTCCCTGTGGATTTGAGTCAATCTGTTTTTTCAGGACTCTATTTGAATCAATAGCTTCTACAAACTCAGCATGACTGTGATCATATTCTGTTGTGGTGGGTTTTTGAATTTTTATAGTTTTATGATGAAAAATAAAAATCTCATCATGGGGTGCAGGGGAATTTCTGCTCTGGCACCTAGAATACCTCCTCGTCCTCCTCTCTTGTTGACCTTAGGGTCTGCAAGGCTTCTGCTTTCAAATAGTCTCACTCCTTGCTTCTAGCTGCCATTCTCCAGCAGGTTTTTTTCCTCTCCTTAAGTCTGTAATCCCAGAGGTGCTACCACCTTTGCTGTTGGGCTCAGCCTTAGCCAGCAGTGTATCTGTCTTGGAGCCAGCTGGCATTGGCTCTGTTGACATGGGGAAGTTTCTGGCAGCTCCTTGGAGAAGCCACTCCTGTAGCCCCATGGCTGCCAATGCCTTACCACAGAAACCCCAATACATCTGTGTACCCTCTGTGGTGTTGGCCTCTGACATCCCATCCACATACCTCCCACTGCTGCTGTAAGAGACACCACAAGTCTCCCAAGCCTGGAAACTACAGAGAGCTTAACCAGGGAGAGGCTTCCTTCTGCAAGTTTCTTCCCTGTTCCCCCAAAAGGACCAGTTAGTACATGATTAGATTGTGGTATTGTGGATGGCAGCTCTGGATTCTATCAAAATCATAGGCTTGCCACCCTGCACACTAGCCCTTACCTCAGGTGGTGAAGTAGATGGTGTTTGGTAGTAAATCTTTAGCTGCTTGGCTTGCTGCAGGACATTTAGATGCTACAACTAAGATTCCTGGAAGTCCCAGAGCCAAAGCAGCTGCAACAAGCTTTTTAAAATCTTGACACCCTGTTGTGGTGAGCTGCAGTTGTAGAGTACAAGTGGTTGCATTGTTTACTTAGGCCAAACACTTGCAAAGAGAAATAGGAGTCTCCTGGGTCTTGTACTCTGAAAATTGCAGTAATTTCCTCCAGGGTTAGGGTTGAAATAATCTGTTCAGAACTGGCATTCCATCTGAAAGGCTTTTACCAAGTTTTTGACTGGTAGTAGCTGAAGTTTGGTGAGACTGGGTTGTTTGCATTGTTGTGCCTGGCTAGTGAAAATAATTTCAGCCTTATGGTTCTTTTTGTGCTCTTTTCTAGATCAAATCAGAGGTCTTTGATTCTTTATCTTTAGGAATTAACAGCTGTCTGTAGTGGTTTCACGTTCTTTCATGGCCAGTCTTGGTTTCCTGGCCAATGCACCATTTGTGTAGTGGTTTGAGTGTCTACCAGAATCATTTACTCTTTTTCTTACTGAGAGATATGATCAGGAGAAAAGCAAAACTGGCTCAGACTTGAAGGGTATAAAGATAGATTTATTAACACACACTAAAAGAAGAATGAGAATGAAAATGAAACCTTCAAAAACACTTCTCCCTCCTCACAAACTGTTCGCTTTCCTACTGACAACATAAAGAGACAAAACCTGTGGTTTTCAGTCAGTTTCACCATTTTAAAATAATCTTTCATCAGTTCATAGGGAGAGGAGCCTCTCTTAGAGCTCCCATGGAGACATTGCCTCGAGAAAAGAGTTCTCTGGTGGCTCCCATGTCACGAAGCTGCAGCCGCCGGGGGAATTCTGCAAACCGTCAAGTCCCTCTCATTTAGCAGCTTTCCCCTTAGCTGCACTCATGGGCCATATCAGCTTATTTAGGGTACCTTTGAGGATGATTCTTCTAGTATAAAACAAAAGTTCCCTTCATCTATCTCCAAAATCATCTTCATCTCAAGAAACAGAGGTCTCTTTTTTTGTGGGAGCTTTATATCACTTTTTCTTCCTCTGTTCAAAATTCTCCATTAAATCTCAATTATATCAGTCCACGACTATGACTAGAACTTTGCATCCGCCTAAAAAGTGTTCTGTATGTTACAGGAAATTTTAGTCCATTCTCCATGGCCTCAGAAGTCCAGCCCAAACAGGCAACTCCTCAGTCTCCCTCCAGCTTAGGGCTTTTACTGTCTCTTCACGCACTCCAGTTGGATGCTGCCTCCTTACGCTTCAGTCGCTCTGGCTGCTCTCCCTGAGCGAGGGCCGGCGCTCTGCAGTCCGGTCTGCCAGGAAGGGGTTAACCCCGGCCCGGGGCTGCGGGCTCACGCGATCCCCGTCGGGTGGCGGCCGGTAGGATTTCACAGCCGCCGGGATGGGGGAGGCTCGGCAGCGGCGGCCGGGATGTCCCGCCTGGCTGGGCTTCTCCCCCCACCCCGCTCGGTCTCACGGGGTGGGCCCGGCCCAGCCCGGCCTCGGGGCTGCGTCCTGGGGCCCGGGGGAACATCTCTCTCGGCCCCGCCGGCGGCGGGGCAGGCCTCAGAATCAGCCGTATGTTTGCAGCTGCGGCCTCCCCTTCGCCCCCCGCCGCCGGCGGCCCCGCCGGCCCAGCGGAGCGGCAGGGCCTGCTGCTGGCAAGCCAAAAGGGAAAAGGAGCGTCCTGGCCTCAGCTCAGCGGTTTTTATTGGTATTCACAAAGTTGCATCCAGCTTCCTTAGTGGTTATACAATGTGTCGGTATCTAGAAATTGGCCTCTGACAGGTCCCTGTCCTTTGCAACGGAAATTCTAAGGTCCTTACAGGGAACTGTTTCTCTTTAGCTAAAAACCAAGCTGTGTTAACCCATGACACTGTCACAATGAAATGTGTTTTAGAGCAATTGGGTGTTAAATTGACACAATATTGAAGCAGTTCTAGGACCTGAAATAAGTCTGGATTTAGCTGTGATAAGTCATTTTCCTTGTGATCTGTATGTAGTCATGAGCCATTTTCTGGTTGATAAGTCTGCCTGCCTCTGTGGTTATAGGCTGTGTTCCTATGTGAGCATCGTATGTGATAGGTGTTACCTGAATGTCTTCAAAGAGTGACTGCACTCTCTATTCAGAAGCATTGCATCTGTTCCCTCTTTTATCTCTGCCGTAGTTGTGGCAAGATCATAGGAACGCTTTCAAGTTGAATTTGAAGCAAGAAATAAGAGACTGTTTCATACATGGTGTGCTGAAATGGATGGAGATGGCTCATGAGTGAGCAGTGATGTATCTGCCTCTGAGTTCAGACACTGCCAGAGCACAAATTGTGTGGGCATCTTACTGAGAGCAACTACCTGGTGCTATAAGTATTGTCTTCAAGTAATTTGCTAATGTCAGTAGTGGCTGTGAAAAGGCAATGCTGAGATTCCTATTTATGTGAAGTACTTACCCTGGAAATGCTTTAGAGGCATCTTTATTTCAACTGCAGTCCTGCAGTGCACTGTCTGGATAGTTGACTGAGAAGCTCTGAACGTGTCTGGAGATGGAGTAAAGAAACCTGACTGTTCCCTAAAAGTGCAGTTTGGGCTGTGGTCTTGTGTGTAGCCAGATGGCTGGAATTTGAATGTATGTGTGGATAACATTTTCAATAACTGTAGTTCGTAGTAGTTGATCTTAATGTTGACAATGAGACTTAAAACCATACCACTCCCCCCCACCCCCCAATTTTGTGGGTTGGGCAAAACACTGGAACAGATTGTCCACAGAGGTAGTAGATGCCCTGTTCCTGGAAACATTCAAGATGAGTTTGGACAAGGCTCTTAGCAACCACCTGGTTTAGTGGAAGGTGTCCCTTGGACTTAGGTGACCTTTAGAGGTCCCTTTCAACCTAAACCATCCTATGATTCTGGGATTTGAGGAGGTGGTTGCATGAAATTGATTTTCTTTTAGAAAACAGGTCAAAAATAGACATTGAAATATTTTATTTCTATTTTGTCATTAAAGTTTTTGCAGTGGCTCCTGGCAATTGAGTGGATGTTCAAGCAACCTGGTGCTGACCTGCAGTCTGCTTGCAGTACTGTCTTACGTGATGGGCAGCACTGCTGGGCAGGGTCTGTTTGCTTGGCTCTGTGGCCTCTCTCTTAGTGATAGTCCACTAATGTGCATAATACCTTCTTCTATAAACAAGAAAAAAATATTTGGGGAATATTTAGTTGGGTATATAATTTCTGACAAGGTCTGTCACACATGATACAGTAAGAAGATATATTCCTGCTGTGTAGTTTGAGCTGCAGGCTGCAGCTCAACAAGTACCTGAGGGAATACTCATTCATTTCAGAATAAAAGCCTTGGCCCAGCTTCATGTCAATCTTTAGTTTAAACAGAATATTTCCCTCAATATTTTTATATTAAAAATTCTGTCAGACCTAAGAGGTTAATAAAAGGTCTTTGAGACTGACCACATGGATATCAAGAGTTGTGCCAATAACTGTAAAGGGCAGAAGATTTTAAGTTACCTGGAATACCTTTGTTTTGAATGAAAAAAACATCATCAGAATGAATCTTTCATTCAGAAGAAAAAGTTGGTTCCTTTATATAGTGCCTTTGTCCTCAATGTTATGCAGGCTTTTGCCTTTTAACACCTTTGTGTAACAGCTCATTACATTATTCTTGCAGTTAATATTTAAGTAAATCAGAACTGAAATATTTAGTACCTCAGTGTAGTGGGTTTATAAACAAGCAAGTGTACAAATACACTTGTATGCTATGCTCTGTATAGCATGTTTTTCTACCTTAAATTTGATTAGTGGCTCTGTGAATTATCAGTCTTTGGGGGAAGAGAAGGGAAATTGTTCTGGGTACTGGAGCTCTGGATTGTTTTATCACTGCTCTATAACGCCAGAAAGTTATTTGATAACTTTCACATTGGAATTTCAGTGTATCTTGTTTAAACTATGTTTTCATCTTGTTGGAGGTTTACAAAGAAATGTGTGCTTTCCCCCTTAATCTTTCCCTTTGAAAAAGAGTTTCAAAAGAGTTCTCACATGCTTTTGTGATAAAAAGATGAAATTACTTCAGTTTTATTTAAAGGTATCTCAGGGGCATCATACAACCTTTCATCTCTCTTTTTTATTAGGAAGGTAGCTAGATGTTCAAAAATCCTTTTCTTGTAAGAGTGTAAGTTACAGATTTCAGCAAAAATACCATTAGTAGTCTAAATAAAGCAAGTCTTCTCTTGCCTTATAATGACGTGTTTTTGTTAGCTCTTTTGTAATACAGAATCTTGGAGAATAATGTACACAAAGCAACCTACTGTCTAGGGTGTTTTTACAATTGAAGAGAAAGAGCCTTGTGTATTGCTCTGTGTGTATTTAGCTGTGACTTAACTTCAGATACCAATTGTGAAAGTAAGAATAGAAAAGTCAATTTAGATGTTAAGCATAAGCTTTTGACTGCTGTATTTATACAGGTGAAGTATCAGCAATCATTATAATACTCAAGTTTTAATTTATCTTTTAAGTTGTAAGATGAACCCAATTTTGTGCAAGTATTGTAGGCTTTAGGAAGAAAAAAAGTGTTTCATTAGTAATGCTATTATTTTTATTCAACTTTGACTAGAAAAAAATGAAAGAGCTGGAACAGAAGCTTTATGAGGAAGAACATGCCAGGAAGCTTGTTCAGGAAAAAGCAGCTGAGGTAACCAACAGGAAATTTCTTTTGTACTGGTATGCACTGTAATTAGCTCTTCCTTTTAATCAACTTTTCGGCTTAGCTTACTGTAAGTGCTCCCCCATCTGTGTCACAGAATAGTGAAATCCTGGTTTTAGTCTTGTTTGTTTGTTTGGGGTCTTTTGGGTTTTGTGGCTTTTTTTCCTCTTGCCTGAGGTACTAAATGTTCTGAGCATTTTGGAGATCTTCTGTCACCACATGTGCACTGAAGCTTTGATTTCTTTACTAAAAGTTGGAAAAGAGGAATAGAAATTCAGACTAATCCATAATGATGGATTACCTTTCAATATATCTAAGTCAACAAATAGACTCCCTTGTTCATAACTGTAATTAAAATATTGTAGAAGGAAGCAAAAAAAGAGGAAACATACTCTTGATATGAGCCCTTAAGGATGCTGTCTGGTCTTCTAAGCTGAAAGTATGGTGTTCATTAAGCATTCATTGTATGCTGGAGAATTATGGAGGTAATGTGTTAGGCTCTGATGTTAACCTTTGCCATGAGTTTGGTGTGATGGGAAAGGAGTATCTCAAATAAATGATAAAACATTGTGCTGTGAATGCTTCTTTAGGAGATGATTTCTAAAGCCATGTTGTATCTTCCTCTTAATCAGTGAAGTGTGGTAGGATTCTCACTGCTGACAGGAAGTTCAAACCTTAACTCTTTCAGTCAATGCTTTGGTGGTTAGTTTTTTTTATTGTGGTTGGGTTTTGTTTGTTTGGAGGCTTTTTTACTGTCAAGTTTAATAGAACAGAAGGAGTAGTTGCCTAGTAACTATTATGTCTTGGGATCAATTGATCATGGTTGGGTGGCTTGAGCTCCCCAATACCTTGCCAAATGTAAAGCACAGCTGATGTTTTGGAACTTGCCTGCATGGGACTAATGGACTAAGGCTAATTCTCTAATTTGCTGGGCTTACTGATGAGTAGTGCTAACAGAGGAAATATTTAATGTTTAAGTTGACCTTAGACTGCAAAAATATCCTAAAAATTTTCAGCCCTTGCTTCTGGAGAGCCTATGTTTTAAAAATTCTTTGAATTCTCTGCTTGCACTGTATCTGATTATTTATTAATATAATTTCAGTAACTCCCCTTATTCCTTCAATTGTAGCTTCAGACAGGCCTGGAAACCAACAGACTACTGATTCAAGCAGCATCACCACTGCTTTCCCCAAAAGCAAGACAACCCAGGAAAAAAGCTAAGCAGCCAGGGAAGGTAGGGTGTGGCCAAGAGAAGGGCAATTACTGAGGAGTCAAATAAGGTTGTGTGCATGTGATAAGGGAGCAGGATGCCTCTTTTACTACAAAGTAAAGTGGGTTTGCTGTAGTATAATTTTTGGTAAATACTTGTCTCTTCTTTCTTTCCAGAAATGCTCTACTGTAAGACATCCCACTGTGCAGCCCCATTATAGATTGTCTCTGGGGGATGTACCCTTCGTGGCTGGGAAGGTGAGCTGATTAATTCCAAAGCTTAGAGCTCAGTAGCCGCAGCTCTTTAAGGGACTTTGGCTTGGTGCACTCCTGACTCCCAGTGGTCAGATCAGTTAATTTTCTTTGACACTTTTCATACAGATTGTCTTCGAAGTACTTGTTGGATATTGACAACTAGCTGAGCTGGTATTTCCAAAAATGGGCCTGCACTGTGCTGCTTGACCAGATGTTCTTGTTAGTGCATATTAATTCCAACAAAAATTATGTTCTTGTCAGCAAAACAGAAGTGGCTGTTTTTAAATGCTCTCCAATGTTATCAAGTTGTTGATAATGCCATTTAAAAGAAGTCTCTTTTCCTTTCAGTCTACAAGTCCCAGTCATTCGGTTGCTGCCAATGTGCAAAACGTGCTACACCTGATGAAGCATCACTCGAAAGCTTTGTGTAACAGACATGTGGTAAACGATACTCCGCTAGCAAGACCCACCAGTGTTGGTCGTTCTGCCAGCAAAAGCAGAAGGCCATCCCTGCCAATGGACTCGTCCTCCTCTCAGGAGGAGATGTCAGAAGTGTTGATGACTTTACAAGATGAATTTGCACAGATGAATTAGTGAGTGTGGTATATTTTCTTCTACAGATTATGAATGCAGATGTTTCATGTTTTCGCCTTGTTGCTTTGAACTTGGAAGGTTTTGCCTGAGAAAGTTCTTAGTTTAGGAAATCTCTAGAGTGTAATCTTGGTCTTGTTGGCTGCAGAGGCTGTCAATTCTATTTGCAGAGGCTCTGCTAAACAGTCTGGTCACCAAACCAGTGCTTATGTGCAGCAGTATTAATTTCAGAAGAGGCAAGGGAGAAGTGTGGTCACGGCCCTGATGCAGTGGACTGCTGTGGTGTGGACCCAGCCAGCACAGGACCCTGCTGCCACTCAACCCCCACACCCATCCCTCCCCCATGTTGGGATGGGCAGTATTCACCTCTTATACTGTACCATTTACATCCTGCCCAAGCCCCACACTTTCCAATATGTCCCAGTTAACCACCATCACCTTTCCAGTCTTTTGATGTAGATACACATAGATGTCATTCCTGTAGTCTATGGACTATCCCTGTACTAGTCATTTGAGTTAATTTAGTCCATGACTTTGGACTTAGCTGTTCAGGGCAGGAAAAATGGTGGGTGGATGGCTGAATGGCTGAAGTGACTTGGGGATGCTGGTAGATGAGAGGCTGGACATGACCCAGCCATGTGCACTCATAGCCCAGAAAGCCTAACGTGTCCTGGGCTGCATCCAAAGCAGCAGGACAGGGAGGAGATTCTGTCCCTCTGCTCTGGTGAGACCCCACCTGCAGTGCTGTATCCAGCTCTGAAGCCACAACATAAGAAGGATGTGGGATGCTTGAGTGAGTCCAGAGGAGGCCAATGAAAATCATCAGAGGGCTGGAGCACCTCTCCTTTGAAGACAGGCTGAGAGCTGGGATTGTCCAGCCTGGGGAAGAGAAGGCTCCAGAGAGACCTCATTGTGGCCTTTCAGAGCTCAAAGGAGGCTACAAGAGAGCTGGAGAGGGACTTTTTACAAGGGTGTGTAGTATTTGCATGAGGGGTAGTGGCTTTAAACTGAAAGGGGGCAGACCTAGATTAGATATTAGGAAGAATTTTTTTACTGTGAGGATGGTGAGGCACTTGAACAGGTCGTCCAGTGAAGGTGTGGATTCCCATTCCTGGAAACATTCAAGGTCAGGTTGGATGGGGCTCTGGGCAGCATGTTCTAGTTGAAAATGTCCCTGCCTATGGTAGGGGATGATTTTTAATCAATGATTAAGGTCCCTTCCAACCCAAATCATTCATCACCTCTTTGACCTTCAGCAGCCCCACCTCAGAAGACCCTCTGAGAGACAAGGCAGGGTAGACAGATGCTTCATTTCCTTTGTCTCCAAGGCAGCTATATGGAAAGCCAACCAGTACCCTTCTGAGTCCTTAAAATGCCCTTGCCTGAGACAGTCTCTGGCAAGGGTGCACAGAGCCTCTGGGCCAGTCACAATGGGGTGCTTTTGCCAGTCATTTTGTCAGGCTGGTTTCAGCCTCCAACCATCAGCTGTTGGGATGCCCCTCTCACTCCAGAAATACAAATGGGTTCTGCCCCTGTACAACTTGATGGCCTTGGGGTACTCTGTGTGCCAGGGTCTGCTAAAGCCTTGTACTCCCATGGGGCTGACGTGCCCAGGCCATCTGATCCACACAGCCTTGTAAACCTCTCCTGCACCTAGCTGGAGACAGGGCTCCTCTAATACTGGTCCTAGGATTCTCCATTTCCTGTAAAAAAAGAATTAGAATGCCCTTCCATTGGATCAGGAATAAGATCAGCCCTGGCACTCTGCCTGGGAACTGCCCACTGAAGACTTAAGCAGCAACTTTGCTGGAAGAATTCCTATTTGTGCTTGGTTTTTTTCCTGCAATTCACTTACCTGTGCCTCTAGGGTTGAGGTACAGGTTTTCCATCCCACCTCATGTTCTTCCTGTGGTCCCACAGGTGAAACTTGGGATTCCCTGTGGTGTGTACCCTCTATATCCTGTCTTTTTGCAGAAGGTGGCTTACTCTGTTGTGTGGTTTAACCAGCAACTCATTCCCACACAACTGCTCGCTCACTGCTCCCAGACACAAATCCTCCCCTGATCTGAACCTCATTCAGCATCGTGCTGGATCCTAGCACGGGGAACACGCTGGTTTTAACTCCCGTGGGATCCTGCAAGTTCTCAAAGGCTGCTGTAATGAGCCTGGAGAAGGTGAATGTGTTGGGACCATGTCTCCCCTCTGGGCTGGCTGGCCGAGCAGCGAAGGAGAAAGGTGTAATTACAGCCATTCCCCAGTAGATGGCTCCCGCGGTGCGCGGAGGACACCCTTTCCCCCAGGAATTTCATGGTTCCGTGGCACCATAAACCAGCATTGCGACCTGCCACTGTTAAACCAATACAACGATGCCTAGAAAAGATTTGTCTTCACCCACTCTGTTCAGACCTGTCATTAACCCCTCATGGCCCACGTTGGGTGCCAGAAAATACTGTCTTGGTTTAACCCCAGCTGGCAGCTAAGCACTGCACAGCTGCTTTCCTGCCTCTGTGCTCTGGTGGGATGGGGAGGGAAATCAGGAAAAGGAAAAACCCATGGGCTGAAACAAAGACAGGTTAGTAACTGAAATAAAGTAAAATGTAATGATAATAGTAATGAAAAAGGAAGAGAAATAAAATCCAAGGTAAGAAAAGCATGTGATGCACAGTACAGTTGTTCACCACCTGCTGACGGATGCCTGTCCCCAGCAGCAGTTGTTTCCTCATGGCTAACTCCTCCTAGTTTATATACTGGGCATGATGTTCTATGGTATGGAATATCTCTTTGGCCAGTTTGAACTGGCTATCCCAGATATCTCCCTGTCCCAGCTTCTTGTGCCTCTGCTCACTGGCATAGCAGGAAACACTGAAAAGCCCTTGGCTTAGGTAACTACTGCTCAGCAACAATGAAAACATCAGTGTTATCACGTTATTTTTGTACTGAATCCAAAACGCAGCAATGTAACAGCTACTAAAAATGAAAACTCTATCCTAGCCAAAAGCAGGATCTGGACAAATAGTCTCTTAAAGGACAGCTTTGCTGGGTGTTTTGCTTGTCCTGGTTAACAGAACATGAATTGTTACTGTACTGCACAGCTGCAGTAGGTACAGATACACAAAATATTATCTGAATGAGTGCTGAGACCAAGCTCTGAAGGGATTATTTGGTCATTTTGAATATGCATTTTGAAGTTGGAAACTACTTAGATTATTGAGACTCAATAATGCAGCAGCCTGCCACCATGATGTGCTACTGTAATAATGCTGCAAACCAGCAAAACTGTTCTTACTGGTTTGTTATGGTGTGTTGAACCTGTCTGGCTGCTGATGCTATGGTTTCCTAGAAGTTTTATTTCTGAACTGGGTACAAGGTGTAGAAGCCAATGGAGTCTGATGCAAGCCTTGTTCTTTCTGAATTGTGTGCTAGTGATCACGAGCAGCTGTCAAAGCTCATCCAGGAAGCCCCAACTATTGCAGTGAAGGAAGAGCTGGAGAAGGAACTTGAGGCACTGATGGCAAAGATGGAAGCAAAGGCAGACCAAATCAGCAAAGTTCGGAGGCATCGTTTGCAGGTGAGTTTCTCTTGCCTGTGTTCATGCTCATGTAGAGTTGCTCACTTAAGTAGGGGTTTTATGTTATATCCTAATCTAGCAGCAATTGCATAAAGCAGAAATAACTAGAGTAGCATTGTCTAATTCTACCTTTGATGTCCCAAAGTTAGTCTGCTTACCTCCATCTATCCCAGTATTTTGCAGAAGCATCCTTTCTTGTCACCCTTGTGCCCACTCTTCACCCTGTACTGGACAGAGCTTTCACATCTCTTCTCACATTTTACACTCCTCTTGTCCCTTCAACATTGTTGTACAGGTTTCCTTGGAGTAAATTACCCATTTATGTTTTGGTTTGCATTTTTTAAGACTCAAAACACCTGTTTTGCTTATTTTATAACTTTCAGAATGTTTTGGATAGTGTCCTTTTCATTCAAAGCTATAAAATATACTGGTTTTCCGTTTCCTTTTGTCTTCATTAATTTGAATGAATTTCTTTCCAAGAGCTTAATCTCATGTGTTTAATCTGGTTCAGTTCATATGAACCACGATTCACCCTCACCTGATGTAACTTATACACAAAACACATGCTGAGACCTGACATCCAGAATGGAGCTGTGAAATGCTTGCTGTTAGAAGCATTACTCACTTTTTGATATCTTCAGATGAACCGCTGCAGAGGAGCAGATGTGCTGTAGTTCCCATCAGTAATGATGCTGCATGTGCTAATGGCAAAAGTTTTAGGAGCTGGGGTTTATGAAAGTTTCTGCATGCTGTCAGCTAGGAGAGGGGAGCTATAGAAGCCACCTATGTTGTGGTTTGTGTTTATGAATGTGTCTGAACCTCAGACTGTCCAGTTCCCCATTCAGTGTTTGCTGGGGAATACTGAGACTCACATGCTGTGATTTTACAGAGCTGTGTGTGGATACCACCTTTTCACCCCAGCAGAACTCCGGTATTCTTTGAAAGCTACATCTCTGACAGTGACTAGCTAGTAAAATTACTAGTATGTATGTGAAACCCCCTTGTTTTGTTTTCTTTTTCAGTCACTGAATGGTAACTGTAATAAATCAACTTTTTTCATCTGCGTCTTTTTATGTTACATTCCTGATGGCAATATTCCCCCATAATGAACTTCTCAGTTTTTAGAGAAATGGTAGGTCACTGTAAGCTAAACACAGCTCTAAAGATGCAAATATAACAGTGCTTTGTAAGGAAAATAAAACATTTCTTTTTTAGTGTGACTTGGAAACAACCATTTGCTTACCTGGGTGAGATAAGTGGTGGGATATTTCAGTTGATTGAAAGAATTGCTGAACATAAAACTGAAACAAGATCACTTCTTAATGTTTTTCTTTGGGCTTCTCTTTCAGCTAGAGAGATTTATGAGAGGATTCAAGCCCAGAAAGACTTCTGCTAAACAAATAAAAGACAGCAGGTTCCCAGTCAATGAGGTTAAAGTAACAACTACAGTAACCACAAAAGGAAAGAATGCTGGTCCCATCAAAGTGAAGCCTGGTGAGAAGAGTCGGAAAAATCTTCAGTTGCTGAGAGACATGCAGACCATACAGACTTCTCTACAGAAAGATGATATCAGCTGGGACTACTGACTCTTCTGCAGGAGATGTTCTTGAACCAAACTTGTACTTTGGATCTAAAGCAGCTGCCTTTCTTGCTGTGTGGAAGGACTACTGTACACTAAGCACACTTTTGAAATACAGGCTTACAGGCTCTTGGCTCTCCATCCCTGCATTTGATTGTATATATTATGGTCTATCTTAAAACACATTCCATTTTCAAGGTATGTGGTCAATGAATCTTAACAACAGGCCTCCCCTGGTTCCCTGTGTCATGGTTCCAGCAGTCTCCCTCTGTGTTGTTCCAGCACACCAAGCACTGCACATTTGTGGGTTGGTGTGTGTCTGATGTGCCAGTGCCATGCCATGCTGTTGATCTGGGAGGCCTCTCAGGATGCATCTTGTGTGAAAACTGTGCTGCCTGCAGCCCTGGGTGTTAAAGGCTTTTGTCAGTTCTCTGTGCAGCTGCAATGACTCCATCTCTGGGAGTGTCTGAGGGAGAACAGGTGACCTCTTCAAAGGTGTTCTGTGGGGATCTCTTCAAAAGGTGTCCCTGGTTCTTGTTCTGCTATGTTGCATTAGCATCAGTGGCAGTGGATGTTTCAGTACTCGGAAATGGAACAATGTAACTTATGAATTATGTTGCCTCATGATCAAGTTTTTTACAGGAATCCTGCTTTAGGAAAAAGCTGTAGGATAAGGGGTAATACCCTGTCTCTAGCTGACAGCTTTGGGTGGTAAAGGAGTGAGAGAAGCCACAAGTGTTTTAAACTGCCAGTGCCTCAATCGTGCCATTTGGTCCTGGCATCCTGCTTTTAACTTGAAGTATGTGCTTTGATGAGCTATCAACTTTGGTAGTAGTGCAATTAAGTTTGTGCTCTGACTTGCACAGCTGATTAAATGTTATTTATTATGTTAATAATTTAAATAATTTCCTATTAATGGAATGCATAGAAGACCCAGATTACCTGTATATACAGTTGAAAAATAATAAAGCCAGCTTGCCTGATGAATGAATTGTGGGAAAGCTGCACTTCCTCTATATTAGCTGGTTGTTTGCTGCAGCACTGTGCCACAGCCAGTAGATTTTTCATGGCAAGGTGACTTCTCCCTGGGGAGGGTGATGAATGACAGCTGCAGGTAAGGTTGGAGTCAGCGTAGTGCACCCCTGCCTGCAGCTGAACAGGCAGGGAACTCTGCAAGGTCAACACAGGCAGAAGGGGGTTGAGTTTGTTGCCTGTAGTGTAGGTGATCCACGCAGCTTGTCTCCTTGCTCGTAAGGCACATAAGGTGTTAGCTGCTGTTAGATGCTGCTAACCAGGTATAGTGGGAGTAACCACTTAAAGAGCAATTCATGCCAGGGGTCCTGATAAATCCGTAGCTGAAACTTTCAGTCATTTTTACTTGGGAAGGACCTCTGGAGATAAGCTTGCTCAAAGATGGGTTAACTTCAGCATGACCTCAGGTTGTCCTCATGCAGCTCCTTACTGGTAGAGGGCTTAGGAGTATTTTAGGCTCCATCCAAGCTGTTTACAGTGAATGAATGAGGTGCCCAAGTAAGAATTAAGCCCACTGGGGCTCAGAGCATCAGGGAGCGTCCACTGAGTTGATCACAAATCATCCCAGTGAATTTAGGCATAAGTTAACAGGCAAAAACGGGAGGTTTTTACACAGAAGTTACTGTGCCAATGCACTGTAAGGTGCAGAAACTGTTTTTTCTAGTTGTGAACATATTTCAGAATACTTTGAGTGAAATACTTTCACAATTAAAAAATTCTGCACTTTACAGTGTGTTAGACAGTAGCTTCTGTGAGAGCTGGGGTTGTTTAGCCTGGAGAGGAGGAGGCCCTGGGGAGAGAGACCTTCTAGCACCTGAAAGGGTTATAAGAGAGCTGGAGAGGCCATGTAGTGATAGGACAAGGGGGAATGGGATTAAACTGAAAGAGGGGCAGGTACCAGGGAGAAATTCTTTACTGTGAGGGTGGTGAGACACTGGCACAGGTTGCCCAGAGAAGTTGTGGATGCCCCACCCCTGGAAGTGTTCAAGGCCAGGTTGGATGGGGCTTTGAGCAACCTGGTCTAGTGGAAGGTGTCTCTCCCAATCAGGGGGGTTGGAACTGGATGATCTTTAAAGGTCCTCTCCAACTCAAACCATTCTGTGATTCTGTTTTTATAATACTGAGCAGCTAAGCACTGTATCTGTGTTAATACTGGTCTGTACAGGATAAAAGAAACTTGTCCAAAGATGAATCTTGGTTTTCTGTCATTCTAAACTTCAGAGTTTCAGCATCAACTACTTGAAAGACCCTGTACAGAAGGATGAGAGAGATTTGGATTTCCCACACTGAACTTGCAGTGCTATTTATTTAATGTCTGCGTGTCCTGCAAGACCTTTGGAAAACCACAGTTGAAAATAAGAGCACAGGAACTTTATCCATTTTTATTAGTGTTAAGGAAACCAAACAGCCTTCATCAAGAAACAAAATATACACACAGATTCAGTTTGCTAATAGAGAATAATGCTTTAAACCATCTTATATAGTGATTGTACATAAGAGCAGACCTGCCCTTTAATTTAACCTCAGAGCAAATCCAAGTCCTTAGAAAGTGTTTTGTGTGGATTCTTTGCACTATTGAACCATAATGTGTCAGGCCACCCTACAACAAAGATGGTGATGCTGTGCAGCCTGTTACTCATCCTCTCAGAAGGTGGCTGTGGATTTCTCTGTAAGCACAGTGTGGTGATTGCAGCAGTAGAGCAGGCAGAAGTGGAGACTGCAGGAGGAAATGACTGCTAACTGCCTTGGAAGGAATGTGGCTTTTGAAAGGCTGTTTCTTAGGTGAAAATAGGTCTACTCTTACACTCCCTATGAAAATCCCACTCTAGTGGAATAGCAGCTGAGTGAAGCAGCTGACAGCTGTATTAAACAGGTGCCCACAGTCTGGGATCTGGTCCTAAAAGAGCAACACAGGGACTCACACCAAGCAGTACCCCTTCTCCTCAGCAGAGAGGTGTAGAAGCAGCCTCAAGACCTTGCACATACTTAACTGCCTTTGCTCTAAGACCCCTCCTCTGCAACCCTGTGCTTACCTGTTTGGAACAGCAAGGGGACAGTCAAGGTTTCACCAAGTGTGTGTTGTATCTCCTACAGTAAATTTTTGTATTAAAATTGAATTTCGGCTTGAGTTTAGTTGAGTGACACCAGTTCTTGACGCACACTATGAGGAAAAAGGTAGGGTTTAGAAAATGGCTAAGCTGTTCAGTCTGCCAGAAAAACCAAAAGCAGCAGTTGCAATGCAGGCAGAAAGGCGTCTTTGGTTGATGCACAGTTGCTTCCATTAGTCAGCAGAAAGCTGAAATACCATAAGTACACCACTATAACCCAGCACAGAAGCATTAAAATTGCTAATTACGCTTATCCAAGCAAAATGTAATGGCTGATCTCAGCAGTTCACAAGTGCCCCTTGGTATTCCACTACCATTTCCCCTGATGACTGTGAGGCACTAGAGGCCAGAGGAGCTGTGGAAAGCCCAGGGGAGCCACACTTTGCTCCCCCCTCTGAAATAAAGGTGCTTAAGTGGCATCCTGGCACACCCACTGTAAACTATAAGTGAGATTCTAAAGTTGCAGAGATGGAAGTAAACGTTGTCCTACAAAATCAAGTCCTGTATTGTTGCTCCTCTACCGTAGTGTTTTATTGGGAGAAGCTGCCTTTTCTTTAAATAAGGCATCATTTACATGGCTTCCTATGACCTAGGTTGAGGTGAAGGGAATGACTTGTTTCAGACGCTGCTGTTGCTTGTTTCCAGGTGTGCTGGCAAACGCCCTCATTCACTCTGCTGTGCAGGAGAGGGTGTGTGATGGCACAGCTGCATCTGAGGTTCCAATACAAAGTCAGGTTTGGCCTTTCCAACTTCTGAGCAGATGCTTTTCCTCTATGGTACTTCATGCTCATGCACAGACTCTTGCAAGCCAAGTGATTTCCAGCACATCAGTGAACAAAGAGCAAGCTCCAGGCTTCTTGCAGGTGGCAAGTGCAATTGGCTTGTATTATAAGCTAGCCACTGAGAAGGGTAGTAATTGCATAGGGGGCCTTGTCTGTGTTGGCTTTTGCTTTAAGCTTTCTCTAGTGCTACAGTACTAATAAATTACCCTGGAGAGAAATAAATAAATAGGTTGGCATCTCCCAGGCACCATGCTGGAAATCCAGAAGGTTTCAGAAAAGCTGTCCCCCATGGCCCTGGGAAGGTAGTCAGCAAAAAGGAGTCTGTATTATACAACTGTCTGTACGGGAGCGACGCACTGTGCGGGAGAGCCGGCTCGCTCCGAGGATGAGGTGGAACGGTTGGTGATTTCTCTCTGCAGTTCCTCCACTTTCTTCTGCAGCTCAGCCCGCTTGGCCAGAAGCTCCTTGTAGCGATTGTGAACAGGTTCCTGCAAGGAAATGTGTAGCTGAGCGCTGGGAGGTCAGCGTGGAAGTGGGAGCCTGAAGCACAAAACTGTTGCTGACCTTACAGGCAGCTATGAGGGAAGGAGGTACATGAGTGTCATCGGTCTCCAGCCCGCAGGTACCTGAGTGGTTGCTCTGGCTCTGGGCTGCTCATTTGGATGCAACGCACCCAGTGCATGGCTAAACAAAACAGTCTGTACATATTTTGAAAGATGGCAGTTACCAAACGCTGATCTCTGACATTTCTGAGGGACACTGGCCATGGCAGCTTGGACATAATTTCAGGGGTTTGGAAGGAAAAAACCCAGCCAGAGTCTTCTAAACATTTTCGCATAGTTCTGACTGTTTAACAGTCAGTACTGCAAAGTGTTTGCAGCGTTCCTGTCTCTAGCGCCGCAGATCTGCAAAATTGTAACCTGCAGATGGGCACTGAGGCAACTGGGAATTTTTGTCCTTTCCTACTAAAAAGTGATGTCAGCATTCAGGGTCATGCTCAGACTGGTTGTCTGAGGTGCCTGTCCTGGGCAAGCCAGTTTCCCTGCTGGCTGGGGTCAGACCCCTGTGCCTCAGGCATGTTCCCATCACCAGTAATTTAAATACAGCCCCAAAATTCCTATCTAGAACCCCACATCCAGAGAAGTCTCAGGGGTTTTAAGATCTTTTGTAAAGAGAATTCAGATCATTTTTTCCACATTCTAAGTGAGAAATTTCCCAGACTGCTGAGAATCTTTAGCTCCCGCAGATTTCATGAGGTGGTGATGTCCAAGGTGGCACCTGCATTAGGCAGTTCTAGGTGGAGCTTGCTCTTCCTGCCATTTGAATTTAGGTGTTTGTTTTCAGATGTAAGCAATGGTGGCATAAGTTTGTACATTACCTAAAGGCCTTGACCCCTCCAGTACCAGTATTGGTACTAGCAGAGAGGGAAGCAGGAGTAGCAAGAGGCGTACCTGAGGCTTCATCCTGGGGTTCCAGCGGATGTAGTAGCCGACCCACAGCTCGAGGTGGCGCATGCTGGCCACGGGATACAGGACGTGGTTGGAGTAGCTCACGTACAAGGGGTTAGTAAAGTCTTCCAGTTGGCTGTTGATGTAAGACCAAAGTGATACAGTCTTTTTTGGAAGGCTCTGTAAGGGAAGGGGGTGGAGGAGGCTTTATTTGCCACACGAATCCCAGCTATCTACAAACTACAGCAGCACAGACATATGCCTGTCATTAATATGGAGCTGGTTGTTTTTTGTAGCTTAAAAAAAAGCCCCCAAACTGTTCTTTTGATGTGGTTATTGTACTCAAAGCACATGGATGCAGGCAGACACACACGCCCTGGCACGGAACAACCTCTCTGACCCACCCAGCTGTCAACACAGACCAGGAATCACCATTGCTACAGTGAGGGGACACTGGCAAGTGAACTCCCAATGCTTTAGTTAAACTTCACTTCTCTGAAGTGCTCCTGGAGGACTTGCTGAAGTATTTAATTGCAAAGGAAGCAAAGAAAACATTTGACTTAGGCCCTGATCTAGTGGAATAATTATGCCTGTGAATACTCCCACTGAAAGCAGTGCTGGAGTACTTTCTAGATTAAGTACTTCACTGGGCTGAGGCCTTTAAAAGAAAACCCCATGCCCATGTGCAAACAGCATGCAGATTTTCTTCCCTGGAAATGACAATTATTCAATCCCTGTGGACTCCAGAGAAACAGGCACACTGATTTCACTATAGTGAAATGCTATCACTTTTATTTTCCAGCTAGTTTTTATGATTATTTTTAACTGATGTCCTATCAAACATAATCACATCAGGTCCACACAGCACTGCCCTTGTGTACCTCTGTGCTGTTAGGCTGCAGCCTTTGGTGACAGAATGCTTCACCATCAGGTAGGGGAGACAGAATGAGTGCTACTGTTCTCCTAATTCCAGACTGGGTCTGGATGTACACACCTCTACACTCCTCCCTGGGCAAACAAACCTCAGCCAGACTGCAGGGCAGAGCTGGCTTGTGGCAGGACAGTGAGGCACGTCCTTAATAATAGTAGGAGAGTTGTCCTCTCCCAGGAAGATGCAAGCACTGCAAGAGCACACATAAAGACCAGTTACTTGCTGTAACCTGTGTGTGCAGAATGACAGCACACACTAGGTAGTTAAAAGCACCCTAAAGGGACCACTTCAAAGTTAAGGCATCACAAAAAAAGTACCTGTTCCCACAGAGAAGGTTACAGTAAACTGAAGTTCAAAGCAAAACTACATTTCCACTACCTGGGAGACACCAGGAGCTATTCAACTACTAGTGACTAACTGGAAGTAGAGTGTCCAGAAGGGAGATGGTGTTGCTCTGAAACATGAAGCCTCCAACAGACAGCAGTTTATGCAAAAAGGAAAATCCCCCAAGTCCCAGCTGTTGAGAGGGGGGTTTAGCATTTCCTGGACTCACATCTACAACTACCTTTGAGGGAGGAACCAGCTTCTGTAGCAGTATCTGGCCAGCTAAAGCAATCAGGAACAGGCTTTTACCTTGGAGAGAAGCTGTCTTACCTCCTTCACTCTCTGCTGCTCACTGCTGCACAGGAAGGTCCCAAACAAACAGCTGTATAGGTGATCCAGGATGGTGATCAGGAAGTACTCATTGAACTCAAAAGCTGTAGGAAACTTTGGGCAGAAATAGAAAATTAGGTTGGGATTTTAAAACAGGAAAATAAACTTTCTCCCAGGCTGTGTTCTTGGTAAGGAGTTGGCCTCTGGATTTCTAGAACAGGATCTGTTCCTGTTCCCTGCCTGGCTGGATATTCAGGGTCATATTTGCTCCTTCCAGGAGCAAGAGTTTCCCTCTTGGAAAGCTGCTTTGCATGTGCAGAGAGGAATTTTGAGCAAAAGCCAGAGGTCTGAGGGGTTAGAGCACTGTGTTTATATACACTCAGTGCTGCTTCAAACTGAAGCTTGCTCTGCTGTGCCTGTCCCACATGACATGCCATGCAGCCAGACTGTGAACAAAAGGTACACGTGAAATAAATACATTCAAAAAGTGGAAATTTCCCAGGGCCAAACGGAAATAACCTGGGTGCCTAACACAGCACTTCCCAGAGGGAACAGCAGGGAGGCACCTTGTGACAGAGGTCAGCAGGAGCAAAAGGTCTGTGGGCACAGGCTATGTTTGTTGCCGAGTTCTGTGCAGAAACAGTCTGACCTGAGACAGTAACAACTGAAACTTTACAAAGGTTATCTATTCAATAAGAATAAATGCAGTGAACTGCAAAGACATGCAGGGGTGATGAAGAGGAGAGCAGGAGGCCTTCCTCCCTCACAACCACCCTCCTCTTCCCAGGCTGTCCCAGTTGTGACATCCTGACCTCACCAGCTGCAGGTCAGGATGCCCAGCTGTAGGAGCATTCCAAGGAGACCACAATGAATGTGACTTCTGACGATGGTAAAGCCTCCTCTTCTCTCTGCATGGATGTGGTACAGTGTCATATGTAGTGCCATCCCTTTCTTCTATATATAGTGACATCCTTCTCTTTCATTTCTCCTGGTTTAACCTAGGGTGAGCCTAGCTGTTTTTTGGTGAACTGCCTGACCATAGCTGACTTTTGTGTCACAGGAGATACTAAAAACCTTCCAGGTTCCACATGTGTGGGGAAAAGCCTCCCAGACACAGGGATCACTCCTGGACTGTACCTCTGCCGTGCCTGGTCTGAAGTGAAGCACTCAGCTCTGTACCTTGCATTATGAATTGGGAGCAGTACATTTGCCTTCAGAAGTTAAAATGGAACACGTTACAGGATCAGCTTGAGCAGAGGCAACAGGGATCTGCTGCACCCACCATGCTAGGGACTTAGATTAGCAAGTGCTTTCAGGCTCTTTGCTGAACAGACTCCCGAAAAGCCTGCTGCCAGAATCAAGGCAAGAGCACAAGCCCAGGGAGGAGAGCCTGCACAGGTTAGCTTGGAAATCATTCCTGTGTCCAGACACTGCACCATGTCTCAGTGCACTGGCTCTGTGGACACAGGTGCCACCCAGAAGTTTACCTGTCTTGTCATTTGCCAGACACAGTCAATGAACTGCAGGAAGACGGGAGAGCGATCCGCATCCGCGTGGTTCTTGTCCCCGTGGCCAACTCTCTGAAACAGCAGCACAAAGAACACAAGTCACACAGGGCTTCGTGGGGAAACTGCTGGTGTCTGCTCTCAGTCACCTAAACCTTTACCAACAGCTTTAAAAAACTTCAAATGAGTCCTGATATTGCTTTGTCCATATCAGTGGGGAAAGGAGTAAAGGACAGATACTCTCTTTGTCTTTGAAGTGAAAATTCTTTATGGGGATATTTTCATGCTAAGTTAAAAAAAGAGTTGTTTGAGTAGAGGCTCCAGATGCTATGCTGGCACTGATTTCAGTTAATAGCTAAAGTTGAGAAGGAAAAAAAATGAGAATGCTTTTTGTTTCAGTTGCAGCTGTTGTCCTGGCTACTTCAGTAGTAGAGGGTGCTAGATGCAAACCCTACCTACAGGCACGGCATGCGGCGATAACCGTCACACAACACCTCGCGGCTTCCAAGAGCTGTACAAACACCAGCCCAGCCCATCTCCTGCCACCTCCAGAGAGGCAGCAATGACAGGATTCCCAGAAAAAGGCCTCCAACCCTGACCGTGCTGTGTGGCCAACATATGTGAGTCATGACTCCTCAGAACTAGCAGAGTACATTAATGGTTATATATTACCCCGGAGCCCCAAGTACTGTACAAAGATAGAACAAGAACATCTAAGTAACAGAGATCCCTAGTATTGTTCTCCCCTCTCCTCTAGACTTGTCTAGACAGTCAAGAAGCTAAAACACTCCTTGTTCAAATAACAGATAACAAGTTTTGCTGCAGCAGAACCTCAGTTGCCTTAGTGCCTCAGTTTCCCCACCTTCCTCAGAGCATTTGACAGTGCAACCCAACACTGCAAGTGCTGTACACAGATCTTGTTCTAGCCCTTGCAAAATTAACAACCACTAGAGAACAGCTATGAGCAAAACACAGTAGGAACAAAGACTGAAAGGATACTACTGAAAGGCTCTCTCAATTCCCACCAGTGCAAACCATAACAAACTGCTGGGTCACAAGCCCACAAAGCTGCCTCTGCCAACTGCAAGGACACAGCCACAAACTACTCTTGGTCCGGGCTCAAACTGCTGCTCTTTCACCTAAATAATTAGAAGCCTCTTCAAAAATAAAGTGTGCCTGAAGAAAATGTGAGGTCAAGGCTATAAACAAATTCCCCAACGTCTTCAATACCAAAACATTTCTTAGATGATGGTGCCCAAGCAGTCCGAGAAAATGAACTGAACTGGAGAGAAAGACAAAAAAAAAAAAACCTCCAGTGGTCTCTGCCAGCTCCTGGCAGAAATGCCAGCACTGAACCCAAAGCACACTGCTAGTTCAGGCCTAAGCATAGGAACATGACATTATCAGTCAGACACCTGAAACATTTAAATACCACCTGTTCCTTGTATCTAACCAATACAGTGCCAAGGAGGTTAAGAGATGAACGGAATTATAGGTAGAAAACAGTAACATCAGCATTCACCTCTCTTCTGTGAGTTCAGCCAGTAAACTTCTCACAGGAAATGGTAAATTCCTCTGAAATCCTTCAGGAGGGACAATAACTTTCTGTTCAGTGCCTTCCATGGGGGCTAGTGACTCACCAGCTGAAATCTGTGGCCGAAGCTCAGCCACTCCTTCTCCACGAGCACCTCAAAGCCCCTGATGGTTCGGTAGTAGCCGTCCAACATGAGCAGGGCGAGGGAGGTGAGCTGGGCTGTCCGGTCCCAGCCGTCGCTGCAGTGCACAACCACAGACGTCTTCCCCGATTCCACTTTGTCAGCAATCCGAAGGGCTCCAGCAAGAATGAGCTAGGACAAGGGAAAAAACAAATTACAAAATCTCTTTGGAACAGAAACAATAAATGAAAAATGGCTAGTGACAGCACAGGACAAACCAAGGGCTCTGCTTGCCTCAAGGAGAATGGCAAATCAGTTCCAACTACTTTGTAACTAGGACAGCAAACTGGTGAACACATTTTCTGTTCCAGCAAGATGACGACACATCTAAACTGTAGTGTAGGCACAACTCAGAAGAGCTCTTGCATAAAGCTCAGTCCTTGGACAAGTCAAGATTTAAATGTAGGAGCATTTTCTGTCTGATAGAAATTGCCATCACCTTGCAGCTGCCCCAGAGCAGATCTGCCCTGTCTGCATCAGCAGAGCAACAGTCTAAGCTGGACATTTTTAGAACAGAAAGAATGTTACTTGAAAAACCAGCATCCAGAGAAGCCAAAGCATTTTGCCTCCTTATTCTGACTCTGCTTGGATTCCTGGAAGGCTGAAAGGGCCCCAAACTCCCAGCATTTGCTCATCTGGACCAGGTAATAATGCCAGGATGTCAAGGAGCTGAGTCAAGAACTTGGAAATTCTGATTCCTGAGTTCTAAGCAGAGCTTTCACAGTTACACATCACTCAGGAACATTCTTCACTTCCAAAACACTATCTTTCAGTATTTCAGCCCCCTCTCTTGTCCCTCTTCTCATCTCCTTGAGATTTCTCATTCCAAGAAACTATGGTTTTAATTGCTTATAAATGGAAAACAAATTCCAAGTCTTTAAATTTACAGGAATTGAGAATCCTGGAGTTAGCTCCAGACATCTTTCCCAGATTGGTAAGGACTTGTGGTTGCTCAGCCACATGCAGTGGATGCAGATACCTTGATATGCTCTAGCCAGTGAGTTGACTCTAAGTTAGACAGCCAGTGAGTCTCCTCGATATTGGGATACACAATTTCTTTCAGTTTTCTCAGTGACTCTCTCATAACATGAATGTTGTGAATATCCAGGAACACTAATTCTGCGTTCTGATAGGCATCCTCGCTCTCGTAGCCCCCTCCTTTAGCCTGGAGAACAAAATTCACATAGAAATCATTAAGCAAAAACGTATTTTGTACTTTATCCCAGTCATTTGTCCCGAGCAAATAGCAGCTGACAAAATACCGCAGTGGCTATCTAAAGCAGGCAAAAACCATTGGCTTTATCTTACAGCTGGGAGCAAACATGTACAGGCACACACTTTGTGTCTCTCTTCTGCAATATCTAATGAATGCTATAATTTTTACCAAAGAATATCACATTACAAGCTTTCTTTTCCTCTGTAATTATAATTTATCCTCATTCAAGCTGTTAACTCATTACATTCGCTAATCTATCATTTAAAAATTTACCATACTATTACAGAGGAGGATAACCCACGCACTAATTGCCTTTCATTAGTGGGAAAGGCAGATTAAAAAGAAAAAAAGATCTTTACTGCAACAAAGCAGCTCCACCATTAAAACAAAGCTTAAAGTGATGGCATGGAACACAATTTTTAGACGGGTAGAATGATGGACCCTGGGAACTACTTGACCTGTCAGCCTCACCTCTGTGCCTGGCAGGATCATGGAACAGATCCATCTAGAAGATGTGCTAGGGTACATGGAGGACAGGAAGGTGATTCAGGATAGCCAGCACAGCTTCACCAAGGGCAAATCTTGCCTGACCAGCCCAGTGGCCTTTTATGATGGAGAGACTACAGCAGCGGACAAGGGAAGGGCTATGGGTGTCATCTACCTGGACTTCTGTAAAGCCTTTGACACAGTTCTCCAGAACATCCTTCTCTCTAGACTGGAGATGATGGGCAGACAGTTTGATGGATGAGAAGGTGGATAGTCACAGCCAGAGGGTAGCAGCCAACTGCTCAATGTCCAGGCAGTGACGAGTGGTGTCCCTGAGGAGTCCATACTGGGACTAGTGCTATTTAATATCTTCATCAATGACACAAACAGAAGGATCAAGTGCACCCTCATCAGGTGTGCAGATGACACCAAGCTGAGTGGTACAGCTGACACTCCTGAAGGATGGGATGCCATCCAGAGGGACTTGGACAAGGTCAAGAAATGGGCCCATGGGAACCCCATGAGGTTTAACAACACCAGGAGCCAGGTTGCTGCACCTGGGCTGGAGCAACCCCTGTATCAGCACAGGGTGTGGGATGAGCAGATCAGAGCAGCCCTGCCCAGAAGGACTTGGGGGTGCTGGTGGGTGAGAGGCTGGGCAGGACCCAGCCATGGGCACTCACAGCCCAGAAAGCCAAAGGTGTCCTGGCTGCATCCAAAGCAGTTTGGACAGCAGGGCAGGGAGGGGACTCTGCCCCTCTGCTCTGCTCTGCTTTGGAGACACCCCACCTGAAGTGCTGTGTCCAGCTCTGGGGTCCCAGCACAGGAAAGACAGGGACCTGTTGGATCAAATCCACAAAGAGGATCAGAGGTCTGGAGCACCTCTCCTGTGAGGAAAGCCTGAGAAGGAAAGGCCCCAGAGAGACCTTATAGAAGCCTTCCAGTACTTTAAGGAGGCTTACAAGACAGATGGGGAGAGATGTTTTAGTAGGGCCTGTTGTGATAGGACAAGGGGTAATGGTTTGAAAGTAACAGAGGGTAGATTCAGACTAGACATAAAGAAGACATTTTTCACAATAAGGGTGGTAAAACAAGGGAGCAGGTTTTCCAGAACAGTGGTAGATGCCTCATTCTTGGAAACATTCAAGGTCAGGCTGGACAGGGCTCTGAACCCTGTTAAAGGAAACAGTCTTTCAAACATGTGGATGAAAAATGGTGATACACAATGTCCAGGGTGCTAGAGTCTGGCCTCAGTACTACTTCAATTTTTTTTCCCCTTCCAATCTGATTTCCCATTGTAAATTAATATAATGGAGCATTAGCAGTCACACTGATATCTTACAGATACCCGTGCAGGTATAAAAGTCTGTCTAGAGAATCAGATCATTGCATGCAGATTTCTTCTGCAGTGGAAAACCCCTTTGTGATCCTTAAGAATATTATGAAATGATGGTAGGAAATGTGCTCTAAATTATTACATTCCCAGTTTAGACAGGGGAAAAAGTACTCAACCTTATTTGCTACAGCATTCACACTAGGCCTTGCATCAAATATGAAGATTTTATGAGACTGGGCATTAGAATCCATGATGGCTTGGAGGTACTTTTCATCTTCCTTACTCCTCTTGCCACTCACTCCCACCATGGGCTGGCTACAGCGAGTGATCGTTGCTTGACTTTCTGGGTGAATCCATGATAAGACCTACAGAAACAAATGGGAAATAAATAAAGGAAAAATGGGATTCATTAAACCAGTGAAGTGAATTACATGTAATGGCTTGCTCTGGGATCCTATATCAGTGGGTTCCAGAAGGCTGGATTCTATTAAATTACAATTGAACAAAAGAACTCTTCTGTCCTTATTAATTCTGGTGGCATTCCCACAGTTTGAACAAACAAAAGGTGATCAAATTGTTTAAGTCTGACTTTTAAATATGATGCAGACTGTTTTTCTGGCTGTTGTGTGAGTCAGTATGTGGGCTATGTCTTACTTTATGTTACACCATGTAGAAGTTAAGCACTTTAGGAACAGACTGAATTTTCTATAGACTTGAGGAGTAAACCAGTACCTTTTCAGTTACCTCTGAAATAATCATCAACAATGTGCTTTGTCTTAATTTCATTAAATAAGTGCTCTCATCAAGACTATCACGATGTATTTCTCTGTCTTGAAAGTCAGAGCAGGCCAGACAATTGTAAACAGCCAAACAGGGCTGCCTTGTGTTTCCCAGGAACTGAATTGAGATTTGGTCTGAGTTGTGCTCAATTATCTTATCTTCTAGTTTTAGTTTAGTCTACATTTCTTTCACAACAGTAGTTTCAGCAGATACTGTTGTTTTCTACGTCCTCAAACATGTTGTTGTCACTTTTATTATCCACTGACCATTTATTTCCTCCCTGGAATCCACTCAGCCTGATCTTGGTATTACTTATTGCCCAAAGGTATGCGTAACGAAACCACATCAAAGTAGCTGCTTCTGTCCCACTCACTGGTATGCGTCCTCTGGATCTGAAGGATGCCACTCTCTTTAATTCCTCATCGGGAATGTTTACAGGCACAGCTAGAATGGCAGGGTATGTATCACACAGCTCATAGCGTTCATTAATCTTGGTCAGCCTCCAGCTTTCATTGGGAATTCCCTAAAGAGGAAACTGCAGGTTAGCAAATGAGTTGCTCTGAGACATCAACACAGACAAATCCCCAGGCCTGAAATTCAAGGCAAGTTTTGTTAATGAAGGACATTTAGGGCAGGCACCTGGGAGTGCATTATCTTGGAAACTTGCATTTCACATCTCTCCCCAGAGAAGTGGATGTTTTGCTCAAGTCACTGATGAGCAAGGAAACAGAACTTCAGGCAGGGTCACCTATGGCAAAGGAACTGTGGAGGCTACAGATGTACCACCACATGTGGACCCCCTGAGCCCATCTTTAAGATACCTCCTGGTGTCATCATTGGCTTACAGCAGAGCCAGGAGCAGGACAGAATGGATGACCAACTCAGTCCCCTCATGGCACTTAGTTCAAATGTGTTGGGTGAAAACTGGGGATAAAAAGCAGAATTACCAGACAGGATGGAGGGGAGGGGGAGAAGGGAGAACAGGCAGTAAAACACCCCAAAAAATCAGCTGTATCTGGGCTTAGTTCAGTGTTTGTGGCACAACTGTGCAAATCTCTAAAAAACCAAAAACTAAACAATTGTATGTCTCTGTTGGCATGACTGTATGTGATGTGCAACTGGGACGTTTCCATCACACTAAGCTCTCTGGCTGTACTAAGGACTTGGGCTGGGAGAGCAGGGAATCTCCACACACACATCATAGAGCATGCCATGATGGGGAAGGCACTCAACAGCTTTCCAGAAAATAATCTCCAAGTAACACCTGAAGCACACAATGGGGACAACCCTGACAACCTACAGATGTGGTCTGGCTGATGCTAGGAGAGAACAGAGCAACAGGGAGTGGCTGGTGCAGCTGCCTGCGAGGGGAGATTTAAACAGACCCCCGCTGCAGCAGGGGTGAGCAGCGACACAAAGCATCTCTGTGGGGAAGACACATCTGCTGCAGCAAACATGGCCAGGCTGTGAAGCACCGAGTGTGTTTTAGGGGAACATCAACTCCTTACACAATGCACGCCTCTGTTCTAATAAACACTACTCCATTTTAAAGGAGGGTGGGGGGACACTGATGAGCGCTGTCGCGGCTCCCACAGGAAATAAACGACACATCTAACACCAGTCAGACAAGCTGTGATAATTACAGCTGACCCACACAGACTGCGGCCGGTCCCTCATCCCAGTGGTGAGTCATGCTGTCAAAAGAGGTCATGGTCAGAAATCTGAGGGGAGGCCAGACCTTCTGTCTAGTATCAGTCACACACCCTGCTTTGTGAACCACTGCTGTCCTTTGACGCTCCCTGGGAAGGAAATGTTACCACAAGGATCACCCCAAAAGCCTGAAGGAAAGCTATTTTTGGCACTGTGAAGCTGAAGAATTGGCAGAACCAGACATTGAGGAGTGTGTATACACAGTTCAAGGTTACTGATGGGTAAAACCTGCTCAGAGGTCTGCCTGCTGTACACAGCAAGGATGGAATCTGCTGGGCCCACTAGCTTTGCTGCCAGCCAAGGAATAGCTAGACTCTTGCCAGTGACCAATCTTTTCACTATCTGGAAGTGGACTCATGGAAAATTAGCTCTCAGTCCTGTCCTAATAAGCACATGCAATGGATCCATAAGCAATTTCTGAAAATTTCACCTCCCCAAAATCTGAAGGAAAATTACACTGTCAGCACAGTCTTGGCAAGAAAAATGGGAGCTAACAAGCAGCTACATGGAAGAAAGGCTCCTTTTCATTTTACCCAGCAACTCTAGCAATGCTCATGGAGAAGACCAAGGAGCGGGCACTGGAAAGCACCCTCTTCACAGTGCTGGGCAGTGTGGCTTCAGAACACACTGCTTGGGCCAGAACTGAGCTCTGAAGCTGACCAAAGCTCTAAGTCTTTCAGCTGCTACACTGACAAATTTGAAGAAAATCTTTCCTCTGCAATAGCCCAGACCAGAAAAATCCATGATAGGCCCTCAAAGAAAGAAAAGATGCTGTGTGTCAGCATTCAGATTTCTTTTGGCTCATGGGGAATGTCTCCTTTTCTCTGGCCCAGGAGCCTTGAATCACAGCACCACCCAGAACGCTCTGGATTCGGATCGTGACTTTAAGGACTGGAAGCAAACAGAAATAAGCCAAGTGGGCTAGAAGAGAAGCTGAATTTGCATCTTCCCTGGACGTTTGCCATAATGCAGTGTAGCTTCTGCATTTATTCGTGCTCCTTCAGATTTGCCTTTTCTCCAGCTGGAATCAATAGAAAAAGCTAAACGTGATATAAAGCACACTGGTATTTCCTCATCTAAGATGCATTTCACTACTTCCCGGTAAGTTGTAAGCACCCGAAAGCCTGCTATGAAACCAAACTGTTACAGATGTAACTCAATAAGCCTCTGCAGGCTCAGGAGTGGTTCTGGGTGCTGCCTGCCTGTGCACCTGCAGGAGGAACTCAGGCATGCCTCACTAAAAGCTGGTTGTGATCATCTTGAAGTTGGCATGTCCACATTAGTGATCAGAGACTTCTGCACAGGTCTGTCTCCTTCCAGGTAAATTAATGCTGCTAGCAGCCTCTGATTCTAGGGGAATTCATATCTCTGGTGGCTGCCAGAGGGCAAACTGAGGAAGGCAGCAAAGCCATGTGTATAGTCATAAATTAAATATACCCATGACCATTCTCACTGAGCCCAGCTGAACCAATGCACCTCACATCTGTACTAATAAACTCATTTATCCTCCAAACAGGACATTTTGTCCAATCTGCCACTGGTGATCCTTGACTTGCATCACAGTACTTTTGTGCATAGCTAAAGATGCTCAAACACACTCACTCAAAAGATGGATGGTAACAGCCTGGTCTGTCGCTATGCCTGAAACTTGCCCCTGTGCCTGGGAACACTCCTTACAACTGTATCATCTAACCATAGAGACACAGCCTTTGTGTCCTCTCCACACACAAACTAGACTTGGTTTCCCTCTAGATAGACATTCATGCCTTACTGTAATGACTTGGGTTTGGTTATCACTTGATTTACACTTAATGCTGTAGAAGATGGAGTTTCTTTGTTTGTAGGGAAAAACTGTTGAAGCCACACCAGCACAGCACTGACACTACCACCTTGCAAAGCACATGGTTAAGGTTAAGCTCATGGGGATCCTTCACTGACAGAAAAAAATAATTTCCACGCTGTCGTTACACGCAGTCACACCTCTCTATGGTATCAGGCAGATCCACTCTGGGCTGAGCTATGTAAGTACACCTTGATCTGCAGCAGGCAACACAGGGTACAGCTGCAGCTCTCTCTGCAATTTACTGAGCCCTGGCTGTGATCTGTTCTGCAGTAGAGACATACCCAGCATAAGCAGGACCTCAGTTAAACCATGGGATGTTTAACAGTTTAATCCTCAATTTGCTCCCCTAAGTCACACCCAACAATCCTCTGGAGGGTGATGTTATCAAGCTCTACCTTTCCCACTCAGCTTGTATACTAATTCTGGGCACTTCTTTTATCCTTCTTTTGTCCAAAACAGGTCAGTTCTTCTGAGTTATTAGTTTCTACATGTTTTCTCTGAAAGCAGCAACCACAGCCCTATGCTGCGGCTCCCCAGTAGATATGATCAGAGCAAAGGATATTAGACAAGAATGACTTTTGTAGAGAAACATCACACAACTTCACAACCTCTTGTAATATTTTCCAAATGCTCCCCACCTTATTAAGGAAAATAAAGCTTTAAGTTACTCCAAAGGCATCTTAAGGACTTTTGGTTTCAAGTGAGTCTTATTCACTTTGCAATTCTGTTTTATATTCTGCCAGCCCATGTGTAATAAAAATCAGGGAGCAATTTCAGTTTTAAATTTCATTTGCCACATGTGATTCCATTTACCAACTAAATCTCAAACCTCTCTGAGTTCCTTTTGTTCTCTACAGGTTGTTTATTACTCCCCATAGTTTTACACAATCACAGATTTTTAATAAGTTACATATTTCCATCCTTCCCAAGAATGCTAACAGGGAAGTTAGGGGTTTACTGAATATCCTTTCTAATCGCTACAATTGCTATCATCTTGACATATTTCTAATTATCTTAATAAAAATTATAATTAATAAATAATACCACACTCAAACTTGCCATGTCTAGCAGTGTGGACACAGCTCTTACCATGGACCCTGCTCTAAAAGTCTTTTCTGGATGCCTGGTAGTTGGAGTTTACTTTTGCTCCACTCCCCTCTCTGTGTGTCCCTGCTCCCACAGGGAGAAGACTGACCTGGCCTAAGACATAGCAAGTTAATCCTGGCCATCCTGCTGGGCTGCTGATGCCCTAGGCCAGCTCTTCTCTAACAGTTTTTAAAACAATTCCAGAAGGTCCTGCTGACAGTGCATACGTCCCGCTTTTCTATTTCTGATCACAATTCATAGAGTCAGAGACAGGTAATCCCATTATCTGATTTGATGATGCCAGTTTTGTTTCACTGTTAACAAATCCCTGCTGCCATTTCAAGACATAATCCTGATTTACTATAGTATTTGTTATTGTTTTAGCAGAACCTGGTTGGATTAAGAAAAAAGGCTACGACATTCACACAGACAAATTGAACATCCATAGTTACAAATGCCGGAATTAAATAAACAGACCGAAATACCTAAAAGTTTTGGAGGGGACATAAAGCATCATGCTGCAGGACCTAAATCAACCTAACAAAAGGGGTGAAATTCTCCTCCTGGCCAGATCACAACATAAACATCTACTGCAGTATGGTTTGCCTCTTCTTCAGCAGCTGGTGTTGGTCACTTTTGGAGATAAGGAACTGGAACAGATGGATTGTGTGATCTGGAATGGTGGTGACTGTGGCCTATCACGAGTAAAACTCAGAAAGGCTTTGGCTGCAAAAAAATCCTGGTTTGGATTCACGTTTGCAGTTACCAATGTAAGGAAATGACCGTGGGCTTCAGCACATGGACATTAGTTTGTTTCTTGACATAGAAGCCGTCAAGCAAGTTTGTCCTTCCCACTCACAAACACCACAAAAGCAGGCCACAGCACAAGTACACACTGCAGCAATGCCCCAGCTGTCTCATGTTTCATCCATTTTCTTTACAGAAAGGCCATGAAGAGCTGCAAATCACAGGCATGCAAACACATGTATCTTTTCACCATGTAACCAAATTCCTGACAAATTTAAGGTGCACCAAATCGCAGTATAAAAACTAATATGGACAGAAAAGCTTCTATCATAAAAACTGACATGCCAGGATTTAGAAAGTGGAATAATCTACATCAATTATCTAAGGCCACTCTTTCTTCTTTCCAGGTGTTGTAAAAATGTCTTTTGTACTTCACTTGTTTTGACTGATGCGTGGCTGAGTGGATGTCGTGCTTTCCAGTGGAGATTATTTTGATAGCACAGGTATTTATTAGTTGTTACTTCAAAATTCTCAGCCCTACAAAAAAGCATCTTGCTCAAATAGCTTGGGCTGCAAATCCTCTACAAGCAGATCTTCCCATAAAATAACTACCAAGAAGGAGGTAAGTTCTAAACAAAGCAATAATCGCTGCATTATCCGATTTTATGGTCAAGTCGACCTTAAACACGAAGTGATTACAAACAATTGGAGTTTCTCTTGACCAGGATTTTAGACTGTGGCATCTCATTGCAAAACATACACTTCTTTGCACTGAAGGCAGCATACAGTAAGATACAGTAAGATACAGTAAGACACATCTCACTTCCCATTAGCAGCCTAGAAGCCAGTGATCTATCTTAGGCAGCTATTTTAGGAGAGAACAAATCACCCCCAACAGTGAAGCACTCTCTCCCATCTGTTAATGACAGGCCTAGATAACCAATTTAGAAGGCATGCCCAGCTTTTAGAAGACTAGAGCTAGAAAAATGAATCCTTAAGTTTTGGATTCCAGGAATCAGATGAACAACTAGGCTGGGACAGAGGTTGGTTTTGTTTGATTTGATGAGACAGACTCAAATGAATCTTTAAATTGCATAGCTTAAAATCTCTTAATTTTACAATGGAAAATTGGTTTTATTCTGATGGATCTGGAGAAGACAGAAGCTTATTGTGTCCAGGGCAAATGTGTCACCAAATCATGCACTGCCTTCTACTTGAGAATTTTATGACAGGAGTGATTTCATTATAAAAATCAAAATTCTCCCATCTTTTACTCCAGAGAAGACTACTCAAGTTTTTGCTACAGTATTCCTGATTGACAGCCTGTCACTTCATAATCATGAATACCTTTGATAAGTCTATTCTGGACACACTACAACTGTGTGTTCTAAACTATGTAAATCACAGTACCCTCTAGGTTGATCCCTATGCTGAGAAACCATGCGTAAGATAGTGAAGGCATTCTACACTGAATTTTTTCCCTCCCAGGTTGCTGTTTAGGACAAGAAAACCTGGAAAGAATTAAAACTAATACAAGCAAGCACTGAGGTGTGAAACTCAACGATGGGCTGCCTGTACCTGGAACATGCACCCTCCATTCCTCACTGCCAGTAGCACCTGATAACCAAGCTAGAGCATTAGTTTTTTCTACTGCAGCCTAAAGTCAGCTCTTTGCCACCTAAGCTAAAATCCATCAGTGGATGCCTCTATCTTTAAAGCTGTAGTGCTCTCAACAAGCACTGCAGTGTGGAGAACAACATCCTAACCGAGCCCGCACGGCATTTGTCAGCAAAATCATTCTCTGCTCCACGTAACCTGTAATTATATTACTGCACAGACCCACATTCCTCAAGAGCGGAGGATGAGGAAGGATGTAGCACAATACCCACCTGTCTTCTGTACTCCCAAGTTGGGTCATACACTTTCCATCCATTTTCTGGGAAAACCTCTTTGTACTCGAAGGCAAAAAGTGGCTGAAAGAAAGAAAATTTACCATTACGAGCCCACTCAGAGCCTATTTGCAGAATGTTTGATATCTCAAATAGTGATTTATGACTGACCCTTCTTTTTCCCTACCACATCACTTTTCTTTCAAGGTTTTATAAAAAAGATTAACACTCTCACTGTAGCAGGTAATTAGTACAACAATATACTTTCCAATATGTCCCTGATCTTGCTTGGCTATTACCTAGTACTTCATGGACAAAAGGAGTTTGTTATTAAAGAGAGAAGATAAAACTACTTAGGCAAGAATGCTCTTACAGATTAACAACCAGATCCTTTCAACCAGAATTTGAAACAGCAATTGCAGTGTCATAACATTAGAAAACAGGGGGGCTGCATTCCCCCTGTTCCTGCTCTGATTTGGGGCAGTGCAGTCACCATTAGCTGTAAACCTCTGATGGATGTCACTGTGATTTGAGTACTTTCCCTCTGTTACAAGGTTTTATCAGTAAGTCATTCCCCATGCATGAAAGAAGGCACTCTAATAGACTTTTCCTGTTTCATATATGATCTAAACTCCTACAGAATTAAGTTTAAAACAGATTTGAAAGCCAGCACTTCTCATCCTTCAAGAAAACGCATGCCGTGTGAATGCCGTATTAAGTAGATGGGACAGAACGGAACAGTTTACTGCTACTCTGTGTCTTTTGGCAAAAGCTGAAGAGGAAACACTTACTAGATTATTTGAAACTGGAAAAGCATATTTCATTAGGTTCTCAAATATGGATCGTCTAGTTCTCCCTTCAGGCTTATGAGCAAACCGCAAGTTTCGAATATCCTAGGAGAAAAAAGAGGGAAATCAAGTTGCAAATTTCTGACCACTTCAAAATCCAAGGAAAATCCAAAAGCCAGAATTCAAAACGGGGTCACATGACAGTGCTCTTTCTAGTACTGATTTAATACTGTACTTTGAACAATGTTGTATTGCAGCAGGTTCAGGAGTTGTCTACAACCTCCAATAACAGCAGAGCCACCGAGGGAGGGCACAGCTGTGTCTGACCACAGCATCTTGCCTTCACATGAAGCTCTCCACCTGCTGAAAGCCTTGAGGAGAGCCCTGCTCAGGAAAAAGCTATGTTTACCAGCAGGACGTGGTGAGACAGACCTCCTTGGCTCTCAATGAGCTCTCACGCCAAGCAGTGCCGTAAGACCACTGGAGGGGATGGCCTAACCAAGTACCTCCACAGAGCTACTGCATGTAGGGGGCCCAAGAACAGCCAGTTGGGTGCAAAGTATCCAATGCCATCTCCCTTTAAAGCTTCCATCTCTCAGAGCACTCAAGAGGATGTCTTGAAACCAAGACCTCCACTTTGCAAAGCAGTTTAGACAAAAAGTGGTCATTCAGGACCTCCTTTCCATAGTCACCTACAAAACCAAATTTGGAAAGTAAATCAAGCTAAGCTCTTTAAAGCTCTAGTAAAGCTCTAAGTTTCTCCAGCCAAGCCTGTAACTAAAATGCTTGCAGTAAAGAGTCTAAAACCCATCAACAGGAAATGAGCTATCAAGTTCAAGTACATGAAGATGGTAGAACAAGTAATAGAATGAGATAAACAGCTGAAGATTTTACTTCCTCACAGGGATTACATGACTGCTCTCAGACAGAGAACTTTTCAGGATGCATAAGATGTATCTGTACCCACTCTGATATTGCACTAAGCTGCTGTGCATATACTGGTGAAGCAGGCTGACATATACAAATATGCTATAAAGGGCCAAAACACTCATCCTATAGTTTGTGCCTGAGTTTCCCACACAGGGAAATGATATAGTTCACTCCAAACCTGACGAAGTGTCCTTACAAAATGGGTGAGGACCAGGAATCCAGATTCAAAACAGGGAACAAATTAGTTTGCCAGCACAAACACCCCACCCTATGTTAGCCAGGGTGGATTATGACTGCCATAGGACAAAGGAGCAGCTGGATGATTTGGTACAGATTGCAGCAACTGGTCTTGACTCAGCACACCCACAGCTTGACAGTCTGCTTAGCTTCCCGATGCCTCAAAATCACAGCAGTGACCAGAGCAGTTTGGGATTCATTTCCATTCCTCCATCTGCTCTTATCCAGCAAGTGGCATCATTTTAGCATTGAGGGGCTCTGACAAGCTCTAGGCAGCCCAAGACCTACAAGGTTCTGAATCCAGCTCTTCCTGTGTGGTCACTGAGGGAAGCAGAGATACGGATTTAGGAGGGAAGATGGCGGCTTTATCTACTTCATGGGTCTACAGTAAGCAGACACGTGGAGGCAAACTGCTCATTTCTACAACATTCAGTTTGCATTTCCTGTTATTCCAAGGGCTCTTGAGAGGCACATGTGAAATATGCACTGCCTTGAAAGAAATGAAAGAACAGCCCTGACGAGGACTGAAGGCTGCTCACCAGTCCCTCGTGGCAAAGCACAACAGCAGGTGGACATAGGCTAATGATTTAGGGGGGAAACGTCCCCCTTTCTTGCTCTTGAAATGTAAATGACTGAAAAGCCTACTGAATTCCACAGTAACTGGAGTCTACCTAGAATAAGTCTGTTGGGCAGCCCTGGGAAACTGAGGATGCAGGCCTACACTTCCACGATGAAAAGCCATTGCCCAGCACAAAGCCTGAAAAAAGGTTTAGACCTCTTGTCAAACGAGTGGAGCTGGAGAATACTGAAAATTACTTTTAAAATCATGTTTTTTAACACCTGTGAAGTCATACTGAGTGAAACATTTTGCAGAACTTCCTACAGTACTATAGAGAAAACCTTTAAAAATATATGTTCCCCTTCCCCTGTTGTAAAACACAGAGAAAAGTTTACCTTGCATACAATCTCCAGCCCATATGAATTTTCACCACGACTGGATGCACCTCCAATTTTCTCCACTCTGTTGATTACACCTAAAGATGCATCTAGGACAAAAGGAGGGTCCTGTAGACAGTTGAAATTTGTGAGTTTAAAAAGGGGAGGGGGAAAAATCCCCAGCTCCTGCTCCCTTATGTCTATATTCCCAAACACATAGCCACATTTCACAGAAATACTCTCTAACAACACCTAGGTCTAAAGATTGAAAAGGCAGCAAAAGGAGATTATTTCAAAAGCTTACCCGTTCCATGCTTTTAAAATACAGTCTATAATTGGTAACAGTAAGGGTTCCTCTGATTGCTCCAGTGAAGGGGCAGATGTAAGTAACATCCTTAGCTTAAGGAAAAAAAAAAGAAAAGAATAAGTTGTTAATTTCACAGTTAATTTATGGGAGAAAAATTATGCTAGCAGCAATATTTGTGGGCTCTACCTTGCAGATCGTGAAATTAAAACAAATTTAATCTGTGGTTCTACCCTAGAGCCTAAAGCTAACTTGCAAGTTTCAGTTCTGTGGAGAAGGTAAGAGTTTGGGTAGAGATAGTGCCATCACCCAGAATCCTACATTTGCACAAAACTGCTACCTCTGTCAACAGGCCAGTGTTTGGAGCAAACTGTTTGCTCTTACTGCCAGTAGCTGAGAACATCATGCATGAAAAGAGGAGACCACTCCTGCCTGGATGCACACATTAGAAGCTGACAGCAATCTGCATAAAATCTAAGGATTGTGCCCAAGATGGTTTGTGCCACCAGGGGCAGGAGAAGGCAATTCTCGTACATGTGGTTTTAGGATGCTTGGGTCCTTCTGTACACCTTTGCAAGCAGAGTCAGCCCTGGGATGAAGGCCCTCATGCTAAAAGCCAGCAGAGCTACAGTGATCTGCAGGAGCCATGAATCTGTGTAACACCCAGCTGCTGGGGATCTTAGCTCTGAAGTCAGCGATCAAGTTACTCGGCACAATTCAATTATTCTTGAGCCTGAGTGATGGTGACTCAAAACAGTCCCCTTCTTAAAAGGCCTCAAATGTTTCTCACTTGCTCCAGCAAAAGGCAAGAGGTGCTGCTGGCTTTCCACAGCAAACACCTCTCCTAACTGCCCGTCTGTTTTATATCAGTTAAAAATGCCAAGATTTAAGTTGTAGCCTCCCCACCTCTGCTGCCTATCACGTCTTCTGCCACTGAAGCAGTTGCCTGGCTGTGTCATGGCAATGGTTTACGCTATCACCAACAAGTAATGACACCCCTCAAAAACACAGAGGAGACCCACTAACCAGAGCTGCCAGTTACATGAAAAAACTCCCTGGATCATCTTAATAACCTCAAGCCTTCGAGCCCTAAGTGACCCATTTTGCAAAGGCTGTGTCAGGAGGACGGCTTGCCTCCCACCCAGGAGGCAGCCACCATGAACATGAGGTGTGAGGCTACTGGGGTATCAGAACAGGAACCTAAATTTCTTCCACCTTTATCCCATGAGATTTAGCCCAGAGGGGGAGAGAGAAGAAGTCTGCTTTATTCCAGGGCACTGGCAACTCATATGACTAAAACATACTCAAGTCAGCTCTGCTTCTGTACTGTCTTCATTGACTCTCGAGATCTGGATGTGGAGAAAGATCCTTAAAATATAAGAAGTGAATAATTCGGAGCAAAATATGTAGCACACAAAATCTGGCTAAAAAATAAAATATACATACCTATAAAAAACATGCTAGTAATTCCATTATTTATTTATTTATTTATTTTTATAAATTTACATGTATTTGTTTGAAGGACAATTTAACACAAAAATGCTTCTAGCCATTTCTAATTAAACCAAGTGTTTCATTAGTATCTGATTATTAATCGCTTCTTTTCAAAGACTACTTTCACAGAGGTTTGAAAGCAGACTCAGGAAGCATAACAAGGGTGAGGGCAGCCTGCCTAGTTTTCCACTGGAGCTCTCATTACTCAAAATGTAATTCTGAAATGCTTAAAAAAACCTCAGCAAAATCCACTAATAAGAAAAGCGTGCATTTACATCTGAAAAGGAACAGGATTTCTGGGTAAAGAGGGAAGGTGCTAGAAAAATGTTTTCCAGGTAAGGAACCCCAGGCACGATCTCAAACACTGGCCTTGCCAGCTTGTAAGCCACACCACCTTTCACATTTGCATTTTATTAGCCTGGTTTCCTAAGGAAACAATTTTACTTAATTACACTGCGCATGTACAAACCTACCTAGACACATGGCTTGCCTGACCTTAACCCTGCCACAGCTGTATGATTTCAGCAGTCTCTGCTTGATAAACAGGCATCTCCAAGGCATTAAAGTGCTTCACTGTTTGTGAGAACGAATGCCAGGTACAATAGAGAGGTTCTAGTGGTGCTATCACCGCAGGAAAGCCTAATGAGCGCAGCCTTTGGTATGTATAAGAGAATACATATGGGAGAAAGAAACTGAAAACCAGATCTACTAATTCCCCTGCTTGTGGAATTCCTGTCTTTTACAGGCCAATCTTACCCTAGATTATTGGGTTGGCTGAAAATATTTTTTCTTCCCTTCCCTGTAAAATACAAGGAGAATTACATTTGCCTTTCTTCACACTTTTAACAGGAAATAATTATTGCCGATGAATAACAAAGATTTCCTTTCTGCTGCCTTTAGCTTCTTGCTGGAACAGGCAGCTGCTGTCTGGGCTACCCCAAAAGCCACCCAGTCTTACAGATTTATGTGGCTCATCACACATTTGCCAACAGATAAAACACTGGTAACTCCGATCTCTTAAACCATTCCCTAGGAACCCTTCAAAATACTGCCTCGCTGTCAGAGCTAATTGCAACTGTGGAGGGAGTTGGATTTCAGTCTGCAGTGTATGGTTGGAGTATGAGTTCAAAGTCCTTAAGGTTGAGAAAAAGATTAATCATTGAGGTGTGTTGTTTGGAGGTTTTCTTGCTTGTTTTTATATTGTTGTTGATGGGTGCATTTTTTTTGTGAAGTATTTTCAGTTTTCATGGTTTTGATTTTTTTATGTTTAGGACTGAAGTTGCACTCTTCCTTATCATCTTAAGAGGAAGACAACACATTAAAAAAGTGAATGCAAAATCCTTCACAGAAGATTAATCAAGAGGCTTACTCAAGCTTTCAGAATGGAGAGCATCAGCAAATCTGATGCATGTCAGAACTTCTGGATGAAAAAAAGAAAAAACGCATCCCCCACCATAGTAAGTTCCTTGCAAAAGCATTGTATCCTTTCCTAGAGCCCATGAGAGAGATTTGACACATAATTGTGCTGTGTCAGCCTAGGAAGTTACCCTGTGGCAAGGACAAACTGGAACAGTTGATCCATGTCCTCTCAGGAGGCAGCAAATGCAGAGCTGTACAACTCACCCCATCACTCATGGTAAGAGCCTTGAATTGCTTTGTACTTGCTATGTGCTAAAAGAAGACACAGTTACCTTGGCCCATGTGATGTGCAATAGCTCAATTAATGAAACAACCTGATCATGGTTCCCAAAACATCTGCAATTTGCTGGTTTTGGTCAGTGACTGCCAAGATATTTTGCTCTATGGATATTCTACTGTTTGTCAGCAAACAATAAGGAATTTCCTCTTCACGTACCCATGTCTTTAATGGTCTCCCCAGGCAGCAAAGGCGGCTCTTCCATTTCAGCCAATTTATTAGCCTCCCTCAGGACCTAGGCAAAAGATACAAGTACAAACAGAAATTCATTAGCCAAGAAACCAAGAAGTTTACACTTACAGGTCAACAGTATCAAGGAACAACAAATATTCAAAGACCGTGAAGTACTGCCTAGGGTCTCTTCAGAGGTCAACACCAGGATCTGTTCTTTGGCAGCACACTTCCCACGTGTCCTTTCATGCTCCAACCTTCTCTTGCCCAGGCCACCTTCACAAGTCAAATTCTGTCACAGTTATGGACAGAGCCAAAGGAATCGGCTCCTTTCCCAGTTGAATTGCTCAGCGATTACCACGATGACATCAACTATTCAGCAGAACAATTTCTAGTTTACACTGAGGAAAGTTGAAAAGGACACCTTGGTCACTCCACTGTGCTCAGTGAGGGTCCCACAACTGCAAAAGTCCTGACTTGACTCAGTTACAAAGGTACTATTTTGACAGGCATATATAGGAGGTACAGTTTTGATTTTCTTTTTTTGTTGTTGTTGTTTTCTTGGCTGCCAAATGACCGCTTCTTCACTTTCCTTTGGGCTCATGTTACACCACAGGGCATGACTTCTCATGATTGCATTTAAACAAGTGTTTTCACAAGAACAGCTGCTGTTGCGGGCAGATGGACGTTTTAGGAAAGCATGGCTGTAACTAGGAAGCATAACCTGGAGTCTAAACCGGTAAGAACTAGGAGAGAAAAGCAAATACAAGCGATCAAGATTAAGGCTAAATCTATGTGGCCAAATGCAGACAGATTTAATGATGTTGTCCATGCCTCGAACTGGACAAATGACCACAAGCTCAGCAGTACAGTTTGCTCAACCTCTTAACACAGACAGAGAGCAGGTAAGTTAGTCCAGACTCTGCTTCATGCTACAGCAACCACAAAACTTTGAGTTCAAAGTTGGCATGTGTCCCACCTGGTGAAGACAGGCAGAGGGAGCTCATTGCTGCTCATAGCTAAATGCGCAGGCTTGCCCAAAATGTTTTCTTTATCATAATGCAAGAAAAAATAATTGCTTCAATTTGGTATCAGGAAATCCCTGCAAAGAAAATTCAAAGACATAGCCTAAAGTGGCATTCTAGAACCTGACACGTCTGTGGTCAACTTTCATGTCGGATCAAGCCAAAGGGAGAGCCTCAGGGAAGAAAAATTCCCTAAACTATGCAAAAAAAATTGGAAACAAACCCAAAGAAAGCCCTTGCCACAATAAGAGCACATTCCAGCATTTTCACACAACAGATTGATGCATAGATGAAAAGATTAACAAGATCAAAGCCTTCTTGAGAACAAGATGTACATTTTTAAATATGTATTCAAAAGACTCTTGGAAAAAAAATTAATAATAAAAGCAATTATAGTCCCAGCTTCCTAATAGAAACCTCACAACTACACCCACTTAGATCAGGTCTTACCAGGGAGGCTGCCAGAGCAGCTGGGCTGGGGTCCACAGGATGAGTAAGGAGAGGTCACCACTGATAGAACTCACACTGGCAGCAACTTGTCGGGAAGCTTCTCTTCCCCCACATCAGCAATATCAGTAAAAATAAGGTTTTGCTGTTATAACGAGCAGAAATTGATGTTGAGGACTTCTTGTCAGCACAGCTGTGTTGGCCAAAGATCACACACCCCATCAAAGCCCTGACTGAGGGCCTCCCTGACAAAAGCCTGTGATGTAGACCCACTCTCAACTCCTGTGTGTCCAATTTTGTGCTTGAGTAACAGCCCTGAAATTAGCAGGATAACATCTGGATTATGATAAATGAGATGGACGCTTCTGGCTAATTAGCCCATAAGTGGTGGTCATCTTTTTGGCCTTTTATCTTGGAAGGACATTAGTGAAAATACACTCTGTGTTCAGAACATGATCACAGCTTCTTTGAGAAGGTCCGTACCCCACGCGGGCAGCAGCTGCTGCCAGGATCACTTCGGTCAGCAGCTGGACTCGCTGCTCTCCTGCAGATGTCAGCGGGAGCACATCCAGCAGTAAACATTTGGGGGACTGGGTTGTATCTTAAGCCAAAACAAATATGAGGTAAGACACATAGAAAGCACTTGGTATGACAAACATCTGCTGAGGTGGCAGAGGTGGGCAGCGCTCAGGTGGGTTTTAAACCTGTCCTGCAAGTGGGGGAGAGAGAAGGAGGGAATAGGCAAGCAGTATGAAAGACAACAACCTCCATGTCAACACGATTCTCTAAAGACAAGGTTGAATGCCTTTTCAATTTAAAAAGTGTCCCCCGTAAGTCTAATAAAATCCATCTGCTCACTCACACTTCTCTGAAATGTCCCCAGGTTCAGAGGAAAGGGTTAGCAATCCAAACCCATGCTCACTTCAACACAGGGGAGCAGACAGCTGGCTTCCTAGAAGCACAGCACTTCAAGGTCAGCCTCCTTGCCTCCCCTCTTACTTTTTTTTTTTTTTTTTTTTTTTTTTTTTTTTTTTTTTTCTACAGTCTTGAGGACTAAACTCATTTTCACCAGCCCTGAAGTGACTTCAGCACAGTACCTATCTCAGGTAACAAAGCACTGACTCCATGATTTCAAAGTCGATGCAAGCACGTAATCCCTGGACAACAGTCATCCTTCCCACAAGGCTGAGACAGACATGGTCAGAAAGCCCAGGACAAACATTTCTCTGTTTATGCCAGTCGATGCACTGTATGCTCAGCACTAGATTTTGAATGAGCCTCTAGTTGGAACATGGGCACTTGAAACTCATCCTGGCAGAAACCAAGAAATGAATGGTAGGCATTTTCCTGAAACCCACCTCCATCAATGGCTCCTTAAAATTGATTCGGGGAAATGCAATCTGTGTGGGCTGAAAATGCAGGCAGCAGGCAGGAGAAGACACCTGCAGCACCACTGAAGGACAGGGGCCGGCAGCAGGTAAGAAAAGTGGGTGGATCAGAGAAGAGGAGTTTTGGAAACAGATGAAGGAGAGAGAATGGTATGGGACAATGCACATGAAGCTCTGAGATGACGTCAGTGTTATAAATGGACCCTTTGCTCCTTATATGACTGAGGAGATGACATGAAAAGCTCTTCCATCTTACTGCCAATCCTCCTCTCCCCCTCAAAATCCAAAAATGGTTCATTAAACTGTGAGAAAAATCTTTTTTTGTACATTAGCCTATTTTCAAGACTCTATAAATAACACTCTTGGGCCCAAATTTAGCCCTCTGCAAACCTTACAAAATTAAATTAAGAGCACCAGTAAGGCGAGGAAGCAGGGAAGGGAGCCAGGGACACGACTGCGGCAGCCTGGCTGCAGGGGGGGCACGGCAGCTGCTGATACATAAATGCTATTGAGGCAGGTACCACATATGCCTGCAGCTGAAATGTGCCACCTCCGTGTACCTCAGCCTTTTAAATTGTTCAGTGGGAATAAAACCAAAGAATTCTTAGAGATCTGCAATGAAGAACACATCCAGAGCTGGGCAATTCATTATTTTTTAGGAATATGACCACAATGACATATGGCACACATGGCTCTTTCTGTCACAACTAAGATAGTTTCTGTAAGAAACAGATACAATGACCAAAAACCAGTGGAATACTCTGCCTTTCCTCTAAGTCGAACAAGGTCTTCGTTATCTTTTCCCCACAAAAATGTTATGCCTGCTAACTGAATCTGTGGAGGAATGAAGTCCTGTTACACACCCGAACAGCCTTTATTTCTGTCTTCTTTTTCCAAGTAACATCATCTATGCATCCCACCTGTCAGCAGCTCTCCTAGATGAAACAGCTCTCTAAGAGTCTGAGAATGGGAGTACCTTAGAACCTAAACACAAGTCCCGCCTCAGCTCAGAGGGTGTGAGGACTTCGTGCCACCACCTACCTTTGTCCTCTGCTCAAGCAGCAACTTTGCAGAACAAACCCACACTGCTACATCCAACAACCACTTCTCTACTCCAGGATCCCACCCTGTGTAAGCTCCAGCACAGTCACCCCCAGCTGAAGGTGCAGAGCTCTCTCATGCTCTCCCATCTATTGCCCCCAGGACAGGGAAACTGCTGTTTTGTTGAGGCAACCTCCAGATCTGAGCAACAGAATCATCATCTCCTTTGCTTGCATGTATGGGGTCAGGGAAAGAGATCTAAGTCCTGCTAAAAAGGTAAGACTGCTGCGATTCAGGGTACTGCAGTTCTGGCAAGTGTCTCCAACCACATGTTCACACTGCCTCCTAACACAGCAGCCAGCATGCTGCTACAAAAATCCCTCTCCTGTCGATGTACATGCAGAATTCGTGCACACACCTCATCCTGAGCAGCTGCAGCCAACCCGGGGTGGTACAGAGTTGAATTGCAAGCACACTCTATGCACAGGGTCTTAGAGGTCTGTGCACCACTGGATGCTGTTCCAGAAGGACCTGAGAGGGTACACGACACTCTAAACTCAGGGTTTGCTTTTTGACCGTGAACAAAACAGCTGATGTGTTTTCCTGCTGTACTGCCTGGTGAGGTGCTTGCCTACCAGTGATGCTGCACATCCTGGCTGACAGCCCCCATCCTGCGCTGGCTGAGCCAAGCCAGGACTGCCTCCTCCTCCCCACCCCGCCAGTGCTGTCATTGCTTCAGGGTCTAGATCAGTCAAGATGCCTGGGTCCACTTTATGGCTTTTATAATGGAAGTTTTTCCATAACCTGGATCATTTTGCCAGGACTAGCTTAGAGTGTGACTGCAGGAGAGAAGGTGCGCAAAACCCCGGCTAGAGAGAGGGAGCAGCTTGAACCAGCCAGGGAGAGAGTAATTTTATCCCTGGACACTGCACAACCCCCCTGATAATGAAGATGCATGAGGAGAGCACCTGAAGTCTCTCCTAGTGATTTACCAGTTATTCTTTTTTTACTTTCTCCTGAATATTTGAGTCCTGAAACCCACAAAGGTCAGATTGTTTGGCTTCACACAATCCCTTCTCTCTTAAGGGGAGACAGGTTTTGTATTAACAAATTGTTGTGTAACAGTTTTCCCAAGTCTGCTGAGATTCTTCTATCCTGAATCACAATAAAAATGAGCAAAAGGAATCTTTTTTGGCTTAGACAATATTAAAATGTACCCTTTTTGTAATTTTTTTTCTTTCCTCTGAGTTAATCTCTCCTTGGTAACCTCCTACACACTCCAAGTCACTTTGCACATTTTGAACAGAGTTGTTGTGCATAAAGCCACAGCACTGGTACGACACGTTCAACCCAACGGCATGAACACCTTGCTCCTGTATTACTCCTTTCCCCAAAACCATGTCTGCTCCATCTACTGAGAAGACAAGCTCTCCAAACTGGGAACTGCATTTGCTCCAGCTACACAGTCCTGTTTTATGTTTCCTAGAGCAGGAAGGCAGTCGCTTAACTGGTCCCTTGACATAAACATATATAACCCGCCTGTACAGACAAACATTCCACACACACACACACAAAGTCCCATTGCTTCTGCAGCCCCTGAACTCGGATTTGGTATGTCTCCGTCTACCTCGTGAGCGTGCACTGGTCAGCTGCAACAGGTGAAAGATACGCTGTAGGGATAAGAATGTGCATGTTGTATGTGTACAAAAACATACAGAGAGAATGAGTAGAGCTTAAAAAAACCGTATCTTTTCAAATCATGTGTGAAATACGGAATTGAAACTCAACAGCCAAGTGAGAAGTTTAATCTCCTATAGGAAAATATCACTCTGATACTTCACATTTAAAGGACTATCTGGGAATATTCTGGTTGTACTTAACACATCTAAACTTTCCTTTGTTCCTTTTTTTCCTTAACGTCTTTGTCTCAAGAAAGGGAAAATGATTAAATGCCCTCCTTAATCACCATTTTTTCCACTTTGCAGGCAGGGTAGTCAGTAAGCTGCAGGAATACCCATTTTACCTAAAACTGGAGATCTACATCTGTGCTGGTCCCCCTAGGCATTGTACCAGTCAGTGGAAAGCAGGACAGGAGATGCACCTTTTAGGGTAAGTACCCTTCTTCCCACTGAAGGGTAAGAACTAGGGAAAAGGAATGTCAGTGCAGACCTGGAAGGGCAAATCCCAATTCTGGTCCTTCCTTGTGGTCAGCATAGCAAAACCCAATCTCCTGGACATCCACAAACAACTGAGCAGCCATATCCTATGATTTTCAGAGAAGTACAAATGTTCTGTGTGCAGAAAGGCAGCAGGGAATGAGCCAAGTCAGATACAAATACTGCATGGATTTAATTTAAAAAGGCATGACTCCAAAGCTTGTAGGACAGGTTGTCTTAGCTGAGGTATAAAAGCTTGTGTGTCAGAGCTGGCTCTTGTTTGCTGTCACAAAGAACCACATAAGGGAAGTCAGCCTTCCTCAAAGACTTAGCCATAGGATTACTTCTACATACTTGATTAATTTATTATCTTTGTTTGTAAATTAATAGCAAAACACATACACTTACATAACTAATTCTTCTCTGCTTTAAATGCCTTTTGGGGATCTCAAACCATGCTCACCTACTCCTTCCCCTGAATTGCCCTACCACTCCATCCCTTTCCTCTTTAATAGCTGCTTCCATAAATCAACGAAGGACAGTGCCCCTATAGCAGGTGCATCAAGATTTATCATTACTCCAATGATGGTGTAAAAATGCCTGAAACAGAACAGATAGAGAAGCTCTTTCCATTCATGCCAGGAAAAAATCCCCACAGAGCTCTAATTCTGTCCAGCTCACATTGACAGCAGCTGCAGAACTGACACAAATCTGTGCAGAAACAAGATGAGTATGCTTCTTTAGGACAGTTTTTCACAGGTGCACGGGTTTCTCCTCTAAATGAAACATTTCTTACAACAGGAAAAAGGGCATATTTTTCCTAGTATTCTACTGCTAAGGTGCTTCTGTCCTCTCAGTGCTCAACCATCAGGACCAGAAGAGACGCCATGCTTACTTGACTGCAAACACTGCACTGCTTTGAGGAGAATTTCAGCTGCCATTTATGGCTATTTCAAGTGTACTTGGAGAAGATTCGTGTGCTAAGAATCCTACTGGAAATGCAATAAAACATAAATTGAGCAAGTAAATGGACTTTGTTGATTATTTTTAAATCATTAAGAATGTCACAGCAGAAAGACTATGGGAAAGAACAGAAATATCTCTGCATGACTGAGGCACAGGGACTTTTCTGAGGATTATGACCAGATGGCTTGAAAAACTATGTTAGAGGCATTCAGAGCTGCAAGATATTAATTGCAGGGAAATGTTTTATGTCTTATTCCTTTGGGATATTAAAGGGGAAAAGACAAAACACCATAGGAACATGGATCATTTCAGAAGAGTACACAAAGAATCAAATACACCATCCAAAGACCACATCAAGCCCGTTCAGCTCCTAAGAGAGCACCTGGCCAAAGGCAGCCTCCTAGCTTGGTTAAAAAGAAAAAACACAAGAAGTACTTAAGTCATCAAAAAATGTTCTGACAACAGATCACGTATTACACTACTCTAAAGACAGTAATAACCTACAAAGTACACTGCAACTGCCTTTTAACTATGCCTTCCCAACACAACTAAAAAAACAAACAAATCACAAACCGTGATCTCAACCTACCATACATGTTTTGAGAAAGCATAGAAGTGCTTGAGAAATCACTTCCTTACTTACCACTGTCTTGAAAAATCTTTAAAAGGAAGCTGAAGATTATTGTAGTTAAAAAAAAAGAAATACACTCCCCAAAGTAATATAAAGGGACTCCTCTGCAGGAGGAAGCAGCCACCATGCAGTGTTTCCCTGGGGTTTTCTGCTTTGTTTTTTCCACGATGTTCTTCTCCACTCAGACCAGAACGTCCACTGACGAAGAGCAGCCTCTCCGGGTTCCCTGGGCTGGTGAATCTCCTGGGCCCTTGCTGCACAACTACAAGGCAAAGCTTAGAAGCTCAAAGGAACACATTGTTGAGGGCCACTCGTTCAACCACGGCTGTCTTGTCTCTTCAAGTTTCTATGGCTTGGTGCCTCAAGACAATTCTCTCATTAGGCTCTGACAGAAAGTCGTCATTGACTCAACTCAGCAACGCTCCCTGGCACAGAAGGTTGCAGATATTATCTATTCAGACAACTCCAACATTTTTTAATACAGAACCTTCTTCACTGCCAAGGGTTCCACATACGTCTCAAACCACAACGCCTCTGTTCTCCATGGGCTGCTCAAAAACTTTGGACAGCATATTAGCTTGACTCTATCCTTTATTTTTACTGAATTTTGTTTAACAAACAACTTACATGCAAAAAAAAAGATGAAAAGTTCCAAGGAAACCATTAAACTAGTTCAGTGAATTTCATATCAACAGTCTTAAATGACATAAAAACAGTCTGACCAAAACCAGTTATAACTCAGAGCTATAACTATCAACTAAAATAAGTCACAGAATACTGCCTCCATTACGAAGAATTTCACTTTTGATTTTGATACAGATATAATTATATATTTATAATGAGCAAACAATCATACAGAGGGGAACAAAGATGTTTCATTCCGTGCAAAAACATCTACAGAAAGTCAAATCTTGGCAGGCACTGCATGCAATCACATACTCTCTTTAAATACCATGCTTGTTCATTCCTGCCTGATCTGTCCTCCAGTTTACAAAACTGTAACTAATAGGGGGCAGGGGGGGAAGCCACCTCTTACCTGGTTTTACTCAACAAAGAGAAAATTCTTGCACTTTGTAGCTAGGAGAAATATGGCAGTCGATTAGGAAGAGAAGAAAATATTTTTGAGAACATATGAAGGCCATTTGCTCATTCTCCTTAGCTTTCCATTCCTAATAGATGGCAATCATAAATGCTTCCAGAGATTTCTTTCACTGTGCATTACTCCATACTCAAGCATTTAGGTACCTCTATATAAGAAAAATTAGCAATGTTTGCTGTCTTTGCTCTTTTCTAACTAGATGAGCACTTAGGGAGTATTATTTCCATGTAAAGGAGATAGAAAACTGACTGCATCTGGCTTTTTTCCCTATCTAATTTGCATGAAATCAATATTTTTCAACCCAGAGGTTGGCTGCTCTGTGGGTTTGTTTCCTTGAAAGGGGGAGGTGCAGAAAAGGATTTACTGGGGAGAGCTGCAAGGAGGAGACCAAGATTTTCCATATCTTGGATATTATAAAATGAAAATCACTTTAGTTTTTATGAAATATGCAGCATTTACTAGAAACTGGAGTCTTCAAAAAATGTGGCAATGGCAGGGGCTAAATTCCAATCACTGACAGGGCTGTCCTGGTATGACCACACTTATGGACAACAGCATCATTCATTCTCCAGAACCAGTCCTTTGTGCCTTTGTTCATCAACAGCTTAATGCTCCAAAGAAAGGAAGCCCATTTCCCCCAGGCACACACACGCAATTTGTATGGCCAAAATCAGAATTTCAAGATAGTTAAAATATGTTTCTGTGTAAGAATTCCTTACTTCTCTTCTCCTGCTCTTTAAGTCCCTCTGTTTGACATCTTTGACAACATAAAGCCTGCCTGTTCTTGGATTTGGCCCTTGGACTTCATCCCTGTGTACGAAGGGACCTATGGAAATACTACTGGCAGGTCAGGGTAAAGGCCACTTCTGCCTGCACAGCTTCTACTCCTGTACAGACACACAAAAACGTGAAGCGCACCTCCGCGCGAGAACAGAACCAAGCAATGATGCAGAGAAATATACAGTCAAGTCTCCATACAGTGACAGTAAAAAGATGAACAGTTTATTCAATTTCACTGCTGCATCACCAGCTCACACCTAGCCACGTGTTTTGTGACCACAGGTCAATTATCTTCACCATCTGGTGCCTTGTGCAATACAGTCTGTAACTTAATAGCAGTCACAGTCCAGCGCACCGGGAAGGAAAGCTCCCAACACGGAAAACATCTTTGCATTTGCTATGAACTAGGCTGCTTACAGGCAGTCCTATGCAAAGAGTCAAGGGCTAGTCTGAAACAGGAATATTTATCTCCATATATTATCACAGAGCTGACTGGCAGGGTAGAAAGTCTTCAACTACCATGGAGGAGCTTAGGCAGAGGTTTAGTAATGATTTAGTGCTTCCAAGCCAGCATCACTCACTGACTGAAAAGTCCCTTAAAATCAAAACTGAAAAACATTACTTAAATGAGTGCTTAGAGTTTAAAACGTTATGTCACTCTCTAAACCCAGCTCTTGTTGAACATGTGTTACACATAACCAAAGCCTGACACACTTCCTGCATTGGCAGGGAGATAGTAATGGAAAAGCTCACTGAGGCTAGTTTTAGTGATTTACAGCAAAGGATGGAGGGGGGGGGACTCACATCTTTCTTCAATATGTTTTTCTACTAACAATATATGTGTTCTACATAAAACTAGTCTAAGCTACTTTGCACTAAAGCTAGAATAAAGCAAGACAAAGGTGGCAAAGTCAGTGACTGGCATTTCAATTAATCCCGCCCAATATCACCTGAGGGACAGGATTTACCTCAATTTTAGAGTCTATATCTGGAGATATTACTCTGCACTCTCTCCACAGTCAGAAGAGAAACACATTAGGTTCTCAAAACAGATAGAAGTGCACCTTTACTCAAGCCCAGTTAAAGCTGGGATCCATAGAAATCACTTGCTGACCATCAAAGTATGTTCCCAACATCTGCATCAAGGACTTCTCTAGCTCAGCTCCACGACATTCTCACCTAACATGGGCATATCCTTAAAGATGAGATAGATCAGATCATAAATGATCTATGTCCTTCTATTGAGTGCAAAGGAATTGTGGTTGGCTAGCTTGAATGCAGGCTTGCCCAAACAGATTTAATCCAGGAAACCTAAGGAGACAGCAACAGTATCCATTTACTGTCTTGGAAGGAAATACTCCTTCATATACCTTTTGTCATGCACCAGATATGTATCTTACAAAATAAACCACATGGGCTTGTCTGTAGTATCTGACCATACACGTAATAGATAACAAATTAAGGTTACACAAGCCACTCTGTTTCTTCCCTTTTTAACCTTCAAGTCCTGGGAATGATACAATCATATTCTTGCATCTCATGCATAAACCTACCGTAAATCCACCAATTCCTCATATATTAAAGAAGAAAATCACTATGCAGGGAACAAACAGTCATGAAGGATGCTTGGTACAGTACTTTGTCTGGACTTCAGAGCAGTATCAGGAATTGTGGATCTTACTGTTACCCTCAAAGAGGAGAATGGTTTTGTGGTCACAACAGCAGTGCTAACAACAAAGATTTGAACAACTTCTTCTGAAGGCTGCACCACTAAGCAGGTGACATATCAATCTGCTGTAGTTTCCTTCTTTCTAGGTGCAAGAAGCAATACAAAGAAAAAAATATGTGAGTTTCCATCCTTTGGTTTAAGCTTTTTCTGCATACAACCCAAAAGCAAACACAACAGGCCTTAACAAATTATCAGTCAAAGGTACTGTTCTTAAGGGAAGTGGCAGCAGGCTCTGCTGGCCATATCCACTGCTTCTCAACTGCAAATGAACAGGATCCAACCCTTTGATAAGAGCTGCTCCAAAGCTTTGAACATGGTAAACTTCACACATTATCCTATAAAGCAACAGCTACCTAGAAATGAAAATCCCTACTGATAAAAGATAGAGCATCAGCCAGAAGACTTAAGTACTATAAAATGCCCAGACACATCTCCTCATATGCACAGGAGAAAATACTGCCTACAGGACATAGGAGCAAGAAACTCACTGTATTTTATTAACCACCAACTTCCCAGATCTGTAACAGCTCATGCATAAACCATGCATAAACTCCAATCCCTTTGGCAAAGTTGGATTTAAGGTGTTTTTAACATCTCAACCCAAGTTACAAAGTATCTACGGACTTCCAACTCCATTTTCACTTCCAACTACTTCAATTCTGTTCCTGCCTGATCTATAACTTATGTTAAAACATATGGCAGTGTATTTGCGAAAAAATCCCTCCAAGAGCACATATTCTAAATCATTTCTAAACAGCTTCGGATTTGAGAGCAAGAAGAGGGTGGAAGGAGAACCTAAGATCGCTTTGTTGTTTTTCTGTTGGGGTTTTAGTTTGTTAGTTTTTTCTTCTTTTTTTTTCCCCCTATGAAACTAACTGAAGAAGCCAAAAGTTAGTTAGTTTATGAAGTGAAAATTCTGTAAACTTTCTACTGGAAAGGCAATTTAATCTCAGTTCCAGATACTAACATGCTCAATATACATTAAAAAAATCCCAACCCAAACCTTCATAAAGGTTATTATTAAATACTTTGGAGAGATTTAGGAAAAGTACTGCACATGCATTCAGTAGGAAGCCCCAGTGGTTCTCTCATTTACCTCATTACCCGCGTGTGCGCACACACACAGAGTGTTAATTGCACTCCAAAAGAAAACTGCAGGCACAGACTGCAAGAAATTAGGTGGGTCCTTCCCCTGGTTCCCTCCTCCCAATGGACGCCTACTATTCTTCTAAAAATTCCCCACAGAAAAAGAGAGTGCTAATTGTAGCTATCACAAAATGGTTTTCCATCGTCACAGAAATTTAATTCCTAAATTTGAGCCAATGCACACGCAGAGGCAGAGACCAAATAGAGGTAGGAGTGATGATGAATCCACATAGCAATTCACTCTAGCAGCAAAAATTTAAACACACAACAAGATCATAATCCCATAACTGGCATATCCACTTCAAAATCTTCCTTATTTTCAGCCTCTTAAAGCTAACTGATGCAACACCTTCCTGTGAGAACATAGCATAGCCCAGGCACCTGCCACCCATACCACAGAGTTGCTACAAAATGCATCAGTTCCCTCTTCAGGGCTTGTTCTCTTTCTTTCAGGAACAACGTGGGACCTCTTTTTGTCCCACAGTAATGAGATGCTTAGCTCAAATCTCAGTACTTGGTAACACTTGGGAGTTCATACTGTCTTGTGCCAATCAAAGCTGCACAAGACACTCAGGCTTGTAAGGAAAGAGCTAGAGGAGAGAACATGCTCGTGCCACAGCATCAGTAAATGGTACTGTCTCATCTGCAATATCCAAGGCAAGGCCACATCTCAGAAACTTCAAAGAAAATAGCAAAACCAATCAGGATCTTAAAAAAATCTCTCATATAACTGACTTTCAAAACTTGCGGAACTGTCACACGACAGCGATGTCAATTTGAAGAAAACCAGACAAAGAATGACAAGCCCTGGGATAGAACATCTGTTGTCCTTGACTGAAGACCTGAAAGAAATCAGCATTAGCTGACCACCACTCATAAATACTATTCCCTTTGAGAGCTGGCACCAGGCTGCAAGAGGAACTGGCCCAGGGAGCCAACCAGCACTGACAGTGATGATTTGAGGACAGATGGCGCATCTGCAGTTGCACTGGCAATACCAACATGAGAGGCTGTACACAGGTAGAGATCATCTGACCCCCAAGAACTGCCCTCCAGCATAAGACACTCTCAGGAATGAGGAGAGAAATGATGAATGCATGAGTTCCTCTAGGAGAATTATGTCAGCCTGTAGCAGTGGAAACTGTCCCTTTCTCCCTATAATCTAATACAAGTAGGAGCATAGGAATGCATTTCTCCAGGTCTGCCTACCACTGACAAGCAGCCACTCAAGTGTAAAGGAATGACCCAGCTTTACACCTACACACAGCTGCACTGCAGGCACTCACACCACCTCTGCAAGAGTAAGATTTAGGTGATGCACAGAAGACGTGCAGAATTGTGTTCACACAGAGTTGATGCAGGTGAAGAGCAAGAAGCCTTTTGCCAGCAGAAGCAGGTGCTCACACTTAGCCTGCAGTGACTTTATTGTAAATCCTCTGCTTTACCATCTCTCCTGAAACACTACTCTAAAATGAAAGAGGAGCAGCATTTGTTCCACGCAAGGCAGAACTTTAGATTGCTTGGAAATAAAAAAGCAAGCAGGCTCTGAAGAAATCACTCCTGCAAATTACAGGAACTGTGGCACAGCATGAAATTATGGGCTCCTAATGGCCTCCAGAAACACATAGGCATCTTTTGCTTGAAAAAAATCTCTCATGCAGCTAAGTGAACATTCCTCTGTGGACACTGTTTTTGATTGCTAGTGAGTACAGAGGCCCTGTTGAATGGGAAACTAGACAAGCTGAGGAGAGCTGGAATCTCCTGCCCAGACAGCTTACAGCTCACACAGATAAGGTGACAAAAGGGAGGAAGGAGTCACAAGACACAAGCAGTACTGCAAAGAAAACATGTTGAGCCATCTTAACCACCAGAAGGGAAAGACAACTTCAATTCTAAAAAGGAAATACTGGCTTCTAATCTACTTCTAAAGGTAGTCCTCAAATGTCACAAAAACTCTGAGAAGATGAGTTGCGCGTCAAAACTGAAAAAGGAATTCCACATATGCGAACCTCAGTAAAAAATTAAATAAGAAAATAAATTTAATTTTTTAAATAATATTATATATATGATATAACATTATACAGTTAGAGCTGTAGCAGAATTTGCAATCTTATTCGTATCAATAAGACACTTAGCCTCAGCCTAAAAATGATGCTTTCTATATGTTAGAGTGACTGAACACCATGACTTCACAGGGGAAATACTTCAGACGTATTACAAATTTCCATACCCAGGCGTGTTCAGAAGATAACCTTTTGTACCCATAGGCAAAAGGTGCAAACTATCATAGAATGCACATAAACTACTGATTAATTTCCAAATCTTAGCTTAAAATTAGTTAGTAAGCTGCCTTTAGAAAGAAACATTCGTATTCTTGTCACTTATGAACAGGTGGACTCTATGTTATTAATTACGGATGACTGAGACAACACTCACGGGATGAAAAATCATCATGGTTGTCAAAAGAATTAGCTTTGTACTCCGAGATTTTTATGCAATTTTACTGTGTTTCCATTTTACAAAGATTCTCAACCACAGCTGAGAAATGCTCAAGTTGTTACTAGAATGTACCAGTATCAACAATTTTATACTCAGGGACTTTTTTTTTTAAAGCTAAGATATATCAACAAACCCCTTGGTTTCATAAGAGGAACATACAGATAGCTTTCAAAACTCCTGACATCGAACTAGAACTCTGAATTTATAATTAACTAATCTAATAGCAGACTTAAAAGAGCCCTGTTTGGACCTTTTTTATGTCAGAGCAATTCGTTGTGACAGAAGATTATTTTTATCAGCTTGGAGATTGCAATCTTTCTCTGAAAGAAAGTACTTCCAAGGACTCAGTGTTTACAAACAAGCAGAAGCTCTTGAGACAGAGCACTTCATGCATATATATATATATATATAAAAATATATATATATATATACACACACACAGGAAGAAAAAGTATATACAACTGACAGGTTGAGGATTTCACTTACTTAAAGTACCTAAAAGGAAATGGAGCAGCTTTGAAAATTCATCTCCAAGTGAGGACTGCAGGGTCAGCTTTTTCAAGATTAAACAACTTTATAAAGGACATCACACAGTAGAGATTAAACTTCGATTTCACCTGTTTCACTTCAGGTCCTTTCAGTAATTTGGCTAAATATATTTCGGCATTACTGAAAGCTGACATTATTTTACCACAGCCAACTCACAGAAGCAAGACGTTCTCTGAAGGAGGTTTTTGCAGTTTTTTCTTTTTTAAGACAAAACATACATACCCTTAAATCTGGAGAGAAGTTGTCTGCTGAAGTGGAGATGGAGTCAGACGACAAAGCAGAAACAGATTTGGTGTGAGTGGATTGGTCCGACTGCGACGTGGAAGCGCTATAAAGAGAAACACCAGAGTGTATCAAAACTGTGCTCAAGAAAGTTCAAAAGCTGACAAGTCCAGCCACTAGCTTACAGTCGTATCAGGCATTTTCCTCTGTTCCTACCCTTTCCACTCTCAGTTATTCAGCCCTCTGCAGTGCTTTAAAAGAACCTGTTCTACTTGCCATTACCAGGGATTACCAAAGTGTACACAACTCATTACTAAAACTCAGCTCAGACTGAGCCAACATTAACACAACCACCAGCTTGTGCTGAGGAACATACACAGAGCCTGAAGCTGGGTGAGCAGCTGCAGTGGAGCTGCAGGTTGAGCTCCGTGTGGTGAGAGCCACAGAACTGCCAACCCTTTGCACAGCCTGGGGACCTGTGTCCCAGCCAGGTGAGCAGACACTCAGAGACACAGCAGGAGTCAATGACCCCCAGACCTTTCTGCATTGAGACTGTCAGGGTATCAAAGCTCAGAGCTTCCTTTGTTTGGGGGTCCTTCTTGAAGACACAAGCTCAAGCTGCTATTTTGCTGATTAGTTATTGTACCATGATTAAATTATTTTAAGGATTGGGATGTCAAGACTCCGCTATGGAAACCTGGGCCGAGACGGCATGGAAAGCTGGTCTGTCTGTGAGTGTGGGGTGTGTAGCTGCAAAGGGGCTTTGGTCCCAGCTCAGGTGGTGAGAGACCGACTGTCAGACTGGCTCCTGGATGGTTGGATGGGGAAGTTTCCTTAGCACTGGATCAAATCCTAAATTACAGAAACTAAGAGCCTCCATTTCAGCTCTTCAGATGGGAGATATTAGTGTGCTGCAAGGGGATGAAAACAGACTCCTGAACGCATGCCAGCACAGCTCCAACCACAGCTGTACAGTGGTGGAAGAAATTCAGGATTAAAACTCTTCATCACACACAACTTCTCTTCTTCAAGGATATGTACATACAAAGCTGAGCAGAATTAAAAAGACTCTCCCAGCATATGTCTCTGGTGATATAAAATGCGATTTTCTAAATAACAAAGCAAAACAAAAATTTTCCTTTTCTATAGAGTTTTCCTAATATAGCTGTAAATAATTAAAATAAGCTAACATTTTTACAGCATTTTTATGCTGCAACCTCTCCTAGAGCCCTAGTTGCTTAAAATTAGCATTTGCTACTAAGGCTTTTAAAACCCCAGATGACCATAAAGAAAGGCCCTGTGTGGTACAATGCTACTACTCCCTGAAGTCACTGTACAGCGATAAATGCTACCTGTGCAAATTAATTCTCACACTCTTATCGACCCCAGAAAGGTTTTAGCTCGGTGTAAAGACACTCCTAAGACCAGCTATCAGACTTAGAAGCCTAGCCTTGGCTGAAGCAGAATACCAGCAGGAGTATTACTGTTACTACTTATATTAATTAGACATGTGACAACCTAGAAATAGCTGTATCTGAGCTTCCAAAGGGCCTGGAGATTTGGTAATTGTCTGAAAATTGTTTTGCTGCTGATAAACAACCACCAAAAGGCCAAAATGTTCCATTTTTATTTCTGTTCTTTGGAGTTTGACAAACTATTGCACAGAGAGTGTTAAAAACAAAAAGGACTACAGAAAAATTGGGCTCTTGCTGGGAGTTAGTCCTGTCAGTTCAAGAATTAAAGAGCACTGGCACCCCTTTCATCCTATGAAGTAGAAACTTTAAAATGGAACCTTTAGGAACAGTAAAGAGTTATTTAAAATAAATGACACTGGTATGCCAATCGATTAACACAATTCCACTGAATGCACTTCTTGTACAAGGTTCAACAGCTAATTGCTCAGCTCCTGCAGTGTTGCCAGGCAAACTCATGTAATTCTGGATGGCCAGTGGCACTTGTGCATACAACCCATGCCACAGCCACCCTACAGTCTCTCTTCAGGCAGAAAATTATCTTACACTAAACAGCAAGAACTGAATCTGCAAAACATCCCATTCTTGTGAAAAGGCCTCATATAAGCACTGTATTTGTGTATAGTTTCACATTACAACAAAATTGATATAAAGTGGCTGCTGCTGCTGGGCTGCTCATATTCCCCCCTCCTCTCAACCCAGACTGCACACTGCTGCCATCTCCATTGTGCTGGACAGGCATCATGGGATGCACAGTTCAATCTGCTGATCTGACGGGGCAGTAAACTATTAATAAACATGAAGAGAGTCTTCTGTTGGGTAACAAGGCTGATTGGATTCATTACATGGCTATATAAATCATCAGATGCAGCACACAGGGAAGGAATCTGTATCTGGAGATGATGAGGAAGGCTGAGAACACTTTGCACACAGCAGCCTGCAGGCATGCTAAATTAGGCTTAGCACTAAACCACATTTTTACATTACTTTACTTAAACGAGCTCAAACCCCTTATGTGTTCCCTTGAAACTTCTTTCAGCCTGGTTTCTGCACGGTCAGTCTCCATTTTCCAAGCATTCACCCTCGTGTTTGCACCCGTTTAATTAACTTGATTTTTAAAAGCATATTAGAAAAAAAAAGAAACACTTAATTTAATCATTCCACAAGAGCGGCACCCGTTTACTGTACAGCAACCTATAACGAGATGGTACTTACAGTGTACTTTAAGGTACTCAAAGGTACTTCAAGTTATCAATGAAGAGCAAGCAGATACTGTAGATGCCTTTATCGTTGGGTGACAAGCCTGACTCCTGTCCCTGAGTCCCAGTGTGCCTTCTCCCACACCAGCTCCAGCCGGGGGAGCCAGAGGCTCAGGGTAAGCCTCTAGAAGCCATGCCTTCTCGCTCCCTCCCCTTTCAGGGCCCACACTTTTGTGTATTTAAATGCATTTCAAAGGTCAGCAACTCTGCTGAGTTTACAGATCCTTTAGCACAGGTCTAAGTACCTAAGGCAGGGCACACCAGCAGCTGACCTGGCCCTGTACCCCATGCAGGACAGCTTACTCAACCAAGCAACCACTGCAGAATCACAGTAACCTACTGGTAGAAGCATTTGCATCAAAAATTTAACGTCCTTCAGAGACAGAAAAGGCAGCTGGGAAAGCTGGACAGGTTTAGTGGAGCGTGCTAGTCTCTCTGCCTCAAAGCTAGGACAAGCTAGACCCAAGAGCTGGCTGTCTAACCTGCTCTGAACAGCTCCCAGGGAGGGAGAGTGCTAACAAAGGGATCAAAATGTCACCAGTTTTTTTGCTGACACAACTTACCGGCCGGGTATATTCCCAGTTACTGCTTAATACACAAGCTGCAATTATCTAATCATTGTAGACCAAAGATTTTTATGAAATTGTTAATTAATTTTACTTTGCCAAACTAAGGGGCAAACAGCATTATGCAGGGGAAAATAAAAAATAAAAGGAAAAAGGAAAAGGGGGGAGAACCATAATCCACAGCACATCTGAGCTGTGAAGTGTTTCGTGTTTGTTGATCAGGCTTGGCTTCAAGTGGCTGTTAAAGAAGGAAAGCATTTGCATGTTAGAAGTGGATTTTCAAAAGCTCCCCACACTAATGTCCCTGTGCTCCTGCAGAAACCACCAGTGAAGCCTCCCTCCAGTGACAGCAGTGGGAGGTTTTGGGAAGCAACGCCTGCAGACACAGTGAACAATATCCCTGGATTATGCAGCTCAGCACAGTATGCATAGGTTGCATATGTTTGGCTCGCTACCTCTGTTCTCCTCATCTGCCATTTCCAGGGAGCTGAGATGGAAGGAAGGAGCAGAGAGCAGAAAGGCTGCTGGTTTGCAGCTCCCTTCTCTTATCACTCTCAGGCAGCTGCACAGCTCCAGCTCCACTGCTTGGCAAACCAATTAATCTGATGTCCCCACATGCACACGAGAAGTTTATTAGTTTCAGTGGTTTAGTCAATCTTAGCTCCCCTTTGCTGCCAATACAACAGCAAAGATACTCAAACCACACAGTTTCATATGCCTTTGGGTGGGGGACAGCAGGAGCATCCTGGGACCGGCACGCAAACTCAGAGTGAGGACACCAGAGCTCCCTCCATGCTTTGCCACCAGCCCTTCTGCATCATCTCAGGCAAATCATTTACTCGTGCTTCTGTCACAGCTTCTACACGTTATCCCAGCTTTTGCCAATGTAAAGTTAAAGCTGTCTCATGCAGTACTTCTGGCAGCCTGACGGGTATGTCTGGCATCAGTTTAATGTGCTGAGGACCCCACTGAGGACATTCTGTTCTCACAGGGATAAACCCCCAACATCTGCATTTCACCAGTAAGGCAACACAGAGCAGACCTGAGGGATGGCCAGGGAACAACGAGCACATCTAAATGCTGGGCTGGGGGGGACCTGACAAACATCTGAGAACATAGGTAGGTTTGGACAGACCTCAGCCAGGGTTAAAAATCACAAGAGCTGTGCCAGTCACTGCTAGCTGCAACACTACTTGAACATGCAAAATTACGATATTGTCTCTGAACCTCATTAAGGTTCTAGGAAACAGCATTTACTCAGATTGACAAAATACTTTGAGCTCTGCCTACAGGAAAATAAGTGAGCTCCTGTGAGGAACCAGGGAAGACCAAGGACCTCCTGGAGCTTTTCTCTTCCCCACGCTTCATGCCCAGGCAGCTCTTCATTGTCCTTGTTGATGGATGTGTTAAGTACAAAAAGAAACCCCTTCAACAGGTCAAAAGCACCTTCAGGGAAAGCAGCTTACTCCTGTGACTGCCATCACTATTTATTCCTCTCCTCATTCATATCCCACACAGAAAAAGGAAACAGGTCTAGGATGCAACTAACACTGATCTTGGTAATTATTTTTATTATTTAAATGTTTTTCTTTATAGCCAGATTTTGAATGATAAATGAGTCCAAATGCGAGCTGTCAGCACAGTGGTCTTATACAATGTCTGCACACAGCAGTAACCCTTTGGCTATATGGAACACATACATGCAACTATAAGAGTGTTACACTGGAAACCAAGTACAGTGACTCAACTCCTGATAAAGTGTTCATTGTTATTATTAGGACTACCCCACAATATGCCAGATGGTTTTCAAACCTAATTCAGACTCCGACAGATGCCCTCCGGTGGTTCCTGTTCAGGCAATTGAAAGGTATTACAGCACCCATAACAGAATTGAAGGTATGCCAGCATGCTGAGCTTAGACCGTCAACAAAGATGGAAAGAAGCTGCAAACAAAAGTGTCTGTGATGCACAAACTTGACCTGTTAAACTATGAACATGCAGGGGAAATATTTTGGGTAAGATCGGTGATAAAGTCTTCATCAGGAGGCCACTTCAAAAAGGATTATTAAAGGTATCTGCCATTAATGACACAGGGCAATCTCCCTGCAATGTAAAAAATGCAATGTATAAGAAAGCCCAGGAAGAGAAACAAAACTCATAGTTGCCACATGTTTTGGCAACTGTTAAACTAGGAGTTTGACTATGAAGTTCTTTCTGTCCTAGCATAGAGAAGTCACAGTTTTCCCTGGAAGTAGAAAGCTCAAGTACAAGCTTCTGAAGAGGGCAATTTGACCTTGTGAGGCTCTGAGCACGATAGTGAACCCAAGTCAGGTAGAAGATAAGCACAAAGGTGCAAAGAAACTGCCAGAATCAATTCAAACCATGAAGCCCTGAAGCCTTAACCTGATGCAGACACATGCACCATTTCTGCAAGATTGAGCTCTCCTACCTATATCCTTACCAGTGTTGTCAGGAACTTAATACAACCTTCTCCATACTCCAAACCCAGGACATTTTACTTTGCTGTCTCCACACTCCAGAGGAAAGAAAAACTCCTACTAGATCTCTATGAAAAGCTTTCTGTGAACATCAGGCATAAGGATGACCACCCGAAACAACCTCTTCTCTTAGGTTGTGTGACTCATGAAAAAAGTCACAACAATCAATTTCATGTATCACTTAAAACCAAACAAGAATTCCTGGCAAAATCTTAGACAAAAGTAATAAAATGAATATGAGCTGTGATCTGGCTAAACCATCTCAGCCTGTAATTACTGAGAATGGTTATTTCTGAGCAAGCTCTTAGAAGTGTGCCTCATTCTATTCAGCAAAAAAAATATACGTATAGTCACTCTACGATGCTTCTGATCAGCAAGAACATAAATTATATACACCCTCCCAAAGACAAGTAAATCCTACACAGAAGGGGACTGGGTACAATGAGGGTGGTGAGACACTGGCACAGGTTGCCCAGAGAAGTTGTGAATGTTGCATTCCTGGAAGTGTTCAAGGCCAGGCTGGGTGGGGCTTTGAGCAACCTGGTCTAGTGGAAGGTGTCTCTGCCCATGGTAAGGGGGTTGCAACTAGATGATCCCTTTCAACCCAAACCATTCTATTGTTCTATGACACTTGTTCAGACTGGAAAGTTAAAAAGATGCTTCAAAATAAGATACTGTCTAAAAACAAATAAAAAACCAAAACAAAATAAACCAAAAAATCCAGAGACCATAAAAACGAAGAAGAAAAGATTAAGTTCTGATCTGTAAAGTTCCTTTCCTAAATCCAGGAGCAGGAATTTGCATATGAATTTAACACCCAGAACTCTACAAAAAAAATCATGGAACAGAAGGGAAACATACCTCTGGAAAATAAGCCCACTTGGAGTTGCAGTACATGCACAGGGCTTGAGGACACCTAATTTTTTGTACCAATGTCTTAAAATACTAACCTGGCTCACTCCTATAAATAACATAATCAAAATCAGTAGTCAGTGATGATAAAGCCACCTTTCCAGCACCTTCTTTATAAATATTCTTTCCCTGTCAGTGCAACAAGCAGCTGCTTGATTTCTCACAAAAATGTGCCAATTACTCAGACACGAGCTGCTCACACCATTTCTTCTGTATCAAACAGAATATTTTGTTTCAATAGTCACTGAACTGACACAGCAAACAGGTGACAAAATGCACCACTGAGCAATACAGTTTCAGACACAGAGGTCGTAAATGAGAAAAACACTTTAGAGGGCAAATTTCCATTTCCTCTCTTCCTGTTTTTTTAAAAGTTTCTCATTATGTACATTCCTAAAAATTAATCAAGGTGAAAACTTCAAATTAATGATGACGAGTGGCAAATATGATTTAATTTGGAAGCTTTGGATGCCAAGAGAGCTGGGTCCGATTGATCTGAATTTAAAGCAGGGCCATGAAAAGAAGCACTTAGGCAGTTCCCTAACAAGTATAATGCTACAGAGGTAATGAGCGCTCCTCCCTCACCTCCCAAATTCAGATTGACAACACCACCTCCTCAATACTCCCAACACTCCTGTTTCCTTCAAGAGAAGAAAAAGGTAATGCTGAAAACCTCCTGGGTCACATCAGAGCAGAGGGAGACAAACCAGCGCTTGTTCCCCATGAATATGACTCTGTCCTAGGCAGTGCTGGCTGAACTGGCCTAGGACACCCAGCTGTTGCCCACATCAGACTCTCCCATTTGCAGCAGCTCTCTGTGGATCTGTGCTAAGTGGTCCCCACAGTCCTTATCTGTGTATACACACATACTCCTAAGGGTTCTCAGAAGTCCCTCATACACCCCTCTCCAGGCAAGCACTTGAAAGCTCAGTTGGCATCTTGCTGGAACCAGGGCCTTGCAGCAGGAGCTGGGCACTCTGCGCTGGCTTCCACGCTGCCACGGGGCCAGAACAGGCTCTGCTGCTGAAAATTAAGTTTGAGCATTTTAACACCACCCCTTCCAGGACAGGAATCTCACAGTGGCTGGCACCACGTGTGCCCATTATAACAGGCAAGCCCTTCCCAAGGAGATTTCACTGACAGACACAGGAGTGGTATCTTCGGTGAGCAGTGACTGATCTTAATACTTCACGGCAAAATAGAAAGTCAAAACAGACTAATTTTACCTAGACAACAAATGCCACAGGAAACTACCTATAGCATATATAAGATGCAGCCTTACCCCTCTGAGCACCCAATATCATCTTTTGAGGCACATGCCTCAAAACCTATAAGTTTCAAGTGAATCGACTGGAACTCACAATTTTTCTAAACATTTAAAGATCCCAGTTTAACCTCTACTGGACCTGTGACAACCTTAGAGGGGAAGAATTAAAAGCCATAAACAAATACGCTTTTGAAGGAAAGAAAAGCACAGACTGCCAGGATGCCTCTGGAATTCCGTGAAGGCAGACATTTACATTATATAATTAATGTACTCTTGCTATTCAAAAGGGCCATCAATGTCAAAGTTTACTGTCATCTAAAAGAGAAGCCATTTTAGCAAACACATCATGGTGCATGTATGTGACAGACCTAAAATAGTCCCCCCGTGCCACTTGCCTGAATGAAAAAGTCACTTCTGTTGCCAAGCAAAGCCGGGTCTCAGTCTGACTTCAATGTTCCAAGGGAGGAAAATTACATTTTTTAAAAGTTGATCGTTCCAAGTAGCATCCTGAGCTGAATATACAGTACATCTTTTCCCATGAGCCATAAAGAGAATGTCCTATATTTTGACTGTGAACAAGCTTTTCTAGGAATGCAAATTTTGCTCTCAATAGTTACACAATGGACTACAGTGTCACAAGCACCGTTCGTGCTCCATTAGTCATTCTTTTATTATTTTTTTTGAACTGAAATTCACAAAAGGCCTACAGTGTGTGTAGAGCACTTGCTAAACAATAGGCTGATTGTTTAAAATATTTGCAAGATTCCAAGAATAAAGACCAACGCCCAAAGACAAACCAATACGCATCACCTAATTAATAACAGCAAGGAGCCCACAGTATCATGCTCTCGTGAGTCAACAATCCAGGAGGTATAAACCAGGAAGAACAGGAGCTATGAGACCCCTGAACCAATATTCTCTGATCAGCACAGGAAAGATAACTACAAAATGATCTGTATTCATGAGAGGAACAAATGGGAAGTTCAGTTTCTAACAAGCTCCCAGCTGGTATGGGATGATGCTCAGCTACAAGAGAAAAGAAGAAAATAAAAAATTCAAGAAGTTGTTAGACTTCCGCAGGGAACTGACATTTTGACTCTGCTCCGCCAATTTAATTTCAGCCCATATCCAGAGAGTGCAAAGTTAGTTCCCACCTTCTGAAAACAGGCTGATAATCCAGTATTTTGGTCTGATTCCAGTTCCTAATGGAAATGTTTGGATTGCAAAATCCACCCCAGCATGAGCACTTTTGCTTGCAGCACTAGGAGTTTGGGCAGGGAGTGGCGGGCAAGGCAGGCATCCCACCTTCCCCACATGACACACAATGGAAAGGCTGCCCTGTCCATCTGGCTCTGCCCTAGGCCTCGGGAGGAAGGTTTGACAGACCTCCTAGAGGTGCTGCACACACCTGGGTCTGTGCTCCAAAGCTTAGGGGTTTCCAATCACCAGCACAGGCCCTTAGCATTGAAGATAAATCAAGACTATAAGATGAAGAGAAGTTCAAAACACAACCCTGTTTACTGCCAACATAAATAAGGTTGTCTGCTAGAACAGCGCTCCCACCTGCTCTTGTCTGTGCCTTCCTACACACTGGGTTATTGCTATGCTTTTTGGCATCTCTGCTATTGTTCAGAAGAAGCTAGAGCCTTTGTTTTCAAATATCAGATGCTACGGAGGAGAGGACTAAACTAGAAGTGAAGATGATCTTGCCTGCCCTGAGAAAACTATTTCTAGGTCAAAAAAATATGGCTGAGGTGGAGACATTCCAGCACCTCAGGCTTCAGATGGCTGAAGCAGTGCTGCACAGGGACAGACAGAACACCATCAGGGAGATCACCAATTGACAAGACGTCTGGCAAGAGATCTCCTGGGCAGTGATGAACCAGCACATGTCCTGACCTGTAGCTTTCCTCCTCCAGACAGCCCAGGCAGCCGCCTCAGCCAAGGGAATCTCCATGCTGCATGACTGCTCTGGCAAAACAGGAACTCACAAATCCAACTTCAAGTGTCTCCTGGTGCTACAAGAACACCCATTGTCTCCTAGCCCTGCCTGTGGAAAACACTGATTCCAGGGCTTAGGATTTCCTATGGCAGAGAACTAAGACACCTGGGTGGTGCTGCTATCTCCTACATCAGAGCAAACTTGGATTTCCCACTGCATCCCACAGGAGAAAGAGAGCTGGCAACATCTAACTGTCTCCACAAGTACTTTGACTAAAGACAAAAGCCATGATGGAAATCCTACATATAATTCAAAATCACCCTTGCAGTTGATATTTATATCTACCTTATAAACACTGACACCCTTCCTTTAAAAACTTATGAAGCCAGAGAAAGACATACAAGTAAAAAACTATCATGATTTTGATGCAAATTCAGACATTCCCATGCCAAATTGCAAAAATTAGTCCAGAACCAGAGAGCAAAGGAAAAAAAATGGAAACACAGACCATGAAATCTTTCATTTGCTTGTTAATTTTTATTTTTTAGGAAAAATCTATTAACTTGATCAAGGAAAGAAAGAGAAACAAGAATTACATTAATAAGTACTTACCTTATAACAGAAATAAGAACTGGATAAAAGACAGACATAACTTCTCTTTTACGATTTGTATTCTGCCAGTGCCTCAGTTTCTAGTTATGTACTAAGAACCAGTTGTGTTTAGATTAACCAAATATACGTGCACTTCTCACAGTTCATATTCTGTCTCAGTTTTTCTTTAGCTTCCTTCCTATGCCCCTATTTAAGAAACACCTTTGTTAGAACATAACGCATATTGTTAAACTTTCTGATTTTCTTTAAAACACATACCACACAACCCCCTCACCCCAATAAACTGAACACCTACAGGAATTAAAAATACCAGTGATTTACTAATCAATGACATTACTTCTTCCATCCTGGGGAAAATCAAAAGAAGGAGGAAAGGATGTATAAATATAGCCAACGTGGAGAGTCTTGTATCACCTAGCAAAACTGTAACACCTTGCTAAGCCTTCACAGACACTACGCAGCCATGTGCTCTGCCACATTCAGCTCAAAGAACAAGACTGGGAACACCTTTATTCTGTTGACAGTTCAGCCACTGTGTGAAATTGGTCCCTAGCAAAATCTCAAGGCTCAAGTCAGACAAATATTCAATAATTTAGGGGCTTTATTTCCAGAAATTCCACCTAAGACAACACAAGATGTTTCCAGAAACAGAGAGCACTTGTGTGAGAAGTGAAGACTGAGAAAGGATCTCATCAGTATCTCCAAGGTGGGTGCTGAGAGGATGGCACCAGACTCATTTTGGTAGCGCTGAGCGACAAGATGAGGAGCAATGGCCATAAACTAAAATACAAGAAGTTCCATCTCAACATGAGGAAGAACTTCTAGGACACACACTGGAAACAAAGGTCTTTCAAATTCTTCTGCATTGCAGTGAAATGAGGAATACAAACTATGCAGGCTGATCTGCGGATTTTCTGTTCATCAGTTCTCATTCATCTGAAATGAGGGCTAATCTAAGATCTCTCACAGTCACTTCCTCCTGCCACTTCTGTTTCCTCAAGCAGAAATCAGTGTATGTGAAAAACCAAGTAACTCAAAAAGGAGTAGGATCAATGAGGTCAGAAGGGTTTGCCTCTGGCAGGTGGGTAACACGGGTGTTTTTGCTTCTAGTTACCCAAGGGAAACCCAGGCAGTGGAGTTTAGACAACTATTCAGCCTTCCTGAAGTGGCCTCTTATCTTTGCTCTACTGAATTACTCGTGGAGTGTATTGATTCCTCTGAGGGTAGAGAGGTTTTAGATACCTACTTCCCATGGAGATACAGCAATCTGAACCAGATCCTAACCTGGTTTCCTGAAGATCAGTGTCTTGTGGCAGAGTAGTTTGTATTTGCTGTGTTTAACTGAACATGGCCTTTTGCAGACACCAGAGAAAGCAAAGGGAAAGAAGGAAATGCAAAAATGAGAGAATATAATGTGTTTCTCCAATTTCAGAGAAGCCTTGACCAAAACAATCTGCGCATATTCATGACATCCTTCTCATCTAGGTACTCCCTTGTGTTGAAAATCAAACAATTTTTTTTTCTGTAAAGGAAGAACTACTGTGCCCTCCCTTCCTATTTCCATTTTTGCCTAAATGCAAAACTTGTCACAAGTTACTATTTTCACTCCTCTGTCAAACATGGCTAAAACTGATCAAATGTTAGAAAAATTATTAGTGGACAAACTAGACAGATATATACATATACATGGAGAAATGGGGCTTAGGAAACCAGACTACAAATCTCTGCTCTCTTCTCAGTTATGAATATATTTAGTTAACATGTAAAAAAGAGGAATGCTGTGAGTTAAGAAATAGCTCCTTCCTTTTTTGGAGTTGAGAACAACCCAAATTCAATGCTCTCTTTGCCCTTACCACAATGATGGGCAGGGAGTTCTGTGTAGGTGGTCACATCTGAGTTACTCACTGCAAGCTCTACTTAAGAGTCACTGTAGAGAAACTGAGATGACTCATTCTTCCTTTATTGTCTAAAAAAATGAAATTAAAAAAAAAAAAGAAAAAACACCAACCCAGAGAGTACCAGAATACTGTACTAAACAAATCAGAGGAGAAAAAATCTCATGCAGGATGCCTGTATTTTTCTGTATGGAAGGTGGAAGCAGAAAGTGGATTTAGAATGTGGAATCTAGACTCAGAGTATGTTTTAACAAAAAAAGGTGAACTCTGTCTTTCTGTGGTGCTCTAGACAGCAATGATCAGTAAAAGGTGGGAATACCGAAGGCCCAAGACTGCTCTGCTGGCACAAATCCTGAGCACATCCACCAACAGTCCCTTCACATTCTCCTTCTCACACCGTAGTGTTTAATGACTACTCTGTTAGCATGTTGCTTCACACCTTTGAGGCAAAAGACTTGGGAAGTACTCCCTCATAAGGTGTGGAGGCTCATTTTCAGTGTGGAAGTGAGATATCAATTCTAAGACTGGAAGACACAGCTTGAATTTTCAAGAACAGCCTACTCCAAAAGACAACTTGGGTAAAATAGGAGCAGAAGATCCCACATTTTGCATTTCTTTTTAGAGAGGTTCTACTTACAAGTGAGATGCTGATCAATTTTGATTTCTTAAAGGTATTCATCTGCTGGTTAAATCAGCTGATTTTGACAGTCATCCTTCAGCAGTTCATCTCTGGTACTACAGGTCCCAGTGACCTGCCCTTACCTTCAGGATCTGCTCTCCACAGCAGGCAGACAGGCCCTTCAATCTCACAACCACACCAAACTCATTCCCAACCTCCAGCCCTTTCCTGGGCAGAATTAGCTGAATCTGTTCATGAAGGCAATCCTACTACCAATGTGTGCAATCTTTCTTTTCGAGAAAACCACTGAGCAGTGATATCAACTGAAGTCAACAACAGGATTTATTCAAACAGCAATAAAAACAGCACAAGTGCTATTTTCACTAAAGGCAGAACGTATGAATGAGGCTGTGGTTCAGCTCAGTAATTCTTGTATCAGTTCATTTCGTACCCGGGTAAAAATGCAATGAACATTTTGATCACAAAACACCAAGCAATGATCAGAAGTACATTCACTCTAGCAGTTATATTTTGTACAAAAAAAAATTAGTTGGGTTAACCTTTAGCCCTGTCATTCAGTACTGCCACTGTTCTTCATAGGCCATAAGATTTATAGTGAATTTTCAAGGCCTCAGGACATGTCACTTTTGCTTTGCCTTAACTTTTCTTGGCCTGCTTGTAGCTTTGGTTTAACTGTTTTAGGTGTGACTACAATTTCTGTAACTGTTGAGCTATGTACACCCCCCCTGTTTTATTTTTGTTTGTATATGGTACAACCAGTTTTGCAGAGACAGCAGTAAAAAGCAGCTATTCTATGTAGAATATTTACCACTAATGTAGTAGCTTTGTAGAGAGAAATACAACTGCCTGGTACCACAGCAGAGGACTGGAGAAGTGGAGACATGGGATGTGGCATGGAAGAGTAGAGGCACAGGATGAGAAACGAGGCACAGGCTTGGCACCTGAGACCATGGCCATAAACAAATCACCAAAGGTTAACTAAAGAAATGCAGACCTGGAGCTGGACAAAACTGGCTTCAGAGATAGCAAAGAGAACAAAGAAATAGTATCTAATACCCATAAGAGCAACTATATATAGCAAAAACTCAGATGCAATGTGGAACCATGGACCAGTGAAGAAAAGAGATGGGTGTAAAGTTTCACCAAACATACTAAAATGACTAAATGAGGTGGAGACAGAAGGTAGGAGGGAAGAAGGGAAGCAGAGAGGGAGGAAGGGAAGGAAGGAATCAACATGATGAACCTCATACTTCTCCCAGGAAAGGACTCCAGATGCTGACAATTTGCTCTAACACTCACTACTACCAGAATAAAATCAGCAACCTTGGAACCCAGAGAAGCAGAAGAGGGGTGAACATAACACCAGAAAGAGGGATAGAAACCAAGAACGAAAGGTACCACAGTTCTAATTGCATTATTATTTTTTTTATGTAATAATTGCATCTGGACTAATCATGATTAGACTTCCAAAAATTCAGTTACACTAAGAATAAATTCTTTGCTATTTAAAAACACACTGCCTTTTTGGCTGTGAACAAGGGTTTGAGTGTAACACTTTGTCTGGACATCCAGTCTCCACATCACAGTAAATAAATCCAGATAAAAATGTTGTTTTATTCTAAACAGGTGTTGCCAGTCTTCCCAGAACAAAGGGAAAAAAAAATAAACTCCTGTTTTTCCAAATAGTTCAGCAGAAATATGATCGCACACTCACACCTGACCCAGATCAAATTTGAATCATTGGGTGACCCAGCATTAATGATTCTGGAGCCATGGCCAGAAGACTACAGAAGGCAGATCTGTAAAGTGGGAGCATTTTTAAGGAGCTAACAAAATCACTAGAAAATCACCTTGAAGGGGTTATGGACTAAAAAACCACTAACACTTTCTCTTCATCAAACATATCAGGGTTTAGAAAGCAATGGCAAAGAATTCACGTAGCAGAGAAGCAAGAGAGAAACAACAACAAAAAAAAGAGCTACCTTGCAATCACTGGAAAATTACTGAGTGAGAACATTCTCTGGCAAAAGTAACTACAGATGGTAGGAAAGGGAAAAGCAAATACTTGAAAAGTTCCACTGATTTTTTGTTGTTGTCTTTCACTGATTTTTTCTTCAATTAGCTCCCAGTTACTGAGGCAATAAAAAAGCCAGATGTTATTTCAGTTTAAAATAAAAACGGGGTAATTACTGTGACAGTGTCTCTCCTGTATTCTCACTTCCCTGGGTTATCCCAGACATCTCTACAAATCAAGCATTTCATCCCCTTCCTGTCACACTTCCCTCATGGTGGAATGGGCTTCCCATGGACAAATAAAAAGACTTTTTCATGTGCTGTATTACAACTACACTTGTACATAACACCCATATATTAAGGTGACCTCTGGACTGTTTCCTTCATTTCTAATGAAGGCCTGTTGTTTGTTTTCCTTGACTAAGCTTTCTGGTTAACACAGAATATCCTGAACTGGAAGGGACCCACTAGGATCACTGAGTCCAACTCCTGAGTCAACAGAAGCCCTTTGGTGTATGGATCAGATCTCTTTTTACACTGCTGATACCCTCAGCACTGAAAAACCAGTAACATTAAAGCAGGTCATCAGGAAAAGATTAATGAAAAAGAAGATGTGGACAATCGATCTGCTGAGCCATTAAAGAGGTATTATGACCTTTCCAAATGCAGTTCTTGCCTGTACACATGAGGTGTAAAAGAATTAGAAAGGGAAGGGAGGTGATAAAACAACTAAAATAGGTAACAAAATATCTTCAAGGTGTTAACCTATCAGGAGCACAATCATGCAACAGATAGGGATTGTGTAATTTGACATTGTCAGGTCATCCACAATCTTAGAATTCAGGTTCTGTGATTGCACCCATGCTGTACATAGCCTGTAGTCAAGGAACTGTATGTACAACTCAGCGCTGTCTAGAAAAGAGACTGCTAGTCAACATATCATTACCATCTCTCCTCTGAGAAGGCAGTGCTTGATGGGACCCAAGAGAGTCGTGTTCTGAGCCTAGCTTCACTCCTTGCCAGTTGTCAGATCTTGCCTCATGTCTCCACTGCGGTTTCTCATCTCATCCTTAGACTTTCTCACTCCGTGCCCAATCTCTCAGCAAGGAGTCCCAGTACTCAACTGCACTTCCAAAAGCTTAGTAAAATTACTCACCAGGCATTATTAAAAATAGAGTAGTCCTGGCTTAGGCACAATTAAATAGCTGGTCCCCATCTCTTCAACACAGAAAGCGTCACCATCTGTACAGCAGCTAGAACTACAATACTGCAAATTCCTGTGAGGCTTTTAAACACCAGTGCAACCTTAATTACAATACAATGAACAGGTGAGTGTCAATCGTATTTTATTTTCTCAAATGGAAAATATGCTTAAACTCAAACACTTTTGTCATCAATAAAAAGCATTTTATTGAACAGTCAGAACTGGGACCAAGAGATGTGCCTGACAGAGGAAAACTTTTAAGCTGAAGGTCTTGCACTCTGAGACAAGTAGAAACGGTTTCTACTGAATGCAGGAGCAGAAATGCGCATGGCAAAGACTGCTAGTAAAAATAATTTGTGACTTCTTTAGAGGCAATGGTTTCTCTTCACTGCTATAAATTAAAAGCTCTAAAGTCTTTTTCACTCTATGTTATTTTCATTATTTTCTGCCCCAAACCCTATTAAAAATATTCTCCTGATTTTGCAAATCTATATGCAGGCAGAACTGCTATTTATCTTCACAATACATAGTACACCAGAAAAAACACCCATGTCTCAGATTGGACTTCAGTTGCAAGTAAGTGTTAGAAATTATCACTCATTTATTAAAATCAATGATAATGAGCCCATCTGAAGCTGCTAATTGGTTGTAGGCATAGTGTCAAGTTCCTGAGGTGCAAAACCAGTTCATTATCAACACTCAGCCAGCAATGTACTTGTCTTTAATGGTAACAACTCTTGAGAAATTTTGATTTGCACTTACAAGAAATCAAATGCAAGAAATGCTCTCAAAGCCCATGAGGAAAATGAAAGCCACTCGCATTTCACCGAACACCAGAACTGGCAAAAATCTTCCCTTTCAAATTCTAACTTCAATGACTCATCACAAAACAACTCAATCAGCAAAGCTCATACATCTGGTAGCAATGTGGTGCTACAGATAAAGCCCTCCTCAGCCAACAGCTCACAGACCAAACTCCTTCCAGCATCACTCTCACCTATGGGGAAAGAATTCCTTCAACACAGCCTTAAATCACACCAGGTATTGACAGGGCCTTATTTGAGAAAAGGGGGGAGTTCATACCTCATGGAGTTACTGGTCCAACAGACCTTGCTGCACTGATTTACACCGAGTTTATGTTTTCAGATTTATCCCTGCAAACATAAAGACAAGGAGCATGATTGCTCTCATATGCTTCAGTAAAAGTGGAGTGCATAGAATCCATCGTGTCTGCAGACCTCTGGGGATGATAAACACCAGAACAAAGGTGATAAAAAGCAACCAAGAAAGCGGTAACATCAAGCATTGCTACAGTCATGCTGGTGGGAAACATCTACCCACTGCCTTATCTTTCTCTCATTTTGGACTAATGTTGAAATATCACTGACATCTCCTATAGCAGTTTTTTTTACAGCACAATCACCTCCACACTTTTGCACAGGCAATACAAATTTATCTTCAGGAGACCTAACAGAAAGCCTCTTAGATATCTTACTGGACCATTGTTCAGACTGAACTGTGATATGCTTTTTCTGAGGAATACAGAGATGTATGCTCATTCAGAAACTACAGAACATAACCACATGAACAAAATGCCTAATCACTTCTCATGGAAAGTAAATATATGAAGTTTGCCACCACACTTTTTTCCTAAAGTCATGTGTTCTGCTAAAGTCATATGCAACTCTATCTGACTTTCCTTTCACAAAAGGAAAAGATTATGGTGGAATTTTGTTGGCTGTTCCTTTGAATTCCAGAGGTCAGAGGATCCATATGCAACCTCAAATCTGCAAAAACAACAATACAACAAACCCACCCACAAATTCATTTTAAGAATGGTCTCAGAAGAAGTCTGAATAACCAGCACAGCTGAACTGTGTTTATCACTCACTCACCTAGGATCCTGAAGCCATTCTAGAGTTAAAAAGCAGTCCATAAAACTAAGAAAAGCTTGCTCTTCTGGAAATAACCCATACTGTATCTCATCAAATGTTTGAATCAGTGTTTTACCTCACTCCTTTTCTGTCTCACAGGTTGTTCCTGGATAGACACTGCAGACACACACTTCTTGCAAGCTGCTAGTCAAACACCACCACAGCTCTTTGTGAATAGCTGGCTCATGGTCATGTGTCTTCCATGATGACAGGATGGAAGGGGAATATCCATCCTAAGTAGTGACCTTTGGAAACCACAGAGAGCGGCAGAACCCGGTGCTGTGCCACACAAAGCCAGCACTGGGTGAGACGGCTGAGACTTGAAAAGCAGAACAGCTGTTTCAGCACAACTATGAGGGCAGCTGAGTTAATTAGCTGTGACCTGCTCATCTGAAACTAACTCGGTATTTTCACAGAGAACTGTACAAACAACTACACTGTAAGTCTCATTAGAAGTTTTTCCGAATGTTTTTCTAGCTGGGACAGAAAGTAGGTAACATTTAATCAGGACCACAAGTATTGCACATTACTAGGGTCTACTAAAATATCAAAGCAACTTTCACTGTCAAAATGCCCTTATAACTGTATCTGAAGTGCTTTATCAAAAGAAAAACCTATAATGTTCTTCAAGACACTTATTCAAATGTGAGCAGCCTTATGTGTAAGTAAACTCTATCAAGCATGTCTACTTGAGGAGTTAGATCTTAAGTACCTCTAGAAATAATAACACTTCCAACCAGGAGCTGAAAGAATCCAAAGAATGCACTGCTGTATGTATTTCATATTAGAACCTTTCCAAGTCTTCTAAATCTTGCATAAAACAATTCAGTAACTACAACTCAGTAAGGCTTCACATGGTCAGGTAATGGTGATTCTGGGATGAGTGACCTTTGAGTCATTTTTTGGTTTTTGTTCCTTTTAAAAAAAATGGATTATCAAAATGATGACAGCATCCTCATGATTCATTGTGCTCCTCACATCCTCCCCAAAGCTAACTTCTTCTTTTTAAACAAAATCATTTGGTAAAAATGTGTCACAGATTACAATTTCAAGCTGGTCTAGCTGTTAGATCACAATCACAGATTCAAGTAAGTATATTTCAATGCATGCAAATAGTCCAATTAGCTTCAGAGAATTATTCTGATGTATAAAATCAAAATGCAATACAGCTTTAATGAAAAAAAACCTGATGATAATCAATCTACCGTCCAATTCATAGACAATTATTTATTTGTGCATACGCATCACTAGATTGGCAAGGGAAGCTGATAATAAACATTCTGAAGGTCACCAGGCATCTCTCATTACAAGACCCTAGTTTTATTTTCTTGTAATTTTGCCCTAACCTTGAAGCATTTCAACTAAAATTTCACAGCATACACTGACTCAAGATGAGGGTATTTTTATTAATAATTACAGATTAAAAACATTAATCTATTTCAAATACCTATATTTTGTTTGGAATACATTAAACCCTCCCCAACCGGCTAGCTTTCTTCTATGGGTTCTAGATGTCCAAGCAGAGACTTGAGATTCTGAAAGCTTTTGAATAAGCTTTTTTTACATCCCAAGAAATCTGTTACAGTCTGGGCCTTTCCAGGGCTTGGAGGACACAGCTTTGTGCACGCTCAACAGAAACAGATTTATCATCTCAATTTCCCCACGGTTCCATTTGTGCAGGGCATGTTGCTGAGAGGCTCAACAGGAACCTCCTTGTAGCCACTGGCTCTTCTGAGTTAAGCTCTCTTTAGTGTCCATAGGCCTCTTACAGTGAATGACCTCCAGATGGGTCCAAGCTGCCTGAGCTGATGCAGAGATAAAAAGAAGAATATTTTGGGTCAGTTAGGTAAGGGGGAAAGAAGCCTGCAGGCATCTGGCAGGGCACTGGTAGAACTGCACAAGGAAACTGGTACAGAGAGCAGGGAACAGAAGAATTTGATGAAGGAGGGTGAAATGAGGGTCAGGAGTCATGAAAGACTCAAAAATGAAGAAACCCGAGTGCAAACTGGGTGCTGCCTGTCTGAGGAGCAGCTGGGTAACAGCCAAGCATGGGAGTTTTGAGATGCTGGCAACAAAGTGGCCACCAGCATCTTGGACTCTAAGAACAGTGGTAGAGCCAGGAGATCCAGGGAAGGATCCTACTCTACTCAGCTTTCAGTAGAGCATTTCCAGAACGCTGCATCCAGGTATTAGCCCCACAGTGCAGGAAAGTCACTAGGGAGCTAGAGGGAATACAGGGAAGCACCACTGGCTTTTGGAGCATCCTGCCTGTGTGGAAAGACTGCTTTGGGGGACTAAAAAAGCAGCCCCAGTGCTCCCAGTGCCAGTGGAAGATACACAGGAGATGCCATGGGCTATCCAGAGAGGCTAAGTGCACTTCACCTTTGTAGGTTTTCAAGACCAAACTGGTCAAAAGCCAGAAGTAGCCTGATCTGATCTTAAAGCTGTCTCTGGTATGAGCAGGAGGTTGGACTCAGGGATGCTGAGATCTCTTCAGCCTGAGTTATTCTGTGATCCTCCAAACTGGGCATGGAAAGGGCAGCCAGAATGGGACAGAACAACCTTCAGCAGCCATCGGGATATCCTACTCCCGGGCTTTACCACAACACCAGGGCTTCACACACCACCAGCCCTATCAGCGTCTCAGTGCCTGCCCTTGTTACCCTACTGCAACCTTCTCCATCAAACACAAGGCCCAAGCAGGATGTGCTTTCAATCACAAAATTCAAATTTCACTGGTAGTTCATGGACGGTGGGAAGAACACAAAAGTCTCCTTTCTGCTTCCGTGGCTTAGGGACCTTGAACATTACCCATATGGCATTACAAGCCATTCAGACCGCAGAGTCAAGCTCTCAGAAAAAACCATGATGGCAAAACCACAGACGCTTCACAGGCCACAGGAAATTTGCTCCTTCAGAGGACAAGGCCTGGCGTGGGCACGGCAGCGTGCTGAAAGGCAGCTCCCAAGCGGGTGGCCTGCCTGCCCTTCCAGCAACGCTTACCTGCGCTGCCCGTCTCCCAGATCCCTCCAGCGCAGGTACCAAGGGCAGGGCACTGCTCTGCCTGTGCAGGGATTTACCGCGAGCCTCTGGAGGTAGCATCTCCCGCTCTGCTTAGAGGTCTGCAAGAGAGAGCGGCCGTGCCGCAGCCGAGCAGAGCCCACGCCTCCCTTCCTGCTCCGTCACCCCGCAGCCACCCCCAGCGCGGGGACACCCCCGCAGGAGAGACCCGACCCCGGGAAGCGCAGGAGCCTGCTGCCCGCGGAGGGAGCAGCGAGCGGCACCAGCTCCATCCCTTCGGTTTCCTTTTCCCTGGCGGCCCCTCCCCGCTCCCTCCCTCAGCCCCACGCCCCGCGATGCTCCCCGGCGGCCGAGCCCCGCGGGCGGGGGCGATGGCTCCGCGGCGGGCGGTACCTGGACAGCGAGTCACCGCTGGGCGGCCGCGCCGCCGCCGCCCGCCCGGCGCCCAGGCTCTCGCAGCTGGAGCTCTCCTCCATGCCGGGCGGCCCCGCGGCGGGCGGTGTCCCCGCGTCCCTCAGCCCCGCGGCCGGCGCCCGGCGGGGCGGGAAGCGGCCATGCTGGCCCGGCGTGCCGCGCGGGGGGCGGGCCCGGGCGGGGCGCCGAGGGGGCCGAGCCGGAGCGGGGAGCGCCCATGCCGCCCTCCGGGCCGCCCCTCCGGTGGGCGCGGAGCTCGGACCGTGGGGGTGCTGTCTGGGCCGCGGGCTCCCTTTTTGTCCTCTTGAGAACCGAGGGAAGGTGGCAGCTCCCGGTGTCATCCCCGGAGCACGGTGGTCCTTCCAAAGAGTAAAGAAAGGGTCTCTCTCGAGCATCCCTCTTGAAGTCAGCACACCTGCGTTAGGCTTTCCAGTTGGGTTGTGTACCCGCAGTTACCTCACATTTGTAATTGCCCCCGTCTGCTCGAGAACCCTCTCTCAGTCTATCCCTCAAGTGGGTGGACAGGGGCTGTGGAAGGTGGCAGGTCACAATCAGCCGAATCAAGGCTGCAGGGCTGGCACGGATCCTCTGTGAAGTTACCCGATGGAAAGCTCGAATGCATCCATGGCCATCTGTGTCCAGAAGGCTTTGCAGGCAGTTCAGTATCAAGTGTTCTGCAGGAAGAGCCGTGGTACATCCAGTTCCTAGAAGCAATCGAAGAGCAGGAGAAAAGCTCTTGGCATTGCTTAAAAAGACTGAGGGACTGCATCTTAAGCCTCCCATATCAAGGATACAGATGTCTTTCAAATGTTTAGCTGTTTTGGCAAAAATCTCATAAGGCAAAAAAATGAACTGCTGGAGATGCTTTAGGAGGCTGGTGGCTTTCCAAACAAGGGCTGCTTGTTGGTAAAGAGCACCTGATGTCAGGAGCATCCGTCCAAATGGACCATCCTGTTTTAAATATTGCCTCAAAACAGGACAAACCCTGTGTCTTCTAAACATTTGTCTACTCTGTGGCTGTAGAATGGTTACCAAAACATCACCCCTCTTTGTGCTCCAAGGAGTAAATTAGTTGATGTGTTTCTCTCTGTTGTTTCCCATTTTGTTCCTGTCGTCCAAAGTCATGCAGGATGCTGAAGCAGGTTCACATCATTCTCACCTGAAACTGCATGATCCAGCTGTGAAACTGACTCTGTTGCTCTTTCCTTTAGTCTCTACCAGCTGCTGTTGAACAAAGTTGATGTGGGATGGTTTTGAAGCTGGTTTAAACTTGAAAATGCAGCTTTGTTGAAGCAGGGTTTATTTTTGTATTTTTCATTTGATCTTCTGAGCAAGAAGTTACCAAATTGGCAAATGAGTTTTGGGAGAGGGAAGGTTTCAGCCTAGAAAATTGAGTCGTGGGGGCTTTCCTAAATCTAAAACTCTGTTTTATGGATATAAGTGAGATCCTCGTTTGAAAAATAAGCTAATTGCTAGTGGTTTATTGCAGCGTTAAAATCCAAACAAAATGCCTTGACATCATTACAATTGAAAGATCCATAGAATAGTGCTGATTTTAGTCCAGCTATAAAATTATTTTAAATGTTTGTCTTTTTTTCTCCCCTCTGGTTAGGGGCAATGAACATTTTAGAAGTACTGTTTATTAATAAAAACCGAGGTATGAATGGCATAGTGTCTCTCTTCTTCTGTTTAGCTTTCCATCCACACCTGTGACCGGCGAGCAGATGGTGTCCTCTGTGGGAACATGTGGGCAGGGGGTGCTGTGGCAGCAGTGCTTCAGCATCTTTGCTAAGCAAAGTTCCTGGAAGCCTTTTCCCACTGGTGGGCTCTCTTCCAAGCCTTTCCGGGGATGGAGTTCCAGGTGGTAGTAACCCTTGGGAGAGGTCAGTGCTGTAGAACCAGCACAAAGCAGTGCATGTCTCCCTTTCAAATCTTATCAAATAGCCTTGTGGTGAGTTGATATTACCTCCATCCCCTCTGCTAAGCTTAGTTGGATAGAGGTGTTTTTTGTTTAAAAAAAGTCAAGTAGGAATAAAAACAATATATAAACTTCCATTGCTATGTGAAAGTATTAGAGTGCCTTCCTTTCTTCCTAATTTGCTATTGATGTGGCATCTCTAAGTAGTTTATTGATGAAGTGCTCTATTTGCTTTTCACTGCCCTGTTTTGTTCTTGGCCTTATCCCCAGGGCCTGTGAAACCCTTTAGAAATTCCCACTGGTGCTTTGTAAATGAGAACAAAGCTAATCACCTCTTGCATCTCTCCTGCTGCTGAAAGAAACTAGCAGTCTGCTCAGTGAGTCTTTCTGCTCAACAATACCACATTTTCAAAGTCAGTCAGAATATTCTCTCTGTGAAGTGTGTTACCTCAGGGCTCTTAAATGTGATGGAGAATTAAATAAAGGCCTGACATAACCAAAACCAATTAAGGACAATTCACAAGACTGCTGTATAACTGATGCAAAATAAGTGCAGTTCAGTCTCTTAACCTACTTTTGCTTGCCACATCCCCTACCATTATCTTACAAGTATCATCATTTGGGTTTGTTTGTTTTTTTTAATGAGGGAATGTTCTGTCATTTTGCAATTTCAACACAGGAAACAGTAAAATAAAACTAGCATCATGGATAAGTAATAAAATTATCTGTGTTCATCTTTAATGCTGTGTGGCTGAAACAGCTGAGTGATATCTGAGAGAATGACAAGGAACTTCCTTGAATCAAAGGTGTAAAAGATTAATTCCAAGTAAAAGACAAGCAGACATCCTCCTATACTTCCTGAGACTGTATGTGGTTGTAGCATATACAAAGTGAAAAATACATAGCCCCGGGCTTTCTTAGTTGTTTAGAGGCTGTCAAAGATGTGAACACAGCACAAAGAGGATAATTTTATGTACCGTGTAAAACAAGTGAGGGGAAGTAATACTTTTGCTTCAGTCCTGGGTGAAAGTGAGATACTATTTGTATCCATTGTATTTAAACTATGTGTCTGTTGAATTAAGGGCTTTCTAGCTCTATATGTACGTGTGGTCCATACATCTGCTATATCAATGTGCCAGATTTTGTGAATCCAGATGTTCTTATTCCTGGATTAGTTCTTCAGCTTTGCTGCTGCACAGCCGAACACAGGTCTGTTGTGTCTCACACTGTGAGCATGGGGCTCACCAAAGCTAGGGACAGTCACACATCCTGGACATCCCAGCACAACCTTTTGCAGGGGTCTTGGGGGGATGTTTGGCGATGGTCTGTGACTGCTTCACTAAATGTCCCCAGAGCAGAGGAGGAATCATGCTTCTACAGTGGTCAAAGGGTAGACCATGAAGCAGGATTGTGTACTCAAATGATTTGCTCTGAGAAAGCTTGCTCCCCTGCTGCAGTCTTTGTCATAAGCTGTCCTTACATGGTACAGCTCATCAGACATTCCCCTCTCTCCCCCTCTTCCCATCACACAACTCATCCCATGGTTGAAAGGCCTATACATAATTAGGGAGTCAGAGCCCTAATCCCTTCCAAAAGTTATTGCCTTGTCCCTTTTGTTCCAATCCCAATGTTAAAATCCCATCCGTCCTAAAACTAGCTCTTTGCTGCAGCTCTTTGGATCTCCCATATTTTTGCCACTATACTCATATATTCCTGTGCCCTCTTAGACTGCATGTTAAATGGTTCATGGCAAAGGCAGCTACACACACTGTGCCTTCTCTAGTCTAGTCCCCATCAATGAGTCAAAAAAATTTGCAGCATGACTCAGTCCCATAATTGTTCTGAAAACCACACAGCCAGAGACACCTTTGTCTCTTCTTTGATTCACTACAACGGTTCTGAGATTTATTACATTTTCTTGTCTTCTTGATCTACAGCTTAAGGGCAGTGGGCAGCCGATAAAAGATTCTCAGTGCCTTGGGAAGGGCGGATTGTCACTGGTGAGATCCCACTGTGATGTATGATCATCAAATCACACTGGAGGTGGCATGTGTTCCTTTTGTCAAGCCCCATCAGCTGGAAAAGTATGAAGTCAGAAACAGCAAGAGCTTTGGCACAGCCAGAGATGTTGATGAAGAACAACTCGCTGTGGCTGTGATTTGGAACTGGAGCTGCTTGTGGTTGCAAGAACATCTGTTACAAGATGGTCATAGGGTACATGCACAGATTTGGTCCTGCTGATGCATAATGCCTGTGCTGTTGAAATTGGAAACTAGTCAAAACAAAGAGAGGGACTTAGGACTTACAGCTACACTTAAATTGTCACTGTGCCTCCAAGGTTACTGTACTTCTGGTTAACGTGATCAGTGTGGTCACCTCAGCTCACCTGCAGTGTGGTGCTTTACTGGCTATGATGGCACCCTGACAGTGCTTTTGCCTTGCACCCCCTCTGCATTTGACAGAAGCAAAAGCTAATGATCAATGACCTTTTAACACTTCTTTTTTGGTCACTTTTTTTTATTTTTTTATGCAGTCATGCACAAATTGATGCAATGTGCTACAGACGTGGGGCTCTGGACGCAACCTGGACCTAATCCTGTACACTATAGCTTGTTACCTGTTTATGAAGCCCTTTTGATGGGCACACTGCTTTGTGCTTCCTGCTGCTGTGTGTACTGCTTTCTAGTCCTCACTCCCACCACCAGCTCATGGCTGCCCACAGAACAGTCAGGCATTAAATATGCCACAGGCTAAGGAGTACATCAGGTTCCATCCCAGTGTGTGCTCAGTGTGCACAGTCTGCTGGGGTCAGGCAATTCACCTGGCTTTTAATTGCCTGATGCTTTTAATTCTCGATGGCCTGTGCATTACTGCAGTGCTCTGTAGCCTGTGTTTGCTTACAGCTACATGATGGTACCGGCGCAGTCTGGCACGGACTGCAGTGCTGAGCAGACAGGGAGCCTGAGGGCTGTGGACACCTGGAGAGATGCAGGCCTCATGCTCTAGGGGCAGGACTTCCACTACATGCTGCAGAACACACAGATCAATTTTTTGTGTCAATTCAAATAAAGCATCTTTTCCCCTGAAGGATTAAATACATCACAGCAGCTGTCTGGCTGTCTGCAGGTTTGGGCTGTTGCACTCCAGCAGCTCCTTGGCATCTGTGTAATAGCCTCCAATTTGGCAAATATGAAGTAAGAAAGAATTACTCACAGGAGTTAAATTTGAAATTTCTGGTCCTTGGTAAACAGCTATTGATGGAAATAAATCTATTTCCAGAAGTTGTAGGGTGGTCAGGCAGGAAGAAAGAATGAGGGGGTAAGAATTGGTTTGGTACTGTCAGACATTAGGAGGATGTCTGAAGTCCCAGCATTTGCAGTCTCTGAGATGAGGAAAGGTGATCATATGGAGGAGAAAAGTCTCTGTACTTCTTGGATCTCAAATCTGTGTTTTACAGTCCTGATTTATACACTGATTTTCAAGCAAACACTCATTTTAAATTAAGTAATTTTATGTCTACATTGTCTGAAATAGTACTGCCTACATTGCCTATGTGCACAGAGACTTCTCAAAGTGAGATTTTAATTTGCAGCTGCTATGTTTAATAGCTACAATTAAGGAAATAGTTAAGAATACTTGATTTTATCACACTTATACTTTCTTTTCTGTTAAGAAAGATGCTCATTTGTGGCAGTGTTTTAATAAAACACAATAAAATGTTGATGGTAAGATCTGCAGATGATATTAAAAATGAGAAGGACACTTCTAGAATATAAAACACAGTAGAAAGTCATTCCTTTTGGTTTCTCTTTTATTTACCTTGATGGCTCAAATTTTCACGTGGAAGGCTCATACTTTCTTTTAAAACCAATAAGGTGTTATGCTCTAGTGATGAAAGAGCTGGGGAACTAAACAGTGAGTGCAATAAAAATGAAGTATTTGAGAGTGTTTGATTGTCTGCTCTGTGTAAGCTGTAGAAAATGTTCAGGAATGTACTGAAGACACATTAAGCCCATGGAATGAGAGAAGAAGCTTACTGCCATTTCCAATGGAACTAAAATTTGGAAAAGGCCGATCACAGGGCCTTAGTGGGGCCAGAGGAGAACCAGGCTAAATATTACAGAGATGAGGCAAGACTGTTCCAGCAGGAACTGGTTCTGTTTTAAGGAGAAGCCAATTTGCTCCATCTGGCTCCATGGCCAGCATCCCCCTGACCACTTTTTATTTTAGCAATGTGGACCTACCCAGGGAGTTTTTTCTTTTTGACTCCAGGACCATTACACACCCAGTAAGGTGCTGGGGCAATACTTCTAGGAGCACCAGAGAGCTGGAAAGGGGAGTGTGTGCTTCTCCCAAGAAGGTGGCAGTGGGTGGCTAGTCAGGGAAGTGCACAACTGCAGGAGCCTGCAGTGTCCTACAAGTGGTCTCAGACTCTAATTTTGACATAAGCTGAAAGCACTATTTGCTGCTGCTATTCTCCTAGGCACGAACAGCACTGCCCACCTCTTGAAGCTGGCTTTAGATCATGAAGGGAGCAGCCAGCTTTTATCCATTCTGCCACCTGTTTGATGGATGAATGCATAAATCTGTGTTGTATTCATCAAAGTAATGCACGAAAGAAATATTTAGGATGCAATGCCATATGTACCAAAAGTTAGGAAATGCCTGGTTCTCAAATTTCCCAGTATAAACTAAAGGGATGTCACTCAGACATCCCATCTCAGTGCTGGATGCAGGGAAGGTTCAGGACAAAATGCAAAAAGGAACTGTGCAGTTAGAAACCAGTTTTATTCCTGCACGTAAGTGCAGGCTTCACAAGCAACACCAAATGACTTCTGGTCATAGTTCAGCATTTGGATGTCAACTGCTTTTACTCTGCACAGCAAGGCTCTGATGCAGTGCTGAAATATAAGCTCCTGCCATTTGTGAAGGCCAAAATTAGCATTAGTTATCTTATGTGAGTGCAATAAGTTACCTTACTGTTATCTACAGTGAGTCACCTCTGAACCTTCGTTACGGTAACTCAGAGACTTTGGTGATCCTGATACCCTCATTCTGCTTGTGCATCTCTGTATGGTTGGGGTCTGGGATGTTTGAAAAGATTGCTGTCTCATGTGTTTGGCTCAAAAGATGAGGAGAAGGAGCACAATCGATTATCCTCTTTCCTGCCCTTGAGGGACAAGGGCCTCAGATGCCTGCACTTTGGGAGTTTAAGAGGAATGTACACTGGTGGTGAGTGTATGAAGGAAGATGCTAGCCTTCATTTCTTAGCTGAGGAATATTTGACCCTGACAAAGAAGGAGAAGGATGAGAAGTGAGTTTTAGTGCTGGATATGTTGGCACTGCTGTGGAGGGAGAACAAAGAAACCTAAGGCAACTGGTTTTTTTTTCCCCTGCTCATGGATGGCATCCCTCAGTCTGTCATAGGGGCCCCAGGGTGGTGTGACAAGATGGTGACATGAAGCACAGTCCTCCACCATCTCCCAGCTGCAACTGCTCTGGCAGCTGAGCTGATTCTCTGCACAATATCTGCTGCTGCTCTGCCAACAGGTTCAGCCCATCCTCAGCATGCTGACAGACAAGCTCAGGTGGTTGGGGAGCAGAGACAGTTTGGAAGCTGATGCTTTGGCTGGGACATGTTTGCTTTGGCCAGCTCTGCTACAAAAGCAACTGCAGAGAGCAGAGGTGCTTTATGGTGTTGGCTGAAGTCAGCAGGAATTCAGAATGAGCCCTGACTTGAATCATCAGCATGTGCCTCATAGTGATGCCTTAAGTTTTAGCTTTCATATTTTTCAGATTCTGTACTGCCTTAGTATACAACTCTGAACTTCATATAAAGTGTTAGCAAGTTCTCTTCACAGTTTAGTTAGACAAAACAATTCTTTTCCAGCCTGAGAACCAAGGACACCATTGCAGCTTCAGGCCCAAAAAGTCTAAACAACAGTGAACTGAGGAGAGCAAACTAGGAGGATGGGACTTCAGAACCTGAAGCTGTAATTGGACAATTAACCCCAATATGTAAATGGACCAAAACTTACAAAAGTGTGAAAACTTGTGACCTGTTGTCCATCTTGGGTCTATCTTGGGTCCATCTTGGGCCTATCTTGGGTAGAGCCACAGCTGGGCTCTTGTACTGCCCAAGGTGTATCCTTTAAGGCCTTTTAATAAATACGTACTTTATTCCTTTAACTCTGTCTAGCCTCTGTTCTAGGTAGCCTCTCAAAGCATCAATAGCTCCCTCAATGTTTCAGTCATTCTGGAGTGTTGCCAACATGCTTTCCAACCTAAAGAAACTGAGAAGTGGAATAACAGAGGTTTAACATTCAATGCCTCAACCAAAGCAGAGAGGAATTTCTAAATCAAAGATACTTTTTTACCCCAAGGACATTCCCTGTGCAGAGTACGAATACATGCTTCCAAAAAAATGGAGGTCTGATCCCTCACAGAAAAGGATTACAAGGGTCCATTGTAAAGGCAAGGGCTAAGTAACTCTAATGTAGGATGGAGCAGTGTCCACAGTAAGAGAAATTAATTCACTTTTAAAAATTAAAAGAAGGAAAGGAGAGAAATGTCCTTGTTCTGCTCCGGCATTCTTCATGGACAAGATACAAAGCCTTTGGCTGTATGAACATGTTGCTCAATAACCTGAATATCAGTTAGCTCAGTGCACATTGTAAAAATACTTGTACAATGTTCTAGGGAGCACATTCCCCCTCTCATTAAAACTAACACAAACCCGAATACATTTCAAATTTGTACTGTGATGGCAGTGAAGATGAATAAAGTTATTTCCTTCACTGTGGGGCCTGTGAAGTCACAAAAAATGCAGCTGTTTAAGGTGATGGGAAGCCTAGGAAGTCAGGGCTGTGTCTGCTCAGAATGAGGTTTGCTGTTACAAAGAATTTTCTTTTATTCTCTGAGGATGATATAAATTGCTACTAGTCCCAATTAACTCTTTCAGTGATGGCATCTTTCAGAGAAATAGGCTGGAACAGGAGAGGAGAAATATATAATAGTGAGGTTTTTGCCTTTGCTCTGCCCTTTCTATAATGAATTAAATAAGAATGAGTAGTGAAGAAGAATAATCCATAAAACTCTCAAATGCAGTTGGAAGAAATGTTCCCTCATGCAGAAAACAGCCATCGGTCTGCCTTCTAAAAACGATTTCAGAAGCATTGGGCCTGGTATTTTGAGAGGATGATGCTGGAGACAGAAGGGCCTGGAGCCAGAGTGCAGCCACTGCACGGAGCAGAGTGGCTGCCCTGGGCAGAGCTCTGGTGCCTGTGAGCAGTTATTGCAGGCTGTGAGCCACAGCTTAGCCCATGTCCCCAGAGCTGTCTAAGCTATGCAGAATAGCTCGGTATCTGGAGCATGCCAAGGTATCTTAAGGTCCCTTTAGCCCTATTTGTGGAGATGCAAGTTTCTCAGTTCAGTAAAAATCTGATTTAATATCATAACCTCTCTAAGACTCTCAATTACTCCTCTTGCCAGCTAAGGCACTGAATTTACTTAAATCCTTGACCGAAGCTTTCCCCCAGAAAGCACCTGCTGACCTGAGAATCCCTCCAAGCGTGTTTCTGTCTCAGATTTTCCTTGTCCTAAAATGTTTTAGAGAATGTTCCCTGTTTGGGGAACTTAAGAGCTTTGATTCTTTGTACAAGGCAGATTAAACAACAGCAGATGAACTGGTGACCACCCCTGTCTGCCCAAGAGAACTGCTTTGAGGAGAGGCCATGGGAAGCACCTCCCAGTTAACCCACAACCCAGTATTGAGGGGTGAATTGAAACCACCAGCCAGGCTTCTTGCCTTCTGTTTCCCAGAGAGGAATCCTGAGCCAGCTCTTTTGCCCATGTTAGGGATTGTTCACCAGTATTTGAAATTGTGAACTTTATATCACTGTTTAATACTGCAGAATAGCATGCTCTTCACCCATCTAATAAGAATTGTCCAGCATCTTTGTGTATAAATTTGTTAGGTCATGCCTGCATTTCCCTGCTATTGTTTTAGGAGTCTCCTTCCGGTATTTAGAGACGGGAAATATCTTCTTTAATATCTATCATCTTCCAGCTTTGAGGCTGTGCTGAACAACAAAGACAGACAAACATTTAATTCTCCCCTAATCCTTTAAATACCTTTACAAGCACATGGCGTTCACACGCTGTTAAGCCCCTCTCCTGTAGCAGCTGTACATCTTCTTTTAACTGTGCCTCTAAAGCCTGCAGCTTCAACTGGGGTGGAACAGGAGCCCGTCATCCTGTGGTGGCTGTCCTTCTGGGTGGCATGGAGAGGGATGGTTTTCCATAATAAAGCAATCGTCTGGATTGAAGTGCAGATACCTAATCCTCTCACAAGGTACTCCTGTTCAGTTTTGTGAAGAGAACAAAGACATCAACTTAGGCATGCTCCGGGCTGGATTTGGGTATCTCTGAGAGCTTCTGATCATTCCTGTGATTAGCTGGCCTGATATGGTAACTTTAACACAAAAGTGCAAGCACAGGATCAAAATCTTTTTCTTCGGGAAAGGAAGCTGAAATAGAAGATTTCTTTAACTTCACTCCCCAGGAAAACATCTGAAGGAGCAGACATGAAGTTGGGACAAACCCATCTCTCTCAAGCCTCCTGCCATTTTTTTATAGTGTAGGAGCAGAGTGGGGTTGGATTAGTTGCCTTACAGGATGGGAAGTGGGCTGGGATGCATTGCTCTAAACATGAATTGGTAAGTATTCATTGACTTAAGCCCCACAAAACAATTTCTTTTTCTCCTTTTCTTCCTCAACATGAAAACTTTTCATTTGTTTTCAATATTTTTGCTGCCTTTCTGTGAGGACCCACAAAGACATTTAGTCTGTTCCACTGGCTGAAGACAGGTAACCACACCAGTACCATTTCTGACAGCTGCCTAAGCAGGTCCTGAGGACCTTCAGACCCCATATCCTCCTCACACAGTCCATCCTCATATTATCCTTCCTGTTAAAAATTTCCACCTGGCATCTAACCTGAAGCCATGATTTCTTGGCCTGTAGAGATCATTATGGAAAATATCCAATCTTTTCTCCCAGCAGAAATGATCTATCCATTCACAGATTCTCTTTCCTATTCCTACTCAAATCTCCTCTTCTTCAGGCTAAAAGACCTTAATTTTTCTCTACATATTTTCTAGACTTCTGTTCATTTGCATTGTTTATTTCTGCCTGGACTACATCATATTACCAGGATGGCACTATTCTACCAGCTAAAATCTGAGGGCCAGACGTAATCATTTAGATCAACATAGGCATAGGAGCTGGGCTTAGGGCTCCTTATTGAAAATCTTGCCTTTTATCAAAGGCTGTAAAAGCCTGGTGAAAGCATTCTCTGATGAAAGCTTAGGAAAGTTAATAAAAAGTAGCATTTCTGGAGCTAATCTGTCATCCAAGTGCACAGCTATGCTGTGCCATGGTGTTGGTGGCCATTGGGAAATTTTTCTTTATTGCACACTCTCACTTGCTGAAAGCTAGAACTGATCTAATAGCAGGAGGCTTTGGAGGCACAGTAAAGTGTATAAAAAAGATTCAATTCTAATTTTTTTTAAAAAAAAAGAAAACCAAAAGGGGAAGCCAAAATAGGCCACTACTGAGGGTTAAAAAGACAGATGTAACAAAAGAATATTTCTGAGGTTTTGTGATGTTTTGTGCACTTGAGTCATTTATAAAAAGACTATATTCAATGTTGAGAATCTAATGGAATGTTCTTCACAAAGGGTTTTTTAATTCCATTTTTTTAATGATTTACTTCTTGAAACAGCACTATCTTATCTGTTGAAAGCTTCTCTCTTTGTAACGTTCTAAAGCACTACAGATATTTTCTGTGAGAAGGTTTTAAACTCCCCGATATAAACAGATGGTCTATTGGTATTTGTATTTCAAAAGCTAGCAGTTTATATGGTAAAACACACTAGATTAAGTCTTTGGTATTGGAGGGAAAGTTAATGAATAAGATTTTCATGCGATGGCTTTACTAAGATCCACACAATAATCAAGACCAGTGTGGCTATAATAACGTAAAGATGCCATGTAACTATGGGCAAACTCTTTGGTTAGTGGATTTGTTACTTAAATGAAAGGAAAAGTTGGCTTTCAGGGAGTGTTGCACATGACATCCTGATTTTAGCTGTACTAATGCAGTTAACTTGCAGCTCATGTGAGTGGGGATACCACACAGCCCTGCAGCTTTGATCTGCCTTTTGGAAACACACATGGGGTTCCTACCTCTGCTGTAGACATTCTGTGAGCCTGGTTATCCAGCAGACCAAGGCTAACATGCTCACACCAAGGAGATCAGTGAGAGTACAATGCATTTCTTTAGACCAATTTAAATTTGCTGTAGAGCTAGGTTATTCATAGAGGTACTATGAATAACATTATGCTAGCTACAAGTCTTGCTGAAGGACAAGTAACATGGGAAAAAAGCAAAATCCTTAAGAGAAGAAGGAACTCGAAAAAGGAATAAACATTCATTGGCAAAGCTGTTGTGTAGATTCACAAAGGGTTATATTGCCCTTATGCATATATTCTTAGATATTCTTCAGTATTTACCTTAAAGACATTGCTAAATTTGAGGAATCAAATAATATGGCATGCACATTCTGACGTCTCTTTTTAAAAACTGCACTTTGGGAAAACCCATCAGCTTCCTTCTCAAATAAATTTGAAGAGATGCAGCCAAATTAGTGAGTCCCCACATACATTTTTCCTTGAAAAACTTAGATGTCTTTCACTGATGGAAATTTCATTGACATAGGAATTACACTCATATATTAACCTGAATGTTATGTGAGCCCACTTGTTCATGGAATCAGCTTATGGAACTAAACCTATAGGCCACATCTACAAGAAGGAGCTTTCCATATGAGATCCTTAAACAATAATACAATAATTTCTAATAAATATTTCTCAGCAGCTGGTACTCTAGGACCTCTTCAGGAACTAATTTAATGTTTTTTAAAAAAAATTTAGGCCTCTAGATTGAAACTTCCCTGTTGTACTTAGAGACCTGTAAATACAAAAGGCCATTTGAATACATTCCCTGTTTTATTTTCACCATGATACTCCAACATAATGGGATCAAGGACAAATCCTGCCCTTACATGATGTTCATCAACCTTCACAACCACCAGGAACTTTACTTTTCATCTCCAATTGGTATTGAAGGATAGGTTTTGCCATCAGATCTGTTAACTTCAACAGGAGTGCATGGATGTACCTATACTCAGTATTTCATCCAAGCATCACAGGGTTTTCCCAATGTTCCTGGGCAAGAAGGATAAAACAGAGCAACTCTGTCCTGTCAAACAAGGCAGACCAGTCAGCCAGAGTGAAAACACGTCAGGCAGTCCTCCAAAAAAAAGTTTTGTGCTCCATAGATAGAGCATCTTTGTTGTCTGAAGCCATGTCCAGGGATGCACAACAAGTCTGGGGACTGGTCTACTCACACGGACAAGGCAGCACAGCCAAGTGGGGCTTTATCCCTGCTGCTCTGGGAGCTCAGGCTGCCTCTGCCACTGCTTGTCCTGACCATGCTGGAGCAGCCCATCCAGCCCTGCTACCCAGGCTCAAAGCTCACCAGCAACATGAAGATCCACACGTGTCTCCTACCCACAAAGGCCGTCGCTTGCTGGTGCTCACTCTTCAGCTCACAGGGCCATTATGGGAAAAACAATCATTTAAGCCTCGGCTCTTTTAAAGGAGCTCCTTGCAATGAAAATGCCAGTTTGCCAAATGTTATTACATGTTGAGTTTCTTTTGTTTGTTTTGGTTTTGGCTTGATTTGTTTTACTTAGCTTTGTTTGTTTGTTTTGGTTTTGTTTTTTGGTTTTTTTTTGGTTTTGTTTGGCTTTGTTTTTGTTTTTTAAAAGACAAAATTTCTAAGTCTTAATCAACCTGGGTTTTTTAGCTTGCCTGACCTTTTCTGGACCCAGAATGCCTAATTTTAAAATTAGGATGAAGTAAGCTTTTACCATGGTTGAAACTTTTACTGTGGCGGGAGGAATCCTGTTCATGTCATCCCTGTCCCTGCAGCTGCCAGACCTCCATGCTGCCGTGGGAGGGAGCAGCGCTCTTGGCTGTGCTGCCCGAACTGGTAGTGGTTCCCACCAAGTGATTTGGATGCAGTGGGAAAGGTCAGCCCTTGCCTGGGCCTGGTGCAATTCCTGCTGTGCTGCATCTGGCCAGGCAGGGAAAATATTCACTGCCACTCATGTCTCACACCCCCACCACGAGGCCTCGCTGATTACATCTCCCTGGGCACAGGAGACAGGCCTGGGGACATTTTCTGGCACGGAAGCCATGGGGTGCAGGATGACTTGTATCTTACACTGCCTTGTCCCTCTTGTCCTGCACCCCCTGTGGGAGTGGCTTTTGATCGTGAGAACGTAGGAGGGTGGTCATGGCCCCCAAGCACTACCAGGGACTCAGAGCCTGGTGGCACAGACAACCACGCTCCAGGGACAGGGAGAGGTCCCAGGCTGTTTTTCAGCTCACTGACAAAGATGTACCTTCTGCAGGTGGGCAGCAGCCCTGCCTGAGGCTCCCACATCCTGCCTGTCTTGCCTTTTGCCTTTAAGCTGAGATAGACAAAGACACACCTTAAGGGCATGAGTTTCTTGATCTATTTCGGATTTACCTTTGGGTGAGTGGGACTGTGCCTTATTTTCCCCCTTGAGTGCAAGGGAAGCACTTTCTATCACCGGTGCTGGAAATGCTGAAGGGAGGAGAGAGCCACACACCTCCTGGGCACCTCCTCACTTCAGCATGTCCACCCAGGATCAGGAGTTTGGGCACAGCCACTGCAGTGGGACACCGGGCATCTGTCTGCATCCTCCCCCATCCCTCCTGTTAAGGCACCAGACGCCAGGGCAGGACAAAGGAGCTGTTTGTGGGTAGGAGTCAGATATAATGGAGGAACTGAGCAACATAAGCAAAGAAACCAAAAACCTGCGAGGGCAGCAGCCAGTAGAGCTGGTGTTGTGAGGGGCAGCCAAGGGAGGTGCCTTCCCGCTTACCCTGTAGGGGAAGGTGAGCAGGGAGGGACTAAAAGGGTGGATGTGCTACATGGCAGTCCCTCATCATCACCACCAGCAGTGAAGCAGTTAAGATGTGGGGAGCCCTTTTTCTTTTTCCTACATCTCAAAATAGCACAAGGCAGCCTTTGAGCACAGGCAGGGATGTGCTGACATTTGTCCCTTCGAAACATCCCCTCCACCACCCCTTCTGCTCAGTTCATGGGGCAGGAAGAGCCGCCCACTTGGAGATGGAGTCCGGAAAGCCTCTCAAGGAACGGGACACTTCCTCAGGGCTGACCTTCTAAAAATAACCTGGTAGGGATGAATACTTGTGTGAAACAGCCTGCAACCCAACGTGATGTTGTACATGCTGGAATCTCTATAGGCTGGAATCTCTTTAGGCTAGAATGAGGTGTAATGTGAAGGAGGCAAGGAGGAAAGGAGAAGCCAGCTGTCTGATTTCTGGCTTCTCATTAGGGGTCTCTGGCAGTGAGGGGAGTGGGGCAAATATCTCCAGGGTGTGATCCAGGGCAGTACACGGGCTTGGGGACCTAGCCAGCCCTCTTGGGGTAACTAACACTTGGGAGTACACAGTTCTCAGCTTTAATTTTTGCAGGATCCCAGAGCAAATTGCTCTGCTGCAAGATTCCATCAACCCATTTACCAGGAACTAGATTAGCATTTTTTGTTAACCATTATTGGTTAACCCTTTCTGGTAGTGAAACCATGTCTTCAGTCAGTAAGAAAACATCACAGCTCTCTAGTAAAGAGGCAGGCTGAGCGCCTGGAAGCTGACAGATGTTCATTTTTCCCACCCCACCCCCCTTAAAATATCACTGTAATTTTAATTTACTCAGATGAATGAGCAGTTGACTAAACAGACATTCAATATAAAATTCATAGTAAGAAAAGAGACACTTGGGATAATTTTGATTGATTTACTTGGCAGAGTTTTGATAGCTACTGAAAAACATACTATTCATGTTTAGGTGAAAAATAAATGGAGTCAAATAAGTGTCACTGCATAGTACTAGGAGGTATATACAGCCACATGTAAAAATGCATAAACACAAACACTTCTGTACAGCAATTTTTCTTTTCAGTCTGTATAGAGAAACACTGGTTTATAATATGGGGAAAATATAAAGCAGACATACATGCAACAAGGACATGACAGTTACATAGGTCCCACCTGCCTCCCAACAGCTGAAATAACAACAGTAACAATAATTATAATAATAAAAGCCTTTTTCGGGGAAAAAATTTGAAACCTGGAATGTTTTCATGTTGAGGTTTCCAGAGAGCTTCAGATGTGAAACATATCTGAAGGTGATTTAAAGGCTTGATTCAAAGCCCTGTGAAGGCAATGGAAAAACTCCATTGGTTTCAGTGAGCTTGGGGTCAGACCCAGCTCTGTTTAAGCATGATCCCATTCTGCCCTCCCCCAAAACCCAAAGTTGAAATCTGCAGATAAAAATAAACAATCATATCATACAAAACTTTGTATATAGAATACAAAAGGTAACAGTTGACTTTTTGTATAAAATACAACTTTTTGATAGTATATTTATTTCACATATGTATAAATATAACCCAAATAATATGATTTTTATTATTCCTACCAAAATATTATTACTTTTTGTTGTTGTTTTTACAAAAGTTTACAAAACAAATAATTCTTTATATTTACAACCCAATACTGTGAAGAGTGCCCAGTCAATGATGAAAAATAGACTTTAAGGGTAGTGCACTTAGCCATTGCAAAGAAAGAAAAAAAAAAAAGACATTAGCTCCATTCAGGTAAAAGTGTTCTGAAGAAATGATACTGGATTCAAGTTTTGGTTGCAAGAGTCTTTCACAAGCTCGCATTTCAAATGCATCAGGCATATATATACAGGTCTGGAAATGGCCTCTACCTTATTTGAATTTACTGAAGACAGGATGTAATTTTGCTCCCAGGGAGGGAACTCACAGCCCAGTGCCTTTTGCACTCCAGACTGAGGCCAAGAGGACAACACTAAGCATTGAGTCCACCACTGCATAGTATCATAGAACCATAAAATCAGAATATCCTGAGTTGGAAGGGACCCACGAGAATCATTGAGTCCAACTCCTGATTCCTTGGGACCGGCTCCTCAGCTGAACAATTTTTTTTACATCATTTGAGGATCTGGAAATCAGTCTGGCCTTAATACAGAAACCAGTGGTGGCTTTTTCAATGGCATGTGAGGGTAGTTGAAGGTGTCAGACTACAGTGCCCATTGCTCATGGTGATACTAACTCAGCCTTGGCCTCAGTGGCATCCATTGCAGTTGTCTGTTCCTGCTGACCTGCTCGGGGACAGGGAGGGTGTGAGGCAGATAAGCCAATCTTCCTTTCATTTCAAACTCATGCAGCTACACTTCAGTCTAGTTTTGCATGATTTATACAGGACACATTTGTTACATCTGTATCTCTCCAAGCTTAGGTGGGATCTCAGTGGCCTGAGCTGAAAAGCTCTTCAAAGACTTGGAAAAACTTGTACTGGCATATCAAAGGAACTGCATGCACCCTGGCCAAAACTGGGGAGAAGAGGGAGCTTTCTGGGCAGCTGAGTCACCACGTTACACAATGCAGGCCTCCTTGTCCCTCTTATTTCTCTGGGAATGAAGAACCTCAACTGGCATATATAACTAAATGCCCATGTTACACCTTTTGTGGAGGTGCTGGTGCTCGTTTGTGTGATGATGCTTCTTGAAACATCCTGAAAAATTGTGCCCATTTGAAATGACAGGGTGAAATGTCTGGAAAAGCCTTATTAAAACCTCTCGCAAGAAGTAGGTCAGATAAGTGCAGAGGCTATTGTCAAATAGTCTACTCATCCCACTGCCTCTAACAAGGATGAATAAAGCACTTGCACGGGCTGAGCAATGCCTCTTGGCACCAAGGCACGCGAACGTAGGCATTGTATTCCTTTGCCACATCTAGTTTTAGCTAATTCAGAGGAGGCTGTGAAACACATTGCACCACATCATTTGAAATAAAAGCATTTTCATTTGAATTGCAAGATCTGTTCTCATCCGTGAATCCTGTCTGAATCACTGTGGAGCTGCTTTACAGTGACATAGCATATACTCCTGATGCCATTACTGACCAAGCCTATAGCAAAAAATTTAATATAGTCAAGACTATTCCCTGGCAGGTGTGGGACAGCCTGTATCCTTACTGCTCTGCTCTGTTAGCCTTCAAGGCAAGGTGGCTGCAAACTACTCATGGGAATGGTCCTTGCCCCAGCATATCTTCCTAATGATGCACAGAAATATTGCTCAGGGCAATATGAGCTGGTCCATCCCCAAACCTAGAACAGATGATTGAGTCCAGTGCCCAGAAATAATCCCCAGAACTGTTTCATGTACAAGCACAGATGTAGCTCCTGCTGTGAGTTATAATTGATCTGCATGCTAGTTGCAGGGGCAGAGCCTCCTGTACTCCAGACAGAGGCTGTGGGGACCTGGGCCATCACCAGAGCTCTTTCAACTCCCCCCATGTGGCAAAGGGTAAAACAGGATGGAACCAAAATGCCGTGCAATCAAAATGGCAGCTTCCCCCCAGGCAGGTACGTGATGGCATTTTGTCTGGGCTAAACCTGTTTGAGAGAAGAAGATCAGGCTGAACTACCTGATTGATACTCGCCATGATTTGAGATGAAAACGAGGACAGTGGCTTAGCTGAGCCACTTTAGGTATTTGCTCTCATCTAAACTGGACTGGGAGAGTAGTCAGGGTCAAATCATGAGCATCACTCTAGTTTCTATTAAGTCCCTGGAGTCCCTGGGGAAGGGCAAGGTGGCAAAGTGAGGATCCTGAGCTTTGGTAGTAGTTCATCTCATATTTCCCTCAATGCCCAGAATGATTATGCTGCTGGTAGAACATCAGCATCCTCTAATACTGCAAACACTGATGAAAGGGAGAACACAAATGCTAGAGCACACCGAGTAACATGCTGGATGATCTGTTTCCTTCTTCCCTTGGATGAGACCACTTACCCTGCTGTGTGCTACAAAAGGTACAGGGTTTATAACAAAATCATGGGGAAAGCAAATGTAAGTTTGTACTGTGCAGAAGTAAACAGTTTTTGTAATGCCATGAGATTTACACAGGGCTTGATGCTGTCAGGGCTGGGCAGTCCCAAGGAAGTAAAGGGCTGTGAACACGATGACTGAAGAGCTGTGGACCACTTGGGGTCCTACTTGCACTCAGAGAAATGATGTTCCACAGCCCATACCACTGTCTGGTGCTTCCATGTGTGGGAAGCTGAACACGTTTTTTTCCCGGAGCTCCTCTGAGAAGAATCAATGAGTTTGCAATGGGCTGGGCATAGGTGTGGGGAACAGACCCTTCACATGTTTTCACTCCTTTGTGGCAGGCAGGAATATCACACTGTCACTTCAGTTTTGTTCCTAGAGCTGCTCTTCAAACAGGGCAGTTGGTCTATGTTGTATTTTAAAGGACAGCCCAGTTACCGGAGTGTAAATTAATAAAGCAGGTTGTTGGCATCTAAAGAGAAAGCTAATGTCCTTGCTGCCTCTTCATCTGGTTCCCTCTTGGTACTGTCACTTACGAGTGGTTCCCTAAAATTTCATCGAGGTTGATGTCTTTCATCCAGTCATCATTACCAGGTTCTGTTTTCAGTAAAGAATCTATAAAATCCGAGTCACTGTTGAGCGCAGGTCCTATACTGTCACCTTGCTGGTTCAGAAAGTCAAACCCTAGGTCATTACCATGGTCACTTCCTTGGTAAGCCCGGGAGGTTTGGTTGGTAGTTGTGAAACCGGTTGATGGCAGAGATGACGGCGGCGTCATACTTGTTCCTGGCTGATTCAAGGTAGGCACAGTCTGTCCTCTCAGCTGATTGGGTCTTATGCTGAGCCCCCGTAGTGAGCCAGCAGATTGTCCATTTAGAGTCTGGTGCATTTGGTTTAGAGGGGGCCTCATTTGGACTCCCGCCGTTAACTGGTTCGGAGGTGCCAATGCACGCTGAGGAAAATGCTGGTTGCCAATGTTGCGCTGCAAAGACTGGTTAGAGTATGGAGTGCCCGTGGGGAAACGGACCCCTGCAGGTTTCAGTGCATCCTGCTGCTTCACTGCAGCCTCTTGTGGGGCCCAGTTCTGGGCACTGGCAGTAGCCGTGATCATCACATTGGCCGGCCGTTGAGCAGGGATACCTGTGGCTCCATGGGTCAAGCTTGGCCTTATTTGCTGAGAGCTGACCACTGACCCCGTCCCAAAAGCCACCCCGTTGTTCCCCTGTGTCAGGGTTTGCTGCCGGGACACCATGGGGTTATTCTGACTGGGCAGAACTTGATTTTGGTTTCTGTGTGGCTGCATTTGGTTCATTCCTGAAGTCACATTGTATGTGCTTGGTTGGTTGCAGGGGAGGTTCCCGTAGCAGCCCATATTCCGAGCAGCAGGAACAGAAGGCATTCGGGTTCCAGCAGGGGTGGACATGAGGCTGGAGCTCTGGGGCATGATGCTGTGAGTTGAAATTGGGTTGGATAGGGACATGTTGTTGGAGCTCATGCTCACAGCTGGCGAACCACCTGGAAAGGAGAAAACAGGAGCGTTACAACAAACACGAGTGCATCAATGTGTGGTGTCATTCAAATACCAACAGCTCAAAAATCCAATTTTCTATGAGCAGAGTTTCTTGAAGAAGACACTTTGCTCTTAAGAGGACTTACATGAGCTTGCTCAAGGCCTTGAAGATGCCAGTCATCCAAAGGGTGGTTTGGCCTATACTAAGCCACCTGTGGTCTTTCCATGCCTTCAGAGGAGAGCACATGAGCCAGAACTGGTGCTCATTGTAAGAGAAATATTGGAGCAGAGAAGGACAGAACCACTGGGCAGAAGAGAAGACCTTTCTGCCTTCCTTTACAGAAGCACTAGACACATCAGACAGGACAAAGCCTTTCTAAGTGATCAGAGATCAAGAAATTTTCTTCCTTACAGGCTCATCCTGGCTCCCTAAAGAGACAATGGAGAGTGAGAGGCAGTTTTATCAGTCTCCTTTTCCACCTTTCTTAGACACCTACAGCAGCAGTATCCATCCCTTTGTGGGAATGTCTGTCCCAGATGACAGCAGAAGCCAAGACTGCATCTCACATATTGGCAGCTGTATGACAGGAGCTCCGCCCAGTCTGTGATGTGCCTGTCCTCCCATGTGGTGGCCGAGCAGGCATGAGGACATGACTCAGTGCTGTGCCTGGTGAGCTCCACACATGCCCCTTCTAAACTCTTTTTCCAGCTGGGCTATGGCTATTCGCCCCGCAGAAACAGACTTGCCCATGAGGGAACCACACATGATAATGCCAGCACTTGCTGCACCTGAACATCCCCTTTTGCACATCAGAAAAGTATAAGTTATGAGTTGGCACAAATGTATCACTCCTGGCTGTTTCTGCCCAATGGAGAATTTTCCTGTACTTGACGTCTGCCAATGGATGACAAGAAGTGTCTTACCTTCAGCTGCCAAACCTCAACACAAGCTCACTTCTCTGGCTACATAGCCTCTATTTTGAGGCCACAGTAGGTAATTTATACCACGAAGGCTGAGTGCTTATGCAGCACAGGACTGAATTAATCCCTGAGAGACTGATTGAAAAAGACCAATCACTTTTTAAACACAGCCAGTGTAGATGGCACTGTGGAGAACCCTCTCTGCTCACAATCAGCTGCTCTATAGTGTAATTCCCTTTGCTACTGTTCCCTCCAGTACAAACTCTACAAGAAGCACAGCTCGAAAAAGTCAGGTTCAAGGCAAATGAAAGGAGATGTTTCTTCACACAATGTGTGGGTCAGCCAAGGAAATCTGTGCCACATGGCACAGTGCAAGCTAAATTCTCACACCTCTTTTGGTGGCCCCCAAAGTGTGAGAAAAGCTGTCAAATGAGCTTGCTACCAAGGTACCATTGCATTTCAGGAATTCTCTGAGCCTTTCCCAGAGGAGGAACAAGGAGATTTGCTATTTCATAGGGTGCAACTAATAGCGGTTGTTTGGCATGAGACACTACTTTGGTTTGATCCTTCATACATATGGCAAAACCAGAAACATTTGACTAACTTCAGCTTCATCACCAAATCTTATTATATATTGGTCTGTGTGATTAATTTTATTAGTTGGTCCATCATAAATTCCTTGCTACTAAACAGGTGCTTCAAGACTGTGTCATGCTTGCAGCATTCTCCAAATACTTCAGTATCAGTGTGTGGCATGTTTTCCAGTCCTTTGGCCCCTTGGAGCTCCTGTCAGAACATGACAGTTTTTGACGTTTGATTTCAGAGCTGTACATCACAGCTGGTCACAGTAATAAGTTTTGCACATCTCCAATGTGGATGTAAAGTAAGCTCTATTTTTCCAGTTCAGCATCATCTCGGACAATGTTGGTATATCTGGTTTCAATCACACAACCTGCTCACAGCAATATCTGGAGACCTGTCAGCTGTTTCCTTTTGAGCTATGTAATTTTGTTTCACTCAGGTTTCTTAACCAAGATAGGCAGTAAGAAATCAGATGCTTTAACGACATAAGCTGAACAACTATTGCCTTTAAGTTGCAGTTTCATTGAAAGAGATATCATATAAGTTTGAAAAGATTCCTCTAACATCAGTCCATGTTGCTTGGAATGAATTACATCTTCCTCTTCCTAAATTCTTTATTATTTGGGCTGTATCTGCTCCCCAGTAGTTTTGCTGAGCTCTGCATTAGGCTACTAGTGCTGCAATTACTTAGTCTTTTAATTCTTATCATGGCATTAGCAGTCTCCCTTGGTGTTTCAAGACTAAATAAAAGTTGACACTAAGAATTTGGAGAACCTCTCAGCCAGCTCTTTTAAAATTCTTTAAGACAAATCATAGGCATACATATTTAAAAAGTCTATGTTTAGTAACAGCTGTTTAATATACTGTTCCTGTTGAAATTTCACCATAATGGTGTTCAGTTCCCACAGACTGGAACCAAAGAAAAGATTATATATTTCTGCCTTTTCTGCAATATTTTAATACATATGCTATTTCCATTTAGTAATGGATGCAAAGGATTCATTTTTTTCCTTAAGCACTTAAAAAATAACTCTTCTCAAGTCATTATTAGCACTGAGCATGACTCCACAACCAGAGTGCTTGTACCAAATCAATATAAACATAGATACCCAAATTAGGAAGCTCCCCCTGTCCTGAAGGCACCCTGTTCCACAAACAAGCCATAAGTCAAAGACACTTGACTGTAGAGGATCTAATTATCCTAAGAATTGTATTTTGCTAACTTAAGCACCTAAATTCAGTCCTTGAGCTGGGCAGCCCCTGGGACAGGATATGCTGTGAGGAGTTCACCTGGTTTTGGCCCAACAAGGACAACCACATTCCCACAATCAGTGCTTAGCTGGCAACCACATGATTAGCCCCATCTGCTTTGCTGGTGGGTTGTGCATTTTTGGAACTATTGTAACATCTCCTATGAGACAGGCTGAGAGAGTTGGGGTTGTTAAGTCGGGAGGAGAGAAGGCTCTGAGGTGATCTAGTACTTCCCAGTACCTAAAGGAGGCTACAAGAGACACAGAGAGGGACTTTTTACAAGGACATGCAGTGACAGGACAAGGGAGAATGACTTCAAATTGACAGAGGATAGGTTTAGATTAGACATAGGGAAGAAATTTACTCAAGGATGGTGAAACACTGGACTAGTGAAAGAGCTGTGAATGTCTCATCCCTGAAAGTATTCAAGGCCAGGTTGGCTGGGGGGTTGACTAACCTGGTCTAGTGACAAGTGTCCCTGCCCATGGCAGAAGGTTTGGAACTAGATGATCTTTAAGGTCCCTTCCAATCCAAACCTTTCTGTGATTCTGTGATCTTTTTGCGGGGGTGATAGGGATGGGCCCTGATTTTTTGCTCCCTTGAGCCCATATTAAAGAGGAGGAATGGTACAGAATTCAGTGGCATTTCAAAAGATCTAGAACAGCAAGCTGAGGAGAGATGATTCTCTCCCTCCAGCTGAACTACCAGTTTGTAGAGTCACTTCATTGCCACTGGGATGAAGCCCATCCTGGGGTGACCCTGCCAGCTGTTGAGCAGACCCCAGGGCTACCATCACACTGCTCCTGCAAATGCTGCACTTTTTAAAGAACACAAGTGTTTTGGAAGGAGTTGTACTTGTTGCCAAAAGACGAAGCTTCCCCTTTCTTTGTTTTGCTATTTTTATGCTTTTATTTTTAACGCAAGTATTTTCCATTCTTATTTCTTCCAGATGGGAAGAAATGCCTTCCCCAGAAGCACTGTGTAAAGCAGCTGGGCACCCCAGACTGCAGCAGTCTGAAGAAACAGCTTCCCTACCCAATTCACCTGCTCTTTTCTTGGGGACTTCTTGCCATGGCATGGCACTGTGGGGAAAAGTATAGAGAAATAAAATACTTAACCAAGTTTCTCCAGCCTGTATGATTTTATTTAGCTTTTTGTTTCTTCTTCCCTGATCTGAGCAAAGCTATTCCCAGAAAAAGGGAACAGTTTCCCTACTGTTACTCCCTTATGCAAGAGTTTCCTAATCTCTCCATCTGGTAGCTTTGCTGGAAGCTCCCAGAACAGCCCTTTCCCCCAGGCTTGCCTAAAAGGCCTCTGTCCTCCTGGGGCTCACTCAGCAGGGACTTGAGATTTGAATGGACAAGTGCTGCCATTCCCACATGTTTCAAACCGAGGAGATGGAACTCCAAATACCACAAGTCTGGCAAAGAGTCCATCAGATTAACAACAACAAGAGCTGCCCATAACAATGGGGATCTACTCACTTTGGAGCCTTTCACACATGTGGCTGCACTCACTTCCATTTTCTCTCTCAGGCTAGAAATGGATTGTTTTTAAGTATAAGCCAAGAGTCTCAGTTAATCACTGGACTCCAGGAACAAACTTTTAAACAACATACCAAATCACAAGATTCCCCAGCAAAATTCTGGGGTTGCCAAAGCATTTATTTTGGGAGTACAGGAGGTACCAAGCCAGTGAGCACGACCCTCAGCATGGGCTATCACACTGGATGCTTGAGCCAGTTTACTGGAGAAGATTAACACCCAGGTCCCTTAGAAAGCAGCAGTTTCCAGCAGCAGTTTCCAGGTTGCAGCAAGCTTATCACTACTAGAACTTGTATGCAGAGCAAAGGAGTGCATGAAAGCTGCTTGAGCAGCCCAACCTGGCCCACCCCTACACAGCTGGGCTGAGGGTCCCACACAGCCAGCAAATTGGGCCAGAGGGATGGCATGTGAGTAAGCTGCACTTCAGAGCTCATTAAGATTGTAATAGAAGCTAAAAAAGTTTTGCTACAAAGGGTAGGTAAGAAGGGAAGACTCAGATCACTGGCTGAATCTGCAGAGCCAACAGTTATGGAAAAACAAACCAGAAAAACCCTCTTCTTTTTCCTTAGCATGTTGCATACGAAAAATATACTAGAAGGCAAAGGATCCTTATCATACTTACGTGCACAGACACTTTTGCAGTATAAGGAACATGCTTTGGTCCCATCTGCTGCATTTCCCCCATCTCCTCTGTCCTCAGCATTTTTTCCTTACTCTGCCTTTGCTCTGTGAGTGGCCATCAGCCAATCAGCAAGGTGAGCAGTATGAAAAACCAAACAAGGAATCCTGTGCTTCAAAAACTAGACTCTCCAAGGAGGTCAGGACACAAGAGCTGAAGCAAAGGATTAGTCCTGAAATGTTGGGCATTTCCTGCCCTGGGCAGTTCTGGCAGAAAGCAAGGGCTTTAAACTCTACTGTTTGACTGATCTGTTGAAATGTTGCTCATAGAGCAGCACTAAGGCCACGACCACGGCCTATTAAACAGACCAAAAGTACCACCCATGATGGTGCCACGTGGGATACTTAAAAATCTGAATGAGGGTCCTCACACTGTACATGAACTGCCATTTGAAGGGAGGGATGGTTCTCATCTCAGTCTCTGAACCAAGATGCAGCACATATGTGAGAGAAGCATCTGAACACAGTGAGGTTGCATAGTCCAGAGGACATCTCTGCATCAAGTATTTGGGTGCACCTCTGCCCCAGATAGAGCTAATGGGAGGGGTACCAACCCTTCCTTCCCCATGTCAGAGAGGCGGTGTCAGCATGGATGAAGCACCAGATCATACACCAGAACTTCTCAGTGGTGCAGGACAGTAAGGTAAGCAGCACAGCCAACATCTACTCTGTGGTGATAGAAGCAGATATCCAGAAAATCATGCCCCAATCATCCCATGCATGCACAGCTTTTACAGGTGGTCTTCCAGCTGAAAGGAAGGAAGAAAGGAAAGAGTTGCATTGATCTCATGGCTACTTACCAGGATATTGGTTTGCTTGTTGCATGTTGACCACATTCCTTCTTTGGTCTTTATAATCTGGTGGTGGTCTTGTCAAGTGTCTGTTCAGCTGGTCTTGTGGAGTGATTTTCTCCTAGAGGATTAGAGTAGAAGCACATTAATTTGCTTTTCTTTATGCTTTCCTGGCTCTGTGTTTTGCCAATCTCTTTCTTTACTCAGTATGTACAAAACTGAAATATTTCTTCCTTTCATTTTATTTTTTATTCATTTTGAGCTTGCAGGGTACATGTCTCTGGTGAGAGGAAGATAAAAGTCCTTGAACTGAAATCTGACTAACTGCCCTGTGCTCATGAAGATCTGGAGAGAGCAGGCACCAGAGTCAATGATCAGCATCGGTGTGATTTGGTGCCTCCAGAGTGCTACTGCTCACTCATGAGACATGGCTCCTTGAGAGATGTTCCCCCTGGCAGGAAATTGCGAGTTTGGTGCACATGTGCCTTTACTGGGACAGCGTCACATCTCTTCTGCAATGTGCACAGGTTTTGTGCTCAGCTGCCAGAATGACAAACCAGCTTGTCAGTGTGAAAGAGTCAGGCCCTGGCTGATGATGCAAGTCCATTGGAGTAATTTGGGGATAATCTGCCTGAAAACAGTATGCATATGGACCTTCTAGTGAAAAATCTGTATTTTCTTCTCCCAGGAGTACGTAAAAACACTGGGAGAAGGTCCTTTCTTGTGTTATTTAGGCATTTCCACAATTCATTATGGGAGTGAGGGGTCTGATTAAGATTTGTAAGGTTTGTTTTTATATCCTGCTCAACCTGAATCCTTGTGAAGAAGACAGACTCCCAGTAAATCCCTGCAATTCATGTAAAAAGCGTAGGCAAGCTTTATGTGTATTTCTGTGCACACAATACAAAAGCAAAGTCAAGCTGATTAAATTTCCATTTTATTTAAGAGAAGCTATTTGAGCAATTAAGTTTTGGTTCTGCTAAAAATTCTGAACAGAAAACTGCAGCACAGAGAGCTGACTTCAAACTTTTTTTTTCTCCTGCATAAATCGAAAAGTCAAGAAATATTTCCTTTATAAAATCCCCCAAATGATCCTCCTAATATGACCAGAAACTCCCAACTAGTCTCTCAGATACCAAAGGAGAGAGAACTGGCTACAGATATCTAGAAATGGAAAAATGAAACCAGAGAAAGTAGGACTCATATACAATCCCAGGTAAGCATACAAACTTGTGTTGAACCCCCAAATCAAGGTACCTGATCCTTGTTTACACACAGGCATTTTACATTCTGCTGACTGGGTGACAGATCCTGGAAGTAAACTTTCATCTGAAGTCAAAGTAGCAGAGCAGTGCACCTTGGTTTATCTTGCAAAGAAAACCATGGTCAATATTCATATGCCTCAAAACCAAGCACGTGCTTGGACTGTTCTTGTAATGAAACTGCAGTAGCTTGGACATTGAGTTGTTTTGTATAGATTGAAGAGGGTTTCAAAAAGGCTTAGGAAAGTGCTGAAAAATACAAGGCGCACTCTTGAAGTTCTAGGCATTGCCAAAACAACCTTGAAGTTTTAGGGGGCTTTCTTCTCCCTGTTTTAGCTTTCTCTTCTATTGTTTTTATGACAATATTTTCCATGTAAAATAAGAAATAAGTAAACTTACAGCTTCTGCCAACATCTGCTGCTGTAGAAGGAGTTGTTTTTGCTCCATCATTTGCCGTTGCAGAGCCTGTTTCTTTTCCATCAGCTGCTGATTCAACAATGATTGCTGGGATGAGTTCATGTAACCACTTCCAGTGTTTGGATTTGAGCAAGAACTGGAGCTTGGAGTGGGGCCAGCTCCCTGGCCTACCACAGAGTGTTGTTCCTGAAACAGAAGAAACGGCTCGTGAAGGATGAAAATAATAACAAGCATCAAGAAAAGGAAATTATCCTTTTTATGTAATTAGCTGAAGTTCAGGACACAGCCCACAGACTCTCAGGACAAGTGACCAATACAAAGGCTTTGACAAAGTAAGAAGGGGATTGAGTAACTTCATCCCTGAGGAAAGACTCTGAAAATGTGCCAGGTGGTTCCAGTGGAAAACCTCAATATTGTATCAGGAGCTTGGGAAACATTAACAGAAGTAACAGAGCTGTCCTGGGGATCTTTCAGGAAACGTGCATCGGGCTGTACAGCAGTTTGTTTGACCACAAGGGAACAAACTCGGCGTCTGCTGGTTCCTACCATCTGGTGAACAGCAGTGAGAAGCTGCAGACTTATTGCTAGAAGTGCCATCTATTCTTAGAAAATACAGAGGTGGTAAGTTAATACTTCACAGTGGGGTGAATGGTGCTGCTTTCATTCGTCCCGTCATCTCCCTGACAAGAGCAGTCTCTGAGAGACTGCTAATTGAATCCCATTAGCAACACGATTAAATAGGCTTAGAGTGTATCAACTTCCTCAGTAAAATAAATGTGTAACTGGGAAGGACCTTGAAGAGTGTTTTAGGGTCTCTTTGGTCTTTGAGAGGGATCTAGATCTGCTTCCTCTTCCCAGTGTGCAGCTCCATAATGAAGGGATGGCAAAAACAGCTTAGAGGGCAATGGAGAAGGCACATGAGAACTCAAACCATGCTCATATAAGATGAGAATGTACATTGAATGCTGCTCCTTTTCTCTTGGCCATTATTTCCCTTGGCAGCAATATATTTTCTGCCTACTTACTCCAGCAGTGTTTGGTACCTGGGCCTTTACGAAATGTAGGAAATAGCTTTCTCAGTACACACACAAAAATACTCAGCTTATGTTGGATCACTCTATACCCATGCATTTCTTAGCCACACAGCTACAGAGAAAATGGGATACACTGAAGAGGTCACAACAGTCAGGAGACACATCCATTCTCTGACCCCACTTGGCTGCAATTCTCCATAAGAACCAACCAGATAACTCTGTATAACCTAAGAGGCAGCAGCATTTTTGCCTTACAACACAAGACTCCACTGCAGGAGTCTGATGCTCCCCGTTGGGCAGCAGTTCTCTCAATACCAGAGCCAGGATCTGGGCTACCATCCTAGTAAAGCTCTGCTCCATGGCCATTGTCCCCCATGGCATTTGGGCAAATACAGGCTGAGTGATATTGAAACAAGGATTGGTCATCTGTAGCCTACCCATGCCCTGAAGACCACGGAGCGCTGATGTTTAGTGCTTTGCAAACTCCAGGCAAGATCATTCCTGCGCCTTAGCTTTTGCATCCCTCCCCTCCCCAGTAACACACACTCAGTACAGACTAATCCCACTTATCTTTCTACCATCTGGCATGGAAGAAGCACAGTGATTGTTATGGGTATTTCTATTTTAAAATAACTCCGTGGCTTCTAGATGGGGCCACATGAGTGCGTAGCTAGTTAGATAAAGCATTTGAAGACTGTTACTGAAATAAAAACCATGACTTTCTTCTGGAGCCACCTGCAGCCCCCAAGGCAGTGTTACAAACCCACCCTTCAAATTTATTGGGCTCTTGCACAATTATATCCTGCACACTTTCTTTCAGTTCCAGAAGGAATCTAGGATTGCTCGGCACTGCCACATTTTTCAGCCCTTATGTTAGCTGCAAGATAGAAAATACCTCCTCTCAACAGACCTGCTTGCCAAGTTGTTGCGCAAACTTTTTTGTCTTTCCTAAAATATTTTGAAAAGAAAAATATGTTACAATAAATTGGCTTTGACTTCTATATTCAAATGACAACTCTAGCTTGAACCCAGCCACATGTTCCATCCATTAATAGAATTCATCTGTTGCGTTTTTGCACAGATAGTGCAGGCTCCCCCGAATGTACTTTCAGTCCTATGTAAAAAAACCAGCAAAGCCTAAGTTTTTCTTTCCCTCATTCCCTACCAGCCCATATAAGCAGTGGTGGGGGGGTTGTTTTAAGATAAACTGTGTAGCGTTCATTCACAGTGTCTATCAAAGAAAGCTCTTCTATAATAGCCATTGGCACAAAACACCAGCTGCTTGGCAAACAGACCCTGAGAAAACAGTGTAAATCATCAACTTGGAGCCAGGTTGGGTTCTTTTTGCATTTGGTCCTTTCTCTGCTGTTCATGAAATGTCAGTGTGAGCCTATGAATCTACGATGTGTTACTTCTCCTGCCTGCTGATCTTCCCCTAGCAATGGGAGAAGGAAGAACAGTTTCCTAATAAATCAGGGGACTAGCTGCACAGCAGTTTGACCCTTCATGAACCAGAGCCTTGCTCTCACCCTGCACTTCCATCACTTCAAATCACACAGTAGAAGGGCTACATGGCTGTCAGGGATGTGGGGCTCTGCCCCTACACTAGGACAAAGCGCACCTTCTGACATCCCTGAGAGGAAGGGCAGGTTTGGGTTGGAGTTACCCTGTTTTTCTTAAACTGTTTCATCCTGCTCTAAGCCTGGCTTTACTGCAGCAGCTTTACTATAACTCCACACACCTAGAGCTGCTGGTTTTTAATGTCATTCCTGGGTTCTCATGTGGTTTAACTTTAGAAAGCCCTGGCCAAAGAAAGTCGAGTGGGATGTGCCTGTCCCCTTGCCCAGGGGCACCTCTGCCCAGCAGGCTGCAGAGGCAGCCCAGCATCCCTCCAGCTGGGGAACCTCGAGTGCTTGCCTGCACGGTGTCACCACGTTGTTTCCCTGCATGAGGAGGGTAACCTATCCTTTGTCCCCAAGGAGGTGACATGATGGGGAGCACACCCCTGCAGCCAGCCAGGTGTCAGAGATAGGTTGGAAGCATCACACCTCCAACAAGTACAAATGTCCACCTCGGTTTACCCCCAGTTTCTGCCCTGCTTGTTGGCACTGCTTATGCATGTCCTACATTCCACCAGCCCTGCAAGTGACCTACAGCCTTTTAGGGCCATCCCTGGTGCCAGCTGGGGCTGGGTTAGTGTTCACCAACCACCACAAAACTCCATCTGCCCTGTCAGAGCTGAAGCTTCAGCATGGTGGTGCTTGACATACAAAGCAGATGTGTTGCACCACGTTATCTGATGTTACAGTGACATATAAAACCTATGAGATGCAGAAAGACAGTGAGAGCTGCTCAGAGCTGGTAGCACAACTGCAGTTTTGTTCATAAGCATCACAAAGAACATTACATTCAAATGTTTAAATTAGCAGTAAAACAAAGCATTTAAAACTGAGTTTGCCTTTCACTGTCCCTGCTGCAGCTGATTCGTGTTCATACAAATGAAGGGATATTTTGGCTTCTAACATATACATGAACCTTCTAAAATGGACTCTCCTCCTCTCCTCTCCTCTCCTCTCCTCTCCTCTCCTCTCCTCTCCTCTCCTCTCCTCTCCTCTCCTCTCCTCTCCTCTCCTCTCCTCTCCTCTCCTCTCCTCTCCTCTCCTCTCCTCTCCCTCTCCTCTCCTCTCCTCTCCTCTCCTCTCCTCTCCCTCCTCTCCTCTCCTCTCCTCTCCTCTCCTCTCCTCTCCTCTCCTCTCCTCTCCTCTCCTCTCCTCTCCTCTCCTCTCCTCCCCCTTTCCCTTCCCTCCCTTTCCCTAAAAAGCTTGTCAGGAGCTCTGAAAGCCTTTTGCAAGCTTGTGTCTCTGCATTCTTAGTTCAGAAGTGGTTTAAGGACAGTTGGCTGGAAAATGATGTACAAACCTTTTTCCCCTCTTTCTCCTGGAAATGCTTTGAATTGATGAATAATTTTGATGGGACAGAAGGGAAACAATGGTCAATTTTGTATGAAACCACAATGCCCATAGAGGCTGCTTGCTTCCCACCCAGGAGCCCTGGCATCTGTGCCACAAGATGGGCTTCTGCTTCTTGCAGATTTTCCCTCAAAAGGAGATGGAGAATTTTTCCACCTTTCTGTTCCTCTGTGGGGCAACTCATTCTGTGCCCTGCGTCAGATTGGGAGTGACAGCTCCCACTTCTGCTCTTCTTTTCCATCACTTCTGGCTTAAAGAAACAAAGAATTAAAAGAAGAAAGGAAAAGTCTCCAGATCCATTTATGAAAGCCTGTTCAGTGACAGATGCCTGCCTTACAAAAAGCTGCCTCCAGGGGAAAGGATGTGCAAAATCATGTTCATCTGGGGACTGAACCTATGCATGATGTCCTCACTCATAAGCAGTTTGAGTCAGTTGTGTTAATTGGCATCATGGGCCTGTGCAGCTCTTCACTGCAGGCTTAGAGTGAGGATGGTGAAGGAAAAGGCTCCTCTGTGGATTTCTTCAAGGGACCAGTGGCTGTCCCAACAGTGTGAGCTCCTCAGGGGCTTTCTTGCAAACCACCCTGGACAACTGAGCACTTGGAAAAGGAGAAGGATGAAGAGGGAGAGGAGAAGGAGGAGGAGAATGGTTCAACCAAGTCCTGCAGTGTTTCAGAGTAGTGCAGGGCTGGTAGCAAAGCCCAGCCGCCTGTGAGCACCTGATGTGAGCCTCCACAGCCTCAGCTGGTGTGCTCCTTTCCACAGCCACAAACTGAGGCTCTCCTGCAGCTGCTGGGCCAAGCACGTAGGCTTATTGAGAAGAGTTGGTCTGACTCATGCAACTTTAGGAAGCTGAGCACAGGGTGCTTTGCTGAACAGCCAGTCTCAGTACCCACCAGCCCTCTTCTGAGCCACCTCTTCTTTGCTGCATTTAGTGGATGCAGATACACCCCTTTCTGCTAAATACTGGGCTTTTCATGGTTGTCTGAACTCCAAGTGCTGCCTGCTTGTATCCTTGCCTCAGACAAGAAAACAAAGCTCCAGCAGGACCACAGCAGAGTGCCTGTCAAGTAAGAACTCTGTCAGCTCTAGTGAAAAAGCTAGAGTTTTCATATTTTTAGGAATAACTCCCACTCTTGACTGGAGTGCAGAGGGCTGCTTGCTGTGCCAGTGTATACTGTGAGAGCACCAAGAAGTTCCTGAGGTTAAACTCATCTGCAACAGCTGAGGATCTGATCTGTGTATATGGAAGTAAGACAGACTGGGGAGAAACATAGCCAAGCAGATTCTTCCTTGCCTTACTGCTTGTTCAGCTTGACAGGAGTGGAAAGCAGTATCTTCCTGAGCAACTCAAACTCATTCAACCTTTTTTGATATCTGGAATATACAGCATAAAAGTGAGTCTCCTCGAAGTTTAGGTTTCTAACAAAGACATAGAGCAGATTCTCTCTAAACTGCCTGCTACAGCTCTCCCATCACTATACAGGGAGATGGGGCTGTATAACTAGGCTTCAGATGTTTAATTCAGACAACTGAGTTAGGAACCCAGATTAGATGACAGGAACATCCCTTGCACTCTTCATCTTGGATGCTTCTAGTCACACTGGAGTAAGATACCTGGAAGAGCGAGTGTGAACACCCGATGATTTCTCAAGCAAAAGTGGATGACTTTCTAAGGGTATTGTATAGAGTGACCTAAAAGCCTCCCAAATTAACCAGGCAGAAGACACTATCATAGGTTGAATTTTCCCTAATACCTGTCAAGAGAATATTTTTATGCATTCCAGCAAGATCACTTTTATATGTATAAACATTTGAAAAACCTGAATTTTGCAAGATCCCAAGAGCTGGTTTTGCTGTGACTAATATCCAGAGATACAGCTGGGTGAAGGCTGTAAAATAGTTCCTTTCAGTAATTTTGTGGAGTGTTTATAAGAAGTTGGCTCAGCCACATGGGACTACCTTCTGTGTCTTTCTCCTGAGAACATCTGAGCTCTCAGGACAAAAACTTCAGGGCCAACCATGTTTCCAAGGCACATAGACAAGGAAACATGGACACTAACATTGCAATTTCACAAGCCCAGGCTGTCTGCCAGAAATACTTGTGCCTTCATCCAGCCAGGGAAAGGAAGCAAATGCTGTGTCACTCCTTCAACAAACTGAGTGGTGGAGCCCATAAAGGAATGCAGACTAATCCCTTCAGACACTGAAACTGGAAAAGCTCCTGACAGTAGGGAGCACACACCTGATTTCTGCATCCTCATGGTCTAAGTCACTCATTGGAGGTATATGTTTGGACATCAAGTGATGCAGCAGGTCCTCAGCATGCAGAGGGACAAGTATTTCAGCAAACCCATTTGCTGCAGCTCTCACCAGAAGATCCAGGGAGTTCAGGCTTTTTGAAAAGACATTTTTTTGGACACATTGAGATTTAAGTGCACTCCGTAACTATTTTAAGAAATAGGTAACATTGTGCACAATCTCAAACATAAAAATGGGTGAGCAAATCCCTGAGAGGAGCCAATCCTCACTTTGACAGATAGTTAGTTATTTGTGCAATTCTTAACAGAAACCTATTATAGCACTTTGCCTGTTCAACACCAAGAGAGAAGCTGCTCACGTCCAAGATCCTTGTGAATGTATTTTCAGATTTATTTGTAGTCCTGCCGTAATCCCTTGCCAGAGAGCTGCACAGCCCCATAGCCACTAGCAGGCACTCTTAGAACACCAACCCCAACTCCTTAAACTTGGGCAAAGTGGGAGCTGCATCTTGCAGGGTGCAAGGCTCAGATTCAGCCCTTGCACAATCACATAGCAACAGACCCAGGAACAGCGCCTCATTACCAGCCTTGTCTGACAATCAAGTCTTTAATGAGAACAAAGGTTGACAGTGATTAATCATTAAGACATTTCTTGTTCCTTGCTGCACGTGTTGAAGGCAGCCTCCTGCCGAGGCAGTCTGGCAGATTTCCTGTCTGCTCTATACCAGGGCCCGTGTCCGGACACACAGGGATGTCTTTTCCCAAAGCCAAGCACACAGATGAATGTCTTGTCTCCATTTCTGAGCACGGCAAAGTCAGAATGCATGTGCATTCTGCAAAAATAATAAACGCTCAGCTGTAAATTTGATTGCTGTATATTCGGGCAAAATGACCTACAGGAGATTTGTTCATGTCAGAATTTTTCCCAGAGACATCAAGGATGGATTATTAGTATTTTACCATGTGCACCATGATGAACTTTTAATGTCATCTTCTGGCATAATGTATATATGAAGGTGTCCATTTTAGAAATATTTTGTTTATTTGTAATGAAAATAACATGCATGTGTTGAAAGTTCAACAGAGGAGGTTATTGTGAAATGTCTGCATCAGAAGAGGAATGTTGGCTCCATCAAAGTCAGTGGCAAAACTCCAGCTGACTTCAACGGGGCTAGAATTTCCTCCCAGATCTCCATCCAGCCACAGGGGCACAGTGGCACTCTTGGCTTGCAGTGACTTCATCTTACACTTTTTGGACAAAATACTTTGTTCAGAGACACCAGCAGAGAGCTTCCACTGACATACTTGTGCAAAGACTGTCCTGCGCTCTGTATGGAGATCTATTTTTAAATGCCTCATCAGCTCTTATTCTGAAATAAGTTTGCCAAAAAGCATGAATGATGAAGACTCTTATATGGTTTTGGACAAAACCAAACACATAATGATTTGCTCTACTTCAGCATTACCATTTGCAATGGCTGCAATATGCAATATCTAGACTACAACAAGCCAAGCCCTTTAGTTTATCATCACACAATTGAAGGAAACAAAATGAGGGAGGTTTAAGAAACTGCTAGAACTCTTGTTCTAGCTGGAACAAGAGCTGGTCTGAAGGGACCTGTTTTGCCAAGTACTACAGGACAAGGTACGTGCATACTTGCAGGCTCTGTGCTTCCACTAAGGAGCGGTAATTTCCAGCTGAGGCAGTGAAAACTTCTAAACTGGTTGAATGAGACACTTGTGATTATCTGTCTGTATCTTTAGTAGGAGTATATATTATCTGTGTACATGTATACCTTATTCATTTAATAAATGTTCTTGTCTCACTGTCATATGTTTATTATCTTTCACAAAAATTATCTAGCCTGGGGTAGATACAGAAAATTTCCTCCCACTTAGAAAAGCCATAATCAATTGAAACAAGCGTCTTGCAAGGGGAAGCGCCGGGTAGTTCAGTACCAGGTGACTCTCTCATACATACACGTTTCTATTTCAACATTCTGTTTACAAAGCAGTGCTAAGAGAGACACTGGTAGCAGGCTTACATATAATGTATCTTTTTTGGCATCTTGCCTTATCCTCATGTTTCCCCCTGGCAGCGACTCTGACAGCCACAGTAAACCAAAGAGTACGTGGGCACTGTACAGGGAGGCGTGCTCCAGAGCTCGCTGTGGAGACCCAGCCTGCTGGGATTCCATGGAGCCAAGTGAAGGAGGTATAGCATATATGATTCACCCTCCCTATTAATTGTCTGTAGTTTAAACAAATTTGTGTCACTTCTAATTAACAAGCACAAAAAAAAGAAAAAAAAGATTATATAATATGGAAATTTTCCTCAAGCAATAAAAAAAGCAAAACAAGTAACATAAATGACAATTTTTCTGCAGGAGGAGGGAGCAGGCAACCTGAACAAAATATTTAACGAAGAAAGAAAAAGTAATTAAACATGCGAAACAATAGCAACAGCAGAAAAACCACGTCACTGGAGCCAAAAACTTCAATTCAAATGAGCACAACATGGGTGACATGACTGTCAGAGACACATACTAAGATCAAAGCTCTCCTGCTGAGAATACACAGCAAGAACATGAGCATCCTTAAACTGGAGCCTCCTGGGATCAGCCTTGTAAGACCTACAGCTCCGAACTCTAATGACAAACCAAGGCCAACACTGAAAAGCAATGTGTGAAGAATGGCTCTGACCTGCATCTTCCTGCACTGATTGAAGCCGCAGATTGCTGTGTGTTCGGCCTCAGGTGGGACTGGATCTCTTTGTTCCCAGTTACCTGTCCCAGGACAATGACTGCTGCTAACCAAAATCAGCATCTAGGGCTGGTAGCCAAGTGTCACTGGGCACAGAAGCAGGGAGTGGTACAAAAACAACCGGTTTCCAACTGGGACAGCCCATGGCACGTGTGCAAGTGCACAAGGCATGAGCAGCTTTGCCCATCTATTCAGTTTTAAATGAGTCCTTATCACACAACCCCAACTGTGGTCTTCCCTCTCCTTCCTTTATAACAACCACTGTCCTTGTTATAAAACAACTTAATTTGATGGGAGTTAATTTGCAGGAATTTACATAACCCTAAGCTCCTGCCATCCCCTCACACTGTCATGGTGAGTGTGATAAAATGGTGCCAGTGGCTGCAGCAGCCTGAGGGTTTGACAAATCTACCTATCCCTCATCTGTCTGTGCCAACAGCAATTTCATTTAAATATGAAAATACTAGGTTTCCTAAAAAGCACTCCTGGGATTTGACTAATTTTTCATTATGATCTCAAGATGTAGGAATCAATGTGGTTTTCTCAGGTATCCCAGCAGTTCCATATATTTCTCTGAGTCAGGCAAAGAGTAAAGTCAGGACCCTGATTTTAGGAAAGCAAAATTCCAGCCATTCAAAGGGTCAGTCAATAGGACCCCACGATAAAGGGACAAAGGAGCACAACAGAGCTGGCAGATCTTTAAGAATGCTTTCCAGAGAGTACAAGAGCTCTCAATCCTCAATCCCCAGATGTAAGAAATCAGGAAAGGGAGGCAAGAGACCAACATGGATGAGTCAGAATCTGCTGGTCAAATTAAAGGGCAAGAAAGAACTGCACAGGTAGTGGAAGCAAGAACAGGGATCTCAGGAAAAGTGCAGGAATGATTCCCAGCTGTGTAGGGATGGGGTGAGGAAGTCCAGTGTGGATGGAGCTGAACTTGGCAAGGGATGCTAGGAGTAACAAGAAGGGCTTGTACAGCTATGTCAGCCAGAAAAGGAAAGACAAGGAGAGCTTTACTCCCTCAATGAACATGACCAGCAAACTGGTAAGAAAGGGTGATGGGATATGGGATACTCAACAACCTTTTGCCTCAGTCTTCACTGGAAATCTCTATTCCCACTTCTAGTTTTAAACTAAAAGAGTGCAGATTCAGTCTAGATAGAATGAAGAAATTTTTTTATGAGATTGGTGAATCACTGGGACAGGTTCCCCAAAGAAGCTGTGAGTGTCCCAGCCCTGGAAATGTTAACAGTCAGGTTGGACGAGACTCTGAGCAACGTGATCTAGTGGAAGGTGTTCCTGCCCATTGCAGGGGACTTGGACTAGATGATCTTTAAAGGTACCTTCCAGCTCAAACAATTTTATGGTACTAAGACTCTTTATCTTGGAGGGGGTAACAGAGTTAGACAGAGCTCATCCACTTCTGCTTTCAGCCCTGTGGAGTTTAGCTCTTTGCCTGGCCAGGATCCCCAACATGGGAATTGATCTTCTTCCTCATTGCCCCTCTGGTAGCATTACCAGGCATGGTGATTATCTGCTGCAGGAATAAAAGGATATTTCACAGGTGACATAGGGCCACTAATGCTGTATAATGGCACAGGCCCCTCAAGGAGCACCCAGCATCTCACTGAGCTCAAAGAAAAGTGCAACAGTGCTTGGATGTAGTGAGTTGTTTCTTCTGTTCTTTATCTCCAACCTTTAAAAAGCTGGAGTGGAGCCAGCTAGAGAGGTCAGAATAGCTCGATCCACCAGGGACCAGTCCTGCCTTGGACAGCATGCCTGGGAGGAATTATCTGAGGAAAGTCTACCTTAAATCAGATGAAGTAAAAAGTGAATTATACTTCTGGTATTTATTTAAGCTATTTACTGCCCAAATCGTGCAGCGTGGGAAAGAATAACAGACTATCCAGAGCCTGCCGTATGCCAGCTATCAGATAACGTGCGACTCTGGAGAATGGGAAAGTTGGTGCCAACAAAAACTTTCTTGGACGACTTCTGCTCCTTTTGTATTATTCTTGTGCAAGAGCAGTGAAAACCTGTTTTGCATCCCTGTTTTAAATAGACTTACTCTCTTAGGAAAAAGAACAGGTGGACAGGGTATCACTGTCCTGTTTTCTTTCTCTGAGCAAGGGAAAGCACAAATGCAATTGCCTTTGTCAAATCACTCTCATATTTTGCTGTGGTATTTCCCACATTTGGGATATAGCAAAGATAAATATCCCCCCTAGGAAGGAGTAGGGGGCTCTGGATAGCCTTTTATACTCACACTGTCTGCCCTGCCAGACAAGCCATTGGCTTTGCTGGGGGGGGACATAATGCTGTCTTCTGGCAATGCCTTTGAAAGGACATTGGGGAGATGCAAGTTCTGCTCCCATCTTCACATGGTTGGTCACAGCCACACAGTTTAATAAGCACATAAACTAAGAAAAGACCCTGTTTATTGGTATCAGACTTTTTAGGGACCAGAGTGTATCCTTCTCACTGTCTGGTGGCAGAGCTGAAGTGATAAAAAGTACGGTAAGGAGCTTTCACTGGCATCTGCAGTGCCCATTGAGCTGCGTTGGACCAGACAGCTCAGATAAAACAGTGAAATAGAAACACCCAGCTGACCACTTAACTGTGCATACAAGGAGAGAAAGTAAAAGGAGAAACCAGCTGAACTAAATGAACTACGTGAATTGTACTACATTCTGCAAATACTTGGTTAGACACCACAGAGGTAAACAAAAAAAGGAATTGGCTTGGTTTGATTTGAATTCCCTGTAGAGGTCATCCTTTTGCAGTCCTGGCAGTTGGACAACAATAGAGAGCAAGCGAGAAGCATTCATTTATTGCAAGATTGGATTATTTTGGATTTTAGATACTCTAAACCTCCATATTTGCTCTTCAGCAAAACAATCTTAATCTGTGACATCCTTTCCCTATCCTAAAAAGCAAAAGTTGGATTCATTCTTGGGCCATGGACAGCACATGGCTCCTTTAACTTAAAAATAAGGTTTAAATGGGATTTGCTTGGCTCACTGGTTTGTACTATCTGGCAGATAAAATAATTTTATCCAATGACTGCTTTGAAGGCTATTTCTGCAAGCGACCTTCCCTGTGGATCACACAAAAGTTTCTGGTAAGTTTTTAGAGCTCATAGGCAGGAGAAGTCTACCAGGAGACTGTGGATTTAAACAATAGAAGGAGACTCTGACACAGAAGACTTCACATACCTTTGTTAATCAGGAGAGGGGCAAAAATCTTTTCATTAGTCAAGCTGTGGATTCATAACATTCAAAATATCGTGATAGAAGTTTGATACTGGATAGGAACAAGTTGTGATATGATATATTGTGGAGTTTGACACCAAAACTCTTGATAAATTGTACTGAGGTTACTAGGGATCTTGATAAAACATCTCTAAAATACTGTGTCCCTCTTGTTATTACAAATCTAGGAGTGATGGAAAATAACAAGAGTTTTAACCAATGACACAAAGTACCTCAAATGGGTGCTGAAATATGTATGATTATGTAAACTAGATGGCTTGAGCTAGAAAGGGCAGATTTACATAGTAGTTGGTTGGTAGGTTAAAGAACTCTTTCCACATACATCTTGTTCTCCAAACCAAAGAGGTGTCAAATTCAGGGAATCACCCCTTTCTAGCAAGATCTTGCTCTGTAGAAATGCTTCCTTGATTTTTAATAATGTTAGTTATGCCTCTTGATTTCTGCCCTGCTTCACTGTAATATTTTTTGTGTGACTAATCAGAGTTGAATCTTACAAAAATAAAGTGTTAATTAAGCTTTATTTAATCTCAATCTAATCTGACAGCAGCAACCCCCATCTGCTGCTCTGCTGTGTGCTCCTATTTGGACCACCTACTATACATGGATAATTAGGTGTCGCAACTACTACGGCATCTGAAATCAGGGGAGTGCTGAGTGATTCCGACAGCCATCTTCACAGCTGGGCCCACCAGTCCTTGCTCTCCTAGACATGCAGTGGACAGGACTTACAGTGTTATCCCATCTAGGAGCCAGAAAAAGGCTTGTTTCATGCCATCAGAAAGTTCGGTACCTAACCTGTCACCAGGGCTCTCCCAGCTGTTCATGGAGTGAAGGCAAATCGTTGTCTCCAGAGGGTTACTGGCCAAGTCTGGCCTCTGGAATGAATGGGATGAGTCTGGAGGTACCTCTCTTCTCCTGCTAACTGGAGGAGTGTGGGGGGCTAATTTGGGCATGAGACTATACACTGAAATGGGACAATTCTTGTCTGATGGTAAGAAATCTGGCTAAGAAAGTACACGGGCATCAAGTCTGTAGTAACAGAGCTGGGAGCCAAATGCAAATATATTGGAAAGATCCCACTGGGCTTTGGACCAGGCTCTGTCATACAGACAAGTTAATAAATGTGGGACATGGAGAGCAACGTGCAGAGGAGTACAAATCCAAATACCCTCATGGTTAGACATATTTACTTCTGGCCTGCACCTCTCAAATCCTCTGGGGGAATTACTCCAGCTAGTGCTCACCTTCTACACACAGTCGTTTTGCAAGGATAAGGGATGATTTAATGTATTCTCCTCCCTTGCTCAAATCAGTTATCTAGTCTTTGTCCACACACACTGCATGACCTGATTTTCCTCTCAGAGATAAGTCTTCCTAAGCTGCTAAAAGCTTGTCTGAAAAGCCAGCTCAGAGGTCAAGTGAGCAGGATTTCATCATTTCACTGGATATCTTTAAGGAGAAAATGAAAATTTTGTGTTACACTGCTAGTCTGAAAGCATTAGACATAAGCTGGGTCCAATGAAATCTTGCAATGCTCACTCCACTGGTGGAAAGCACAACTTCTTGAGATACCAGTGGTTCCCTAGCCAGGACAGCTATCAGTTTAAATAAATAAAAACAAACAAAATGGAAAAGAAACATTAAATTAATCATAAGGGTCAGGCAGACACCTTGCAATCTGGTGTAAGTAAACATCCCCAGAGAGCCACCAAAAGGACTTTGCCTTTTCTTTGCTCCATGAACTCAGACAGAAATTCTCTGCTGAAATTAGGGGCAAAAGTCCCAGCAGCTTGAGTGGGACCATGGGCTCCCCAAGAGTTTGCACAGCTCTGCATGCAGAAGGATACCTGGCTATGGAGCAGACGTTTAAAGGCACGGCATACTGAAAATCTGAGGCATAAATGGCACAATAGATACACAGATAAGCAGACAGCAGCTGATCTATTCCTTCCTAACAAAGAAGGACAGCCCTTTTTACAGCTGAGAGACCTATCAGCATCTTTGATATCATTGTTCTTGGGGGAACTGCTGAATAAAGGGTCTCTGTCTTTTTGAGCATAATTACAACTGATTTTTTTTTCCTTGATAGAGAATGTAGTCATTGAGCCATAATGGCATTATTTGATGACTTAAATTCATCCTCTAATCCCTCCAAAATGGTATAAATTATTGAACAAGTCACTCAACCCTATAAAAGCACTTTAAAAACATTTTGTTCAGCACGATAATAATCAGACAGAATGTAGCAAGAGTTACAGTAAATTAGACTCATGCTCCAAGCTGGCTGCCACTCAATATACTCATAGCTAAATTCTCACCTACTGAGTAAGACACTCTGTCATGGATAAATTAAGACACAGTCAGTTCTAAAGTGTGTTGGCAAGGACCTTTAGTTCCTTCCCATTTTTTACAGAAAGCATCCATGTGATTTCTGGAGGTACTATCAGAGAGCTACACAATGTTATGCCTTGGAGAGATGCTGTGGTACCTCTGAGCAAGCTCAGAAACAAGGAAAATTAGTTTGGGTAGAGATAATGTTCCCAGAACACCATTTCCATCATGTAGATTAGCTTCTCAGCTCTTGCCTGAGTTTCTCTGCTGCCAACCTCAAGTGGTGCCATGAGTTAACCCCAAGGTGCCCAGAGGTGAACCTCTCTGCTTAACAAAGTATCAGAGCCACTCCTGCAGAATTCCTCTGCTGTGAGTGAGCATATCTACCCCAAATCCAAGACCAACACCAATCAAAGCCTTGGTGTGCACATCATGTCTCATCCTACCACCTGCCCTTACATGGCAACCATGATGCCCCAGTACAGAGAGGCCTCTCAATGTCGTGGTACTGGGATAACAAAGTGGGATCCTCATCTCCACTGATGGCCCTCATGATCATGTATCATTGGTGATCACAGCAACTGCAGATAAGACACCTGAAATACTCAGCTGAGGACATGGTTCAGCAGTCCTTGTAATCATCCAAAATTTTAGTTTTTATTAGTAATAACAGTGTGACAAAACTGTTATTCACGATGCTCCTTAACTCTGCTTGAGTGTTATCACTGACAGTGACAAATAATGCTTACCAATAATTACAACACAGTGCTGTAAATTCTGCATTTCTCTGAATTACTGATAGGTAGCTGGCAATTTCACAAAACTGAATTGCCTTCAGTAACTATCAGAATGTGATTCCCTGTACTCTTATCTAGGAGAGGTGCTACAATCCTTAGATGTGGCACAGTCATGGACTAGCAGATATTTTGAACTAGGTCCATTTTGAGGAATTTGACCCATCTTATGAAACACAGTTTAGGCTTGTTCCTTTTCTGGAATGGAGAACCAGTGTTCTTGAGAGCCATGCCAAAGCACTGCCCAGTTGATTCTGATTCTGCCCAGTTGCCAGTGTATTCTGAGAAATTTCTGCCCACAAGCTAAGACTTCATCTTGTTTCTTTTCATTGTAACTGATGCCTCAGCAGAAACCCTGGTCTGACCTACTCTGCTGCCCTTAATTCTGTGCAAAAATCAGTGATACATCCACAACATAGCAAGATCTAGGACAAGTTTCTCCATATGAGTAATAGTGGGTTGCAACAGCATTCTCCTATCCCAGATTCTATTCTATTCTATTCTATTCTATTCTATTCTATTCTATTCTATTCTATTCTATTCTATTCTATTCTATTCTATTCTATATAAATAGGCATCAGTGCTAGCAAAAAGCTCCAATTACCTGAGTATCCTGTTTCCAACAGCAACTGGTAATACATACCTGGAGAACAGGAAACAGAGGGCAAATAGAGTGCTTCTCCCCCTCATATAACTTCTTCATGACAATCATACCTGCATGCATTCCCAGGTTTCTCTTGATCACCTTTGCTGCCTTTCTCTGATCCTCCTCTAGAGAGAATGGAACAGCACTGCAGCAGTAAAAATGGGAGTGAATTGTGAACCATGAGTTGAAACATTGGGGTAATGATGTTTTGTAGTCTGCTTTCTATTCCCTCGCCAATATTTTGTACCTGCTATTTGCCTTTCCACTAACTGTTGACCCTGATATTTTCAGAGAACTACTCATAACAATTTAATATATCTCTGAGCAGTGGCAGTTAAGTCAGAGCTCATGATTTTGTACATAGACACAAGATTGTTTCTTTTAACCCTGTCTGTTACTGTGTATTTCTAGACATTCAGCATTTCACAGTAATTTATTTGCCAGGAACCTCTTCTTTTTTTTTTTTTCCCCAGCTGGCTTTTAGTTTTACACTGACTAATTTCTCCTATGAGCAAACTTTTTCACTCTGTTACTCCTTTTAATAGATGTATTTGTCTGTAACACGTCAAAGATCTTTGCTTTAATCCAAATAAAAAATTTCTTTGTTAAGAACCTTACTGTTTTTTCACACAGTTTTTTCCCTAACTTGATATGGCTGTCTCTTAGCCCACTGATAGTCTAAACTTTGTTAGATAAGAGTCTCCACATTTCCATATTTGTATAGCAACTAAAAGGAAGTGGAAGTTCCTTTTAAGCAAGACGGGGAGCAGAAAACAGGTGTGTGCTAAAACAGATCCAAAATCCATCCACACTGACACTTCCAACTAGCATTCCTGGCTGTACTCTCTCTAACCAACCAGGAGACCACATCCAAAGCACAGGAAAAAGACCCAAGGATCCCAATATTCTGTGTTCTGGTATTTAGAAATGCCAACACAATCCTACGCCAGCCAGAATGGTGCTGCAGGGACCTACAGGCTCTGTCCAAGGCTGTTCTTGAGTGACCCTGTCCCCAAAATGGTCCTGTACATACACCACAGCAGAAAGTACAAACCTGGTTATGCTGACTTCCTGGCTACTTGGGAAGGCCTGTACTTGAAAAATCTCAAGTTGCTCTTTGAGGACAAATGTCCATAGCTTTCACAGGATTGGAGCAAGACATCTAATACTCTCTATCCTCATCTTCTGCTTGGAAGCCAACATGTTGACACAATGGACACAACCCTGATGTTCGTATCTTGGGGAGAAACAAAACTATCACACTTGAATTATTGCCTTAAGGCTTAGATTAATACCTTAAGGTAATACCTAATTAATTCCTAATTATCACAGGCATGTTTTAAGAAGAGAGAAAAATAAAAGGATCATACAGAAATTCCTGTCATCATGACCTTTCCTGCAATTTTCTGGGGACCAAACCAGGCCTACAGCTGGTATCTATACAGGGAAGACATGGACTGGAGGCTGAAGCAGGGTCACTTTCATAAGCTCTGAAAAGGTAAAGACTGATACAGGCTTTTTTCCTTCCCTAGATATATCAGGTTGGAGCGTCATTACATTCAGAGGAAAAGGTGAAAAAAGAGATTACAGATTTATAGGAGAAATGGAAATATCTGGAAGGCAAGCTTCTTTCTCTTGGAGAAATAATCTTTCAAAGAAAGCATTCAGTGACAGTAGTAGAAAGGAAAACTTCTTGATTTGCTTTCTAAGACCTCCATAAGCTTTTCCTCAAAAGACAGAGTTCCATATTTCAAGGCCATCACAAGACGCAGCATTCTTGTACAAGAGGGCAAGGTCAACATAACAAACACCTGTGCCAGACATTCCCAGCATGGAAGTGTGCAGGACAATTGGGCCTTTTTACTGGTTGTCAGACAGCTCATTTAGGAAGACTTGCTAAATGGCCCCATCCAGTTCTGTAATCAGAAATGTGAGCCACCAGAACTATACTTTCCTGTAGCTTTTCCTGGAGATGTGTTCTCCCTAGCTGATGTTTTGACCTGGCAAGGAACAAGCTTTCTTTTCATCCTTTCTCTGATATTTTGAGATTCCCATCAGTAATGCTGGGAGAGCAAAATGTGAATCATATGAAGCAAGAATGGAAAACTGGCTGAGCATCCCCTGGAGAAGACAGAAGTCATCTGACCCACTGTGCTACCCTTGCTTTCCATCACCCACCTGCTATCCCCCTCCCCAGTTCTCTCTTGCTCTACCCTGTTGAGTTTTGAACATTCTTCACATTTAGATGGGAGAAGATTTGTTCAGTGGGATATTCCCTGAAAACTGGCCTTTGCTAAAGTCCTCTGTGCAACAGCAGCACTCCCCCCTTTCTGTAATGACTCAGATGAGTAGGCCCAGTGACTCAGTGGCTTGGAGAGCTTAAATATCACGGGACTATTGACAATAGCCTTCCCTAGCTTGAGTAAGGATTACAGATCTCAGTGCTCTGGGATTGAAAGACTCCCTCAGCACCCTTCTGCCTCTTTAAGTTGTTTGTACCCTCTTTCCCTCGTCTTGCAAAGCCATAATCAGGTAGTATACCAATAAAACAGTGGAAATAAAAACTTTCTAATTTCCTGTGGCTGCTTAGGCATCACTTTGGGATCCTCAGGGAACTAAGTCAGCATGAAGAGATCGATGTTATCCCACAGTTTCTGACCTCACAAAACTCAGATGTGTTTTAGCATTTTCTAACTGCAACTCCTCAGTCTGTTTTCCTTAAGAAAAGAGAATATATGCTCCTAAAATTGTTGCCATATTTCTACTAAAATGCAAAGGATTGAATTGCCAGAAAAACCCTGGACTAACCAGCAATGGAAGTTTGAAGGTTGCAGATGAGAGCAGCATGCCCTTGTCTCCATGCCAGGTCCTCCGTCCTGCCCACCACAAAGAATGCACATGGCAGCATTAGCCTGCACTGACAGAGAGTAGGCAGCAGAAAAACAGATATCCAGGAGGTGGAAAAGCACATAATGGGAGATGAGAGACTGAGCAAAAAGAGAGAGGTTGCTAAACGGACAAAAAAAAAAATATTGTAAATATGTACTATTGATTTCCCTAATTTCCTTGTCCATATACACATGGCAAGCACCCAGAACTACAGTGACCAAAAGAAAGATGTTAAAGAGATAAATACATGTTTACATGTTTGTTGTGATGTAGGTTAACAATAAGGAGTAGAGGGGATCAAAACATTCTCAAATAAGCACACTCTTAAAAGATTACATTAAGCTCTGATACACTGTTGATACATTCAGGCAGGAAGAAAAGATTATTTAAACTGAATGTGATTTTTACATATGTAAGTAATTTCATTTGTGCACATTTTTGTTCTGCTTTCTTGGGGAAGGAAAATGTGATGCACTTTGAGTGCCTAAAGACTTCGACTCGACATTTATCTCATTTGTTGAAAACAGATCCCTCTGAACTGATTTAATAAAAGCTTCTAGTGCCAAGTTTCCTGCTTGGAGCAATTGTTTTAAACAGTGAATGAAAGTATTTCAGTACCCTCCCCTTTTTTTACTCCAGTCCTACAAAATCCCAATTTTTTTACTTTCAGATGCTGACTCTGTTATTTTTAAAAATTATCAAGTCTGACAATGAGATTGTGACTACATTTGTTTTGTCCTAATTCCTGTCTATTCCTTCTCCTGCCAAATTGATAAGCAATGAAATGAAGATGGGAAAGAATTAGCACCAAACTTTGTTGGAGCGTTTTGGCAGTATGTGTGTTCACAGTGAAAGTAAACAAAACATTATTTGTACGTATTTGCAAAAAGCTATCAAGTTTTATGACAATAAGAAGGCAGCTGCTTAACTACTCCCCTGGCATTCCAGACAGGATTTCAGAGCTCTTGGACTGACTCACATGTCACTTGGCACATTTTGTAGAGGGTACCTTGTTTTTCACTAGGAGGGTGATGAAGCATTGCAGCACTGAAAACAGCAATATTCATGATGGGCTCTGCATACACACAGAATTCTTCAAATAGTAGCATTTACAGCCTTACTACTTCTGGCTACTATTATTATTTGAGTTGTAATTAGTATTGTAATAGTTTTATTTAATTACATTAGGTGTCTTATTGCATTCTGACAAAGAAGTCCTTGGGTGCTTTTGTCTTCTATGGTGTGGAAGTGTTGGGACAAGCACAAAGAGAACTTTACAGATATGAAAAGTAAATGCAGGAAGCTTGGAGAGCTTTGAATTTCAGTAGTAGTTAAATCTCAAGAGACACAAATTTGTCCTCCCTCTTCTCCCCAGAAATGCACTTCCTCTTTCTGAACTGGAACAATCCCTTAGTTTCCCAGAGTTTTGCTATCTGGAGCTCATGTGAAATTCATGGTGGCAAGGATGGCGCAAATAATCTTACTTTCCCATCTCCATATTTTTGGAAGAAATCACCCAAGAATGTTTCCTTGTTTTTGAGAGGAGCTGGCAATGATGCTTCTGATAGCACAGATTCCCTCTGCAGGAGCAGGTCCATCCCCTCGCCTCAAGCAGAGTAGGTGTGCCCATGCCCAAGGGTGAGCTGCTTCATGGAGTCACCTCTCATGGAGACCAGCATAAAAGCCCCAGCCAGCTGCAAATCCTTCAGTGGCCAGTTTCAGGACCCAGGTAAGGGAGAATAGATTTGAACTTTCAAGCAAATGAAACATAGGTCATCCAGAGGTCACGTTCTTAAATCCCTGGCAAACTGGCTGCCTGGCTAGCCACATATGCACCCATCTATCCAGCAACCTCTGTGACTGCCTATTATTTTTCATCACTTTATCTCCCCTAGATCTTTGAGAAATGATCTTTAAAGAACCTGAACCGTACAAGTCTCTAATGATTCATGGTCTTGCAAGTCATTACTGAGTCCCTGACTGGCTTCCTTGTAGGACCCCTTCAGATACTAGAAGGAATCCCCATCAATATGTGCATTTCTCCTTTCCTATGACAAAATGATACAGATACCTTTGTTACCGTCAGCTCATCCAACTGCAGTTTACAGAGAACTTCTCTTTAATGACTGCAGCACAATGACTCTTATTTAGATAGGCCCCCATGTGTGTTGTGCTTGTTTTCTTTTTCTTTTTTAATCATCTGGCATAGCCCCAGATACTTCCTGATAAATCATATCTAATGTCTGTCTTGTGGTTTTCTGATGTGAGCAACAACAACAAAAAAATAAAAAATCAAAGTGGTAAAAAGCAATATTAAAAACACATTTAGTGCAATCACACACTGGGGGGAAATGAAAAAAGCACTAAACTCTACCTTCTCTACAACCACCTTGAAAGTTTGAAAGTTACAATGAAAACGCAGTGAAGCAGTAATGAGAATCAGAGGATTAAATCAAAAAACAATTAACGGTTTTATTTTTGACATGCTGTTTCCTGCTTTTAGTTTAAATTTATCTTTATCATTCAAGCATTTGCATAACTGCTTAACTAAGGTGTTAGTAGCATTACCCAGGGAAGTTCAACATTTTCCTGGATTGAAGACACACATTTTTCAGTCCCCAATGCTGTCAATTATTGCTATTGTGGTTCCTGCTATTAAAAGCTTTCCCTTCCAAAACTTCTTTAGGCTCATTTATCTTCCCACTTACTTAAATTTCTAGATTTTTTACCTTCTATTTTTCTTTATACCAACTCCTATTGATTGCTTTAAATCTTCCTGTTTGACCTCTTTCTCTCTTCCCCCTCACATGCTCCTTCCCAGCCTCACACAGCCACAAACAGCAGTGGTGGCTGTGATTCAGCAGCTGCTTGGCCAGCAAGGGCTGGACAACCATCCCACCGGGAGGAGAGCAGCCGCTTCAGGGCTCCAAGCTGCAGAGAAAGTGGGAGGTGGGATTCACCCCTAGCTAGTGGCTAGACATAGAGCATTAATTTAATCTTCCATATCATTTGCTCACAGCTGCTTCCAAGGCGGCTTTTCCTTCTGACAATGTCCGAACTTCCCAGCAGATGGCATCTCCTCCCAACTTCTACCTGAGCTCACCATGTGCCCAAAGACAGAGCCTGCACCCGCTTTCTTTTGAAACAACCAGTTTTACATTCTATCTGTGCAGGAAACATGCCCAAGGGAAGTGCAGACAAGAATGAACCAACACCATTACACGTTTATGTCTCAGCTCGAGCTACTTATGTTTCTCTCAATGTTCAGACAATTACGGATTTTTCACCGCTGGAGAAGACCCAATGTTTATTTGCAGACCAGCTCTAAAAAGCAACCAAAGAGTGCAAATAATTTGCATCTATTACAACAGGAACTCTAAAAGGAGTATGATCTGTTACTTGGCAAAGCCAAATGGAAGTTACAATAACAAGGGCAATGAGGCTGATGTACAAGACCTTCCCTTCTTATGCAGCTGCTGGCAAACTGGAATGGTTGCAACCCTCAGCCCTCAGCCAGACACTGCATGAACACATGCAGCAGGAGAACACTTCCTTGTCCTTCCCTGTATAGCTGCATAGTGTCTTTCTGTTTCACCTCTGAGGACAATGTGAGCATGACTGAGTCACACCAAGACCTTTGTCCCAATGGTTTGGTAAGTTTAGATAGGCAGGATCTGGACAAAGCTTTGATTGGCACAGCCGTAGCAGCACTGTCACCTCTGCAGGTCCAGCTCCAAATGCTCCTCAGAGCCTGATTCCTTAGCAGGTCATGAGATAAACAGGGAGGGACAGGTGACAGAAAGTTGAGGAGGAGAGGTTTGGAGGAGGACGGTGTGAGAGGCTTCCAGGAAAAATGGGAAGGATGTAGTGATGGAATGCACTGCAAGAAAAATTTAGGACAATACCACTTCTTGGGACACCATGCTGGCTAAGTCCAGCTCTATTCTATCTCTTAGCATTGCTTCACTGACCAGTGAAAACCAGTATGCTGAAATGGCTACCAAATGAACAAACAGAAATTATGCTACTGGGCTCATGTGACCACACATGAATTGACTATCCCAACTTAGCTGTGAAACACTGAGAATTCTACATGAATAGTCCAAAATTCAAAATCATGCCTCCAGGTAAAATAAAGCAAGGCAATTATCTGATATCAGGATTTGCATCGATGCCCTACAAACAGAAAATGAGATAAGTATGTAGAGCAAATGAGCCACTTTTTCAGATCTATCTTTTGACAAGATGGTCCCCCTGAATGCAGTCTGCTGAGAATAGCACTGAGTCACATTCAGTAATGGATTTAATAAGTAAATAAAACTACAAATACAGAAATTTTAGCAAACGAGGAGCTGAATCAAAGACAATTTTTTTCCTGCATTAAGGCTTAAGAAGCCTGCTCATATGAAATGTGATTAGCACTGGCACACTTCTCTTATTTTTTATATTTAATATTGTTAATAAACTACACCACTTGTGTTCACAATGCTACAAAGATGGTGATCTTAGAGTGCTTTCAGCTGCAAGTTGACCTAAGGCTTTTATAAGCAGACGTCTCCTTCTTGGAAAGGCAGACAGAGCCATGGCAGAAATTGAAGATGAAAACTACATGTATCATTTAGTTAAAAATCCTGTAAAAATAAAAGCTGGGTCTCTAGAGCATGCTTGTTGGTTTTATGTTCACTCACATTTCTAGGTAACAGGTGAGATTTAATAAAAGCTTGAAACAGCCAGAGCCTGTTCCTGTTGCAATCACTGATCATTTTTTTAGTTGAAGAGGGGCAGATAAACAGAAGTTTGGTATTTTTGAAACTACCATCTTGTCGTTTAGCTCGAGTGGCAATTTCCTTTAACATTTTGACATGAATTTCATTCTCAGAGAGCAGCCCGTGCTCGTGCAACATGTGCCAGTTTCAAAGCACCCTCACTTAAAGTAGTACTCTAAAATCCCCTGAATTTCTGGGGAAACTGTCTAGGTGGGGACTTTTACAACATAACTTAAATTATTATTTTAGCTAAAACGTGCATTTTTCTCTTTCTTAAATGCTCTGTTTGAATTCTAATTGGTCTCAAATTTCAGGTTTCAAGCCAATAGTAAATGGGCTGGAGGACATTCATTTGCTGGGCAATTTCTCTCCTCATAGGCAGTTTTGTGCCTTAGGCAAAAGACAGAGGGGAAGATTAGAGCACCACAGGACCCTTCTTCATCCCCCAGCAGCACAGCAGGAGGTGGTGACCTGGGGCCTGGGTCTCTGAGAGAAAGGCAGGCTGCAGCAGGGACCTTTGGGAAGAGAGATGTCTGGGAGGTTTAACACAGAAGGCTACAGTCCCCAGGATGCTGGGAAACAATCACAGGTTTGCAGCAGCCCTTGGTTTGGGCTTTTCTGTGACATTGAGAAGACTCCTGCCCTAGACTGGCACAAAGCTGGGCGGCTCATGCAGGAAACATGGTAGCAGGAGACTCTAAATCCAAGGGATGCCAAGCTCAAGCCAGGGGCTCACATGAGACAGCAGCTGCTGAGCAGGGTATGATAGCCCTGGCTGAACTGAAGTCCTATCTGCTATGTATGCAAATATGTGGGGCTCTTGGTTCCTTACTCAGGAAACAACTGAAAGCAGGGTAAATACAGAGCTATGTGGGGTGTGTGTGCTGCTACTGGCACAGGTTCAGCATCCTCCCCTCACCAAGACAGGGTTGGCAAGGTCTGGAGGGCTCAGGAAGGAAGAAACCCAGCAGAATCCCAGTCTCTTTTTCCCTCAGGCATTGGCTAAGATCCAAAGACACAGGTTTGCCTTCATTCACAGAAGTGGTGGAGACCATGGGGGATTTCAGTTTCGGACAACTAAGATCCCCTTCTGCCTATTCACTAAGAGTACAGGCTGCTCTGAGAAATGCCTTTGTGCTGGGCTTGTAAGGGGCAGCCTTAATTATTCCCGTTCCTCTTAAATCGTCTCTTTGTGCTACAAGCTCAGTCGTGATGATTTTTCATTTGAGAGGATTGCATCACATCAGACTTGGGGCCATAAATCCCCCAGAATGGGCAAACTAGTGACAGCACTGGCCTGTTTTACAGCAGGAAAGTGTAAAGTTTATTGTCATTTTTAGAAGTGAAATGATTTTAAAGTGACATAATCTTAAAGGGGAAAAAAGCCCCACACCACACTAAGAGCAACACTGCAGAAAGTTAATGTCTCCCCCAAACAAAGTGACCAGGTTATGGGAAGGGGTGGGAGTGGGTGTGTTGGTGGAAGTGGCCAGAGATGAATGAAAACAGGAAAGCAGAGTAACTCTGATGTTAGGCTGTGATGGCCTGAACACCTTAACCCTTTGTTGTCCCTTTCTGACACTCTGGTGGCTTGGGCTGCCTTGCCTAACAAAATGGTTTGACCCATGAGTGTGCCCCATCTATGAAAAGCAAAGACAGGCTCAACCATCCCTCCATGGCTACATCCTGGAGCACATCCTTCCAAGGCTGTCCCTTTCTTGGGGTCTGCCAGCCCTGAACACACGAGAGGCCCTGGGATCGTGCTTTATTTTGATGAAACATTTAGAAAGGACATACCGAGATTTGGTGGGAGGGATAGCGAAGCACAGCCCAAAGATCTAACTTGGCACCGTGCCTGGGTGCAGTGTTTCAGATTTAGAGGGGGAGGATTTTTCCCATGTGCTCTGCACTGGCTTTGCGCTGCTCCTCTGAAGCCAACTGCCCCCACCCCACACTGAGAGCTTCAAAAGCGCCAGTTTGGGCTTTCGGTTCTCTTGTTGCCCAACCACGCTGGATGGGAGCACCTCCTCATCACATGGGATTTGCTGAGCTACCAAAGTGCAGAAAGAGGCACTCCAAGGAAAAGCAGGGGCATAGAGAAAGAGGGACCGATCCCTGATCTGCTTTCTCCAGTATCACCCAGGGAAGTTCTGTCCTTGGTTGGAAAAGGATTCAAAGGCTCTCTTCTGCTGTGCTAAAAATTGTGTCCAACACTCAAAGGCCCTTGGTGATCATAACACTAGAGCAAAGCAGGACTGAACACTTCCAAGGAACATGCTGCCATCCCGAAAACGCAGACAGCAGCCCTGGAGGACTGCACACCAGTCAGTCTAAATAAGCAGAGCAAAGCTGTAGGTCTTCAGGGAGCCCTGTAGCCCTAAGCGTTCCAAGCAATATTTGAAGCTAATGATGGTTCTCAGAAAGGAGTCTGTACTCTGTGTGTCCACAGAGATGGAGCTCTGGCATAGAAATATTTCCAAAGCCTGCTCTTGGGGGACAGCTGACCACATAACTCCACTGTGCTCCTGCAAATCCAGCTCCTTGCACAGTGCCCACTACCTCAGTTAGCAACATGTCCCAGAAGCCAGCTTTCCTCATACACCCTGCCTCCAGCCCATGAGAGTGGGGTTGCATTGTGGATTCAAAAGGGCTCATAAACACAGGTCCCTTCTCCAAGCGCACCCCAGTGCGTCCAGAGGCTCTGGCATCTTGTGATCCTAACACAAGTATGTCAGTGTATGTCTTCCCCAAAAGGCCCGACTTCCACACTCAGAGCAAGTGTTTCAGTGAGTTACAAGGGACATTTCTGTTCAGATAAATGCATTTCTGCAGCCAGCTGCAAATCCATCTCACAGTAATGTTTCTATTTCAGTAGGCAAGTCTATTATGTCAGAAACCGTCTAGCCACAATCGTTCAGAACACAAAAGCAATCACATAATCCCCTTACTCTGTGCGAGATAAGAAAAGCTCCAATAAATGGAACACTTCTTCTCTTGTGGATTTAATCCCCATTTGAGGGTTTTTTTATTGTTATTATTATCCTTTCTAATCATCCAGGAGTAAGCAAGGATTTCAAATGAAAACTGCCCCTAAAAACTTCCCTCTATATACATGTATATATATGTAACAAATATGGATGCATAACACATATACTTTTGCCTACATTCACTGGTGAGATTCACAAGAACTTCTTTTATTCTGATTCCACAAGCAGGATCCCTTCCTAGCAGAAATACGAAGTGCCGCAGCTTCGTGCCAGTGGTTTCAAGTTGCAGGCTTTAAGCTTTCACTGACCTTTGTACAGAATTTTAATTCTTTCTTTTCTTCTTGCATTTCTAGCTTAAGGGTGATCTACTGACTCAAAGGGGTCCCATCACCCCAAAAAGCAACGGGAAAGAACACAAATTGTGAGCTTCATAAGAATTTTCACCCAGGCAGCAAAATAAGTAATAAAACAAACTTTGTGGAAAATAATTCACCAGATTTCTCTTCTGTTTTGACAGTGAAAGGGGAGACCAGTTCTTAAGCAACAGGACATTTGCAGCCTGGGAAAGACTTCATCTCCTCAGTTCTTGTCATGGGCCTGAACACATCTGTCCCTGTTGGGACTCTGTATCTGACACTCAGTAGTAAGTTTCTGGACTTGCTTGTCCTGGCCACAGGCTGGGGAGAAGGAAAAAACAGCTTCCTACCTTCATTTCCTTTGGCCTGGAAAGAACTGTTTTCAGGATAAGTAGCAGATTGCTACTTCAAATGAGGAGCGAGATAGAAGTATAAAACGTCTGGAGATGAGAGGGTGAATCCAGTTTACAAGAAACCTCTAGGTTATGAATGATTAAGTGAAAAGTTATTCCTTGCTGTACTAATGCCTCAGAATTAATGAAGCATTTAAAGGATACTTAAGAGATGATATATATGAAACAGATCCTACTGGGAATGCTTTGTCTTTGGCTCAACCTTCAAAGCCCAAAATAGTTTTGCTTAGGCATACATGGCTGGCAGGTAGACCCTGCTCCCTCATCACAGCAAGAATATGATAGAACAGAAGAAAAAAAAATGCAAAACACTGAGAGCTGCAGACTGCCTGGGACCACTTCTGCTACTAAAACAGGAGTGCAAAAGGAGGGTAAGTAAAATCAAGTAATTCAAGCTATATCCCATAGCTTGGGAAACACACAGATGCCAGAGAGGGCGTGGCAATAACAGAGCAGTGCCCTACAAGAGCATCTGGTCAGGCCATGGGCAGACCACAAGCAACAAGAGATCAACTTGGTGCTGTTTAAGAAATTATTTTCCCCTCAACTTGATGCCACCTCAATGTTGGTTTTAATGAGGTGATTCTATTTGGCACTGCAGACTCCCAGCAGAGATCCTGGACTCCTGTGGTTACTAAATACAAGCCAAGAGGTCAGGCTGAAGATGTAAAAGTGCTATTTCGAAATGGAAAAGATATCAGCCTTGAAATCTGGTTGAAGAACAAGTTAAAGTTGATGAAGAGAAATCTTTGGAACTGTTCTGACTTGTCTTGTAGCTTTCTATAGGTAAAAAGTAACATCAATTTTTTTGCTCCAAACAACTGTTTTTGAGGCACTTCCCACTAAAGAAATATATGCATGAATAGTTCTGGTTAGAACATACATATGAAATATCACAATAGCATGGCACAGTTTACAAATGAGAAAAGAACATGTACCATTTTTAAGCATGGACAGACATTTACTTTGTCATTGAGTGCACTGAGGACAACACATCTGTCATCTGGCTTGACTTTATCTGCTTTTACAACGGAAGTGTGAAATAACCTGCAATAATTACTTCAAGTTATACTGTGAACCAAAAAATTCTGATAGTAGTTGGATTATTCTAAGAGGAAAGTTAGCTAAGTGCAAAAATACTAGCATGAAGATATTAATCACAAGCTTCCAGCCTATGTGCACTGATCCATGATTCAGTGATGTCAATGGGAGAGATAAGTGTCTTGCCAGATTTTGGGCTGCTACAAAAATAAAAGAGTAGGAGTGAGGTTGCACATTTGGAAAGGGTCAAGCATAATGTTTTCAAATTCTCAGTGTTTTAATGTTTTGTGGAGACTGATATTTCAAAATGGTTTTTTGTTGGGGGTTTTTCTTTAGTTGTTTTGGTGGGACTAAATTAAATGCTTATCATTGAAATGCAGAAAAAATGCAGAGAGAAACTTAAAATTCTAGTCTTGATAGAAAGGAATTTTTATTTTATTTCTATTGCTTATTCAAATTGTATCCACATTTGATCAGCATTAGAAGAGCTCAGACATTATGGATGTTTCATTTGGTTTGATGTTAGAATGAAGTCTTTCATTGAAATACGACTTTTAGGAATAGAGTGAGCATTAGATTTAAATTCAGAAAGCATGAGATTTTTATTTCCTGTGCCAGAAATCTTTACTAAAACTAAATAAATTAAATAAATATAATTAGAAAATGTATTTTATAGAATCAAAATCATTGGAGTCACTGGAAGGGTTCTCGTTGACTCCAATGAGTCTGTAGGGTTATAATGCAGATTTAAGTGCATTTAATTGAATGAATTAAAACCTTTTTGTTAAACTAAATTAAATAACTCACAAGTCAAATCCTATCCTGCAAAGGGACCTACCTAAAGAGTAGATTTGCCTGAGCTTCACTTCTGACTGATTCTTTAAGGAGCTACTGGAAGCCTCTTCCTTCAAACCGTTAATTCAATGGATGCACAGCATGAGCCCTCCCATCCCTCCCCGCTCCACTGCCAGAGGTCTGGCATTAGCTGAGGAGGAACCATGAGACAATAACAGTGACAGGAAATGATAAATGCTTTTTGTCTCCATCCCTGTTTTTGCCTCAAGGGCAAAACTTTTTATTGCAGCCTGGTGGTTTCACCTCTGCTATGTGCTGGCAGCACACTCAGAGCAACTCCACTGGGAGTGCTTCCTTGTGTGTGAGTAAGTGTACATAGCATGCACGTGAAAAGCTCTGCAGAAACTAGGGGGAAAAAAGACTGCTGGCACCAGTATCCATCCACATGTAATAAACTTACAGAAAGCTGAAATGATAGAAGCAGGAAAATGAGTATAGGAGTATAAAAGGTTCATGCAAAATTGGCACCTACTAGCCCAGCTTAATTCCCTGCTTAAATGAAATCTGTTTTGGTTAGCAACAAATACAAGAGACAGATACAACAGTGTGAAATACATTGCCATAATCCCAGCTTAGCAAGCCTGTTGAGGTAAATCTTGTTTTCTGACACTGGAAGCAGACTGGACTACTTGGTCCTTGGGCTTTTAATGCAGAATCATGGCACATGTGGGAGACTGAACAGGATTTCCTTGGCATGAACTTCCTCAACTGACAAATCAACCAATCAGCCATTTTATCATCAACAAAATCATTTATACAGCTCAAATCCAGCCACGGAAATCTTCTTGGGAAGGGAGCATAGGGCATCTTCCCTAGCATGTCCCAGCTAGTGATGCCTGGTGTGGTGAATGAACACCTGGCCTTGGGGCAGTAAAACCCTCTTGTTTTCTATATGGCCTCTTGCTGTGCCCTACTGCCTTCCCTTTCAGCTTTACTTCTGTCCCCCAAGACAACATCTCTGTTCTCAAAAAGGGCTTGGGCTGGCTTAGAGTTTACTAAGGGTTAGACTTGTTCCACAGTTTTCTTTTTCCAAATAGCCTGTTGATCTGTCCGTGGGGTTTTTTAGAGCCATGCTTTTGTATAGTATTTGCTGTGAACATGGACACTCAGTGGGCTGGGCTTACATTTTCTTTCCATTGCAAAATCTCTCATTTGTTTCTTCCAGCTGCCAGGAATGTCAATACTACCTGTGGCCTGAAAGTCAGGCTGTGTTCTTCTAGCCTGCACATCATTGCAGCAATAAAAACGTAGTTAATTCTGCTGTTAGTGACCTGAGAGCCAGAGTGTGAGCCATCCAGTCCTCCCTTAGCTGTCAGTGCTATGTGTTGCTAATAGGAAGAGGAAAAAAAAGAGTAAAAACTTGTTTCTGTCAGTGAAATAAGCAGTTATGACTCAATGCACACCAGAGACTGATCAGTTGAGTAAGAAGGTATCTTTTTCATTCTCTTCTTTTCTCTCCATAGCCAGTGATATTTTGGCATCTAAATGAGTATCACAATGATGCTACGTGGAGCCAAAGGATTATCTTTGATGTTTTTCCCCCAAAACTTTGGAAGTTGGAAAGTAAATGGAAATTTAGACAAAACAGATATTCATTTTATTATCCTGCTCATTATTTTACCTACTTTTCTCCTCCTATGCTTCTGACAGATCTCAGTCTAACTAGAAGGGATAGAGTCACTCCTCCTTCCAGAGGTGACCATATCATGTCTTGATAGAGACCTGCTGCCAAGGGCTGGAATTGATTTATGTTTCAACTTCAAGATTCCTGTCAGCTTGGATCACAGAACTTTTCTAGCTAAAGGAATTAGTTAATAGTCCAAATCCCTCTCTGAAGGGACTTCAGTGCAGTCTAAACTGGGTGCTTAGGCAGCAGCAGTCTTAGCTAACGCCTCTGTAGCAGTTCTCAGTTACATGAACCAATCATTCATCCACCCTTTCAATTTGTAGCTACTAAACATCAAACCTGGGATGACAGCCACCAGCAGCTCTGGATCAGATTCTCAAAATCCCCCACTTTTGACATTTGGCACCAAAGTCTTTGGAAAAGGTGGAGATGGCAGGTGCATGCTGACTGCTAAAATCAACTTACATGCATCTGACAGACAGCTGTCAAGTGAAGAGCTCTAGAATACCTGACCTCTAGCTTGCCTAAACAACTTTATGAAAAAAATGTACTGTCTGAGTTCTCATTTTTGCAACCTTTTAACATGCAACAGCTCTCATGTTGTGCCCCTTCCATCATTAGCAGCTCTACTGAGCTGAGTCATGCAGGACTCATCTGGTGTATCGGTCATGTGCCTGAGTCACATGGAGGGAGGTGGCTCAAAGCTGTGACCCAGGTCACAGAGATGGCTCACAGCAACAACTCAGCCATGGTGTGGCCTCTGACCAGGCTGCTGGAGCAGGCAAGAATGCAGCATGGTGCATCCCCAGCAGCACAGCTTCCCTGGGGCTTGTTTTCTGTCCCAGACCCTCTGGCCCACTGTGCATACATTGAGGGATCACAGATCCATACAAGAAACTCTGCCAGGCATGGGCTCTTCTGAAATATGGCAGAGGCCACAACAGTCCCTGAAAGGGAGGTCTGCCTCCAAGAAGGCATGACACAGAAGCTCATGAGACTAGTGAGGGCTAATTTGGGCATCTCATGACACATCATCCCTATGACACTGATGAGATGCTGTAGGTGCTGTGATCCAGTGGCCTGCATTGTTTCGGTGAGGAGTCCTGTGGATCTGGACAGGATTAGGTCCTAGACAGGCATTTTTCAGTTCTACTGCACAGCCTCAGAAGCTGCCAATAACTTCTGGAGATCTGGCTATCACCATGCATGCTGAGGGTTTGGAAGACTAGCTGCACTTTTGCTGCCTTGGACACACGTTGAGATACCTTCAAATCCCTCTGTTGTGTAAAGGAGAGGGTGATACAACCAGGGAATGCCCCAAAGCTCCTTCAGGATGGCAGAAGGACACCCAGGCTTGCCCACAGCAGGATGTTTCTCTTGCAGCAGACACTCCAGCATTGTCTCCAGTGGAGACTCACTGTATGCTGACAGGAGTCGTTCGATGGCAGCATTACTGCTGCTAAATAACAGAAACTAAGCTGATAATAGGGCTTGTCTGACAGCAGAGATGTGCCCACCCCAGGGCTTTAGCCAGCTCTGTGACCAGCAAGGAGAAGGAATGGCAGCAACCACCCACTCCTGCAGCTGGGACTGCTGTGCTGGTCCACATGGAACTGTGGGACAAGCCACTGTGAATTTGGATTTCATGGGTCTGGTTTCTTTATTTACCCTGTGACACTCTCATATCACTCTGGGAGCACCAAGAGCATTAAAAGGAGGAGTGACTGTGATTCCTACAACTAATTTAATGCCCTTGTACATGGTCACCCTGGCAGCATCAGTGAGGATACAGCTGGGCACATTTCTGAGTTATGGCTTTACATCATGACATAACATGTTTGCATCACCTATGTAAAGTTCTTGGGTTACAGCCAGAACTGAGATGAACAAGAACAAATTCTCATCCTCTTTCTCTGGTTTTATGATAAGGGAAATATGCCTTTTCTCCAGTAAAAAGTGAAATTTCCCACTAGGAGGAGAGGTTTTGTGTATGTGAGTACTTCACACAGGCTTTATTAGCTGTCAACTGTACAAGCTAATCAAATGCACTTTCATAACAAAAATTATTTTTTAATTGCATGAAAATTATAAATTTGCATGATGAATGAGGAATCATATTCCAAAAGAGACAGAACATTCAAAACATCATTTTAGATCTCATCCTTCTCGAGCACCTTTTTTCTTGCGTCTTTCATGAACCTAAGCTCTTCAATTTCCCCCCAAACACATGGTCACTGGGCTGCAAATGGGACCTGGTGCAGCTCCAGCTGGCTTTCTGCCACCTACATCCATGGGAGCAGAAACAGCCCTGTTCGTGACCGTGTTTGAACACAAGAGATACACTATAGTATAATTAGAAAAGATTAACACATCACTCAATCCTACAGGGTCATATAATCATTTAGGACATGGGAATGGTGTCAGTTCCTGATTTAAGGGCCTCAGTTACAGATACGACAAGCTAGCTGTAAAGCAGCAGAAAAACACCCCATTATGCAATCTATCTTCCTTTCTGAACCAAAGCTGCCAGTAGGTACCTAACAAAATGTCCACCAGAACATGTCAAATTCATGTCTGCCAGATCACACTTGGTTCCAGTGCTTTGACTGTGTGGTTTCATTTCAGTTCTGTGTAAGAACACAGCCCAAAGGCCACTCCAACTGCTGCTACAGCAGCAGTGAACTAAGGGCAAAAAAGGGTTTTTCCCATATCCTGCAAGCAAGGTAAGGACCATTTTTTTCCTCTCCAAAGACAATGTGGTCAGAGAAATTTTTAAAAGAGCTGTACTTTTCTGGCAGATGTACCCTTTCTCCTTCAGATCTCCTAAATCCTGTTTTCAGCATAAGAGCAGATGCCCGGGAGGCCACAGATTACTTCTGAGGGTCAAAAGGTAACTAAGGAAAACAAGGTTTCCATTTGCTGTACTGGGTCAGTGGATTTCCTTGAAATAATGTGGGCTCACCAGCTGGAAGAAGTTGCAGAGCAGTGTGTTGAGCAGCCTGACAGAAAGCTATAAGAGAAAAGTCATGGAAAAGAATTTCAGTTTTTAAAATTTTATCTCCCCTGAGCAACATCTGCATCACCAGGCTAAATGTTTGCAAATGTATCTCCTCAGGACGTTCCTTTGCCATGAAACAGGGGAACAGAAATTTCTCTTATTCCTTACATCCAGTCCATAGAAACTGCTGATGAATCATAAGTGAAGTGGGTGGTAAAGGAAAGAAGACAGAAAGAGAAGAGAAGGAAACGTAACAGTCCACACTGGATCTGTTACCCGTGAGTAACAAGGGCAGTTACGGAGAGAAAACTGTTTATCCCTTGCAATTACTAAGTGTACCTTTCATCTTCATCACTAAACTTTGGTAATGAGATTATGCCATTTGGCTATGAAAAACATCATTTTAGCTCCACAGTATCCTTTCCCTGAGGATTTCTGCAAACATTGCCTCAAACATCAAACATGCATATTTTAATGAACTGTGTTAGTCTGCCTTCTATTAAACTACAGTTCAAAACACTAATGTTAATGAGTTCTCCCCATTTCTGATAAAATAAAAATATCTAGGGAAAAAATTACTTTTTGCTGACAGGGGGGTTGAAATGAATTGTATTTAACAAATCAAACAAAACTAGTTTTATTTTTACATTCATTTCTGCTGTGGAGCTTGGGGGATGAAGCTCAGTGCTGCCATCAGTGAAGCCTTCCTGATTTTCCCCTGTAGGGACTGTCCAGTTGCCATGCCGTGCTGTGCTGCCTCGTGTGTGCAGGTTGAACTCTGCCCTGTCACAACAGCCTGTGAAGTGCAAGTGAGTTTCAGTGCCATTACTTTGGATTTGCACTCAGGTATAAGTGAGAGCAACACCCAAGCACTGGAAAGAACAAGCAGCGCTTTGGGGAATATTTGCTGGCACGTGAGGGCAGGGACACCAGGTGGATCTGTCAGCCTCACCTTGTGCCAGGCTTGCTGCATCTGCTGCCAAGGGTGGAGCTGCTCCTCCATCCTTACAAACAGGCTGCCACAAATGCACACAATCATTCCTGCTATCTGCTCTGATTGCTCACAGCAGCTCCCTCCATTCCTTCCATACTAGGATGAAGTCCCACGGGGGAGCTGAGGCATCTCGTTTTTGGCAAAGAACCTCATTCCCATGAAAGTAAGCACAGTTTTTACACCACTGTTTAATAACATGGCAACAATCTCATGCCTTAGACTCATTTTCTTGCTGCCATCACTTGAGAAATTTACACTGCTGCAAAGCAAGCTTCCAAAAAGTGGAGTGGTTTGTCAAACTTGCCTTCTCTTCTGTGACAATGGTTCGAAAAATACTCAAACATACTTTTGCTGCACTATTCAGTGCTATTGGAGAATTTGCACCTTTCTACACTACACAATGTCAACCAGCTTAACTAGAGGGAAAAATTTCTGGGAAGCAGAAGCGTGTGTGCGCAAAATTTTGTCCTGGCCAAAACGCACAGCCAAAAGTGGAAAGAGCTCACACGGATAAAGACAAACCGAACTGCAAGAGTCTAACCTGGGCTTAAAAGACTGTGCACACTGACCCCGGGTTTGGAAGCAGTTTGAAAAGCAGCCTATGAAATACCAGGCAGATGTACTTGCATAGCCTATGCTGGCTGCCCAGATCTAAATTTCTTCTCCACCTTAGCCAGGGACCAAACTCTTGATGCTCTTTTCTGGTTGCTCAGAGGCTAGGACTGTGCTCACAGGCTGGCCCAACAGCTGAGCTCATGCCTCTCTGTTCATCACCCTGATGGGGCATCCACCTCATCTGCCTCAGCTCTCTAGGGCAGGGTGAGCCAAGGCAGCATTTCCATCCTGCCTCTGTCATAACCACACATCTGACCACCCCTCTTGGCACCTCCTGGGGGACAGAGTCACTCATTCCCTGGAGGTCCCTGTCTCTCCTATGACTGCTGAGGCAATGGGGATTATAAGCGTAAGTGAGAAGCATCATATTTAGATAAATATAGTTCAGTGAGGCAGCTGGGAACCTGAGTGATTAGTAGGTAAAATTCTTCCTCCAGGCCTTTTATATCATATTCCCTGAAATGCAGGAAATGCCAGAGACCTTCACTTGTGGAGATGAAAAAGCATTGCATAAAGGTTCTACAGCACCAAACCTTTCTGTCACCATCACAGCGTAGTGACAATTTTTAGTGATTTTTATATGTATGGCATATAAAATTAACAAACATAATTTATTGCCCTCTCACACTGTAGCTGAATGTTTTACACAGAGGACCTATTCATCACTCTCTAACTAGTGCAAACAAACAGGCTTCCACAGTGTTGATTGATGGATATATTGGGTTTCTTTACTGCTGCTGCTGCTCATACTACTCTTGAATTAATAACTTGGAGTTTACTTTGCACATTGTTATGTTATTTTTAAAGAGCATTTGGAACACCTAAGGCCTGATTCTTATTAACACTAAGTCCTTGTTACACCAAAGTGGTCTGAAGATGTAATTAAAATTTTCTTCTATTAAAAATTCTTTCCTATGGTCATAATGATATAAAAGGGGTCTCCACCTGAATCAGAATCAGAGACAAAATTTTTGCTTAGGAACTTGTGAGGCGGGGAGGAGTAAATGGTTTTGTTGTCACTATTTCCCCAGATCACCCTAGTGATCAACAGAAGTCCTTTGAACATAATGAAAAAAGCAGACCTTAGTATTATGGTGGCTTTACATACTCTCCTTGAAGAATATCATACAAAATAATAAGTTTATAAATCTAATTTCCTTCATTTCTTGCAAGAAACTCTTGGAAGCGAGCAAGGCCTTGACACTATTGCTTTTGGCTTCTCCACGAAATGCCATTGCAGTTTGGATAAGGTATAAATGGCTGAAAAATCACCATTTCCTTTCTGTTGCTTTTGCTCTGTAGGATATTTGTGTCACCCTGTGAAAGTGGTCATTAAACTTGCCCAGAAAGACCACATATGGCAGTAGAAACTTCTGGGGGTGCTGAGCTCTCCTAGAGCTGCCATCTCTGAAAAAACTTTCCAAGGGGTGCAGCTCTGATCACATCGCTGTGCCTGCTCCAGAACTGAAAAGCAAACACTACATCCACTTTCACAAGGTCTGGGGCTGCTGGGCTAAAATGGGACAGCTCAGCTTGAGACTAATCAGGTGAAAAAATACTGCCACAATGAGGGTCTGTAGGTCAGGTGATTGTAAACTTCTTTAGAGGAGACATGGCTAAGATGAATTTCCCCCAAACCAGGCACCATTTCTGGCATACTTTGTATCAGTAATCTTTTCTGCTATGATCAAGCAGCCTTATTTCTGGGCCTCCAAACAGAATTGTGTGTTATAGTGATCATCCCCAGAGTGATCAAGAGATGTTCAAAGATGGACTATAGGAACAGAGCCACTATATGCTGGGACTGTGTCCAATCTATCTTCCAGATTCTGTAATGTAGGCATTTTGAGTGCAGATTTGCCTCTATATCTTACTGTCTGACTGCCCAACTCCAAGTTTCAATCCATGCTGACTTTTGGTATCCACAGTGTTGTGTAGCAAAGCTGCCTATGGGGAATACTCCTTGATATTAGGGATAAGATGCCCTTCTCCTGCTTGTTTTGCTGCCTGATGATATCAGTAGGTGTCTACAATTTTCCTGCTGGGAGACAGTGATTATTTCTATCCAGTTTGTCTTCCCCATGTCACTCATGATCCATGTGTCCTCTTTCACACTCATTCTCTGAAAAGTCTCAGATTAATTGCAGGAAGATGTTTGTTCCTTGCCATAAGTAGCTTGAGATGGACACGCAGGTTGTTTGGGATGCAAACACCTGGCAGCACAGGAGGCATTATCCCCTATGTGTATGTACACACACTTGTGTTGGTGTGCGCACTTCCCACTTCCACCACGCTGACTCCTGCCCTTTACATTGATGTTTTGAACAAAATTGGGGAGGGAATTTGAAGTGAGTAGAGACTCTGTTTCCTTCTCATTCACTACAGGACATTTCTCACAGGAATAAAAAAACACCCTGAACTGATGGCAAAAAAAAAAGGTGGACCTGAGTCTGAACAAGGAACAAAAACTGGATTTCCTCCCAGTATTTGAAAGCATTGCCTAGGAAATTGAAATATTTAAATGTACCTTTTGTTTTAAACTGTTGCTTATGGAATATAGCAATTATGAACAATATTTTGATTAACATTTCAATAAGGACAGAATTACCCTCTTCATCATCACACATGAAAATATATTCACCTTTGTGTAAATAGTCGTATACGAAGAAGTTGAGATGCAAATTCAGAAGCCTTGGTGGGGAATCAATTTCTCCTGTGCTCTACATTCGAAGTGTAGCTCTTACCTTGCATCTATTTGTCATTTTGTGAAGTGCTAAGGTTCCACTGTAGTGTACACAAGCTCATTTCCATCATGCACAAATATCAATAGATACAGACTCCCTCAGCATAGAATGTAAACCTATGAATTTTTAAAATGGTTTAAGCCATACATATTTAAATATTAATGAAATTAAATTCTGACCACTTTGGCTGCTGAAACCTCTAAATCTTTAAAAGGAAGTTTCCTCAAAATACTTTGACATTAGAAATCTTTGCCTGTCTAAAGTTTTAACAGGGGAGTGCTTGGTCAGAACATTTCTATTTGAAAAATTTTTACAACACCTGCAAAGTTTATGCTAATTCTGAATCCAGTCCTATTTTGAAGACTAAAATTAAAGCCATACTTATGCATTTAAATTGATGGCCTGTTTTCACAAATGCTGATCTACTTCATCTCTCCTCAACTCAGCCACCTTGTATGAAGATACCTTTTTAGAAGGACCACATGTATAACAAATGCTTTCACTTCATCAGCTGTGTTAGAAAAAAGTGTTGATCTTACCATCTCAATTTTTAACCTTTAAAGAACAGTTAATAGTTATTCACTTCACAGAAGCTTCATGGATGAATTAGTGTGTAGAAAACAATTAGCATATATTACATAATTTCATTACTTCTGCTATCACTACTATCTCTGTTCCTACTGATATTTGTGCATGAACTCAATTTGGTTTAGTTTTTGCTTGTAGCATTTGCATGACTAAAATAACACAAAATCTGGGCATTCTGTCTTTTTGGGGGGGGAGGCGGGGGGTAGTTTTGTTAAGTAACATTTATAGCATAATTCCAGCTTCTGCATTGTTTGTTGCCACAAAAAGACCAGAGATGTAAGAAAAATTTAGGAAAAGCACAATAACGACTATCCCAAATATTTACCCTGGGGGACAGAGAGACCAAAAGGCACCTTGGAAACTTAATTTGAGAGGATGTAGGGCAGCAGCCACTTGTTTGCTTCTTGTCCTGAGAATAACACACTATGTTGTCCAGATCCATAGGCTCAAATGCAAATATCAAGACAAAGTTATCTAATCAGCAGCCTCCTACAGCCTCTGGGTTTCATATGTTGTTTTTGTCAGGGTTGGTTTTGTGTAGTAGTCTCCTCTGTTTGAAAGAACATAATGAAGGTGATTAAAATAATTCATTAATGTTGTGCCCGTTTGAGCAAACAGTCCAAACATTTCTATATTTCCTGGTATCAAGCGTAGTGATCTTCACACAAATGCCCAAAGGTCTTTTAGCTTTTTTAATTTTTCCACAGCTTGACTTTAATTGATGTTTCATGTGTAAATTTATATACAATTACTGTATCAATTGATTAGCTTTCAATTTGATTTGAATTCTTTTGGAGGAGGAGAGGGAAGATATCCTCCCAACAGACCATATATTTAAATGAATAGCCTGTAAGTCTAACTGATGTCCTTAGCCATGGGACATCTACATCTCTTCACTTACAGGTGGTCTCCACAGATCCCCACTGGGTTCCAACAAAGAAAGGGACATATGAGGTGCCAGTCAGAAGACTAGTTTGTATTTTGCTGTGAAAGCAGAGAAGTAGAAAAGAATATAATTTTTAGAATGAGTGCCTTGCTATGAAATATTTGACATTTATTCTAAATTTTATCTTAAAAGCAGTAAGATTTTTGGCCACTAGCACTCTCCTCAGGAAAGCCAAACAATTGGGAATGTGCTGTTAATTTTCAGCCTAAATTTACTTATGGCCAATATCAAAAGTGGTTACTAGGTGCACTGGTTGGAAAACTTGTCATAAGAAAAGCAGAGGTGGATATGTTAAAGCTATATGGTTTTTGGATGAACATTCTCTAGATCTGCATAAATAATTTGGCTATGGACACATAAGTCCTACTTTGCAGCTTTTAAAATATTGGGCTTTAATAGGGAGATGAATGTTTGTACTTCCAAAAACCCATTTTCCTTAGTATTTTCAGATGGTGAGTCCAACACTCCAGGTAGCATTTCTGGAGGATTAAAAGCCTGGGTTTGGTTCATTATTTTTTTAATACAGTGTATATATATGTCTATAGAAAATGTTTATGAAGATTGGCTCCAGTGCTGCCTGAGGCTCTGGAGTTTGGCCCAAGAAGTGCTTCTGAGAAGGACGGGTGGCCTTGATAGCACTTCAAATACAAAACAAGATTTTGACGACACAGCTGTACTTAGCCCACGAACTGGCTTTCATGTTTACCAAGGAAGCCTGTAATTTGTGGACCGAGAGTTATTTACTTCTCTTAAAAATAAACTCAGCAGTGAAAGCCCTATGTGAAGAAGAGAAGATGGCAAAATCAAGGACTGTGGCACACTTGGTCTCCTGCATAGACATGATGGATGCTGCTGCTTTCTCGCTGTGTTCAGCAGCCCACATGGCTGTGAGATATTTCTCGATGCTGTTTCAGCTCCCCAGAGTTGGGTGCTGAAGAGGAAGCAGGGCTGAGAAGGGACAGTCAGTGGGCTGGAAACACAGGATGAGAGATGCAGGCTTTACAGTAATGATAGGGCTGAGAGGAAGACAGCAAAAGAGGACTTTGCACACTCCTTGTGCCATGAGGCTGGCATTACACAACAGGCCAAAATGGAAGAGTACCTTTGGCTTTTTTTTAAAGAAGCCCTTCCCAAAGATAAAAAAAGCCAGTTTGTATGCTGTTGCTAGGAATATGTTAGTGAAACAAGTGAGCTGGTCATGCAAACAACTTGTTTGACAGAAAGCAAACCAAGTGGCAAAAGCCAAGCAGAGTTCAACAACTAAGCCTGGAAATGAGACACCCAGATTGTTCTGGATTTGCTCTGGTTCAGTTGATGCAGCAGATAAACAGTTAATGCCATTAGGGAACAAATGGCAGTGATCAAAAACCAACAGGAAAAGGCCACCACTTGCCATAATGTGAGCGAAACTATTGCGCTGAACGCCCTCCCTGCTGGGAAGTGGCAACACTAGATAAAAGCAACTGGAAAAAAGAAGTATTTTGGAAAAAACCTCTCTCTGCCCCAAATACATTTCTTCCTGCTGGAAATTTTTGAAGTCCAGTTCTTACTGTTAAGCCAGGTTTTTTCACAGGAAAAACAGAGAATTATGGAGCTGAAGAAAGTCTCAATTCTCAGCCTCTTAAATACTCATAAGACCCACTTATGAGTGGATCTTATTCATAACGAGGCCCATGCAGTCTGTTGTAGGGAGAAAACAGTGAAGAGAGACAGGTAGCATACTTAGCATGCTGTAGAAAGGGTTAAAAGTGGTCAGTTCATCACTCTTGTGTGTGGTGCCTTGGAAGTTTTCACAACACCAGATGTGTGAAAAAAAAAAGAAGAAAGCAAGCCCAGTGAACACCAGTAGACATCCTGGTGCCCTGGAAGCAGTTAAATTAACACCCAGCAGGGACAAATTTGCAGCTTTGGGAACAAGCTTAAAGTTAGTCTGTTTTCATTCCTGGAGTGAATTTGCAAGTGTATGACAGTGAAGTACACTTCTGGGAAGGAGCAGGCGGCTTTGGATTAAGGATGGATAGCCAGAATTTGCTCCCACCCTCCCTCCTCCCACTCTGTTTTGCACTTAGGCTGTGAAGCTCCCAATACTTCTGCTAATCCCTCTGTCTTCCCATGTCTTTTACCAGTTCCAGTAGGAAAGAAAAAAGGAATTCGTTTTTTATTTTTCCCATTCTAGCTTAAACCAGACAAGACTGGAGTCACCCCAGCAAAACCTGCTTTAGCTGGGATTGCAGTTAACAGTCCTTCGGAGAAATCTAGTTCTGCAATGGATAAAGTTGGATGCTTTTCTAACTAGAACTAAAGCACTAAATCCTTTAGTAATTCATCACTCAGTTGGAGCCGGGCTGTGGCCCGGCTTGCAACCACTGCAAATTATAGAAAAGACTGGAAAAAGAGAAGTCTGTGAGAGTACATCTAAACCATCTTCACAGAATTACAGAAAGCCCTCACAGTCCCTCTCCCTCTTACAAGTTACATAACAAATTGGATCCGCAAAAATACCATCTTTCCTCATTTTCACACCTTGGTTATTGCAAATATTTTGGCATCAGTCAATCACGGGGAACTTTTCAACCAAGGTGGATTACACAGCTTCTTATGAAGGCCTGAGAAGGCCAATCTCCATCATTCTTCCTCGTGTATATCTTTGGCAAGGTAGTAAGAAACTTCAAACCCTGAAACAGCCTTCTCAGAGAGGTGGTTGATGCCCCAGTCAGTGCTTAAGAGACATTTGAACCTTATAAAAATTTTGGTCAGCCCTGATTTGGGTGAGGCAATTGGACTACATGATCATTGTAGCTCCCTTCCAACTAAACTGTTCTATATATACTATTCTGTTCTGTTCTATAAGTTGGTTATGCAATGTCTACACTTGCAGCTGGAGATGGTGGAGGAGCTGCAGGGTCCCCTCAAGGAAGAAAACCAGAGAAAGGATTGTATTAGTCGTTTCCCAGTGGGGCAAATATGCTGCTTATTTTGTCTCCCTGACTGATGGAGACTGACAGGATGAACAGCATGGCCTGAAATGTGTAGTGTGTCCTTTCAGCTGGCAATTTGAAGGGCTCAGGGCTGCATTTCCTGCCCTTTCCTAAAGACTTCCTGCAGACACCTTGGGAACTACAGGACAAGAAGCCCTTATGCTCCTTCACTTGTTCCTGGCATAAGATACAGGAACAGTTTTTAAGTGTTACCAATCTTCCACTTCCCCATTGCAAGGACTGTAGGTTCTTGTCCCCTGTGTTATCAGTAGCTCCTATTCTGCTCCATTTTCTCACGCACTATTTCCCTTGGATGCCCTGTCTTTCTCCACCTGCACCCATATTCACTCTCAGCTTTCTCCTCCCAAGCTCCCCATCCCTCTCACTCATTCCCTCTCACCCAAGCCCAATTTGCAGTCTGTATTACAGCCTTCCAGGCTTCTTCCTACCCTCAGACCCTCACTCTTCCTGCACTTCACTCCTTCACCACCTGCTCTTACAGCTCTGTCCACCCCCATCCAATTGCCCTACTCTGGATCCAGTCCTGGCTGTTTCTTTCCCTTGCACTAAACTTTCTGCTCTCTGACTCACCCTGTCCTGTCCTTCCAGGCCCAGTCTCCCTCTCACAGCCAGTTGTTCACTTTCCACTCCTTCTCCAGACACCCTCTTAGGTGAGGTTCCTCACCACCAGCCATCTGAGGTGAGTTTAACAGCTCGCTGTTGCTGGCAGAAGCAAACCCATCTCTGCTTCTGGCCTGCACCTATGTGCTCTTGCCACTTCCCTTGTGCTGGTGTTGGCTTTGCCTGACCCCACAAGCTGAAAAAAACCTACACAGAGAAAAAAAAGATAGTTCTCTGCTGGCCTTGTGAGAGCTCAGACAAGTGCCAGAGCTGGTGCCAGAGGAAGAAGTGGACAAAGGCTTGTGTGGGGAAGGACTTCTTGCCCCTTTCTGAAGCTTCTAGTCTTTAGATCAGCTCTTCCACTCCGTGAAACCTCATATAAGAGAGTCCAAAGCCTCTGTTCTCCCCTTCTTTTGGCATATGGCCACAGAACTCAATGTGTGAAAGCAAGCTTCAGTCTGCATGTCTTTCAGGCAGAGCAGCAGAGCTGGGCTCATGGGTGCTGAGAGTCCTCTGCAGAGTTTATTCCACACTATGTGCCTCGCTTCAGTACTCTGGGTGCACCTTCCTTACTGGTTACATAGGAGGCTTAGGGGCTTAACATGAAATACAGATATCTGGTACGAAAGAGAGAGATAAATACCCCTCCTTTTACACAATTCCTGTGTTTCTACTGATTCACTGGGTCTGGTTCAACTCCAGACTCTGTCAGAGGGTTTTTCTGCAATGGTGAGCATATCCAACAACTCCAATGGATTCATTGTAACAGCTTTGAATGACATCTTCTTCCTTTCTTTCCCCAAACACACAAGAATATATAAAATATACAGTAACACTTCCTTCATCTTAAGGTTTGGCTGGCTTGCTTATTTAGATTATAAATTCTTCAGGGCAAAAACTGTCTCTTACACTGTGTGTGTACATTACCAGAAACAGGCAGGCAGCAAATGAAGCAGGCAGATGGTTCTGGAATAGTTCTGTTGGAGCATCTGGCTGATTTTCTGGAACAGCATCACATTCAAATGGTAAATTCACCCGTGAAAACTCACATTAAAGGAACATTACTAGGTCTGTTGCTGTCTTAACAACAGTCATCTGTGGCCTGGGGCAGGTCTCCACCATAAAAACACCAGTAGTAAAAGTGGCTGAGTGGAGGAATAAATATTTGCCATTAAAATATTCCTTCATTTTGAACCCCTAGAGAGACAAATTACTGGGACTAAGCACTCTTTAGCACTTTGGGGAATTAAAATAATAGGAAGACTCTAGGGAGAATTGGGGCTTGTTAATTTTTTTTTGTTCCTTGACTTCTTGAGGTATTCATAAATTGCCTACAAACAAGTAAAAACTTACAGGAAAGGGTTTTTCACCATGCCAGCTCCAAATGGTTGTGGAATTATATTGTTTTTCCAGGCTGCCTTTCCAAAATTCCTGCAGGAAGTTGACTCAGGGCTTGATTCTGGCCTCAGATGCACACACAGCAATAGCAGGAATCCTCACTTCAACCAGGTAAGAAGGTCTTGTGGACATCATAACTTTATGGACAAGTTCACAGGTCAAGATAGACTAACTTGCTCAGTAGCAGAGAACCAGACCTGAAGCATCCTTAGCCCCTTTTCTTCTAGTCAGCATGAAATCTTCACAGTTCCTTATCTCTTGTGACTTGTCCTGTTACACTTCCTTTCCAGTTAATCTAATAAGCACAAACTCATGTCCTGGTTTTGATGATGATTCCTCACTTTACCCTACTACCCTGGGCCTGTAAATTGTAATCTCAGCACTGTGGATCTTCTTACTTGCCATTTGTTCCTTGCAGCCATCATCATCTTCTATGTACATACTCAATACCTTGGCTGTCCCTCTGCTTTCCTTCCCTAGCCCACGCCTTCCAGGTGGTGGTAGAGTATAATCAGAGGGCTGAAGCAGCTAACAACCTTACTGTACCCTCTGTCCCCAACAGCAGGTTTTTCCCCTGCACATACGAGACAACTGACTGAGTTTTGAAGGGTCTCTTGGATCACTACAGATCAAGACCTGCAGATAGGGAGAATTTAATATCTGTCAAATTCTTTTCATAATGCCCATCTTATCTTTGATCTTATAGAAGTCGGATCAATGCTATCCCTTTGAAACAGGTGGCATTTTTAATCTGAGTTTATACAGTTCTTCACAGGATTACATTTTGCCCTCTCAGTGGACCTCCCAGGCACTTTCACAATGTTAATAGATAATGAATGAGATTTCAAGTGTGCTGACATTAGCAAAGAACTCATCCAGCGAAGCTCAATGATGTTTTTCATTGGTACCTTCATGGAAATATGTTCAAAAAGCAGTTCAAAAGAGACCTCAGGAACTATCTCATCTACCTCCCAAATCCCCCAACCAAGAAGCATTTGACCATGAATAATAATCTACTATTCTTCCAGTGTAAATGGTTTATGGAAAGAGTTCAAAAAACATTATGGAATTAGGAGTGTCTCTAAGACTTTGAATTACAATATCCTCAGGGACTGACTGTCCACAGTGGGACTGTGTATGTATTTTGTTCAGCAAACTGAGCATGAATGATACAAGGCACCACCAAGAGAACTGTCCATAATGACAATACAGGAACTTATGACATTTTCTGTCTGGTTTCATGTTCATAAATCAGCTATGACCCTGCCATTGATGGTGGTTATTGGGACATACTCAAGTTTTTATCCAGAATATTTAATTCAGAAGTCCTTGTACGAGGGAATGTGACCAAAATGGAGTTATCAAGAAAAGCTGTCATCCAAATATTATTTTTATAGAGAGCTTTGAGAGAAAGGTCACATTGTTATTTTCTTACACTATGGAACAGTTTCTATTATTACAGATTCCAAAAGCCTGGAATGGTTGTTATTTATGATCTAAGTCAAATTCAAGTCCTGGTTTGTACCAATTACCAAAAGCTACTCTAGGTTTCCTCTCTTCATTTCACAAATATTTGTAAAATACTTCCTTCACATTTGAAAAGAGAGAGGTTGCCTCACCAAAATGTGTTTTTCTTTTCTTCCATAGTGGTAAACACAGAGGTGTAGAAAAATACTCTTTTGATAAAGAAGACCAATTTTCTTTGAGAAATTTTAGGGGCTAAATTAGAGATGTAAGTTACTACTCAGCAGTGAATGATAATAAGAGGTTTTTTTATATCTGCACCTTCAAAAAAGACATTAGTTCTTTTGGTCCTGGTGCTTCTTCCTCACATAGCACCCTAACTATCTAAGAGTTTAACATATACTTTTTATTGAATCCACAGGGTGCCCATACTTTAAAAAAACAAGGTAGAAGGTCATATCCTGCTTCTCTTATGCTGCTGTGAGTTCAATTATGCCCTCCTGAAAACAGATGAAATTTCCCTGGGTTTACACTGGAGAAAATGAGAGGAGAAGCTGTTTCAGGATCTCTGCAGAGCTGCCAGGTTAGTTGAAATACCATCTCTGTCCCTTGGAGATATTTCAGATGATGAACACATCGGATTGGAAGGGCTGGTGTAATGGAATGGTTTGCAAGGGAGGGACACAGCACCCGGAGCTCCTCTGTGGTGGCACATCCCTTGGTGCAGTGCCGATCAGTGGCCCTACAGAGAAAACATGCTAGGAGCTGGGACTGCTAGCAGAAGGGACTGCTCTCTATTCAGTAGGAAGGAAGACTGATTGGACTTCAAAGGAGCCTGTTAAGATCTGGTAAAGGAAATGATCTAAGGCATGCTCCAATTAGGACAAGCAAGGGCAAATACCACCATCACCACCCCTTAAACTCTGACTAATCACAATTCTTGGGTTATTGAAAAAGAGTGTAGAGATGTGAAAAAGGAGAAGGTGATCCCATCCTCAAAGCATTCTTAGGGAACGAGGACTCACAAGACCCTGAGTTTTCCATAAGCTAACACTCTTGTGGGTTGCATCTACACTGATGGTTCCAGAGCCTTAAAAACATGGACTACTGGTTGTTCATGTAAAGTGGGGGGTGAAGCTCTCACGATCCCTTGTGTTATCCTTGCCTTCAAAGCCAAGACTAAATAGGACACATGCCCACATGTAGCAGATGGAATGGCCTTGCTCAGTTAGGGTTCCTGTTCTCATGAGCTCAGCCTTCTATTCTCCCTTCCCTTGAGCAAATGAAGTTGAATAAAAACAATTGGACAAAAATTCAACTTGAAATCCTTGAGTTTAATTTGGGTTTAGGTCAAAACCAGAAGGGGATGAATAATATTTTATTTCGTAGATACAGGCTTTTTTTGTTGTTGATGATTTTGTTTGTTTGTTTGTGTTTTTTTAAATTGGGTTGGGTTTTTTTAACTTCTTCACAGAAAACTAATAGATTTTATTGAACAAGTATAATGGCTGATCAAAAACTTTGAAAATGTGTGTGGAATTTCTTGGACTAGTTACAAACATCAAGTCTTCAGTTCAAAAATCTTAAGTCTTACTTCAGAAGCATCGCCTGCTGACTTGACTACATTCCTTCGAAAGGGAAAAGCAACGTTCTACCCAGGCCCAGTTATGGATTTTCAGCTGAGGTTCTGTAGAAGTATCACAAACCTGATTAAACCTGTACAGAACCTGGAGCTTCTAATTATTTCCTAAACAAAGAGAGCGTTGAATTTTTATGAGTTTTTTCATGACTACGTGTATATTGCATTCAGATAGACAATAGAAAGGAATCTTTCCCAGAACAATGGAGAAAAAAGGAGAGCGGCAAACAAACCCTTCATTCAGATCAACCTTCAGGAAACCAAGATGATTTCCATCATTTTTATGACTTTTCCCTAGAGGCAAAAGACATCTAATTAGCAAATCGCTCTGTAAGTTTATTTCCATTTGACACAAAGAGAATATGACAAGCAGAGAAATTATAAACCTTACATTTCCAGTTAGCCAGTTTAGACTGATAAAACCAAGCTCAGATGGGTTTTGGGAATCTTAAAGCTTGGGGAACAAAAATCCAGAGGGTGAGCTAGTTCTGCTAAAAATGTGAATTTACAGTGTTCCAGTCAGTGATTTCTAATGGCAGTGTCACAGAAGTCCTTTATGAATGTGCCCTCACACTACCAGCTACAAAGCATTGCACTGAGATGGTCCTATAGTGATCTGAGGAGGAGTTGAATGATACCAAGCAGAATCAAATCTTGATTCCTCATGCAGAAATAGAGCATGAGTAAAATAAATATTAATCATGAAATTAATTAGTAAATGCTGGTAATTAATCATGCATTACTTTTAATGATGTGTAGAAATCCTCAGAGGTGGGAGATGATCCTTCAGGAAAGCAGACCGTGCAGCCTAAATGAGGTGATGTCCCCATTGCTAAAATCAGCAGCAATCGACCCACAAGGTCGCTTTGACCTTTGTTGTCTTTACTGGAAGATAATACTAGCAGTGTCTCCTCCCTCTCCAATTTAATATCCAGATTTATGTGGCAAGCAGGCCCTGTCCAAGGGGTTGGTGGGCTCTTGAAGCAGTGCAGACAGGTGCTAAAGGGTCCACAGAACTCATAAATACTGCCAGGTAAACAGTTACGTTCAAACATTTTAAAAACCCTGTAATTTATGGACTAATTGTATTTCTAAGTATTATTCCAGCAACTACAAAATACTCAAAATAGACATAATTGATGTTCTGAACTTCATCAGCACTTTGGAACAACTGTAAGAATCTCTAAAAAACTCCAGTTATCTCTCTAGAGCATAGAAAAAACAGCATCCTTACTGCAAAATCTATGTCTAAAAAGCTTCCAAGATTCTCAATTGTTCTGTGGGCCAGGTAGCCACATCCTGCAGAAATGGCTGTGGGAAGTGGTCAGATGACAAGAAACATTGGAAAATTAGTTGGCAGAAAAGTCTGTGATGATAGGCAAATCCCCTTCCTTGGTGTAATATCTAAAGTTTGACACTCAGCAAAGTTCACTTAGGACAAGTTTCCTAAACCAAAGATCTTGTGGCTGCACAGGTGAGAAATCCCACTACACTCATGGTAAATCTTGCAAGTACTACTAGGGCCGAGGTGCCAAGTCCCATCTTGTTGGCTGGCCTCCCTGGGTAGCAGCCCAAGAGGACACAGAGCAAGCAGTTAACATTATCTCAAGCACAGTTGCTCTCACGTTTTTATGCTTTTCCAGAATGTGACCTTGCACATTTTTTCAGAAAAACAGTAGTGTTTGCAGAAGTCTTGCCTGTCTCCCCTGTGATGACAGGTTGCTGGAAGGTTCATCATGGCTGAATGAAGGAACTGTTAAAATTCATCTGTCTGCCAGTCTATTAAGAGAATGGGGAAATGCACCTAAGAAGAGAGCACACAGTGGCTCAAGAAGAAGAGGAACAGCTTGCAGGCACCTCCCGTAAAACAGCAAAACTGTGCTTGCATCCTGCAAACGCTCATTCTACAGACTCTTTCAACAAAGCAATTTCTCACATCTACCCAGAGGTTTCACCTGGTACCTCTTGCTAAGGGACTTGTTGGACTAAGTCATGGTTAGTTGGCCAGGAAATTCAAAAGAGTTAAAAGGAGGAAGGTGTGCAGGCATACAACTGTAATTACTCTTTTTAAAGTATCAGCCTGTTCACCCAATTTGGTGAAGAAACTCCAGCTCAGAATGATTTGTTCACAGTGCTACTTTCTGGGACTCCATGGAAAACTTAGGCTTTCATTTTTAATTAGCTTCTCATAGCTTTTTTCACATCTACAGATGATCTCCATGCCTATACTGCAATTCCATATCTTCAAATATGTTGAGACGAAATTCCACCAAAATTACTCAGAATTGCTTAAACACTCTAAGATCAAATATGTTTTACTTATTTTGCACCTGGTTTCCAGACTCTGGGGTACAGTGAGTTTGCACATTCTCGCTTTGATTGGCAGGTCTGAAACTTGGGATCTGAGACCTGGGTGCACAGGGACTTGGCACAGCCCAAGTAAGCTACCTCATCAGATCCTGTCAGAGTACTGTCTCATGATAACAGAGTGGGAGCTGGCCACATGCAACATAATTGTAGACATATCTGTGGCAACCTTCTCCTTCGTCTCTAAGCATGTATTTTATCCATAGAATATTCCCAGAAGAGTGATGGGTGTTTATAAAGCTCACAGATAAATCTTAGTTTTTCTTTGCTAAAGCGATAGCAAATGTGCAAACAGTATTTTTTGTCATATCAGTCAAAAGATATCTAAAAACAGAATTTCATAACCCTGCCTCCCTGAGAAAAATGATGGCATAAAAATTAACACTGTAAAACACATTATCAAAGATAACATAGGAATTCAGGAAAATTTTGACTTTCAAAAGAGCCAAAATTTTTGTAAGCTAGAAAACTTAGACAGGAGTCCAAAATATGCTTGCATCTGCCCTACTATCTCACCTTTCTGATAAGTATCTACATAATATATAGCAGTGACATTTTCATTCCATTGCATGAAAAGTGTTATAAGTATGTGTCTCTTCTAAATGTGCATCCATGAAACACCTGAATAGGTACTAAAGGTGCCATCACCAGCTCTGCAGAAATGATGCTGAGAGGGTCATTAAGCGCCACCAGGACACATCTCCTGCAGGAATGAGGCCAGGCTGGAAAAGCCTTTTTATTACTTGGACCAGAACGATTCTGTAACAAAGAAGGAGGAATTTGTCTTACCTGTCTGTGCTGCTGAGAGACTGGATACTGCAAACCTGAGATTTGCTGGCTTTGCTGCATTTTCTGAAGCATCATTTTTTGCTGCATTGCTAGGGTTACATTAGGCGGCCTCTGGAGAGACTGGTTTGGGAGAGGCTGAGCAGTTTGCGGCTGCGGCTGTTGTTGCTGCTGTTGCTGTGGCTGCTGCACGGGAGCTGAACCCTGTGCCTGCTGGGTGTAGTGCAGAAGGGCAGGCTTGTTTTGGGAACCCAAAACCGAAGGCATCTGCTGGTTTGCTTGCTCTGAGTTAAAGTGAAACAAAGGCTTTGTGTTGCCATGATGCTGCTCTAGAGGTGGCTGAGCACTGTTGATAAAGTTTCTGTTGAGGTCCTGAGGCTTCTGTTGCATGATTATGTCCATGGGATTGCTCTGGGGAGTGGTTGGTTTATAAACATAGTTGTTCATCCCTTTTGTCTGGTTTCCATTCACTGGCACCCCAAGCATCGCTGAGCTTTGTGGGCTGAACTGCTGCTGGCGGAAAGAGGGACTGGGGATTTTCTCTTGCACAAAGGGTCCAGGGGAAGGTCCTGATGGAGACAGAGTGGACCAGTTGGCTGTCTGGTTCTGCTGCTGCTGTTGCTGCTGAATCAAGGCATGCTGCTGCCGATTGGCTGCGATCTGTTTGAGCTGCTGTGCATGAGACAGCTCCTGCCAGTTAGGCAATGGCCGACTGGACGCAGAAGAAACCTGTGACACCTGTGTTTGAGGCACCGAGGGGATGGGTGAAGAGGCAGACATGGCAGTGGTAGCCATAGTGAAGGCTGGACCTGTAGAAGAAGGCCTCATCTGTGGGGAGCCCACAGGAACCTGATTCATGCCTGCTGCATACTCACTTTTTATCACCATCTTGTCCATCTGCAGAGATCTCACAGGGCCCCTCTGGCTCTGCTGCCCAATGTCAATGTTGAATGGCTCATCTTGTTTTATTGTGGCATTTATCATATTCTCTAGCTCAACATCACTCATTGGTGGCACTGATATGTTAGTCAGTTCATTAAACAGTTCCTGAAGCTCAAGATCCATTTGGTCCCACGAGTCTTCCCCATATCTGTTAGGGAACATGTTCTCATGGGATGTCGGGCCATCTAAATGTTTGCTGCAGGACATTGTTTCTCCTGGTTCTTTCTTTACCTCTTTCAAAGTCATATTAAACATGTCATTCCCACTAGCATGGGTATTGTTTGCTAGGCTGCTGGCCTTTCTTTGTGATCCTTGGCCCACAGTCATAGTTCCTGACATTGACTGGCTTTGGCAATTGTTAACATGTTGTCCACCTTGTCCCACTGAGATATTGTCACCCACTCTTATCCTCTTAATGTCAAGGAAAGAACTTTCTGAAACACCATTGGGCCTCTTGTTGACAGGTGACAGATTTACCACCAACTTTCTCTTCAAGGAGCCTTGGAGCTGAAAGAAGCAGACACAAAAAAAAAACCATTAGATGATATCAAAGAAATAAATTAATTGCTTGGAAGGCTACAGGCAACAGACAGGTAAGCATTGCTTAGTTCAGAAAGCTCCACTGGCCTTTTTTTAGTCAATGAAGCTGTGCAGCACTGTAGGCAAATAGGCTTTAAATGGTGAATCTCCCTGCCATCACCATCCTTGCCATCAGCATTTTTCGAGCACTGCTGCCTCTTGTTGGTCACAGACCCCCTTCCCCTCATAGGTGTGATGAGGGAGGGAGGTAGACAGACCTGCAGCTGGTAAAGCCTCTTTGCTCTTTGATTGGATCTACTCCAATCTAGCTGTGCCAGACAGATTCAAAGTACTTTTAGGCAGCAGAGACAAATGCAGTCATGAAATCTGCCCTTGTGCTTATTCAGCCCTGCAGGTTTTCATTCTCCTGATTTTGGTATATGATCCAAAAGAAAATTTTTGACACCTGTAGAGTCCAAAAGTCCTTGAATGCATTATAATGGCACACACAAGATCAAGGCATCCTAAGCTCATGTAGGTTTATTCTGGCCAGAGATGTGTATAATTTAAAATGTTAGATGTTAACTTGTTGAAAACTGAGAATTAATTCACTGGAGCCATGTCAGATTATATCAGCCAAGGGTCTGGCCCATGATGTACTGCCAGATTATTTCCCAAAGATGTCTATTAATACATTAAGCCCTTGTTGTTTATGTCCTGAAATATCTCTTATAAAACATACAGTCCACTCAACACTGCTCTGAGAGTTGTAACTCTATTTCCTTCTTGAATATTTACAGTGATACTTCCATTTGCTCGCCAGCCCTGTGGGCCTACTGAAGGAAAAGAGGTTCATGGCTCTGTCTGCCTGATCTGCTCATCTGCTGTGGTTGTACACACAAATTTCCATCCTGCACACAGAAAACAGAGATGTCAGTCCCATGAGCTGAAAAGCTTGGACTTGGTACATATGCCCTCAAGTAAGATGCAGATGCCCTCAAGAAGAGTTGCTTTGAACACAGTTCATAAAAGAACAGATCACTTTATAACAAGGGCAGCTGTCCTATATTTAGCCCTGTACATTTGATCTTAGAGGTCTTTTCCAACCTTAATGATTCTATGATTCAATGACCAAAGGGGCGCACAGCGAGGAGCAGACATGGGCACATGCAGCCCTTGTAGCCAGCACACGCTGTCCCTGTTTCAGCCATGAGCAATGCCAGGAAACTAAGCAGTGAAACACGGCTCATATTCTGCCTTTCTGCACTTGGGCAGAAGTGCAGTGACTCTGGAGGCACCAGGACAATGCCATCTGAGAAATACCTCTGTGTGCCAGTGAGAAAGTAACACCTGTAAAAACTGTGATATGTTGGGAAGCTGCAAAGGGCAGAGAGAACTGAGAACTCTAATCATCCAGTTAAGTGAGGAAGAATGATTTATGAGATCTTCCAGTCACATTATTTTCATCATACTGTTTCATGTACAGAAGTCCATGGGCACTTAATATTCTATTGTGACCTCTATGCCCCTCCGTTTCAGGGTTACCTATAGGTAAAAGTGAAGCCATGTCAGCCTTCCCAAGGCATCAAAAGTTCTTCCCAGATAACTCCAGATGTGAAAAATTTCATTCTGGTGTGAATACCAATTAATTGCTTGAAAAGAGTTTGAATGAGAAATACGTATTTCTTTCAAACCCACCTTTTCTTCCATTGCATCATCAAGTCACTGAGTTTAATCCTTAAAAATAAACTTTGTAATTTCTCTCTCTGACACTGAAAATCCAATTTCATATTTCAAGTTAACTTTCCAGCATAACTTTTAAATCACAGATTCATGTTTTCATAAGGACAAACACGTTGATGCCTACTTTTGTAAGTCCACAGACTGTGTGCAAGAGTAATTAATTGTCATTAGGTGTCCCTCACTGGGGAGAGGTTTGGGTGGTCACTGCAAAGAGTACAGACTGTCTTGGGTTAGCATGTTCCTTCTGACACATGAGTCACTGTACTTTCCTTTGGAACAAAAAAAAGGTAAGTTGCACTTCCTTTTACCATCATCTTTGCTGTCAGCGTGTTTACTAGAAACCATGCTTGTACACCCAAATTCATCTTCCTGGGAAATGGGGAAGTCCACAGGTCATTAGAATACATGACTTGGCAGCACATTTTGCTTTTAGATGTGTTGCTGACAGAAAGGCTGAACAGATAATGAAGAGTACATACCCTGCATATGTATACGTTTTATGTGGTTAACACAACTTTCTGAGTTAATTTGGGTTTGCCTGACATTTTGAAGCAGAGGGAACTGTTTAAAAAACTCCACATTTTCAGGGCACCTGCACTAAGCTTTCTGACACATAAAAAAATGCAGGTGTTACATTGTGCTGTGTGTAGTATCTGCTTTTCTCCTGCATTTGAAGTAGCTTCTAGCAGATAGCAGGGTGAGGTGGGTGAGCTGGGAGGTGGTTTGCCACACACAAGCCAGCAGCAGAGCCAGGCAGAGCACCATAATCTCCAGACACATCCCTTAACCAAGTGCCCCTGCCCTTAACATGGCCTGGAGGACTCCTGGTTTCATGACATCGGCTCAAGTGACCACCAAAAAGGGCTGTACTTTTCTAAAGAATAACAAGTGGTAACTTATCACATCTCCATAAATTCTTGCAAACATAGCCCTTGGAATGCTGACAACACCATCAGTCAATAGATGTCCACACCTTAAATCAGAAAGGAGAGCAAATGAGGCTGCAAAGGTGCAGGGAACTCAGGGGGGACTTCACTGAGGCTGCTGCAAAGGTTCTGATTTCCCATCCCCCATGAGTTCAAGATATGGAGGGAGAGGGCATGGGATGGATGTGAGCAGCCCACAGGGATGAAGTCAGGGGGTGGGGAGGGCTTCAGGGGACTGGTCTGTGTTTGTTCAGGAAGATGAGCAGCGCCCATCAGAAGCCTCTCTGAACGCTGCCTTCTGCAGGGCACTGCTGCCCCAGCAGTATGCTTCTTTTGTTTTCAGGAGGGAAAGGACATGGGGTCCATCACTGAAATCTTTGTATTTTTCTAGCAATCACCTTTTTCAATTACTGACTAAAAGTCAATACTCAAGTCCTTTTTACCCAAGCAAAGCACAGACTCTTCAGAAGGGAAAAAAACCCCACAAACCAAAAACAACTTGCCAGATTTCAGGCTCCATCTCTTTCAATTTGCAAGCTAGGATTGATTTGGGTCAGTAAACATAAAGCAAAAGTTCCTATAACACAGAGAGGCACATTCCTCAGATCAAACAGGCTCCTGATTACACATCTCAAACTGCTTGAACTGTGTAATTCTGAAAGGCCTGTGATGGGAAATGAGTGACATGACAGTAAGTGGGAGAGGAGGGAGCCCTCCATGCCCAGCTCCATCCCACAGGTAGGTGGGCAGCACTGGATGAACCATCACAGAGTACAGGCATTTCCTGGCAGCATGTATTATTGTGAGACCTTTTGCTGAGCAGGCTCTGGTGAGTCAGTGTGAGTTCATGCACTTACAGCAAGGCCGTGCTGGATGATTGATCTTCTAAAGTTAAAACTGAGCCTCTGGAGATCATTTCTGAGAGACAGCCCAGCGCTGTTCCTGGACAAAATGCTTGGGGACAGCGGAGGGCAAACTCTAGAGATGACTTGATCTAAATGATCTGGTGTGATACTATATCCTGTGCAGAGGGACATATATAGTAAGTTTTATATTTAAAACTTATTCAGAGTCTTAAAGGTATTTAAGAGAGGCAGCTTTTTTCTCTAATGCTCTCTGATACCAGGCCAAATCAGCAGGAGATCCACCGAGCTAATAATTAGGGCTCATCAAATCCTGGTATCAAATGGAAAAACAGAAAGGTTTTTGCTTCACTTTTCTTTTGGTTGAATTTTTTTACTAAATGTAAAACTAGAGGATTTTGCTGATTTTTTTTTTTCTGGTTAAGTTTTTTTTTTCCCCCCCAGAAAATAGAAACAAACAAACAAAAAAATTGGTGCAAAATCACAGCTTGTCAATGAGAAATTTTAGAGAATGTTTTCTCCAAAATATCCATATTGAACAATATCTTTATCACATCATTGATGCATTTCTGACATTTCTCATGTGTATTCACCTTATACTTCTTTCCGCAGGGTCTATCCGATATGGCCAAGAAAAGAATTGTCTGTGTCAGCAGGAAATAATACAGTCTATCAGGTTTCACTTTCAATTAAAGTCTTATTTCTTGTGCATTTCATACAACTTCTGCAGTTGGACTTCTTTAGAAATTGCTCTTTATTTCATTTAACACTGTGTAGGAAGGAGCACAGTGTTCGACAGAACTCCTAGACTAACCATCCAGCACCTTGAGTTTCACAGCTCTCAGGACAAGAAAAACACAAGCTGTCCCTCTGACTTGCCCAAGTAACTCCACAGTACCTGCAGATCAAGGCCTTGTACAGGGATGTTAGTGGTGTATCTGACTGTCATTTTGAAATGTTTATGGCTGGACACTTAAGACTGGGCCAAAACACCAAAATATCCCAAGGAAATGACAAAGATAATACCACAGTCTTAAGTCCCCACTAAGCCTTTTAGTGGAAGACATAAAGGAAGATTCCTCCCACCTTTGTTCTCCCAAATCTCACAATTTCCTACAAAGGTTTGCAGCGTTCTTACATTGTGTGATGGAACAACAGGGATGAAACTCCCAAGGTGCTACTGACTGAAACCCCACACTGTGAAGCAGGCAGTGTGGCAGTGTTAGCAGTTCCTGTGGAGCAATACTTGTGAGGAGAGAAAAAGCAGCTCCGGATTTTGTGCTTTTAATGTAGAAGCAGCAAACAAATCCACTTAAAAAGGTCCATTTTGGATTACCTAGACTTTCTCATAACATGTGTCAACGGTATCTATGGCTGCGCTGCAAAACAAAGTACTCCATGTAGCTGGGGAAGCAAAAGGGTAAAGGAATTTCAGGAAAATATGAAAATTATTCAAACAATGAAAACTGGAAAAAAAAATCTCCTTCCAAAGGAGGAAAAGATGCTGAGTGATACTTATTTATGCTGTGAAAGCACCTTTGCATTACAGGGCTGGACCTAGCAAGGCACCCTTGAGGCTTAGAGCCTGATTCTGAATGACAGCAACTCTTTATTTCAAAACAGTGGTTCACAGGGTTTGCTGCCAGCAGTATCACCTCCTGTGGTGTTCGGAACTGTGCCAGTCTGGGGAACACCTTTCCAGGCAGGGATGTGGGCTCACCCGTGCAGAGCCTCCCTGTTGGAGGCATCTCCCAGCATGCAGGAGGATCAGATGCCTCTGTCCTTCTTTTCTTACCCCTTTAGCCAGACAGAATGGTCACGGTGACTCACACCACGGCCAGCTTCGAAGCCACAGAGGCACCATGGAGCTGATACAGGGATGACAAGGTGGCCTCTGAGAGGCCATCTCTGGGGCCACCACAGATCCTAATGCCACAATCACACAGCCACCCTCAAGGCCCATTTCTGACTACAGACTCAGTTTTGAGGGCTCCCATTACCACTGTTTCTACACATCTGAAATCTGTTGGCTCTGATTGCTCCCCCTCCTTCCCACACCCAGGATGTCTCTCCTGAAAATCTCAGTAGCGTGATCCCCTTCTGAGAACCTTTCCCCAGCCCTTCTGCTCTTCACTTTCTCTGCACTGCACAAGTATCCTTATTTTTAATCTTTTGTCTTCAGCTGCAGCATCTACCTGACATGGCTGAGGATGCAAGCGTGAGAGTTGTCTTCAGAGAGATTTTAGCACGCTGAGCTGACAAAGTCCAATCTGCTGGATGATGCTGATCTGGTAAGCGACATTAATTTTTCATGCAGGACTGAGTGACAGAGTGGAGGCTCTGGGCACTATGCACAATGGAGAGCAGCCCTGAGAGCTGGCGTGTCCTCAGAGCACCATGGCTAGGACAAGGCAGCTCCTCCATCAGTGCAAACAGCTGTGCAGAGGGAGCAGAAGCTGTTTCTTGCTCCAGTCAGGTTGCAGAGGCTCAAATCCAGGTGTCCTCTGCTGCCCACCCTGTGCTTATAAGAAGGGGACCAACTGTTCTCTCTTAGCCTGAGGAGGAGACACAGGTGCCTTCAGCCCCACCCTGTTGGTGACCACAGCAGCCTGAGACAGCACACCTCCACTCTGCCTCACTCCCCTCCTGTTTAGCTAACCAGCTCCAGGGACCACTTGGACGACCAAGGCTTACTGCCATTAAAATTTTGCTCTACCCATCCCAAACCTCCCCACTGCCCATGCCTGTCCTTCTGATCTGGGTGTCTCTGCAGGCCCCTTGCAGGGGTGTCCTGACTCTGGTTGATGCTTAGACATAAGCACGACTGGCAAAATTAAAGCTGACTGAGAGGCAAAACAACTTTTCCTCCCTGTTTACTGTAATGTTTAGTGCCACTAAAACTGAATTTATAGTAACAAATAAGGATGTTTCTTGGCTGACAAGTATCCACTTAATTTTCATTAGCTGGGACAAGGTTGGAATAGCAAACAGTATATTAGAAATCCCACAATTTACCTTTGCTTATGGAAAAATTATGTATCTTGCCAACTGAACATACCAACCTAAAAATGCTTCCATATTATTCAGTGTACTGCCTAGAAACATAATGTCAGGGCTTTGGTCCAGGTTGCTGAAGCACAATAATTATATTTTTTATGCAGATTTTACATCTGATGGATTATAAAATATCATGTCTAGTCACAGTCTTCTAGAAGAATAGGAACACAGAAAAACAATAGCATTTTAACTAGGTCAAGATTGCTAATCAGAGTGTAGCAGTCATTACTGTGTGCAAAACAAATAGGCATAAAAGATCTGTATTTTTTATCTTGCAAGCTGTGTATTTGTCTTCTAGAGGAGTCTTTTCTGCTTTTTTTTTTCTTTCTTTTTTTTATGATCCTTTTCAACCATGAATAAATTAACAATCACTTTGTGTGAAATCTACAGAAATTTATGTCAATGTTTATTACCATGAAATGTGGAACAAAGCATAATGCAACCTGAGCTTTGGGAAATAGGACTGCTTAACTGATCCTATCCTGATGAGAAGGAAATATCAAATGCATTATAAATGTTGACAGGATGATCAGGCATGTAAAAGAGGTCATCCAATACCACCCTCCACATTGTTTACCAGTTTCATAAGTCAGCTTAAGGTATTAAAAACACATACTGTCTTGCACAGGAAGCTCCTAATCCTTAAAAATGTGGCTGCTGTTATTTGATTTGCCTTTTAGAGATCAATAGCACAGCAGATTTCACCTAAGGAAAGACTGCTGAGAGCAGTTTGGTCCTGGTATTCTGCTCTGTGTTGCTTCCAAATTGTCACTCTGTAGGCTCATTACAGCACATATCCATGCCCATGTGTGGGCTTTTATTTCCTGTCTAAGCCCATCCCCTCTGCAACACTCTGTGATCAGAAGTTCAGTCATTGGAGGAAGACAGACTTGGAAAATAAGGAAATATTTAGACTGTTTCTCTCTTCCTGCAAATCAATGCGTCACACAGGACACTCCAGTCAACTGTTTGGCCTTGGGGTCTTCTTCAGGGTACGTTACAGTTCACAGGAGATACAGTCACCACTTGTCAATTGGATAAGAAAGATCCCTTCAGCTTACTACCCAGTCATGCTTCCAGCATCAGACTCTATCAGCCACGACAAGGAGGGCCCACATCAATGAGAGCTGCCTTCCATCATGCATCAACTAATACGCTTAATGAGCAACTGGAAAAATGGCTTCTTGTTAGAAGGAAGGAGTCCTGACCCTCTGCCAAAAACCTTAGTGGAGAAGTGATATTTAGGATCAAATCCAGGCCTGTGGTAAGAGGTCTCCTACAAGATTGTTGCACTTACTTGATGGTTGGGTTTGACCTGTATTAGCATTTTCCCCCTGGCTCTCACCCATCATGCACGGTCACCCCATTAAGGACATTTAGTAAGAGCAGTACTTAAGAGCCTTTTTCAAAATCTTCAGCTTAAACGTGCAGTGTCAGGAGAAAGGCCAAGTACACCCCACCAAGATTTGGGCCTATTTGAGCAAAACAGGCTAAAATTTCAAGGGCTTTGGAGCGTTTTGAAACAACAAAGAGCTTTGAAGTTACTCCTCTGAAGAAAATGGACAATGAAAAGGACAAATAAAAGAGAAAATGATGAAAGTTTATATATTAAGACTCTAACTGATCAACTGCAGATCAAGAGATTGTTTAGCAAACTTGAGGAGCAATAAATTCAACCCCAGTGAAATGACACACTTTTTCAACCAAAGTGGATAGAGTCTGAGGAACTGTATGAGGAATTCAGAGCTCATCAAAGTCCAAAGAGAGACTGAGCATTTGTTAGGAAATGGGAAGACGCTGACTTATGAAAGGTGATTATAACGTATCTAGAAGGGGATGAAAAATATTAAACATCAAGGTTCAGACTTGTCTGTGGTTCATGGGGACTGGTGGTGCAGGGGAAGAAGAGGTAGGGGGGTGGAATGGTGGTTTTTGCAGGCATGTCAAGGTGACTGTGTCTCTTCCCCCAATGCATTTGAGATGAGATGCCTCCAGGTTTAGTAAGGATACAAGTTTGGGTGTGTTTCACAGCTCCTGTATTTCCAACACTTTAGGAATCTTGAGGAAAACTGTAAGAATGGGATTCATTTGACCAGTATCTAGGTCATTCTGGAATATGAAGATCAGTAGGGAATTGTGATCATTATGGAAAGTCATTAGCAAGTTACAGGAAGCCTAAATGCTTTGTTGTCTTGGACTGGCACATGTTCAGGTGAATCTTTGTTATTTAGTTTTTGAGTTCTATCTTTATGAGAAGGTTGAAAGAGTCCAAACCCATGAAAATGGCCAGAGAGACTGAATGGAAAGGTTTGGAAACAAAGAATCACACAGGAAGGAATGCTTCAGGAGCTGGAAAAGGTTAGTGTGAATAGAGGGGACTAGGAGCAGTCCAGGGTAATAAAAAAGGACCTATAAGCTAAAAGGAAACCACAGCAATTCAGGTACTGAAAAGCTTACAAGATCATGTTTAAAAGGAACTTGAGAAATGACAAGCAGAGTGGAGAGGAAGAATTTGCACAGGAGGATGAAAGGATGGTTGCACAAGTAGACAAGTTAAATGCATGGAGACGTCTCTGAAGAAAGTGAAAATGAGTTTTCTAGTTTTCTCTCTGGTTAGCAAAGAGAATACTTTATGTACAGATCATGGAGTAAAAGCCTGGCTTTTACAAAAAGATTGCTTTGGCAAAGGCAATTCAAGGAGATTGCGTCTAGGCAGGATTTTCAAGCCTTCCCAGGGATGGGGTTTGTACACTGCAAGCCCTCAGGTCCTTTATCCTGCCCCTCTGAGGCAAGGCCCAGCTGCTGAGCACACACCATGGTTTGTGGCTTGGAGCAGCAATGCCAGTGACTGTCGGTGCTCTGGGTAGCCACAGTCCGCAGCCCATCCCCACCAGCTGTGGCAATAAATGACAAAGAGTCACCACAAAACTTCAAGGTATTTTTGGCCACTATGATAGTTTTTGGTGAAAGGGACATGAGTGAATTCATCACAACTGATGCTTCCTATATGGCTTATTTTCCTATGTGCACAAATCACTCATTGAGTGAACTCGTGCAAATAAAAAAAGCACTGAAAAACTAGTACTTCTAGGCCTCTCAAATATAACAGCCTATCTCAAAATCGTATTTTCCTCCACAGCCTTGAATACGTTTCTAGATCAATTGTGATTGTTGACTTTGAAAATTCAAAATGAGAAAAATTCTTTGTTTGGAAATGACTGAGTGGAATAGCATCTCCTTCCTGACACAACACACTGTGACAGGGGGACACACGGCTACAAGAATGGACACAGGTACCACAATCATCCCAAGAAACAGCATTCCTTTGGCTATGCAGTGAAAACATCTCAGCCAAGGACTCTAAGGATCTCTAAACTACAACCAAGATTTGTTGCATCAGAGCTGCATCACTTTTGTAGCCTACACACCAATGATGCATCTGGTGTGGCCATGAGCCAAACTCTTCAACTTCTCTGCTGGCTTGGATAAGGGAGTCCAGGCAGCAGGAGTAGGTCCCCACCAAGAGTCATGCGATGGACACTCTCTGCAGTTGTACAGGTCCAATGTTGTGTCCCTTAAAACTTCATTTCTGCAGGCCACTGACACAGTAAAGAGTTTACTAGCTACTTGTCCATTTACCATGTTACTCAGAAAGAAAATAAAAGTATTGTGGCAGAGGCCTTTGTGGAGAGTTTCCCAGAAGACCTTTGGGATCATAAAATGATGGAGCTGTGAAGGGACCTCTGGACATATCAGAGAATCATAGAATAGCTTGGGTTGGAAGGGACCTTGAGATCACCTAACTCCCCTGCCATTTCACTAGATCATGTTGTTCAGAGCTCCACCCAACCTGGCCTTAAAAACTTTGAGGGATGGGGCACCCACAACTTCTCTCAGCAACATGATCCAGTGCCCCACCACCTTTGCAGTAAGGAATTTTTTCCTAATTTCTAATGTAAACCCATTCTTTTTCAACTTGAAGCCATTCCCCTTGTCCTGTCACTGCATGCTCTGCTTTCAGCAGAGCTACCAACAAAGTTACATCAGGTTGCTCAGGACATTGTCCAGGCAAGTGTTGAATGCTTCGAAGGATGAAGACTCCACAATCTACCTGGGCCCCCTTCCAGCTCCCCTGTTTTTCTTTACCTCTAGTCAGTAATTTGTGTTCCTTCCTTCTCATCCTTTTGTTGTTCACTTCTAGGATAGATCTGGTATGTAACTGGAAAATTTTGAATGTGGAGCAAATGGAGAAAATGTATAAATTTGACTTGTCTCCAAGTTAATGACATATATAATGAGAGAGGAGGAGGAGGAGATGAAAGCAATAAATGACAATGTACTTGAGAAATGTCAGTCTCTGTTTCTACACAGATTCCTTCAGGGAAGGCATCAGATCAGTAGTTTTTAAATGACATAAACAATCGAAGGGTTGACTGAGTAAACTGATGCTCCATCCCATCAGATGAATCTGAGTTGCTAAATAACACTGTTGCTTAAGCCTGATCAAAAGTTCATTGAGATATACAGGTCTTTAAATGGACTTTGCTGGACTTTGTTTCTCTGTTCTTGATTATAAGATTCCATGACAAGGACTTTATCTCTCTATATTTTTTTTGAAAAAAACTCCTCATGCATTTAGACACTGTCAAACACATTAATAACGAACCCTATTTTCCAGCTAAATTCCAAAAGACACCGATGCACATTCAGCGCCTCTGAAAAGCAGACATATCTTTAGGTGTCAAAATATGAATGCCGGCATACTTCTGAAAATACTAGCCAGGATAAATATTATCTTAGATTTTATAAATAATGTGAAACCTTTCACCTTTATGGTACCATTTAATGGTGACTAGAAATCATTACAGATGAAAGGCTGTGCAGCAAGCTATTATATTTGAAATTCTGGAGGTAGCAGACTGGTTCCTAGTGGACATATCATTCTTGGAGTTAATTAGTTCCTTTTGCCCTTGCTTTTTTTTCCTTCATAATCCTTAGCTAGGTAAAAAGTGCTCAGAGGGCACTCACCAACATTCCACTCTCAGAAACAGCAAACAACAGCTCAGGGTTGTCAAAGCACTTCAGTGAATTTTCCTTGCATATTACTTAAACTAGGCTGGCTTTGGTAGATACATATTTATTCTCATTTATGGCGTGGAAATAAGCATTTTATAGCCTAATAAAGTATCTGAAAAAAGAATCAAAGGTACTTCTGTCTAGAAATAAAGTCTTTGTTCTCATGCAGACTTGTCTATGGTGGTCTCTACTTGGGAGAAGCCTTTGGAAAGGCTGTGTAGTCTTGCTTGGGATACAGACCAAATCATAGCAGTCTCCAAGGCAGCTCTTGCTCTGGCAGGCATAGATGCATTCAGTCTTTAGGTCATCCATCAGGCACATTTCACTCACACTGTAAAATACAGATTCTCCAAGCTGTAAAATTCCCCAAGCAAAAATTCAAGTTCCAGGGACCCCTTAAATGCTGATATTTGTCTGCATACATGGCCTTGTTTGTGAATCTGCACTGAAGCCCGATACAACAGTGAGCCAAATCTGCTGCTGGTGTAAACAGATGCAGCTACACTGACCTGTATCAGTGTTCTATTAAGAACCAGCCCTGAAGCCTGAAATCTCTATTACAAACCAGCATTTACTGGAAGCGCGGATTGCAGCAGATACTTTTGTTGGATGCCTATTGCAACAGACTCCTCACTCCTTTTTAAAGTGCCTCTAGTGTTGCAGGCTTTTACTGAGGGAACACAATGGAGCTGGCAGGAAAGCCGTAGCTCTTCAGCATCTCAGAAAAGAAAAAAAAAAAAAAAAGGTCCAGCAGTCCTTAAGGATACAGCACTGCTAGGTAACTGGGACAGTGAATTAACAAGGACTGACTTTTCCCTCCCTCTGTTTTCAAGGATAGTAAGTAACAAAATCTGGCAAGCTGAAAAGCCTCTGCTCGAGGAGAGAGACAAAGAGGCAGGGCTGAAATTCATCCTGTCGGTTTAAAAAGGCAGAGTTTTGCATTTACACAATATGCCCATTCTTGTTCTCTTTGACTCATGGAAAAATATTGAACATTGGACAAGAATGTAGGAATGTGTCTGGTGTCTGATCTCCACAAAAATCTAAATGCCATTTGCATTCACGTAAGAAATTAAGACTGGCTGTCCAGGCTCCATTGATGTGTAAAGAAAATAACAGTAGTGATAGCAATATCATTATAATAACAGCAGTAATACGATTTTTAAAACTGGCTGTGTAACTAGTAGAAATAGAGCACAAACCCAGGCGCTCCTGGCCCTTAATCCCAAACACAGCTCAGCAGAGCTTTCTAGACCATTTGCCTGTCACAAGCATCACAACAGCTCCTCTCCACCAACAGCATCTGAAACCACTGCTAGTTTTCCCGGGTAGCAGAGGTTAAAGCTTTTTATTGCTTTTTTTGCCTTTAGATGCCGTAATAGTTGCAGTGCCTATATTACCATCTATGGCAGACAGGCTGTGTGTCTGCCAGCTGTCAGGCAGCCTATTCATCTCCAGTTGCCTTTTGCCTACTTTCTGCAGCAGAAGAATTTCTCTTCACTGGATTTCATGTGCTGGAGTCCTGTTCCTGCCAACGTTCCTGCTGCTTGGTTTTAAACCCAGGCTGGCTACAAGCCTGGGGAGCATGGGAGCCCGCAGCCCTGAAGAACCTGGGGCTGCTGTGTCACGTGCAGCTTGCCAGCCAGCCAGCTACAGCTCTGGGCCAGGGAAACATCGTAAAACTGGCATTGTGTGGGTGGGGGTGCTGGCTAAACCAGCATTGGCTGGAGAGAGAGGCAACCAATGGGCTCACCATGGCCTCCACTGATGGGCTACTCTAGGATACACCAAGACACCCTCCCTCTGCTTGTCCCATGGCAGAGACGGGGAATCTGGCTACTTATCCTCTGCCTAGAACCCCCTCTTCTTTCCTCTTCTCATCTATCTAAGCTATGAGGCCTATGTGGAGGGAGTATTGGTACATGTAATGTCTAGCTGCTCCTGACCCAGGTGTTCCTGGAAATTCTCTCAGGTACCTGCCAGCATCATTAGGCGCCAGTATATCTCTATTACTGTGGTATTTTTCAATTTTACCAGGGCCTGATTTTTAGGTAGAGCTGTGCAGGAAGATAGGATGGCCAGGTCTCCAGGCCATAAAGTTCAGACCCTATAATCATAGCCCTATGCTATATAATCTTTTGCCTAAACAAATCATGTTCCCATTTAAGAGAGGCTCTGAAATCATGAGAGGCAATGCTTGTATCTAGTGGTTGCCTCCTTTTTCTCCCAGAAGGTTAGAGATCTGAAAATCCACAGACCTGCAGATTTCCTGACCCACAGCATGAGCTAGTGACGCTCTCATTGGAGGTGGAGAGAGGATGAACAGCTCTGCCAGACTCTGAGACAGGGGTAAAGTAGATCATTCAGTTGCATGATGTTTGTCAAATTGGTGTGTTTATTTTAAATTTTCCTAGCTGTGACCCAGCTCATCAACTCCTTACCCAGGCTGTGAGAAACCACTTGAAATTTTGCTTAAAACTCTAAGGCTCAGTCTCATAGCTCACAATTATCAAACCCTGAGTCATGGGTTGCTCTTCCTACCATTACTGCTATATGAAATTGTCTACAGAAGAGAAATGGCACCTTAAAAACTCCCCCTCACACAGGCCAGCCAGGAAGCTCACAGCCAGAGGCATTTGCCCACCTCCTTGCTCCCCAAGGAGCCTAGGTTTTGAGCTCCTGAATTTAACAGAAAGACTGCTGTAGACATCAGTGTGTCTTGGATCAGGCTCCAGCTACCCAAGAGAAAAGATGGGCTTTGCAGCCCATCCAGATGGTTAACAGCTTTACATACAACCGCTGCCTTATTAAATTTACAGTAAATTAAATGAACACTTAAGACACTCAACCGAAAGTGCTATTGACTGCAGTAATTAAATTGAAATACCCAATTAACCACACCAGAATAGGAAATGAATATATCATGAGGCACCACTCTGTAGTGACTGAGCCAATCAGATGCTGTCTATACCTTAATTTGTGCTGAAATAATTTTTAAAGGGTGTTTATGATTACTTAAAGATGTGTTTATATAGCACATGCATATATATGTCTATATATATGTGTGTATGTATATATATACACATACACACATACAGACACATATTATTATATTTAAGCCCTCTGTCTGATCTTTTAGCCTTACATTGGCAGAGACACTAATTCCAGGTCAGCCACCATCCTCCAAGATAAACTCACACATTATTAAAACATCTAAATCAGAAGGATTAAAAATATCCTGCAGGAAAAAAGTAAAGGCTTTTTTCCTTTATTAAGAACATTTACGTGAAGGTGTCTGCAGTTTCAAAGCCATTTCAGACTGAGGCCAAAATGAATGTTTGGGAGAAAAAGGAAAAAAAAAGAAAAAAATAAAGAGTCTTTTTTTCTCTCTATTTAGCCTGTGCTGTCAGGTCTCTCTGCCTGCTGCTCTAACCACAGCTGCCCTAAAGGAAAAGTTTACCTTTAATTAAGACATCTAAGTGTTAGGATTCTTAGGTTCTGAGCCTCTCTCCCTTTCCTCCCCCTCCTTTTTTCAGTCAGGAGTGGAAATTTTATCTCACCTACAATGGCACACTTTGTGCAAATCTTGATAGAATGTAGTGATAAACTCTCACTCCAGGTAAGTATGAAGGATTCTCAACCATACCCTATGACAGGCCCTCCCCAGAAATGTGGTGATTGTGGGGCTGCCTCAGCTCAGAGAGAACTTGAGCATGGCCACTCCACTCTGCTCTACCAGAGATGTGCACAACACCCTGGCTCTGACTTGGCCTTTGTTTGGAGGGGAATTTGCTCTCTGCAAATCATGAAACTGCAGCCTCACAATAGCAGTACTTGGAATGACAAAAGGTCAAACTGGGTTACAGTCACTCAACCCTACTGAGTTATTTGGGTAGTGGCAAGAAGAGTTATTTTTAATGACTTCATGTCTTGGTCTCATAGACAATAACCAGAGAATGTCTATGAGACATGCAAGCCTTAATCTTCAGCTCAAGAACCACCAGATCTCGAGAAAACAGCAATGTAACAGGGAGGAAGGCATGTTCCAAATTTGGAGGTTTCAGCAGGGAACACATTTCCTTTCATTTCCTCAGTCATCCCACTCATCCTGGCATTGTCTATGGCATTTCCTCTGCCTTGTCCTGGAGTGGTGACCAGGTCCTGTTCCTGCCTGGTGCTGCTAATGGCTTTATTATCTTGATGCTGAATGGACAAAGCTGAGGCACGTGCCTCTCCTAGATGACACTGGATCCTGCATCCTTGTGGGACCACGTTCAAAAGGTCTGAACTGCTGCCCTCTCACAGGCTATGGAGCTGGGGAACGCAGAGGTGACCCTATCATGGCTCTGCAGTATTTTGGAGAGGTCATACAGGCACCATTTCTGGAGATCTCTTTGCTTTTGTCATGACTCCATTTTGCCCACTTCCATATGATTTCTGGACCAAACTGATCTCTTATTGTTCCTCTCCTCATAAGTGGAATTGCAGCCACTGTGGCCCTCTGCCACTGTTTATGCTGGCAGAGACCAGTAGATATTGGCAGGCAAACTTGGATGGGATTCACACAGTGAGAGGGCAGGGAGGGAAGAAAGGGCACACTGTGGCCCTCATTGCCTTTGCCTTCCTTGCAGAGAGCATGCCCATGGACAGAGGGAAAGGATGTCATAGGTGGGGTGAGAGGTCTCCTAGCTGGCCAGGAGACTGGACAGGTTTTAAAATGCTTGGATTTGAACGGTACCATAGATCCTGTGAGGTCTTACAGATGTAAGACCTGTAAGAACCTCTCCGTGGAAGTCACTCAGCTGGCCCCAGAAGCTTTCTTCTATTTTTCTGACAACACTTCTGAATACATCGTGCTGCCCACCCCGTCTTGTGAAGAAGAGGTCATACAGCCAAGTACAAAATGTGCGCTGGAACAGAGACACCTCAGGCTTCAAAATACATGGACATGCCTGAGCAGCAGGGCAAAGCTGTGCTGCTTTGGCCATTCCTCCTTCACTCTACTGCAGGGAGAGGCAGGAGAAGTGAGTCTGCTGCTGACCAAGGTGTCCCACCTTTATGCCTCTGAGATGCCCAAGACCCAACCCTGACTGAAGCCAACAGATAACTTGAAAGGGCCCTAAGGCCCATCCTTGCTGCATCAGAGCCTAAAAGAAGAACCTGGCCTGAACTGCCTGGCTACTATTCAAAACGGCTCTTAGTTATAAAGAACAAATTGTAAGTTCTCATGTAATGTCCCTGGCAGAATCCAGACTTGTAAAAGAAAAGCCTGTAAACATCATTCCCACTCAGGAACTGTGCAGTGTTATTTTCTGACCCCGATGCACTTTGACATATCGCAGAACTACACAGGTTGAATCTCCCCCGATGGTCTTGAATGAAAAATTTCAAAAGGTTTCTCTCCTTTTCTTTCCCTCACTGCCTAATACAAAGAAACATCTCATTTTGCTCATGTAGATCTAAAATGATGAGATATAGCTTAGAAATTACTTCAAGTACAGCAGGGAGATTATGAGCAAAAGCAGTCCATGAGCTCTAATTGTGCATTTACTGGCTGTGAGGAGCAGGTCCCAAAGCCCGTACCCCTCCGACAAGCCCTGGGAGTGCATGAGGGATTTGTTTACATGCCCGGGGAACAAAGTCCTGTCATGGAAATTCTGAAAAAAGGCTTTTCTGAATTTTACTTTTCTATTTTCCAGCCTAGTTGAAAGGAAGCACAGCTTCTCTGAACCTGAATCCTCCTGCACTGGCAGATTATTTATTAAACAGCGATGGTAGGCTGGAGCTGTTTTCACTTAAGGACAATTCTTTCAAAGCCTAACGGAGAAGCAGAGTTGCCATAGTTACCTGAGCAAGCCCTCAGTACAGCACAGTTCCTTCCTACAACCCAAGACTTTAGGTCAACTTGCAAGTTTGTCAGACAAAGCTTAATGATTTGCTATTTCATGCAAGTGAATTGCATTTATCAAATGAGAAGGTGATGTGCAAACCATGGACAGGATTGCCCCCCCACATTTTCTTTTTGTGCTGATCCAGAAGCCCATGGAGTTCACACCAGCTGGAAATTCTGCAGGGTATCTGGACAGCTGGGGAGGAGTTTGGAGTAAAACCACATTTAGATCTTGGCACTGGTTTCAGCCATCCAATCCAGCCCATCATTAACAGCTTCTGTACAGCACTACTCTCCTCTAGGGGCTGTAAAAATGAACAAAACCTTTGTTCAACCTAAACTTCCTTTCCTTGTCTGGTGTTCCTGCAGACTTTCCATTCTAGTGGTCCTATTGTTTCATTTGGAAATGTCAGAGAGCTGCACAGTGTGCCCATTTTATAAGGAGTATGTTTCATTTTCGGGTGCCAAAATCATACACTGTGTTGCTCCACAATTAATTTACTTGAAATTTGCTTGAGTAATGAAATATGGCTTGTCTGAAATGGTCCTCTTTCTTTCTCTTTCTCTTTCTTTTTATTTATTTTTTTTCTTTTCTTTCACTTCTTTTTTTTAGGCACCAGTATCTGTATTTAGATTGGTAGCTACTGCAGACACTTGTTTTGCACCTGAACAAATAGGATTGCTGAGGACAAGATTAGCTCCTTTGTGCAAGCCAATTTGGACACTGGGCATCCCAATGAATGGGCATTTTGCTTTTGAACATCCCTTGCTGGAAGCCACAAAAAAGAGCAAATACCCTGATTGTATCATCTGTTAAATGGGTCATTCCTACAAAGGGAACTGGAAAATCTGCCTTCCTACTCACAGTTCCCTTCAGTTCTCCTTGTTGTAGTGTTGGAGAGAGAAGAAGGGAGAAGAATGTGCACAGAGACGTAATTCTCCTGAGAACCTGCTGAAATCAGGCAATCCACAAAGTGGCAGTCTTACATCCCCACAGTGCCCAGGTTTCCATATTTCTCTCACCTTTTCCCCTCTCAGCTTCTTCCCCCAGCAGCATTTTCTCATGGTTTCAGGCACAAGTACATCCCCACCAATCAGCACAACTGGAATTTAACTAGGAAGCAGGTGAGATGATGTAAGCACAGCAAAAAGTGGCCACGTATATTGGTCACTTCTGTCATTTATTGCATAAGTTTTGTGAGGGTCTTGCTAAGGTGCTGCGATGTGGGATGGATAATGTTGCTGACCTGGGACCAGAGGCTCAGTGGGATTTAGACCCCTTAATCCTACTCAAAATTAATGGAGATTAAGTGTCAAAGCTGAGGCAGCTGCTTAAACTCCATTGGAAAACTTGAGCCTGAGTTAACATGGTGCACACTCAAGCAATTCTGCTGGCCCCAACTCCCCTTTTTGACCAAAATGGATGCAATGCATTTTAGAAGGCATGAGTTCATGCAGGCATGGTGCAATTCAAGTAGAAGATAGCAAAGAAGATCAGGGGACAGAGAATAAAAGAGTAAATTATGAGACAGGGAGATAAGGATGAGAAGGAAACATGACAGGGGTAGGAGAGCAGAGAGAAAACAGGAGATGATGGCAAAGTTGGACATGGAAGGAAAAGGAACAATATTAAAGACATTAAAAAAAGAAGGGAATAACCCATCTCAGAAAATGAGGAGGGAGGATCAGTCTATGATTTAGTCTGAAGAATAGTGGAATACAGAACTCAGTCTGTCTTTCATCAGTGACATGCTGGTGAACTAAAGAAGAAAGAGAAAATGAAGCAAAGGAGTAAGGATGTTTTTTTCCCCTCTATTGTGGAGCTTTAAGGGGCAGCTTATATGTGAAGTAGCTTATCATTAGTGAACTTTTGCAGGATGCACCCATATTATAATCTACTTTTCAATAGATGCTTATATTCAGATAGCATGTTTTTGGCAGGGTGATTGACACAGGGGAAATTTGATTTCCAGAGAAAATAAACATAAAAGAGCACCACACCATTGGAATTTCGGTTACTGAGGGTCTTTGCATTTTCCTCCTCTCCCTGCCAACACTGAGTGCATTCCAGTCAGATCTGACAGACTGGCAGGAGTCTCAGCAAAGCAAAACTCTTACAGATTTCATAAAAATTAGTGGCTGGGAAGAGAACATCCAGTAGATAAGGGAGGTGCTGGTTGAACCCACACATATTTGTTCACCAGAGGCTGGCACAGGTACAAAGGGACCCAGCTGGCATCTAATGTCTTTTGCCTGGTGAGGATGTTATAGAACACAGGAGAAGGAACTGGGTGTGTTGTGGTCGGTAAAAAGAAGGCATGTAAAAGGACAATGATTCAAATCTGTAAGAAACCCAGTTTTCTTTTTCTGTTTCTTTACCATCTCAATTTTCAGAGGTAAATTATCCTGGATGATTCAGGCCATAAAAGCTTTTGAGTCATCTTAAGTATTTAGCCGTGAAAGATGAGACAGTTCAGTTCAAATCACTCATCTGAAGACATGTTAAATAATTAACAGTATATAGTTTGCAATGCCATTTACCATCCCACGGGGTTGCTAGTCCTCTGACCTTGTAACAGCCTTATTTCATAAACAATGCTCCGCAGGACTGCACATTGACAAAACTTCTTAAAATAAGGAACTGTAATTCAATATCAGCCTAATCAATACGTGTGGTGGAGCAGGTAGTTTGTGCTGGTTCTTTTGGGCCTCAAGTAAATAGAGTGAGTTGAACAATAGGGAAAGCTGCAAAGGAAAGAAAGGGAATGTGGTATACACCAGTGCCAAAGCTTGAACACATTCATACTATGTAGTAAACTAAGGTCACTGCCTTTGTTAAGAAAATCTTGGCAAATTGCATCTGCTGTAGAGGTCAGGCAATTATGTTCACAAGGAAACACAAACTTGCACGTTATTTAATGTTTCCAGCCTCTGTAGCACAGTCCTACGTCAGTTTAAATATACAACATCCCTGATGAGTAACAGATACTGCTGAACAAGCTGCTTTCCTCCAAGCTCAGTTCTAACAGTGGTAGAAACATTTACAGCAAAGTTGGGTTTTCATTACGAACAGCTACCCCTTTGAAATGGAAAAGTATTTAGAACAACTCAAAATAAAACTGACTGCTTTATTTTGCCTCTTTTCAAGTTTTCTATTGTATGTGAGTTTTATTTCACTTTGTTTCCAGATTACTGTTAGTTTTTTGTGTTTATCATTTCCTTTTTGGTTTCCTACTGCTTGCAGCACAGGTCAGCTTCTCTCCTCTCTGACTGGCCGAGTGTCCTTTATTACAATATTTGTCAAATAGTGAAAAGATAAACTAGCAGATAATCACTAAATGTTATGGGTTGACATTAGCAGCAAACTAAAATGCCAGGTCATTCAGAAAACTTGCAGAACTAAACTCTTTTCCAGGAAACTAAAAATATTTTTTTTTAAAAAAAAATCACTATTTTTTCTGCTTCCATCTTTATTTAGCTGAACTGCTAACTATAATGTGCAGCTGTTGGCTGAAAATGATCTTGGCATCAGAACACTGGAAAGTGGCAAATATGGCACCATTTTTTAAAAGTTCAAGGGAAATTGCTTATACTAGGCAAAATGTATATATAATTTTTTTTAAAAAGAATAGCTTTAGGTGACACTGGGTTAAATAGGATATACTGGAGAGGTCTAGCTCAGCTTTTGCAAAGGAAAATTGTACTTCACAACTCTAGTAAGGATTTTGAAGTAGATAACAAGCATGTGAACAAGAGGTATTAATTTGATATCGCTTAACTGGAAAGCTTGTGCCCAAAGGCTCTCAACAAGATCACTTGCCAGAGATGCTTAAAGAAATTAGGCTGTTGTGGGTAAGAGGGAAGCTCTTCACATTGCTTAAAAGGCAGAACAGAAGGGTAAGAGCAAATTATGAGTGAAAACTCACAGGCAAAGAAGATTACCAGCACCTAGGTGATAGAAGAGCAGATGAAGTTCAATATAGACAAGTATAAAATCCAGCACATACAAAACAATCCTTACTCTACCTAGAGTGATGGGACCTAAACTCAGTCTTAGTCCTTGGGAATGGGATCCCAAGGTCAGAATAGACTGTGCTATAACACCATCTCAGTGCTCAAAAATGCAAGTGCTCAGACACAAGCTGAATGCCAGCAAAGGAACAGAGAGCAAAGCAAAGACACATCATGCTGGCAGTGTATAAACCCACCCCCATCACCAAAACAAAAAAAAAAGAAAAAGAAAAAAAAAAAGAAAAAAATATGCAGAGAAGGGCAAAAAGGACTATTAAAGGAGAAATAAAAAAACACCGTCCACAAAGGAACAAGTTAAATAGACTAAGATTTTTTCAGGCCAGGAAAGGAAAATTTGAGAGAGAAATATGAACAGAAATCAATAGATCTTCCAATTCAGGAGTTGGAGGACATCATGTCCAATGAGCAAGGTAAAAGCAGACAAGGAGGTCCTGATGTGAGACACAACTACAGAACTATTTTTAGCAGGATGCCATTCATGCTGTAAGTTTAAATGGGTTCAGAAAGCAACTGGATAAATTAATTGACAAAACATTCATTCAAGTTATTGAATGCAAATACTCCATTTATTGATGCTTAGCCAAAGATGGCTGGAGACTGGGACAGCATTGTGGGGAAGGCTAGTGTTTGCTTATCTGGTCATAATAATGACCACTAGGCATGATCACATACAGAATCAGACAGTCTGGTCTCAGCCAGTCCAGACTTCAAATATGTGCTGTTCATGAAATTAAATTAAAAACTGCACTTTTTTTCACTTGCTCTGTTCATCTTAAACTGCTCTTGGTTTAGGGGTGAGCACTTGAGAAATACATTTTGAAGGAATACAAAAAGTTTTTGAGATCTCATGTCTTCTGGTCTGCAAATGTCATTTGTTATAGTTATGTTCATATAACAGCCACAAAAATGGAGCTTTCATGTGGTAGGTATCATAGGCTGCTGATGTAATAAAACAAACACTAATGAATGCTGATGGGATCTGTTTCTAGGTATTTCTGTCCCATACTGTTTCAAATGAAGCTTCCAAACTCCTCTCTCATCACTAAGCCCAAATTCATCCACACAGCAAACAAAGCACTAGAAAATGTAAGCACTGGTCTGTCAGAAGCATCCCGCTACACAGTTCTGAGGCTGAGTCTTTGGTGTTGCAGTCTTCACCTCCTAGAGATCAGCTCAGCCAAGACCTTCAGAATAAGCTGGAATGTTATTTCCCTTGGGTGAAATCTATTGAAACTGAAGGATATGTTGTTATTGGAAATCCCAGTGAGGCTGAGATTTTATTTCCAGTGCTGAAGTCTTGAGAACACCAAATGACTTAGTTGTCGTTGTGTAATCCTGAACTGGAGGCAGGGAATGGATGAACTAAGAGCAGAATTGTCATCTCCAGGCACTAACAACTGACAGGTTAAAACTTTCATGTAAGCAAAAAGCATGGAGGAAAATGTATTATTGTTCTGCACTAAAAATGTGCAGGTAGATTGAGCCGGGGGGGAGAGGGTTGTCCAGACTGACTCAGTCCTTGGTCTCTCTTCTTGCCTTATGTTTTCATCCTTCATGCTCCCTGTTTCTCCTGATAAAGCTAACAATGCCAAACTTGTTTTGCTCTCTGCCACTGCTGAGGGCTCTATTTTTAATCATAATAAATATGGAGACCAAAACAAAGCAAAACTTATCTCTCATCCCCATTGTTTGTAAAGGGGCTGTTTAGTCTGAGGTCATTGGCCCTGCCTCTGGCCATGCAGCTTCCCAGCCTCCCCCAAAGTCAAGCCATGCTCAGGGCCTGCAAGACTCTGCCAACCAAAACTGCCTTGCAGGTTTACTTTATACACTACATTCTTTTTTTTTATCATCTGAGGTCTTCTAGATACTCCCTTCAGCTGTCTGTGCAGGTGTGTGGCAGGGCATGAGCGGATGATGGGGAGATAGCACTGTTTCTTGGACTGTCTGTTCCTGCCATGACCACCTTTTGGTGGAGTCCTTTTGGGCAAGAGTCCATTTTTAAGTAAAGAAGCCTTCCATAGGCATCAGCAGCTCCTCTCCTGACCATGAGTTACTTTGGGAGGAATCAGACCACCTTGGACCACCACGGACTTAATGTACCTGACTAAGAGGGATGCAGATGGGTTAACTGAAGTGACATCTGACTCATGATGATGCCTCAGAGCAACAGCTGATGCTTCTGAGTGCATTTCCTTGGGTACCAAAGGCTCAATGAATATGTCCCAAAGAATCCTAGTGCATACACAGAAGCAGAGATCTCAGCTCCATTATGATTTCAGAGAGACTTCAGCTTTCTGTACTTTGCTACAGTTCCCTTCAGTTCATGTGTCCTGGCCCGCCTCACCTACCTGATCAGTTCAGAATGCAATACAGGACGTGGCAAACAGCAGTCAGGGTTCACCATGCAGGCAAGCAGCTTTGCTACTGCACCACCCTGCAGAGAGTCCTACAGCAATCTCAGAGGAATAATATTATTTTCTGTGAATCTTTTTTTATGGTTAATTCCTTAACTGCTTATTTATCTAATTTACAAGAACTGGTTGTATTCCAATTTTGTATACAAAGAAATAATAAAACCATCTTAATTTCAAAAGACCTTGCTTATCAAATGCATTTTTCATAGATTTGTTGAGCATTAGTGTATCAAGGCAGTTTTCTGTGCCTGTGCCAACAGCCACTTTTCCCTCAAAAACTGAATGCATTTGAAATATTTTAAACCCCCACTTTCTGCTTCATTTGCTAAATAATTTCACATTTCTTCCAAAAGATGATATTCTTTCATCAGATAGCAATCCACATTATTGCAACTTCCTGGAACAGCAGAATGCTATTGACAGAATGAATATTTGGGTACAGAAGTAATTTTATTTTGTGCTTCTTTCACTGCAGGAAAAGGCTAAATTTGCACATGTCTATCTAGCACATGTGTAGATGCACTTCTTGTTTAAGCTGCCCAAACCAGGTTATGCTCTAACTAATCCTCAGGGTTATTTTCTCCTACTTGCTTTTAGCATACCAACAGACAAAAATACAACTGAAGGTTAGCTTTAACAAACTTCCATGCATTTGACTTTTCATGTACTCAGGCAACCCTATGTCCATCCCTAACAGATTCTAAAGGCATGCAGAAATTCACAAGGGAAATTTTATTAAAAGATGCCTATACTATTAACTGCTTGCAGCTGCCCTATTAAGAAACAACATTATCAGCCTCAGAAATTCTGAAGCTGGTTACCAAAATGGTTACAGACTAAGCTGTCTACTTAGTTTGACTATATATTTTATTTGAGCAAATGAAGTGAATAAGCATGTGTGCAAGTGATCAGACATGCTGATTTGTGTGTGATTACTCAAGTCAAATGTTTAATTTGCATAACTGAATGCAAATTAGGTACAGAACTGCAGGCTAATGTGAAGCATGCCATTTGGCGCCTGACAGTTCTAAAAATCAGACTCAAACCCCCCATGCTTAGTGTAACTAAATCAGAACAGTGGAATTCAGCACAGCAGATATCTATCATTTGATTCTGCTTATAATTATTTACCATTAAGGCAGGATGACACATAAACAAGCAGCAGAACCACAAGTCTGCTTCATTTTCTATCTCTCCAAGAGAAACCGCTGTTCTGAGCTTCTAGCATATTCTTTCTTATCTTATATTTTAAATAAAAATATCTGACAAAGGAAAACCTACAACTATACAAAGATATACAAGCGCTCCCTTAGAGCAGTTGTTTGGTAGTTCTTTTGGAAGTGGAAGGTTTCCACTGTACATGGTCCTGAAATTATTTTTAGCTTTATTTGTTTACAATCTGGAATGACATATTCAATGTGATTTGATATTTCCTAGTATTCTTGATCCACTCTTTTCCAAGGGAAGCAGTGGAAAGTCTACAATGTAGTAAACTGAATGCAAGGCCTTCTATGAGGAAAATATTTGTCGTGAACAATCTGACAGGGATTGGGAGCTGAACTGGATGATCTAATGGGCATTACATTGCTGGAGCCTAATGATTCATAGTAGCAGAATGGCAAAACGGCAATTCCATTGCTGTTTAAGACCACAGTGAATAGGGTTTTCTGGTGTATTTGAAATTCTGGCTTACAAGAGACCACATAAACTCTGCTCAGGATGTCTTTCTATAATGTTTATTGGTTTCTTATAAACCCAAACATTTCAAAGGCCAGACTTGGGAGCTGAAATATAGTCAAGAGATCAAACAGAGGCTGAGGAAACCCCATAGTCCAGCCTACGTATATACCCCAATTTGTTGCCTTATATTTGAAGACGCAGTCTGGCTGAGATGGCTACTGAACATGGAACTGCAACCTGCTTAAACTGGGAACTACAAAATAAGGTTTTAAAAAAAGACACCCTAAGCTCCTGCAATCTAGGAGGCAAAAGATACAGAGTTAAAAAAACACAACGGTCCTGAAAGCCCAAAATGGCATGATTTTGCATGCCCAATTAATGATTTATGAGTGATGGAGGTTGGCAACACTAAGGAACTGACTCATGAATACTCTGCTTTCTCCATCAAGGAAAAAAGAAGCAGAGGGAAATGTCAGAGCTGCCCTTAGGCTGTCTTCCCCATAGTGGGCAGAACCCCCTGCCACCCTGCTGTGTGGTGCATAGGGGACCAGGAGTGAGCAGCCCTGGGAAGTCACCAGTCCTGCAGCACACACGTGGTCTTAAAGAACTGCCAATTCACTGTCTAGGTGGAAACTGAAGTCCATGCACGTGCCTCAACCAGGTGATAACTCTGGCTGTGCAACCACTGGAGGAGCAAACATGAAGGAACTCTGGAGAAAGGAATCCTCACTTATCGGCTGGACAATCTCAAGTCTCATGCATAAGTCTTCTGAGATAAAACACAGTGAAAAGAGAAACAAGTTCTATTTATTCAAACACACTAAAAATATCTCTTACTACCACTCTGCCTAATGTGAGAAGCTGGAAGAAAGGTAAATATTGATCATGTGAGATTCACTGGTAGAAGTTTTTTGAGAGAGCTGTGTGAGCCTTAAACACACATATTCACTGTGCATATGCATTTCTGGGAACACACTGTATGTTAGCCTGCAAATCCCACTGTTTCACTCTAGGTGAAATAGAGCTAACATCAAGGACAAGGATTGTTTTTCAATGCCAATAGAGTAAGCAAGTCTGTTCCTGAAGGACCAAAATATTAACAACTGTGAGAGAAATGCAGATATGCCAGGGAGTAGCTGAAATTAATGGAATCACACTTCATTATAAATCAACTAAGAATCTGACCCTCTGTCAATGCAAGTTCAATGGTAGATTCATAAAGATCAATCTATATGTACACATGCATCACACTCAGCCTGGAGATGGATCTGTCTCAGTACAGCTTCTATCCATTACAGACCATTCTAATTCTGCCTGTGCGGCTGCAGGGCTTTCTACCCATCTGTGGTACCTCATGCAGCAACACACAGGGCTAAGGAAGGCAGTGCTCACCCTTCTCTTTCATAATAAAAACACAGTGAGACACCAAAATTCAGTTCAGGAGTAGTTGCTTCAATTTTCTCAGACCCAGCATGGATATACTGGTTCTCCTCCAGTAGAACATATCCATATGAGTTCAGACCTTGAACCCCTCTTGCAGCGTGACACGTTGGCACGTGTCAGCTCAGTCATGGCCACTCCGCACGTGCGTTGTTTGAATGTGTTCACAGTCCCCCACAAACGAGGTGTAACTCAAGTAATTGTAAACTAAGTTGTACTTCAGTGACAGTGGGTTATGCCAAGTCACATTTCCATGTATCTGTCAGGAACTGGGAGTGTGCACATGGACTGTTACCCCTGGCAACCAGAAGTGCACAATTACTAAAGTTGTACTACTTGAGAGCCTAAATTCTCAATAGGTACAGGCCATGCAAGAGGTGTTTGATGATATAAGTCAAATTTCCCTGTCTTGAATACTTTATTCTTTTTTCAGTGATACTACACAGGTCTTCAGCAGTTGCCAAAATTCAAGCACTGATTGTAACCTCACTTAGAGAAAAAACCCCCAAAATTCTTTTAGCCAGGAACTGTTAACTGAAATAGCTCAATGATTTCAGTATACTTTGTTAGGATTTATAATCCCCAGGGTAAAACACAATCAGCATTTGCAATGCAATGTAAGTATACAAAAAGCAAATAGAAATAGGAAAATTCCCACAGCCAAGAATTCTTCCAGGCTGGATCTGCTGATGTGCCAGCAGCTGCAGAGGATTGCAGGCAAGAGGCTTGCAAAAGAACATGTAGGATGTCTGAACTCTTAGAGCAGGAAGAGACAGACAGCCTGGGAGACTTAATAGAGGAAGAGTACCCATTCTGGCATTTTCAAATCTTACGTTGTGGCTCTGTAGGGAAATTTCTGATTTAAGCAATAACCACTACTGAAAATGGTCCCTGCTCCTCTCCTCCCACTTTTCCTTGTGCACTGGCATTTTTCTGGCTTCAGATGAACTGGGTTGGAGATCTGAGCCAGCTGATGGCTCTCTGCTCCTTTCTGTAGGGCTAGTTTTCTGCTGATCTAGCTTTCTGAACATGTTTGCTGGTGGGGGCAGAACACTCAGTGCCAGCAGAAGGGGAGTGGTGGGGGGACAGGCAGGGGAAGGGAGAGAAGCAGAGCCCTCCTTGGCTACAGCAGTTGAGCACTAAGTCCATTTCATGGCATTTGACACCATTAGCATTCCTGTGCCATAAAGGAAGAACAATCAATTCAACTTCTTAGGGCTTCAAATCTTCTAGATTTTTTTTCTAGCAAATAGTTTGCTTGATTGTAAGTTACTTGCCATTGCTTACTGCAAGTTGAGCTGCCAGATGATGCTGCAACAGGACAGCATTTTGAACCTTTCTTTTCCCCAAATCCTCACAAATGCGAACTGTTCCTGGTTGCATTTGTGGAAGCCCTCTGGGAACAATGTTATAGGGAGGAGACCAGCCATGGATGCACATGTGGATCCATGTGGGTGCCTTGGTCCTGGGCAGGTGGGCCCAGGATTTGCTGACCCTCTGAGACAATCAGCATAGCCCAAACCACCACAGAGAAGGATAAGGAGGGGAGGGAGGACACAGGGAAGGGGAGGCATGAGGTCACAGGGCTGAGATGGGAACTCAGGCATCCTGAGTGCAGGCAACACGGCCTGGCCAAGGTGTCCAATGGCTTCAGTGCACACTGTGCATTCCCTTGAATGCAGAGGAGCTGTGCTGTGGACCTGTCATCTCATGGCAACAGTCACCTCAGAAAGCAGTCGTATGAGGTCTGGCCCCCTTGGTTCAAACACTCCTTTACACAGGTCCAAACAGCACAGAAAGTGGGCCAAAATTAACCAAACCCAACCAGGCAGTAACCTCATCACTCACCTCTTTCTCAAGCTAACCCAGTGGAAAGGCTTTCTAATTGAATTTCCCTATGTCTAATACAAAACAAACACAAATATCCAGCTTCAGAAACATAAAGGCTGTAAGTGATGTAAGGCATCTGGAGCTGAGGTTTAATGCTGCTCTCTTCCCCACTCTACCATGCTGTCCTGGTATCACCCCAATGTGCACGAGGTCACTTTGGGGGTGCCAAGACTATTCCATCAGTGCTTCATGGTACATGTGGAGTGGTTTCAACTAAGAGAGCTAAAAGAACGTAAGTCATCCCTAACACAGCAGCTAACTAGGCCAGTGAGAGCCAAACAACCTCAGTGAAGAACCACATGAACAACTTTATCTTATTTTGACACTCTAGGCTTGTGAGGTCTCCTCAGCTTCTGTTCAGCCTTCTTAGCTCAACAGACTTTACATGGAGCGAGCAGCACATCAGCGTCTACACAGCCAACAAATGTAAAACCAGAGAATTAAAAGGTCCCAAATCTCCACTCTGCACCTTTATTCTCTCTCTCTCAGATTGTAATACTATTTTTTGTTATCAACTGGTAATTTGCTGACCTCTCAATTCTTCCCAACAGCTGCAGCTTACAGACTTTTTCTAATGTTATTCCAATGAAAGTTTAATGAGATCTTTACTTTAAATAACCTAATGAAATAAGGGTACCAATTAATCCCTTTGGGCTAAAGTCAGTTCCTCTTTATTTTTGTTCTCTAACAGAGGCTGTAAAAGTCCCTCCTGCAGATGGTGGTCCTGTGGAACTTCATGGAGATTAACCCATAAATTTCAACTGTGTGTTGGAGAGTTTGAAATTTTTCAATCAGAAAGAATTTTCCATTGCAGAAATTATGTTTTGTTAAAAGTAATATATTTTGTGGAAAGTATTTCCAAAGAAAAAACCACTACAGAATTTCAGCACTACAGGAAACCAAAAAAATCTTCCGAAGTAAAATGAAGTCAAATGCCAAAATATAAAAATTCACCGCAACACAGAAATTCTGATTTTCAGTTGGTGTCGCAAAAAATTTCAACTATGCAAATAACTTGACCTCCAACTGTTGAGTACCTTCTCAACAGGTGCTCAACAGCATCCATTTTATACAACCTTGCAGAATTCCCAAAACCAGAAAGGGCTCTTCATGTAAAATCTGTCTATGTCTTATGTGCAAAGCAAGACACAGCATGCCACACACTAATTTCAGCATTCCTTGATGAGACCTTGCAATATTTGCTACAATTGCTCCTGACAAGGCCAGGCTGGTGGGGCTCTGAGCAACCTGGTCTAGTGGAAAGTATTCCTGCCCATGGCGGGGGGATTTGAACTAGATCGTTTTCAGGGTCCTTTCCAACCCAAACCATTCTGTGACTCTGTGACATGGGCTACACCTCCAGTGCAGATCACAGGCCAAGATCTGGGGTAGTTGGTGAGGCTAAATGCTCACTGGATAGCTGGGAATGGCTGGGCTGCAGTAGCACAGACCTCTGAGCAGGCTCTTTTATTCTCTTGAGCAAAATCAATCTGGGATCTCCCTGCCACTGTTGTTGGATGGCTCTTGTTCTCTGAATTAGTTCATTTAATGTTCATGTATCTCAACACTGCGCTGTAATCTGCAGTGTAGACAGAGAATTATTTCTCATCTAAATTTATCCAGCTTCAATTTTCAGCCACTGGATCCTGTTATGCCTCTGTCTATCCATTCTAAAACCCTTCTATTATTAGAAATATGCCACAGAGTTGAACAGATCACATCCATCATTGCTTTGTGATCCTCCCACTGTTTTCCTCACTTTTAAACCACAGTCTCCTGTCTCTGCATAGGGGTGTTCCTCTTTCAGCCTCTGTTTTACAGTGGGGAAGCAAGTGCAAGGCAGTGAGCGTGGCACAGGCTGTGGATGCAGCTCGTACATAGAGGAGGACGATCAGAGGGCAGAAAATACTGGTAAGTGCATCTGCTGTGTTGCTGTGTCCAGCATCACTGCGGGCACACTTGCATTATGTCAGTGTTTCACATGGTTGGTGGTGCCTGAAAGCTTATTCTGGCTTTGGCTTGATCTCTCACTGATCACTATTTAGCTTATGTCCTGCCCTGCTTTGTTTTCGCAGTTATACACCAATAAAACTACCTTCTCCTCTAAAGTGTCCTCCAAACCTTTAAGTGATGGTTAAAACCAGTTACATGAAACAGGCTCTGTCATTCACCTGGCTGTCAAATCACGGCTGGTTTTGGAAGGAGCTCAGATATGGATCTCATCGTGCGAGATCAGGTTCATCCACAGGGATGACGAGAATCCTTTGTCTGCAAAAAGCAGTTTGCAAAGTTCAGTGCAAGTTTCCTGCTTAGTCCTGACGTTTGTGAGCTGCCCACACAACTGAGCTGAACAATGAACTGTGGGAAACATTCCTTTGCAGCTCTCGCCGAGCTGCCAGAGCGGGATGCAGAGCTAGGATTTATAGAGTTAAGAATTACACAAGGTTATACAGCTATATAAAATGCAATTAAGATGCAAAGAATATTTTATAGCCTGACTGCATCAGTGTCATAGAATTTCATAGCTGACTGTGTGTTTTTCCATTTCCTAGAGCACTCTTTAAAAGCTGAAGGAAATGTATTAAAAGCCAACAAGATTAAATTATACATAGTTCCTATTACTTTGCTCTTATAAAAGGACCTCACATGGACACCTCAACCTAAAACACAGGAATGATGAGGTTATTTTTGCCATAAGCCAAACATATGTCCTTTAGATTATATAAGAAATATTTGTGGTCCCTGCTGGTGTTGTCAGAATGTACATCATATATTAGATTCTCGAATACACAGAAATACCCTGCTACTAAAGCTAAACAAAAGGGATTTAACTGGTTGGACTAATGAATTTCAGGAACTGATTATCCATGGCAGTATGATACTGGCTGACGTGTTAAAAACAGTGAAATAATGTAGGACCTTGCCTAAATAAGATTTATACACAGTGCCAGCTAGCTGGTAAAAAATAGCAATAACCTTTTAAAACATTAATTTAGGCTTTTATTAGAATACAAAGAACCTCCAGTTTTTGAAAGCAGGCATTGTCTCCCCTTTTAATTTCAACAGCACCATGGCTTGAATACAACACAGCAGGGTGTGTGTTTTCTGAAGTTGGGTTATTATCAGAGCGCTCAATGCAGTTTGCCAATATGCCTTTATTTGGCAAAGCTTAAAACTGCTGACAAATGAGATTCTTCCTCCAGCAGTAAAACAAGGCACAGTTAAATATGCCTAATTACAAAAACACACCGAGAACCACTGTGAAGTATGCACATCGCTGAAAAATCAAATGATCTCTGCATCACAACTGAGGGGCTGGCATCCCAGTGCCATCTAATCTCATGGAATAAAAATATACAAACACAAAAGACCTACAGACAGGATCCTGCCTGGTTTATTCCTTATACTATCCCATCACAGCCAATAGACCCCATCAAGCCCTTCCCCAGAGTGCAGTGATCCACTGCCATAAGACAGTCTGCTTCTGCTCCTGCAGTCACACTGGCCCTTAGGAGCCATCTAACCATGCCAAGATGAGCATCCTGTAAGATCAGAAACAAGTTTAGGCACACAGAGGGAGAAATCTGAAAACAAATTTCTCATCTTGAACCACAAATTCAGTGAACTGATTGTTCACCTACAAAAGTATGGCAGTACTTTTTCTTCAGTATCTCTGCTACTTTCTCTCCACTGGTGTGAATTGATGCGGAGTTGAGGGTGCAATAAAAACCTTGAAACGAAATGAAAAGATAAATCTGTTTAAAGTGAAGTAGGTCTTTATATCTTTCTCCAATATAAGGCTGGATCACTGACACACATGTTTCTTTTCTCTAAGAGTGTAGGATAGGGTGCACTTGAGTTCAGATGTGAATCTCATTCCATGACAACTGTATGTAGGCATCAGTGGCACTGGTGAACTCTATTCTAATTCTAATGGAATTAGTATGGTTCTGTGGGAGATTAATTTGCCCACTTCGGCTAAACGTTGTTTCTAATGTACCTTTCATCCATCAGCATTTCAGCAGCTACAATGTGAGCAACATTGACAAGAGATATAAGCAATGAAGAGCCAGTGAACAAGATAGAGAAACAGAAAATTATTTATAAATTGCATTTTGATTGGGGAACATAGTTCACTTAGTTGACATAGTATAAAACTTTTGAGCAGAAAATTCTCTTGACCTCAATTTCAGGACATTTAATAATATTCCCAGGCAAAACTCAGACAAACAGGAGTGAATTGGTACAACCATAAGCAATATTGCTGTTTCATGTCTATGGTGTACTTTTTGCATATTTTTAATATTTTAAAATATGTGCCTTTTTAAATGTTTCATATTTACCAGAAATATTTATAAAACATTAGGAGCTACAAAGAGAAGTAATCTTTTATAGTGAAGGCAAGTACAGAGTAAAAATCCCAGAGCCTCAAATAAAATGTTCTCTAATATAATGGAGTGTCTTATTTGTTGCTGTGTCCTGTCACTTCCTTTAGCTGCACTGAGTGTCCCTGAATGGGGATTTACAGCAGCCACCACAGTGTGTCTAGTTGTTTAGTCTGTGACTACCTTTACACCAGGACTGAAGGGTTTTACGTTTATTCTCACTACTTTTAGGATTGAATTGTCTTAGTTTCCACCATAAGTTTTCTGGGCATTACAGCTCTAAACTCAAATTTCAGTTTGAAAACTAAACTTGGTACTTTCCCAGTTTTTCTGCGTTAGCTGAGGTCTGATACACTTGCACCTAAATAACATTAGGAATCTTGTCAGAAATGCCTGAAATGCCGAAGGAACCCTAAATTCCCTTTTCAAAAGCATTTAAATTGTAAGAGAGGACCAATTTAATAGAGAACTAATTCACTTAGGCTTCTGAGTGCACCAAGTCACTTTTGAAAATAAGCCCCAGCCTCTAAGGTCATGTAAGCTCTTTTGAAAACTTTACACGGCAGCTCAAATTCACCTTAATTGTATTGATAATAGAGCTCAGGCTCAGGCTGAAACAGGATTCCTGGGAATCATGTATAAGATCCTAGTTTCATTGTGAGATACCAGGTTAGGCTTGCAGAGCTGGCAAGGCAAAGAGAGAAGCTTTTTATTGATCATATGTGATCTGTAGATGACTGAGACACAACAACAGAGCCCTAGATGTGTATCTTTCTGAAAAGGACAGTTGTTAGGATAACAGGAAACCTTAGGAGAACAATACACAATCTGTTGGTCTAGAAATTAACAGCTGCCCATAGCAGAACTGGTATGAGGCATATGGAAAGTGCACTGTTCAGGTCACTCAAAGCTGTGCTCTTACCTAAAACTAAACCGCTGTTCATGATGTGCTCAGAAAGAGCTGTGATGTGAGCATGTGGAGTAGTGTGCTGTGCTCCGCAGAGCCAGAGGAGCAGGGAAACTGCAGGAAATTTAGAGGACAGCAGCAAATGAGATGAGGAAGATAGAAGGAGCAAGGTATGAGAAAGGATTAAGAGTTAACTGTGCATAGCCTGCCGGAGTGCTGAATTAAAGTGCTCAGCTAATATAGATGCCTTGGGAACAGAGGTATTATTTACAGGGGTGTTTTAATCATAGTATCACAGAATATGATGAGTTGCAAGGGACCAAACAGGATCAAGTCTTGCAGGAGACCTGCAGGAGACCATCTCCAACAATCACACCACATGCCTGAGAACATTGTCCACCAAATGCGTCTTGAACCCTGTCAGGCTGGTGCTTTGACCACTTCCCTGGGGAGCCTGTTCCAGTGCCCAAACACCCTCTGGGTGAAAAAACATTTTCTGCTATCCAACCTAAATCTCCCCTGACTCAGTTTCATGCTGTTTTCTTGAGGTCTCTCACTGGTCACCACAGAGCAGAGATCAGTGCCTGCCCCTTCTCTTCCCCTCACCAGGAGGCTGTAACTGCAACGAGGTCTCCCCTCAGTCTCCTCCAGGCTGAACACACCAAATGACCTCAGGCACTCCTCATATGACTTTCCTTCAAGGCCCTTCACCATCCTTGTGGCCTTCCTTTGGATGCTGTCTAACAGCTTAATGTTTTTTTTCTATTGTGGCACCCAGAACTGGCCCCAGCCCTGGAGGTGAGGCCGCCCCAGCTCAGAGCAGAGGGGACAATCTCCTCCCTTGCTTGGTTGGGGATGCTGTGCCTGATGCACCCAGGACAGCGTTGGCCCTCCTGGCTGCCAGGGCACTGCTGGCTCACGTTCAACTTGCCATCAACCAGGACCCCCACGTCCCTTTCTGTGGCATTAGTTTCCAGCATCTCATTCCCTAGTCTGTGCACACAACTAGCATTGCCCTGTCCCAGGTGCAGACTCCAGCACCTGCCCTTGTTAAACTTAATATGGTTAGTGATTGCCCAGGCCTCTGATTTTTTGAGGTCCTCTCTGCAGGGTCTCTCTGCCCTCAAGGAAGTCAACAGTTCCTCCCAATTTAGTGCTGTCAGCAAATTTAAGGGTTCCCTTGAGTCTTACATTCAAGTCGTTAATAAAGATGTTGAAGAGAACTGGGCCAACCAGTTAAACCAGGGAACATCAGGAATGGATTTAAAAACTTGGACACATGTAAAGCATACATCAATATTTGACAAGTTACTGTGTGTAAGCAGAGCCACGGTAACCTGTGCACTTTTAGCCCAAAAGCTCATTTGCACTAAACTGCCCTGAAATAGGTTAGAGCAGGCTGAAATTTTTGAGCGCTACAAGGGAGAACAAAACTACCACCAGAGCTGAGCTCAGCTGGGATAACTTGTTCATGAGGCCAAGTGCTAAGGAAAAAAGAAAAATAAATATTCTGGATATCAGGGAAAAAAAAAATCTTAACTCTGACATCTACTGACTTCATTGTTGTGTCTTCAGGAAGAAGGGGAAGACTTATTACTTGGGTTGCCTAAAAGTAGACTGACAAAATAAAAGACGGAATAACTGAACCAGCAAGAGGAATAGTTAGATGACCCAAAAGTCTGGGCAGCTTTCTTCACCTCTTATTTCTGCAACTGTCAGATTTCTTTCTGTGGAGTACTCAGGGAAAGAGTCTAAACAGAACCAAAGCCCATCAATTTCCCTTTTGTTCCAGGATTCTGTTTACTAGACGGTTTTTTCAACCTCTCTGATGTTAGAATGAATGTTTTCCCACTTGCTATCTGAAACTGAGAGTGACAAAATACCCCAAGAAAAAAAAATGTTCTCAAAGCATTACCAGCTGGGACAAGACGTAAAGGTTGCTAAAAATCTCATAAGAAAGTTTATTATCAAGAGATTTCCAACCCCACCTTTCAATGCTCTTCCCAGTGCTACACTGTTGCCAAAACTGACTCTGTGCTTTGCTTCTCCTTGAAAGCCGTGTGTCACTGACCACTGCAGTTTCAGATATATTCAGATATATGAATACAGGTAGGTACATTGCAGTTAGGTGTAACTGCAAGAACTGAGGCTGACAGGCAGTGTCAGTGTGGGTATGAGATGCTGGAGCTCCTCCCTGGAAGGCAGTGGAGAGCTCGGAGCAGGGAACAGGCAGGTTGGAAGACCCCTCAGTCCTGCTCTGCCTTCTCATGGAAGGCCATGGTTTGGCCCATGCAACCGCACAAGATTTCACAGGATCACAGGACAGGTCAGGTTGGAGGGGATTGCAGTGGGTCATCTGGCCCAAACCTCTCTGCTCAAGCAGGGCCATCCCAGAGTGCATAGCACAGGATTGAGCAGTTGCAAGAATAGCAAGGACTTGGTCTAAAGCAAAACCACACATAACACATACAGGTGAAGGCTGGGGTCCTTGGCACCCACAGAACCCTCTGTCCCACCACATCGCTTGCTAATCCTTGCTAAGAACCTGATCACTTGCATTTCTACTCGTGCAAGCATCTTGGTGATGCCAGCCCTCTCTCTCTTACTTCATGGAACTCACTGAGTGCGGTGCGTCCCCACCAAGTACAGTCTTAAAGATCACCTTCCTGGAAAGTGCCTTGAGTTCTTCAAACAAAAGACATCCTGCCAAATATTACAGAAAGGCTTCAATCAGTACTAAATTGCCTCAGTGCTTGGGCCCTGTCTCATGGTTATATATATATATATAAATATAATTCCAAAAGGAAACTGTGATCTCCCAAATGTTCTTATGTTCAGTAAAATAACAAAGGTCTTTTTTTGATCAACATGAAATAGAAAGGCTTTTGGTCTTCACAGTATTTTTTCTCACATCCCTTTCATAGAGATGACATGAGGAAAAAAAAGAACAAAGAGGGGGAAAAAAGGGGGAAAATAGAAGATGAAGAAATTTCATTTATCAGCTTCAGATTTTTCACTTTTTGTCTTTCCATCCCAATCTGACAAACAGTTGATGCACACACCAACTTTCTGATAAGATTCTTACTTTTGCAAGAGACCTTTTTCCTAAAAACTTAGCATATGCATTAAAAAAATCAGCTATGAACAACATACAGCCAAAGCCTTGGCCGTGGGGCTTGCACAGGTTTTAGTTTACAAGCATGAGAAGTTTAAATACAAGACCGTAAGTGTTCTTTGATACTGGACTGATTGGAAAAAATCCAAAAGCCTTGAAGTGGAAAGAAAAGATGCATATTTAGGAAAAGAGCAATTAAATAAAGTAAACAATAATTAAAATATTGTAATATAAAGACTGGGATGTTGAAAACTTGCATTGACTAAAGAATATACAAAAAGAGTGCTTTTTTTGGCTCAAACCACAATGCCTAAGATATCATTAAACTTAGAACAATGGGGAAGAAAACTGTTATACATCCATGTTAGTAACTTCATGACAGTGTGGTGATTTAGTTATAAGTGATTCCAGTGTAAGTGTACTGGCTTAAAGCTAGGAGAATGGGAAATAAGGTTTTATTTTACGTTTGACTTCCTGATACGAAAGCATCTGGCTTTTTAGAAATATGATGGGGCTGATGTGCTCCTTGTCTCTATGGGTTTATCCTGACGCAGACCACTTGCAAATCCTGCCCAATAAACTTTGTATCACTTGAATTTAATTAGTGGATGAAAAAGTCATGATCCATGTGACTGAGACGAATGGAAAAGTTATCAATAGAAAAATCTGAGAAAAACCAAAACCCTCTCAATTCTAATTGAACTTTAGTTTGACAACAAAAAGTAGACACTTTCAGCTCGAGGCCATGCAGCCTTTGATTGCTAGCTCTGGGAATGTGCAGGTGTTGGATCACCCACGGCAGTGCTGCCCCACGGCTCCCCTCCCTGTTCTTTGATCCCTCCCCCAGATCTCAAAGGGAGTTCCCCCCTCCCTGGGTCCAGGTGGACTAGGGAAACTGGGAAAGCTCTCTGAAAATGAAATCTACTTTGCAGACCCTGTACCTCAGCCCCCTCCTCTGAACTGGAGAGTGGAGAACAAGACTTTCACCCATTTTTCCATAGATAAAGCAGGGCATCTGTCCAAATGCCTGAAGAATGATGCTCCATGGATAGGCAGTGGGAAGGAGATGTCTAGATTACCTGTACAGTACAGACCAGGATGGATGGCGACAAATTGGCATGTTCCCACTGTGGAAGACCAGACACACCTCTCATCACTGCTCTTCCCTGAGACAATACTCACATGTCAAAGGTTTGGGCATAAACTTTGATATGATGGATTCTCCTGATGTGTTCATATACAAACAGCAGCATTTGCCAGGAAAGAATCTTGCAATGTTATATGACAACTCTTTGAAAGAGCACAGATCCATTCCTCCAGATCAGACTTGTGCAGATCACGTCAGAGATCAGGCTCACACTTTCTGCAGCACCCATCTATATTGCACTGGCAGTCAGATTTAGATGACCTTTACTATCTCAAAAAATTTAGAGGACTGATTACATTTGCTACAGCAAGAAGTTGTCAGAGACGTCATGTGGACACACAGAGTAGGAGTCAGGAATCAGAAAGAAATAGAAAGAAAGAAAGAGCAAGGAAGGAAGGAAGGGAGAGAGAAAGAAAGAGAGAAAAAGAGAGAGAAAGAGAGAAAGAGAGGAAAGAGAGAGAGAGAAAGAGAAAGAAAGAAAGAAAGAAAGAAAGAAAGAAAGAAAGAAAGAAAGAAAGAAAGAAAGAAAGAAAGAAAGAAAGAAAGAGAAAGAAAGAAAGAAAGAAAGAAGAAAAGAAAGAAAAGAAAAGGAAAGAAAAGAAAAGAAAAGGAAAGAAAAGGAAAGAAAAGGAAAGAAAAGGAAAGGAAAGAAAAGAAAAGAAGAAAAGAAAAGAAAAGAAAAGAAAAGAAAAGAAAAGAAAAGAAAAGAAAAGAAAAGAAAAGAAAAGAAAAGAAAAGAAAAGAAAAGAAAAGAAAAGAAAAGAAAAGAAAAGAAAAGAAAAGAAAAGAAAAAAGAAAAGAAAGAGAAAAAGTTTCAAGCTTTTAAAGGGACCAGCAAGTCAATACCACAGGCTCAGCAGGGGTCCATGTCAAAGGTGAGGCATGCCTAAGCCAGATGCAGGACATGATGTGGGACAGAACATGTCTATGGAGTGGGCTCTCTGGAATGACTCTGAAGTCCAAGGCTTTGTCACACTGCTCTTTCACACAATAAGGGTGCAACACAAGCTGTGAAACCATACCTCTGAAAATGCAGAACAGCTGGAATAACTAATTGTTCAAGGAGGAAAACAGTCACCTCTGTCATGGGCTAATGCTATAGCTTAAGGTGCTCAGAGAGCCATGAAGACAGTAGAGCGTGAAAACCTGAGATGGAGAAGGGAAACAGTGAAGAAAAGAGGTAAGGAAAGCCAAAACCTGGCTATTTTTATATACTTTGGAGATTTAAAAATTATACCCATTTTTGGTGCTGATAATCATGAGACAAATGCAGGCATACAATTGCAGCCCACAGGAGAGAAAAGAAATCAGTTTTTATTTGTGGTCTTCAAACAAATTTGATGCCTGTCATAAGAACAAGAACACCAAACGCTGACCTGAATCCCCTCTCAGCCAGCTTTTATTTCTTATCTTTTAATTCTTGCTCCTCTGAATTCCAAAGAAAAAGAGAATCAGAGTCTTGTATCTCTGAATGTGGCATCTTCTATAGGTACTGATTCAGTGGTTTAATTCTGCTGTGGTACTACAATGTGAGTACATGTGGATATGTGATTAAGCATTCAACCCGAGGATGTTTGGCAGGCCCACTCTAACTGTCTGCCCTGAAAGTTATTCAGTTTGTTTGCACCTTTTCCTGTAATACCCCCAGTAGTCACTGTCATGGAGAGGATGTTTCAGTAAATGTATGTTCCCCTGAATTAGCAAGTTAATTTCTAGGCAGTAGGAAATGTTCTGATGAGTATTCAATCATCACCATACTAACAAATGACAGTAGCAAAAAAAGCCAGATAAACTACATGGCCAAAGGCCCTGGAGTATTTTAGAAGTGAGTTGAAAGCCTACAGGGCCAGATCCTCCCCTCTCCTTTACATTTACACAGCAAACCACATCCTGTCATTGAGAACCTGGTGAAAGCGAAAGTTCGCTGAGCAGAAGAGCCCCTGTGCAACCATTAACAGCTCTGAGCAGGAATCTGACCCAGCTCCTGCCTGAGAGGCAGCAGGAAAAAATACAGTCCTCTCAGGAGCATGAGGCAGGTTACAAGTTGCTACCTTGACAGCAAATCTGCCCTCAACTTCCCTTGGATGTGGGAGAAGACAAGAAATGCTGTATACTTAGCTCAACAGAAATGCTTTTCTGATGCTTGGAACCCATCCCCAGCAGGGAATAATGCAAAACCAGCAATACAAACCACAGGCAAAGGGATTGATCTGCAAGAGGTACAAACTGATAGGGTTGAGACAACCCAGATGACTGATGCTTTGAGGCTACCTGGGGCTTAAACTTCCTTTTCATGAAAAATTTATAACTAATTTTCACATAGCTTAGTGAAGATATTTTTCTGCCTTCCTTTTCCAGCAAACCTGAACTGGACTACACAGAAAGGGTTTGCATACACTGGAAACAAAGCCAAATTACAGACATGGATTTCAAGTAGAGCAGTTAAAGGACATTAAATACTAATATGGACAGTTTAATTCTAAAATAAAGTAACTGTGACTTGTTTTAACACTGAATCAGGCAAACTAAAAGCTCCTTTATGTATGAATAAAAGCATGTACCCATGGATTTAACAGGTTTTACCTCAAACACTTTAAATTCACATTTTAGTTGTTTCACTCTATCTTCCATGCAGATAAGCCCAAGCAGTACCACTTTAACAGAGGTTTTGTCTTGGGTGCCAGTTTAGCCTCTACAGCCACTCCAAAAGATGGGTATCTCTACAGGGGTTTGCCTTAGCTTTCCTAAACTGGCTTACAAAATAAACCTAATTCAGCTACTGTGTGGAGATAAGATCTAAATAGCTGAAAGAATGGGATTTATAGATAAATGAGGAGGGATGGCATAAAAGCTTCATTGATTTCTGGCTGTGCTTCTGTTCTAAATCCCATTCTCTCCTAGTCTGCTGCCTCTGTTGAAGACTGTTGAATTTTTCTTTTTTGATTTAAAACTTCAGCTGAGTTTCAACTTACTTCACTAGACTGACAATGAAGACTTAATCCCTCTTGGAATCTGCAAGATGTAAAAGGCTGTGAGTTAGCCAGGCTTGATAGGACTCTGATTGGGAAATTGCCAGTGCTTTTTACTGGTTCAGGTTGTTCTCATTCATTAGAGCCATCCTCACCTTCAGTGAGGACTCTGCAGAGCTGAGGCCACTAAAAACGGGGTGATAGTGCTTTGGGCAAGAGAATCCCCCTCTTTAGCATATCAATCCAATCTCATTTCATCTTCTGGTTAGATGCAGACACCTATACAGCCACAATTTCACTTCATGGTTTCATGGTTTGCACACTGTGCAAAATACGCCAGACTGACACCACAGGCTTTTGTTTTGTTGGATGGGACTATGAGCAACCTGTTCTAGTGGAAGGTGTTGATGCCCATGGCAGTGGGGTTGGAACAAGATGATCTTTAAGGACCCTTCCAACCCAAACTATTATGTGATTATAAGATAATCAGTAGAATAAAAACACACAGAAAAACGAATCCAGTCCCATCCAGACACTTCGGTCATGCTTGGTAGAGATGGAGTCCTCATCATGCACGACCCAACAGCTGGTAAAGCATTTACAAAATGCTAATGACTAACGACAGTGACAAACATCTTTTAGGAGGATATAATTTGCAATCAACTAAGGCAAATATTTATACATGCCATTATCACTTCCTGGTGGGATTACTGTAATCCATTATTTGCAGGTCTTCATGCTACCGTACTTCCTTCAGGGATTTGAATTTTTGCAGAACTGTGGCTCCAAAATGCTCATCCCAGCCAAGATTCATTACTCACGTTACAGGCAAAGCTCCACCGACTTCCTCTGCAGCACAGAACTGACTTAAAAGACTTTTTGCTTATATGCAGAACCAAATGGTGATTAATCCATCATGCCTGTAGTGCAAAACTGGTTTGGGTCTTAATTCCAAAGGTTTGCCATAAATTGCTGTCATTTTGCATAGCATCTAAGAGTTTACTCACAATCTAAACATGTTGAGGACCAAAATAAATGTTGTTAACACAAAAATCACTTCACTAGCTATGCTTGTAAAAAGTGCCCAGAGCCTTTTCAAGGGCCTTGATTAACTGAGAAGTAATTACACTCTGAAAACTGGGTGAGTAATTTCACATTTGTGCATTGAGACCAGCCTCTGTTCCCTTTTGCTTTAGTGTAGGTGAATGCTAACCCCACAAGTTTCCAAGGATGTCAGGGTTGCTGCTCAGCACGCTGAGAGATCCTGATGCTCCCCAAGGTGCAGCTGAGTGCACTTCCAGAGCCAAGAGGCTTTGAGTCACAGCCACACAGCGCATGATAGGAGTTTTAAGACATTGCACCAGCTTTTCTTATTCCTCAGCTACAAACTACTGTCTCTGGCCCAAAGCTGCAGACAGGACCACAGGAGGAGTGTTAGCCTAAAGGACAGAGCAAAGCTGGTCTTATGCAGCTGCTGAAAAGTGCATGGCAGAGGCTGAGCCAGAGGCTCCAGGGCTGGCTCCTGCCAGTGCTGAGCCAAGGTTGGTTGGTGATTCTGAGACAAGAGTCAGCAGAGAGCTGCAAGAAGGAGATGCTTTCATTTTTGCAGTGAATTTCGTCAGGACTTTTTCTGTCAGCACGTTGATTTTTGCAAACGTCAGCCTACAGAAACAGCTGATGTTGGGCAAGACAGCCCTGATGTTTCATCCTCCCTGGCAAGGCCCACCAAGCACCACTGCATCACCTCACCACCACCCAGAAGAGGCTTTGACAAGGTGCACGGCAAGCTAAACAGGGAGCAGTTAATTTCTAGGCAACCTCCAGCGACTAATACAAGGCTGTCATCTGCTCAGTGCTAAGCAGATGACTCTGAACATCTTAAAAAGAAGACACTATTTCTGCAACAGTGGCAGGGGGATAATAGCTTAAAGAGATCACCTTTAAACTGTAAAACATAGATGACAAACAACAATTTTTGGAACATCCTTACTAGCATTATCTGAAGTGGGATAAAAACAACATCACTTATTGTAAATTTTGACTGACAGTCCCAAACCCCATCACTCCTGAAGAACACATAATTTTGAGGCTGAGTAATCATTAGAGCACAACAATGTGATAAACAAAGCTCTTCAGTGCAGTTGCTGCTGCCAGCTCTGCACTGCAGAGCGGTTTTACTTGGAGTGTGTATCTTGGGGTGAACCTCAGTCCTTCTCACAACTTTATTTGTCTGCAAGACATGGCTCCTTAGACATCTGAGCAGGAGACAGCTTGTACTCCAGATTCAGTCCATAGGGTGGTATACAAACCTCCCCAACAATCACTGAATATCAAAGACCTCACCACTCTGCATCACAGGCAGAATGCTACTCTTCAACCTTATCTTGAAAGGCTGTTTAAAGTACATGTTGGCATGTTCATTTAACAAACACATAATTAACCCCCCTTCTAAGCTCTCACAAACTGATGTTTCTCTCCTGGAAGAGGCTGGCAGAACAAACAGCATGTGATCAAGGGACAGTCTCTGTTGCACAACACTCTACTCAAAGGTGGTCAGATATAACAGCAGTGAGCAAGAAACTGGTAAGAAGTGAGGAGAGGCAAAGATGAAGCCTCATTTGTGAGCACAAGTGATGTTCTGAAGTATTTCCAAGTCTAGCTCAGGTCCGTGTCTTTCTTCAGAAGAAAAAGAAAGACAGACCAAAACACCCAAGGGTGAATGTTGCCTGGAAAGAAAGATGGAGCTGTCATCAAGCTGACTTTAGCAGCATGGAGAGCTGCCTCAATGCCTCTGTTTTCTGCACAGACAGAAAAGGTCAGATTTCTAGCTACTAATCAGTAGCTAGAAAGCAGCCTCAGGATTTAGTCTTGGCATCATTTCTGGAAAAGGTTAAGAAGTCAAAGTTTATTATTGTGACACTCTCAAATAACTAACTTATGGACGAGACACGATTTTTTTTATCAAGTGTAAACTGAAAAGGCATCTTCTTGCTCACTCAGCAATCCATAGTCATAGAAAAGTCTGGGAAACAGTTTCCACTGCTTTGGTGTATCAATCTGAGACCATGAGAAAATGAGGAAACAGAAAGAGGCAAGGTCTCTCCTGGTACCTGAGGAAATAACAGAGCAATGGTGGCTGCAAAAGATAAATCTCTCTCCAGAAGATGGAGACCGTTTGCAGGTGCCCTTTTCCTTGAATAGAGCAATGTAGCAGGCTCTGGGAAGAAATTATTCCACTTTAAAGACCAAAACTGGTGAATAACACTTCAAACCTCTCACCCTAAGGAAGTGCAACTTTGGTTCACATTTAGGTGACCTAAGTAAGTAGTCTGCAATGGAGCAAGGACGTTAGACGTGGTAGGTCTTAGCTCAGACAGCAGCAAAAGAAAGCAGTGGACGTTAGAGAGATTTGACATGAGATAGGCTGAATTGCTTATATGTTGTTGTTTTGAGTCCTTTTTGGAACCCTAAAAGCTCCCTCTGCATTTCTAGGAGCAATTTGGAAGTGTCACTCCAACCATGCTGATATCTAGCATTTCACCAAAGCTAGTATTTTCTCCTTGTTTTAATAGCATAGCTTGAGATTCAGGCTATGTTAGCAACTTCTGCATGCAGTCCTGCTGTGTATTGCATGCATCTTATCTAAGGCAGAACTCAGCTGCTGGGCTTGGGGTAAATAAGGTTTGAACGTGTCTTCATAAGCCCCTTTCACCCACAACTATCTGGCACAATGATGACAAGGAGGTCTTTAATCATTACTTCTGGTTGCTGTCATTGTCTGGTTGTAGTCAGTGACTCAAATTTTCTCCTAGGTGAAACCTGACAGCAAAGCAAGTTGGAGAATGATTTTTGTGTGGAAAACAGTAGGGGGGCATAGAGTAAGGTTGTGTATCACATAACATTAAATCATCTCCTGGTGGCAGACAGTGACTCTGTCTCATGTAATAACAGTCTGTTTGGTCTTAAGTCTCAATGAAGCAGTCAGCTGTGTTGACAGAAAAAACAAAAAAACCAAGAGGGCAGGTGGGGCAAAGCAGAAGTTCTTCTGACTGCCTGAATATTAAGCCCATGTTTCATGAAGGCAACATGAACAGTTAACACACAAGCATCGTTTCCTTCTCCCTGTTGCTCTTGACCTGGTAGCCAAAAAACACAGAGCACATGTGGCGAATTTGATCTGTAGATAACTGCACTCAGTAGAATTGTAACAGTGCATTAGCATGAAAAATAACATACTGCACAGCTGCGTGAAAGTGGATCTGGTGCTTGTCACATATATTTTAATAGAAGATGCCTAGAAGGTGATCTCAGAACAAACATGTCACAAAGCAAAAGATAGAAAGGAGAAAAAAACACCCCTAAATCTCTGTATGTTCTTAAAGGGGTTTTAATATACAAAGTGTAGGTTTACAAGGGTTGAAATAAAATTGTTTTACAGTAGAAATCTCTCTAATCCTTTTTATACAATAAACCTCAGGCACCAAGGGCTTTGGTAGATGGGCTCTGGAGAATCTTGCTGGGGTGGTGCAACAGAAGTATCTTGCTGGCACCCCATCCCTTCCCTCTAGCTGCTGATGGAGGGGAATGTGGGTCAGTGCCTTGGCCAGCTACCTCAGTGTCTGCTGTTGGGAGTTGAGCTCACCTTCATCAGGGTATTGGGGGCAGGACTGGGAGAAGACCCTCCCTTCTGCAGACTTGTCTCCCAGGCAGGACAACCTCCTTAGGGCAGTGGTGTGGATGGCTGAGGCAGCAACAACTTACCAGCCCAGCAAGGTTCACCAGAGATTAATACCCTTACGGAAAAAAACACACAAACAAGAATGGACTGTCTTGGTTTGGACCAGATTTTGGCTGTAACCTTAAATGTGCAGCATTTTCTGTGAGTCCCTAATCAGAACCATCTATGTATGAGCTTTTTATTTCAAATTCTTGCAAATGATTCCTCCCTTGTAAAAGACAGAAAGATGGTAGTTACATGTAAACAATAAATATTGCTATGGCTGCTTATCTTTGGAAGGTTCCAAACCTAACCTCCTCCAGTGTCTTTCCAGCAAATATTTTAGAGCTGTATCTTCCCCACAAAACCTTGCATTCCTCAACTGTTTATTGTCCGTGAGCTGATAACCTTGACAGTCCATTTTTACAAGGTCTCAGCTAAAACTTTGAGGGAGGTTGGCAATCTGTGTGAGCTTTCCAAAACTGTTGTTTTCCACACTCATCCATTTTCTAGCATAACAAATCACTGACTCTTTAAAAATCCCTTGTCATTAGCATTTTGGCATGTTTCACTTCAAGAAGACAAGCCAAGAAAAGTCAGTGATGATGTTATTAAGCTAGACAGGGAGCACCTGAGGATTTCAGCTCCTCTTCAGTATTAGGAGAGATTTTATTTTATTGAATGCCATGAGTGTATTAGGATGAATACCTCTGTTTGCATCCTAGAAAGCTCCCTTAACTACCAGACAAAGGCTTCATCTGGCAACTTTAACTCAAGCCCCAATAAATATTCTTCATGGATAGAAAACTAAGCGTAAATGACAGATTTAGCTCAGGGGAGTTACGGTCAGGCCTGAACTGCACTGACAGAGCTCTGCTGGGAAGCCTGCATGCTGCCTGCATATAGCCAATATAATAAGCCCTGTGACCTTCTCTGTTCTGAGCATTTGACAAGGGGATGAAAGTACTGCATGAAAAGCAAATCTCTAAAGGCAAAACCCAGTACTCTTTTCCTGGGGTGCACATGACCAAGTACTTCTGTTTGGTGGGATAGCAGCCACCCCAGATGGTTTCTCTCAAGGATGCACGCTCAGACTCTGGAGTGATGGGTGATCTCTTAAGGAAAAAAAAAAAAAGGGGGGGTGGGCAATAGCCACCAAACGGAGGTAATTTAGACCACTTTACTGCTCCTGAAAGATAATGAGTGTCTCCCCGTGCTTAGGGAGACAGTGGGGAAAGGAACTTCTTCCAAATTCAGGGCTCCCTTGCAGAGGACAGGAGAGGCACATACTCCCAACCCCCAAACTTTTTCTATTTCCAACAGGGAGACATTGCAGCCACCATAATTTCCATGAGGAGAAGAAAAAGACCTCTGGAGCAGTGTTCGCAAAGGTGGCTGAGGAATCAGTAAGAGAAGAGGTGGGGGAAGGAAGGAGCCAGCACAGCCTGGCTGTACCTGTACAGCTGCCCCCCTTTGGGGAGTTCTAGGCCCGTGTCAGACTCCCAGCGTGATGAGGGCTGTCACATGGGCTGTGGGAGAGCCACAGGGGCCGAGCAGCGTGCCAGTCCTGCCAAACCTCGGCCCCTCCAGGGCACAAAGCCCCTGAACGCTGTGCTAAGCCCACGCGTCAGAGGGGAAAGGCCCATCCTGGGCAGCGTGGAGAGGGGCTGGGCGGCCTCAGGCAGGATTTCACTCTTTGGACTTTCATAAGGGATTTAGAAGCAAAGTCTACGCTTTTCAAAACGCTCCAGGAGCTGAAGCTGGGCTGTGGGGCCAGCTGGGATTCATGGCCTCAGATAGCCCAGGAGAGCTGGTTCAGTCAGTCCTGCTGGTGAAGCAGGGGAATGAAAGGGGAGAAGGCAGTGAGTCTACCACATTCCAGCAGAACCATGTCGAAATCAAAGCTTCTCTTTGAGGCTGCTCAGCTTTGCTGAGTCAGCAAATTCCAACAGAAAAGCACCATTTCCTGCATTTTCTTCTGACCCGGCCTGGTGCTGAGCTCCCTCACCCAAGATGAAAGCCCCACATGGATCTTGGAGCCAGGAATACAGTGGAGCAAACCCAACCAGTAGTGAGTGTGAAAAGAAGAGGGGATGGGCATTGTGCAAAGAGTTGTCATGGGGGTAAAGCCAAAGAGAACAGATGAGTGGTACTGCTGGAAAATCAGATTTCTGCTCCTGGTTCACATCTTCATCCTTTCCCTACACATGCAACACAACCGATGCCAAGGACCACCACAAGCTGCCCAAGTGAGCAAAACTCATAATTAAATGAACAGCAAAGTGTTCTTCCATGCATGGCCATGAGCATGACCATGCAGGGAGACTCCACATTCTGCTGAACAACCAAAGCACAGGAGCCTCTGTGGAAGTGGAAGGATCAATTCCCCCAGCCTCTGAGTAAACTCACAGCCATTCAACACCAGAGCACATATCTGTGGGGCAGATCCCCACAACTTGGAGTCTTAACTGGAATCACAAACAAGGTATCTTGGCCTTCAGAAATGATCTTCAACTACTGCAAAGAAATAGTTTTGTAAGTTAAAGCCTTTGTGTCATTGCCTTATCTCCCCTTCATTTAAGTGTATTTATTTTCAGAAGGCAGCAGGGAATCCTTGCTAGATGTGTGTGTGATGGTCAGCATGCTGGGACTGAGCTCATTTGGAAGTCAGGGCTCATTTCAAAATCAGGCTTCGCAATAAGCAATAGCATTGATGAAGGACAAGAAGAAGGGGTCAGATCTGTGTTTGCTGAACATGCCAACTAAAGCTATGTTTGCGGAAGAGATCCAGGGCTCAAAGCTTGAACTCAGCTCTGCTAAAGTTCATTCCTGCTGCAGTTAGTGGAGGAAGGGGGTGGGAGTCCAGCAAGAGCAGGTCTAGCTGCCTGCACTAAGTGGGACAAGTTCCACTTTTGGGAATGTGCCATCCCACCAAAAAAACACCTGAAGCCCAGCCCTGCAGACTTTACTTGGGCATGGAATTCCTCACAGCTCAGCACCAAGCAAATTCATGGGCAAAACACTGCAGAAGCAGCTCATGCAGTATTAAGTGGCATCTATATTTACACAGCTATCATGTAGCTCAGTAACAAATCATTTAATTTCAGAATGGATGCAAAAACTATTTGCTCCTGGAGAACCCAGACTCGTATCCAGGTGCAGGATATCACTTTGACTTCAAGAGAAGGACCATGCCCTTTTGACCATTTATCCCCCATCACAAACTGTATGAGCAGGCAGGGCCAGCCCCAAAACATGCTGTTTTTTCTGGGTTTTTTTCCCATCAGGGATGACTGCTCCATCTCTCCATGTAGGGGTTGCCCGCCCAGTTGCAGGCTGGGCCCTCACTGCTGTGGTCTAAATGTTACTGCATCCAGTGCAGAGCTCACCAAAGTCATCACACAAAATCTCATTAAGCTCAGCTCAGTTTATTTTACAAACGAGGAACTGGCTGTGGAGATGTTCAGATCCCTCAGATAGCATAAAACAGCCCCTGAGTCAAGTGAGCTGGAGGTCTGGCTCCCAGATTTTTATAAGGCTAAATATAAAGGGCAGTGGAGCCAGGGTAGGAACTGGGTGAAGGATGCCCTGGTACTATTGCCTCTCCTGCCTGCTAACCACCAGGCTGCTCACCAGTGTGACCATGCACATGGGCATTGTTCTTCAGTGGCTTCATTACCCCACAGGTTATCAGAGGGCTTCCCCAGCCACGTGCATGGTCCCTGCTCATGTGGTCCCTGCTCAGATATCACTTTCCTGCCACAGCAGAAATAGTTTTCATTTAACTGATATGGGATTGAAAAAACTTCTGAGACAAAATAGAGAATAAGCACAAGACAATGCTCAACTCCACAGTTAAGTGTCATTCCAGCTGCTTTTCACTCATGGCAGTTTAAATTGGGGCTGCATTTTAAAGCTATTCTGTCATTAGTTTTATATTTGAAAGTGACCCAGAAAAATGGAGAAATTAATCTCTTCTCTTAGAATGTGGGAGAGGGGTATCAGGTTCTGGGATTTTCACATTTTCTTTTTTTCCTTGTCACCTTATTTCATTCAAAAGTGATAGCTTTAAAACACACTGATGAAAAAGTTATGCTGTTCTTGTGTTTTCTAAAACAAATTTCACATGAAATACAGTATGTGTTAAAGACATTTGTATTCCCGGGGAATGTGGGTATACATTTCACTTGTCCTGTTACAACTTCCTATGAATTTACTCAGCTGGCTTCAATAAAAAATAAAAAAAAAAAAAAAATAGAAAAGAAAAAAAAAGAAAAATCTGTGGGAATCTTTCTGTGTGTACATTACGAAGCTACTAGGCCTTTACACTGATAATTTAAAACCAGCTAAGCACATGTGCACAGATGGGAAAATCTTAGTAATTTGGTTTCATGTGCTTTCCAGCTTGCTGTAGATTTGGATGCTGAGCCCTGCCTGAATGCTGAACTCTTGAGGACCTCTTCAGAGACTTAGAATGGCTCTTGCAGAAGATAAAGCCAGGCTATGGGACAGTCTTGTGGCAGGACCTCTCTAGGTAAGGAGCCCATAAGTTGAGTGCTGCTGCTAACATTTATTTCCTTGAAAGGGTCCAGCTAATGCCTAGTGGAAGTGCACAGCTGAGCTATTTCTCCAGCAGTGCCCACCAGCAGCATTTTGCTCTTGCATTCAGATGAGTTTTCCAGTGAGGGAGCAGTTAGTGCTTGCTGTGATGGGAGCACCCCTGCTTGCTGTGCTCCAGGAGGAAGCCAGCTCATGTGCAAGGGGAGCAAGGCCCCTTTTGTGAGACCCAGCCAAAGAGCCTGAGTTTGACATTACAAAGGCTACCAAGTGCTGTAAGAGCTGAGGTTTTGTTCGCAAAAGGACCTTTCAGCTTTGACTGATAACTCTGATAATTTGTTCAAGGGTAATAGAACACAGCCAGCTGTGTGCAGAGCCCCAGAGTCAATGGCTGTGGCTCTGGAGCAGCACTGGTGTGCCTGCCCTACAACCAACCCCTGCTCCCTGCTCAGTGCAGGGTGCTCAGCTACCCTGGACTTCATTTGACACTAATGTAAGGGCAGGGAGCTGGTGCACAGTCCAGGTTGGGTTTAATCTGAATGGCTCAACACGTGACTGTGCCCAGCTTTGCTGATCCCTAGCCATTTCTGGTAGGTCAGACAGGTGTCACAAATGAAATCCCTGAGGTACATAGGGTCAGCCTTCAAAAAGTTCAGGGAATCTGCAATGTAAATAGGCAACTGGAGCCTAAGAGGTGCTTTATGCTTCTAGTCTGGAGTGCACTGGCTCCTTCAGACTGGGTCTTTACAAAAGCTCTGTGCCAGCTGGCACCTAGAACCCCTTGGCGTCAACAACATTTGAGTAAAGACCTCTTAAATCCTTGCAGCTCTCTACACCTTTAGGAAATTAAACCTCATTGCAGATGTAGACTGGAGGAGGTTAAATCTCAAGGAAGGGGGTTCCAATTGGCTGTGGAGCCGATGTGGCCAGGACACACCAAATTCCCTGGCTGGTGGCAGGCGGGATGCTGTGGTTAGCATCACGTTGACTGGCAGCTGGCTCTTCGCTCCTAATAAGGAGGTGCAGCTGGGCTAATTGGAGGCAGCTTTCAGCACCGAACAATGCTGGAACGCGCCCCACGGCAGCGGCTGCGAGACTGCACCACTGCTCTGCCCCACATCAGACCGGGTGGGAGAGAGGCACATTAACATTAATGTTAGGAAAAGTGCTCAGCCTGTTACCTGACTGGGTGACAGGCGTTTCTGTGGGAGCTGCCACCTTGCCAGCACACTGAGGAGCACAGACCTCCGTGGATGAACCTGGGAGGTAGTTATGCTGTAAGCCAACAGACTGACTGTCTTGTCTTGGCAGCAGCCTCATATGGAAATCTACACAGCATCCTGGCAGTATGCTGGCAACCTTCTTCAATGACCTCTAGCAGTGTGTTTGCAAAGGGTGAAAGCACATCTGTAAAAAGTGCTGCCTCTGGTTCTGTGCTGTAGTCCAAAACAAGCTATTGAGCAGCTGGAGCTCTTGAAGGAGCACATATCCAGGTATAAGTTCTTTAATAATTCTTAGGCCTTAAAAAATTATTTATAGATCTCCCATTTACCAAATGTATGATTTCACTACATGGCATGGCTTCCATTTGGTTGCATTACCATTCCCAGCCAGACATGTACAGCTGTTTTACAATTCTAAACCCTCACGGAGAAACTCATCTAAGCTTGAGCAGTGGGGAAGGTCATTCCACTTCCTCTGACATTTTTGCAACATTCATGAATTCTCTATACTTTTCAGCATTGCCCTCTTCTTTGGGAGCATAGGAACCTGTGATCCTCTCAGCTGTGCTTTTGTAGGTGGCACCATTGCCCCTTGAAAAAACCTTAAAATTAAATTGTGAGCCTCAATTATATTTTCTAACATCTTAGAGAGTTATGTGCAAGGTTTATGCTAGCTTTTTAAATTAAGCAACATGTACACTAGGTAGAAGACCTCATATACCACAAAAGAAATTACTTCCAAATCTTTAGATCTGCTAATTTCCATAAGGAAGCTTCTTCTCCCTTTGTAAACATTGGAACTACTCAAAAAATCCTTTCTCTCAAAAAACATAATATAAAGAAATCCCAAAGAATGTTTAATGTCCATAAAACGTCTTTCTGGAAAAAAGAAAAAAATCTTTTTTCAGTCCTGTTTAACATCTTATGGAATTAATAGAAGTCGGTCTTCATTCGTCTATGTCTTTCTGAGGTCTTTACAGTGTTTTAGCTGTTACTTGCTGAATTGAAAACATTGCTTTGACCAGAGGCTGGGTGGTGTCACTTGTCTAGCTGCAGATGTCACAGCAGGAGCTGTATTTTCACTACATTACCACAAACAACACAGTTCAAACTGCATTTAATTAGTGGGTACTAAATACTGCTGCCCGCCTTCTCTTAAAAGCCCAGGAAACGGCCATAGCTAAAAGTTTCATCAAACAGGATAAATTTAGGTTTTCATGCACTACCTCAGCTGGTCCCTCTCAACCCCCTGCACCGAGAGACGTGGATATACACAAACAGCAATGAAATGGATAGAAAGGGAGGAGGCTGGTGTTCTTCAGCTGGTGTTCTTCAGCTAGGGAAGAGAGGACTGGGGGATCTGTTTACCAACAATGTCAGCAAATGGAGCTGGGGAAGACAGGACACATCATCATTTCCAGAATGCTGAGGTTTGATATCATAGTGTTAGAGCATAAAGGCTATTAATCTTAAAGCTGTAAATTCATTTAAGTAAAATCTAAAAGCAGCAGAAAGCATTCTTTCTGGGGCTTGACAACTGCTGAAGTCTCATCCAGTCTCACAAGATGCTAAAACTTCTGGAGCTCTTTCTGAACACCTATGTGAGCACCTCTTTCTGCAGCTGCTTCCCTGACATTTTCCTCTTTGGGAAGTGCAGCTTTCTTAATCCCTTCCTCCGGCCATGTCCTCCAAATCTGCTTCCAGTCTCTACTGGTTCTCACAAAGAAATGACAAGTTGTTCCCTAGAGACAAGCTTTCCCCTCAAGAGACTTCCCAATGCCAGACTTCCACTTTGGATCACTAAAACCTTGGCCTATGATAAGTAGGAGAAGGAGGCCATAAGACAACTATCACAGAACTCACATAAACCAAAAACAATTTTCATGGGATCCTATTGAAGAACAGCCACAACTGAGGATGTGTTCTCAGCTTCCTGAGCACACAGCTGGTGGTTTCCTGAAAAGGAGTTTGTTCAATCCCAAGCTTACTGCCATAGCAGAGCTGGGGGTGAGTCTGAGAACTGTAAGAAAAAGAACTCTAGAAGCTGGCAGAGGATGCTGTAGGGTTTTTGGGTAAATCTGAAATCTCATTGTAACCACAAGAGGACCGAATACTCCTCTGAACACCTCATCAAAATACAAAGATATTTCAAATACTTCCACGAGGGAAAATTAAGTGACTTTATATATTCCTAATCAGTGCCTGCTTTCATGATAGTGCTAAACAAAAGAGGTATGAGGTTTCCAAATGACACCACCACAATGGTAACTTGGCTGTATGTACAGTCCTACAATAATGTATGTAGCATGACAGTGAACATGCTATTGCTATTGCTGTGAGCTACTTGCTCACAGTATAATATCGACACGTGTTTCATAAAAATCAAAGATTTGAGAATATGCCTCCCAGGCTGTTGCAAGCCTTAATATAACCCTTCAAAAGCCTCAGAGGAAAGAGGTATCCGAGTGTTTTTAAGCCATTAGACATAAAAGTGGTGGAAAAAACCCAAAACCACCAACAACACAAATCAACCAAATAATAGTCAAGTCATCACCTAAGATTTTCATTTGGAGGTGAAATCATTTGGATTTTTATCTGTCATGCATGTGCAAGACAAATAACACTATGCATGTATGGTGCCTCTTCAGGGAATTATTAAATCTCAAAACACCTTACAGTGTTCACGGTCAGTCCTGCAGAAATGGTATTACAAACTGTCAAGCAAGGAGATGTGTCAGCCACCTTCATGAAAAACAATAGTAAGTAACAGTGCACAATGTGGATTTGGTTATTCAGTTAATCTGGCTGCAATTCACCAATTTTCTGCCCCTGAATAAGAAACATATAACTTATTTTAGGTCAAGCATTAACAATTGGGGCTACCTTATATTAGGGTGGGAAGACAACAGATCAGTTTTTAAACAGAGAAAATAAGAAACTCATGTTTCAGTCACATTGTGACTCAAAGCCAAGAGAAGCCAAAAAATTCAAAGATATTGGCTAACTCCCACAGAACTGCTTGCAAAGCCAACTTTTAGCCCCAAGTGAATTCCTTCAGTGAGTTATAAGTCCCTAAACTTGGATTTTAAATGTTACTTGCTGACACAACCTTAACCACAATGCTGCAAAATCTGTAAAATAATAATAATAATAATAATAATAATAATAATAATAATAATAATAATAATAATAATAATAATAAAAACCTAAATGTTTCCAGTATTCTGAACTTTTCAGAACTCCCACAGATACCAGTATCTGAAACAAAATATTTAGAGAAGAGCAATTTAACTTGGCTGTGGTGACTAAAGGTAGTATATGCAGCAATGGTTCTGTATATCTGTTTGAATAAAACCCCCCCACACCTGTTTAAATAAAACAAACCAAAAAACCCACCCCAAAGGTCAGAATACACAGACTAAGGTTTCAGTTCTGATGAGATGAGAATAAATATTAATCCATTTACAATGTTGACAGTTAAATGTTAGTACTCACAGCAAGGACCATGTACCATGACTCTCGGGGTCTTTGTCTCATATAGGTCTGTTCTTAGTGCTGGAAATCATTATAAAATTCTCTTAAACTCCTACTTGAAGGGTCCTAGGTGCAAAGCATTACTGAGGTAAACTGATATTTAAAAAAAGCTTTAAAGATTTTTCCCAAACAAGGAGATGACCAGGCCAGGATTTTCTCCTTATCTGAATATAACTGAAAAACCTGTGCTCCATTACATCAGTACTCTCCTACTCTGGGATTTGCATGGTCATACAACCAGGGAGAGACTTTGCACCCCAGAGCTGAAGAATTTCTGAGTGCTCTCAGAGCCCTGGGACTTCACTGGAGTCTTGCTTCCCAAGTATTTCTGAAAATGAAGCTTCTTTTTAATTGTCCTACAGCATTTCTCATGCCAAAAACATCTACGAAAGGCAAGAGCTGACAAAAATGCACCTACTTTTTTTTTTTTCACTCCTGCACATTGTTTGAAAGAAGTTTTAAGCTAAAATAAACTTCTCTGAAGCAACGTGCTGTTCACAGACAATGGCAGCAGCTGCAGATAGCAGAAGTTCATTCCTGTTTATTATATTCATTAAAACTGAAGGGAGAACTATGGCAGCACCAACTTAATGGTCATCTGAACATAATTATTGAGAAAGCATTGTTCTTTGGAAAGATGCAAAGTGTCAGACGGAACTTCACACCCTTGTCATAAAACCTCCACTTATTTCCTACCATTAATTGGATAAAATGGGCATTGTAGGATCAGAGGTGGAGGGAAATGGGTTAATGAGCGTGTGTAGGAGGCAAATGACACTGGAAACTCAGTGTCTACAGAGAGTGGGCAGAGGAAATAAAATCAGATGTGAGCAAATTTCTGGAAGGGAATCAGGTTGACAAAACTCATGAGACAGCACTTTGTGTTCCTATCATCCTTGAACAGTATGAAAAGCAAAACTCTGGCCAGTTTGCACATGTGTTTCAAACAACAAGTCAAGAGAGAAACAAAACCGAGTTGTGAATCAAGGGACTGCATCGGCAGCCGCAAAGCAAACTCATTTTGGAATCCAGCCACATCTTTGCATCCTACAGCATGCACCGTGCAGGAGTTCCCATGATGCCTTTTGGTACCATGAAATTCCCTTCATCTCTCTAGAAGCTGGGACAATTCCTCTCCACAAGCCCCAGTGAGCCTCCTCAGTGTTCACTGTCAGTCTGTCTTTTCTTTAGTTTCCTTCTTCCTTTCCAAACCAATGTTCACTGCCTTTTATTGTTTGCCTGATGCTGAAGGTGGAGGGAGTTCTCATTGCTCCCCATAAGCAGGCTTGATGCCAAGAGCAGCACATGGGTTGGACTCCATCCCCTCCTCGAGCAGGCAGTGGGTGTATTTGCTCTTCAGGCTCTTTTGGGTCAGTGTGTGAGCACCCGTGGCTGTGCCTGAAATCTGTGTGTCCCTCCATGGGCAGGCACAGATGGTAAATCATTTTTGAGTCTATAGGCCAGCTCTACCATCAGTCAGCGCTCTTCAGTGGACAGGTCTATGGGGCAGCAGTGTGGGAACCCATGTCCAGGCAAAGTGCAACAGCCTTAGTCTGTACAGACCACCACATCCCAGGGCTCAGGATGTGTATGTGAACCGTGAAGTCCATCCACGGCCTCACTTGCCCAACCGCAGATCTGCAGCACGTTACACGCCAGAGTGTTGCATGGGGCTGCAAGCTCAACCACGAATTCCACTCCCTCCTCAGCCAGGACCCCCACTGATTCCTGTGAATGTTTTATGCTTCAGCGAAGGAACTGTTGAGCTGTTCCTGGACTGTAAAACTTATTTTCCTTAGCTGCTAAAAAAAAGTGGCCTTCAGACTTCAGCTGGCCAACACTAACTCCCATTCCATAGCTATTCCCAATGTTCACTGCTATATAACAGCAAAAGCAAATTCTTGGACCCTTAGGAAAAATACATTCTACCTTTCAGCAGAAAGAACAGTGACTCTTTAACAAAATGTACTCCCTTTTTTTGAGGCTGATCTTCCTTTGTGGTCTGTCTTTTCTTGTGAGTAGAGGGACTTTTTGGTACAAGGATAATTAGTCTCACCTTTCACTCTTACATTAGCTGTTTGTTGGTTTTTGTTTTTTTTTTTTTCTTTTTAATTTACTCCTGCTACTCCTCATGCATTTGTAGTTGGTGCATTTAAGTCAAGGACATCCAAAACCCGTTTTTTGAGCCTGGTCTTTCAGTGCAATGATGTTCATATGACTATGTGCTCACCTGCCTGACAATTTGCCTTCTCATTCCTTCCAGGAGTTTTAGAACACTTGGGTAATTTCTTTAATGGGAGGCTGGAGTCTTAGAGGTCACAGCTGAAGCTCTAGGAGGGCTTCCAAGCCTCTGTGAATGACTATCATGGCCCCTCCTGACAAGGCACAAAGATAAAGCCCAGGCACACACTACTCCTCACTCTATCGCTGATCCCCTGATTTCACTGAAAGGGCCATAGGCTGTCCCCAAAGAGGTCCCCCACCAGATGGCTGGAGAGCCAGGACTGGAGGTTGCCACCTCGGGTGCTTCAGAAAATGTGATCAAATAAAACTTTTGCATCTCCAGTTGCTTTGGTTTTATCTCGTCCATCAGTTCAGATAAAATTCTGCTTGCTCCAGCAATCCTAGTGAGGAGAATGCATTCCTCCACTCAGATGGATTTACAGGGAGCCTTGTTGTCGTCACTGCTCTTGGCCTTCTCACTAGATCTCAGGAAGTCGTTATGTGTTATACAAGTAATTAACTGTGCTACAAACACTGGGTGATTCCTAATTCCTTGCTGCCTTTGCTTACTGGGTTGGGTGTTGACAGTACTTGGAGCAAAAGACCCACACTTTGAGTGTAAAACTAAACCAAAAGCTCTGGTTAAGGTTCAGATTTTAGGAAATTACAGACTGCAGTCCAAAACTTCGTGCTTTGAGCTGCTCTGTAGTCTGTGTGTTTCACAGCACTGGGAAATAAGAGTTTGTTCACCATAATTCTTTCATACGTGACAAAGTGGGAAATTCACCCTTCAGTCCTTCTGAAAGTGCACTCTGTGCTCCACATGCCATTTAGTGCTTCTGAAGGCTGCTATAATGCTGGAAAATTGCCAGCCAGACTCAGAGAAGGGCATCACCTATACAACAATCTCAAAGTGCCCAAAGCTTACTGAAGTAGTTACATACTTGTCTTCCCATCAAATTCCCTTCTCAGACTGTGCATTATGGTTTCCATCAAAATTAATGCAGGCTTTTCAGTGGCATCCAAAAATCTCTCACTGACATTGTGAAAAGCAGAAATTTACAGTGTTTATTTCACACCATTTAAACCATCTCGCTCACAAGCTGAATGGGAACTTACCACCAAAAGAAGAAGTGATTTCAAAAAGTGAACAGACAGGTTCACACAGGACTGACTTGGTGGTGCCCACAGGTGGTCTCGGTACCTTGGTGACTACTGCAAAGTGGCAATGTTCACTGAGGGAATGATCATCTGATTTCCTGCACTCTGGTCTAAATATTCACTCCTGGTCATTACTTGACACAGGGACCATGTTAGACACACTTTGCCTGCTACCTCCTGTGGTAGCAAGCTTCCTTGCAGGATGTTGTTGTAGCCAGATGCGTTCGTGACTTCTTACAAGAAAAAAAGACTCAAAGAAAAATCTGAAATTAGGGCTCATTTTCGGCACAAGTAGTGAAGGGAATGTTCTTCAAACTATCATTTGAATTCCCTCAATATATTTCCCTAAAATAAGAGCATTTTAAATTTATTTTTTTCTTTTTTTTCTATAAATCACAGCTAAGAGGCCTCTGGGTACTTCAAAAATTGATTTACAATTTTAATAATGTATTAATAAACTAAGTAAAGGACATACAAAATTATCCAGTAATTCACACATTCCTTCTATTGACTTAAGCTACATTTTAAAGAATATTTTCCAGAAAAACGTTATCTCATTCTCTTTTTAAAGGGAATATGTGAGTTATTGGGAATTTTTATACCCTTATCACTCACTTTATTTGATAGTGTTGCTTTTTAAATCCAATTTAAATACAGTGTGCTTTTCTTTAAGAATAAACATGTTTATGTTACATTTAAAATCTTGAGATCTTTTATGTGAGACTGAAGCAATCTATTTCTATAATTTAAATTAAACACAAATAGCATTCAGGCAGTGCATGCTGTCACTGAAGTTTTAAGAAAGTAAAACAACAGGCTTCGGGGAAGTCACTTGTTTAGCACCTGGAACAAGAATTTGCTGAAGTGATAAACCAGCACTTGACAGCTGCAACTTGTTCTGCAGGTGCAGAAAGCACTTCTTCCTCTCAGTTCCTTCAGCTTAGTTCAGTTCAGTAATTACTTCACTCAGTGCTAAGACACCACTTGAGAAATAAAAAAAACCCCAGCAAACCAATTTTCCCTCTCTAGTCTAGGAATAAAAACTACATACAAGATATTTTCACCCACGAGTTCAAAACTGAAGGACAAGAGAGCCTGAAATAATCTGTTCAATCCCATCCCTAAAGAAATGTTTTCTATCATTTAACACATTAAGCAGTTTTTAAAAAATAGATTAGTTTTGACATACTTATTTTTTAATTACCTATCATATTCCCTTAATAACAGGAAACTTATTATGGTTTTATAAATGTATTTTGTATTCTGACTCTGTGCATGTGCCATTTGATACAAGTTACCAGAAAAATGTCAATAATAAAAATGATTTTATTTCATAGTGTTATCTCTTATAGGTAGTACTGAAATCTGAATATATATGTGGTATTCTATGGCTTCAATTTGTATGTATTATACATCTTCTAAATTGTTAAAACCCCCTCACTTTTAGTGTAAAATCCATTTTTAGCTTCAATGTATTTTAGCTGTTGTGAAACAAAGACTTCAATTTTTCATTTGGGAAACATCTAAATTAGGCAAAGCAAACCAAGACTTTAGAAAGATTATTTAAATTTAAATTTTTTACTTGCTGATTTAAATAACAATTGCGACCAGTACTTTAACTCATTCTGTCTAACATATATATACATTAATATTGGCAAATCTTTAGAACATAAAAGAGGCAAAATTTCTAGTGCAGACAGCAGATACATAAGACAGAATTTATAAAATCTCCAACAACACGAGCTCAAAATTGTTGTGTCTGTTTCTACCATTGGCTATGAAAGAAATCCTTGAAGAAATGAATTTATGTTAATACTGGAACATATATAAAGAATAAAAATTTTATAGTTAATTCCATATTAAAGATTTAAAAATGAAAATGGTGAAAAGGGGAAAATAATGTTTTCACATGCATTTGGGAAAGGCAGAGATGATGGAGTAAGGGGAAAAAAGGGTTTACACGACCTTTGCTCCTGTTCCATGGTATAGAGAGTCAGCTCACAGAGGAAGAAGAAAAGGTGGGGATTTTAAAAACTATTTCCCCACCAAAAAGCTTTATCATCTAGAAATGTGTGCATGAGAATTTCAAGCTGCTACATCTTTTCCTTTCACTGTTTCATAAATCACTCCGCTCTGATCTCACAAATACTTCTTGCTTCCTTACAACTTGCAGCACTTTTTTTCCACTGCAGCTGCAAAATCTATAACTCCAAAATCATTGAGGCGCTGCCCTTTGAGGGGCGAGGGGGAGGGAGGGGGAAGCCATTTGCTTTGAAGCCCTGGGCTCCAGAGGATGTCATCCTGGTTCCTTGCTGGCCTATCTCTTAAGCCTGTTAATGGGCACTAAAAGCTGTCAAAACTTCCAGTGCAGTGCAGCAGCACATTCTCCAAATCCCATGAATGCAGCTGGTTTGGTGTGATAAAACAAGCTAGAAACAGAAATGCTCTTAGTTAAATCGAGCTGAGGTTGACAATGCTTTACATTGTCCCTTTCCACAACCACACCACCCTTTCCTGCAAGCACTGGAGATTATAAAGATGACTCTTGAATCACCTAATTGGATTTTCTGATTTATCGTTGCCCAAATCTTCCTATGCCGACCCCAAAGATTTCAGTTCACCAGTGTCCTCAGGAGAGACCAGCGGGTGCCCCAGGTGGAGGACAGAAGAATGCTGCTGGTGGTGACTCATGAAGTGGCACCTTGCCTCATGACTGCATGATTCAAAAAGACACTTACACTTCCTCAAGCGTGAGCATCACGTCTTACTTTCATCCATCTCCCTATCTCTGCTATAATGTCACATATATTTAATGGTCACCAGTTTGCAAGGTGGTCCCAGTAGCACTCAGGAACACAACCCATCAAGCAGATAGGTAAAACTCAGGGTTAGAAATAAAACGTGTAATCAAGAACAAGCAGTACCTAGAAGTAAGATGAGAGAATCCATCACAAGGGAAGATACCCACTGCACAGGTTAAAAGTGGGAAAACATTCCCTCTTCCAAACACAGCAGTCAGAACTGCCCAGCAAAAATGTCACAAAGGAAATGCAGGGGTAATGCAAGTATTCACAAGGCAAAGGATAAACTCCCCAAAGTTAGAAAGATATAGAGAAAACCAAAGACCAAAGGTAGCTGCAGTACAACCAATCTGGGATTTTTTTTCTACTGACCCCCTGGGATATACTTGCCCAAAGGTCAACTTTCCATCATTTTTTGCCTTCTTTTTCTGCTCAAAAAATAAAACTACAATGCCAATTAGAAATCAAATGCTTCATGGCATGCTTTTAAACATAAGATTTGACTCTGGTTTACAGAGTCAGGATTTAGTGAGTTTCCTTCTCTCCTCACACCTACCAAATTAGATAACAGCAGACTATGCTAAGAAGAGCCAGATTTTACAGGTAAGGTGAAGATGCAGCACTGCCCATGTAACAGCACCCAGGACAGCATGATGACGAGTTCAGTACACTTTGGGAATTCAAAGCTTGAATTTTTCATGGAATCAGCTAGGGACTGGAGCAAAATACTGGATTAATCCAAAAAATAAAATACTTTTGGATTAAATACGAACTGCTGACAACATCATTATCCAACCCCGCTCAGGAGTGTTCAGCAGAGAAGCAAGCAGGTCCTCTGAAAGCAAAGGATCACTGCTCTCCTCTATCAGCACTTAGGCTGCTTTCAGCCCCCATTAAAAAGTAAATGCTGTCATAGGCTCTCCATAGTATAGTGCCATGTTGTTCCTCCTCCTCTTAAACAACATTTTAATCAATAAACCTGTGGTGCCCACTGAGTTAAAGCCAGCCAGCACACTTCCACCTAGATGAGCAGGCAGTAAGGCATGCTTGGAGATGTAGCAGGCCACACCTCAGCACAGTGGGTTTGGGTCATAAAGAGAAATCAAATTAGCTAATCGAGGAGGTTCTTTGTTTTGTTTCGTGAAAATTTAGGAGGCACTTCATCTTTCTGCAGAGCTGGAAATATGTTCATAAAAGTGACAGTGCCAATATCCTTACATCAGATAGCATCCTGGCCACAAAACAAAGAAATCCATGCATCCTCCATCCCTTTATAGGGGAAGCAGAAGTCTCTCAAAAGTGTAGTTAGAGTCCTTGTGGGGAGGGAACAAGGGTGGTTTTACCACTGATGTCACTGGCAGCATAAGCCTTTTATGGTCATGACTTAGTAGTTGCCTCTCTGCTTCAAAATCAACAAAGAGCAGAGAAAAAAGGCTTGCTTCCTCCTTGGGAAATGGTGTACGTTCAGGGAGGAAGCTGCCTTCCTGTTTTCTCCATAATTGCAGCTTTGCATGGTTTTAGCAAGTTCCACAATTTTAAGCCTCTTCCATATGGAACATGTTCCTCTAAACATCTGGCTCCTTTTTTATTGCAGTGATAAAACAGATTTATTTTCTACAAACCATGTAAAATATTACTTTCTCAGTGTACGATCTACTGTGCTTTTAAAAGTAAAAAATATGCAAGGAGATCAATAGTCTTACTTTTTTTTTCTTTTACTAGTACCAAATCCTTTTCTAAAGCGGACTTAAGGATTAATTCTGAATCTTGAAAGAAAGAAAGCCTGAACACCTACATTTATTATCTCCAAGTTTCTTGATGCAGACCAATGATACAAACTCAAATCAAAAAAGAACTATAAATCCAGACAAGGTAAATTTCTTAGATCCAGTCCAGGTTAGAATGTGTATCCCTTACACCGGTCCTCAGCTTATATACATCATCCTGTAACTATCATTGGAAGAGAATGAAATGCTTTGATTAGTTTAAAAGTCATCTGTCTAATTTGCCTGAATGATATTAGAAAAAAATGTCTCTTGCAAAGAAAATTCAGAGGCCTGTACAGTAAGGGAGAAAAGAGTATTCTTTGATTTTCTAACGGCAATTGGGCTGCAATGTCAAATTTCAGTGGGCAAGGCACTCAAGCAATAAACCAGGAAAAGAAAACATTATAAATCAACAGATTGTCTTGGCTTCCCATTCCATTAGCTGTTATTTTTAGCTGTACCACATGCATGGCTGAGCAACAATGCAGCAGAGTGCTTCTCCAGAAGTTTTAATCTTTTCGTCTCTTCTGTACTTCACCTGCTGCTGTCTGAAATAACACAAGGATTCACTGCATGAAACAAGCCTAAAAATGAGCTGTAAACAATATTGGGAAAGATCTGGCCAATACTTGATACAGGGATGTAGTCCAACAGTGGCTTCTGTAGAGAGCTGGGAAAAAATGAGTCATTTTCTAGATGCTTTGACAAATACTGAAGTGAGCAAAGTCTGGCTTCATGCATCAAAAAATGGTGATGCTTTATTTCTCAGCTGGCAGCTTGATACCATTTCCAGATTTATGCTGCCTGCAAAGCCCATCTGCCCTGTGAGATGCAACCAAGAAGGGGAAAGATGACTAGGGCTGGGTGATTTACTTGGGAGAAGAACCGGGGTGAGAAATAATGATAAAAAGGAGGGTCAAGAAATGGGAAAAGGCTTCATAAGGCATGCAAGCTGCATGAGCAATGCTGTCTGGAGGTCCCTGTGGTGCATTCCTGTGCCTGACCACAGCCCAAACGAAGTCAATAAACCCAACCAGCTGTGCTCGCTCTACCTCACATGCCAGACCTGCTCCTCCGGTCAGGAGGACCAGGACTGGGGTGGTCCTCACCCCAACACCTGTGTGGGGCAGCGTCCTGGTACCACCCTGTCAGTGTCCTTTCCAGGTCCATCTACATTGGCATCCATCACATCCCAACAGAAAGTTTGCTCCAAAGAGAGCACAGCTCTTCGTTTAAATGAACACTGCATACTTGAACTTGCAAGGATAAATTTGCCTCTTTTGAGTCTACTGTCAAAGCCAAGTCCAGGCCACCCAGGCTAGAGAGTGAAGTGAAAAAGTGAAACCAGTTGCCTGGTGTCCTGGCTCAGTCTGAGAGTAGGGATATAATCCTAAACCATTTCAGTAAGGGATAAATACCATAAAAAGGCACTGGTCCCATCAACTGTGATAGCACCAAGGGTCTGCCATCTCATCTTCACAGAAGAGAGTTTGTGCATTTTTAGGTGGCACAGCCACAGGATCTGTGCACCTCAAGCCTCACTGTCCTACAGAAGGGAGGAGACAGGGCAGAGACTTGGCTTTTGTTCTCCCCCATCAGATGTCAAAAAGGATCCCTGATGACAGATTCAGATCTACAAATGCTTATGTCCTGTCTGGAGGGTCACAGTCTTCCTCCTGTTATTTCAAATCAATAATTAACTCCTAGTCTAACTCAGTGTGAAGATGTTTTCTAGCAAATACTTGCTATTTTTTGGGTGTCTAACAGGAACTGTGTAATGCAGCAGAATAATGTGAAAAGTATCTCACTTGAAGCAAGTAACACCTCTTTCTCCTTACATGGTATTTGCTACCTTCTCCACATAACTGTTTCATTTCAAAATTAATATACATATTGCATGAAAGACTTATTTAAAACCATTAGATATCCTCTTACTAAACACATCCATTTTTTAAATTACCTCAAATTTACTTAAGTTCACAGTACAGACAAGGAAGCTGCTGGTAGAAAATTACCAGACATGGAGAGACCTCATTACAAAGTGTACACCTATATTTATCATAATCACTTTGGATATCAGTACAAATTTTTCTAATGTTCTGATAAAGGTCAATGCATGTACCCAGAAAAATCACCCTTACACCTTAATGATTTGGAATCACCAATACTCAGAGCCTTGTTTCCATGTGAAGAAAGTGAATGAGTAAAACCACTCATAAACCTACTCTATGAAATATAATATCCTATAATTTCTTTTAATCTGGTCCCAAGCCACCAAAGGAAACTGAAACACAGTTAAGTACCATAGGACAGGTTGCCTTCAGAAGATAAGGAATCTTGTTGGAGGTTTGTAGGAGAAGGCTATACAAGTATCTGATTCAGAAGTTAATGATCTTGCCTTGAGATAAGACAGAGCTTTCCCTTGCAGGAAAGGCAATGAGCAGAGAGGTTTATGTCTATTGTACAGGCTTTCTCCCAGTCTGAGTTGGAAACCTTTGCTGTGACCAGAAGGAAATCACCTGGGCTAATGAGTGGTTTTCTTTACTCTGTACAGTTTTAACCATCAGTTGCAATAGAGAGGTAGCATCCATGTTCTTGAGCATCTCGCAAAGCCAGATGTGCACACTCCATTTAATTAACAAAAAGTACAGATTTAACTCCTGAACCTCTCTTGCTCAAACTGGGGCATTTCCTGAAATCATACAAATTGTTTCCTACCTGACTCAAAGCTTACATCCCAAGGGAAAGCCCAAGAGATCTCTCTCCTCTCTTTTAATTTCAAAGCCCAGCACTCCCTTAAATCCCAGGTTGGTTTACACATTTCAGGAGCAAAACTATGTGTGTCATCCTGAGAATAAACCCAAGAAGAAATGACTCAGGTTGGTGTTCCAGTGTGCCAACTCCTTCCTAGCTAGAACTGTAAAAGACATGACCTAGTAGCTTAAAAGTGATTCTTCTAAACATTAGTAGCACTGCCATAAAAACAAAAAACAAACAAAATTAACTCTATGCCTAAAAAGTAACCAAACAAATGCAAACAAACAAAAAACCCCGAAGAGCTATACTTTTGTGTGTAGCTGTGTTTCTTTAGGTGAGGGAGTTCCTAACAACCAGGGACAAGGTAGGTGGCATTTCCAGTTCAATCCCAGTTTGCACAGGATGAATGTGGGTAGATTTAGCTTCTCCATGCCTCATTTTACATTTTGACAAACTTACTCTGAGGGTGTGATGCTGATAAACTCATTAACACAAGGAGAGATCTTTGTATTCCATGGATAAAATGACTCGGGAAGTGGGAGCATGCCATTACCACGTTTAGGTAATGAAGGAAAGAGTCCTCAGCTGGTGTCAATGGCAGGGATTAGCTGATGTACGTAGAGCAATTTTTACATAAATTGGATCTCAGAAGCCTGTAGAGTCAGATGCCATTGATCACTTCCCTGTATTTGAGATGTCTATTTTAATTCATGCACAATGAAACAAAGCTAGGAAACTCAATTTAAAAGGCTGGATCCTGAGTCTTTGCTGCAAGTGCAAATGAAAAGCCAAATGTCTGTAAAATGAAGCCATCCACTTTGCTAGTGCTTCATGTTTCCTCAGTATCAGCAACAGTGAGCTGAGTTTTAATGCCAAGTGAAGCGTCTGCCCAAGACCCACATTCCTAAACACACAAGAGATTCTGAATAGACCATAAGAGCAGAAACACAGCTGGTGAGACAACATCAAGTTGACCAAGTCACTGAAAAGTTTCTGTGTGCAAGAGGTCCCTGAGACCTGTCACAGTCTCTCCCTGCCTGAGGACCAGTGTTGCCCAAGCTCTTTTTGCAAAGCAGATCATGCAGGGAGAGAAAGGCCAGTGTACCTCAGCAGAAGTGGACAATATGGGCCTCGCTGTGACACAGGGAGAAGCAACATTCAGTGTGGAGGAGACATGCTCCAAACAACCCTTGAAAAGGTTACAAAAAGAGGAGCAATGGTGAGGCTTGTGCTTAGCTCTGCCACCTTGGCACCCTGCCTCTGCTGCTTTCCAGTACTCTTTCTGTAATTAAACAGCCCTGCAGATTGTGCAACATCTAGCATGGGACTGAACCCCTGTCCTTGCCCTGGCACTATAATCCTTCAGCCAGTGGGCAGAGGAGCACCTCTCAAGGGCAATTCAACCCACCTGAAAGTCCAAGCCAGGCACTTTCTGAATTCTTGGTCTCTCTGACTGCAGAGATAGTCTAGAAAAGCAGCAGAGACAAATGGCCCCAGTTTTCAATCACTAAAATGAAGTAAATCCCTCCTTCCAGGAATGCTGAGGGGAAATCTGACTTCACTGAAGTTCACAGCATTGCAGTGGACAGGAATTGCTTTCATTCCTATCTGGTGGTCCGCACTTCATTACTGTTCAAGTGCAGTGAGCTTGACATCAATCAAGCAAGATATATTCTGTGTTGTTGCAGGCAGAGACTGACTTCATTTTCACCCATTTCTTTCCTTAGAAGACCAAGGATTTTTATTCAAAGTGCTAAACCCTTCCTCAAATTAGCTGCTTTGGTGAGAAAAATACCCCATTTTTTTAGATACCCCAAGATTTTATGAATGTAGGCAAATTAAAGCACCTTAAAAATAAAGGCTACCAACTCTAAGGGAAGTCTGGAGGGCAGTCAAAAGTGCAACATGCTGAAAAGTTGTTTGTTGTGTTGGTTTTTTTCTTTCCCCTCAATCATTTTACTGGTTAATCTTCCTGGGAACAGACTGATATTTACTCATCCCATGAGAGAGTGGAGTTGTCAAACAGCCAACTGACACTAAAGGATAAGGTTTAAGGAACTCTACTCATAGTCATCCAACGTGAGGAAGCACCACAGTTCTTTGGCAATGTACATACTACATATTAGCTGAATTTCTCCAGATTAAATAGGGAAATGTTATAAATTGTCTGTGGGTAAACAAATTACAAGCTTAGAGAACGATCCCCCATCACGAAGTCCTAGGGAAAAAAGTCTGTGGCTATCAAGGCTGTATGACAGCAAACAAAATTATAATGTTCAATTAGAAAATAATGTATGGAAAGATTCAACCACCACATTTTCCATACTAGCTTCCCCTGACACTCTCATGGCTCCCAGATGGCTCCCAGCATTGTTCCATGCTGTGCTATGCAGACTCACCAGCAGAGATCACCACCAGCCTGGGCACCACTGCTGCAATCTTCTCCAAGAGGAGAAAGTGCTCTAGCTTTTTCTATCTCCTTACAAGCCATGCTTTGCTTTCTTCTCATCTGGTTGCCAGGTATGTTAAACTGCTGTTAAATCAAGGGTTTAGAAGGCATAAGATCTGAGTTCATTTCCTTGCTCCGTGCAAATTCATGTGCAACCTTATGGAGAACTGATACACTTGTGTCTCTGCTAGGAAATTGAATACCACTGGGGTCATTCTCCATTGTTCAACACTGCAACACACCACCAACCACATTCAAATCCTTACACACTCTTCTAATTTCCTAACTAGGGTTTGAATACATGTTCAAATTGTCTGTTGGGGATGGTGAGCTGTGCCAGTGAAACATTTGAGCTGGTTTGAGACAGAAATCAACCACAGGCCATTTGAACAGGTGGTCCCATTTGTACAGGCAATCATGTCCCACTAGCTTGCCTCACGTTTTGTGGTGCTTGGTCTATGGCTCTCTGCACTCCATCTATTGATGAAGTATCACATCAGTTCTGTCCCTATGACATGGAGTTAAGATGCAATAATACATCATCACACTTTAATAGAAATGATCACAGGTAGGAAAGATCAATGTGAGTATAATCTTTGAAATTTGTATTCTTCCAACATGCCTCTGATTTATTTTATCCAGTGAGTCAACAAAGGCTGCTTGCAGTTTTGACCCCAATGATGCAAAGCACTGATAATGCAGCCCTTTGGAAACAGATCCAAGATTGATGTACCCTGCAAGAGTACTTCACATCTCACTATTTCAGTGCATTTCATACCCTAACCCAGGATCTATAAAGCCTTGGTCCAAAAATGGTCCCAATGGTCCCAGTTCAAGTGATATGAACTGACATCTCAGAGATTGGACAGGCTCTAGCATGCACAGCATGCTAATGAGGATGAAAACAGCCTACTCGTATTTAGGAAAAGGCAATGTTACATCAGCTGAAATGCTCCTGACTCCTAATTGCATTACCTAGGTCTCCATCAAGTAAAGAAGGGGTTTAGATACTACCACAATGTGTTTACAATCTGGAGCTGGATTCTACTGCATGGGTCAGTTGAGCCATGGTAATTCACCTTGCACTTACTGCAAGACTGAAGCAAGGTAATTTGTCATATTTTAGCCTGTAATTAGCTGGGGTTGAGATTAGTCTTTTACTGTGGCCCCAGGCTAAGAGCTTGTATGCACATGGAAAACTCCACAGCTCAACAAAGGTGTTGTGGCTTCAAACATGCTAACTTGGGCCTAAATCTGACCATAGCATCTTTTGAATTAGATCCAAGTAGAAACTACAAGAGGTAAAGTTTTTGCCTAAGTGCAGAGAAATATAAAATGGGCCATGCAATCACATGTTTCTTAATTCATCAAGGCTTATCATACTTATTACCACTTCATTGTCTTCCACAGAATTATTTCTAATTCACCATAGCATATGTCAGAGAAAAATCAGGAGCACGGTTTCCCCTGATAGTTCTCAGCTACTAAATCATTAGTACTAGACTCAGAAGGGTAAGAGGCAGAGAAAATAAGTCTCTGTGAAAAATAATCCACTTGAGGATACCTATATTTCATAATCATATTGTTTTTGTAAATGCATCTCCAGTAAATCAAGGTAAAGCATCCATTTAAGTGGTGAATGTAGTTCCACCTGAGAGACAGAGGTCTGTGCAAAGCCTGTGACAACTCAGACAACTCAGTCAGTCTTATTGCTACTCTTACTGCATAAATATATTTTGCTCTTCCATATGTCTTTGCTGAAGTTGAAGAATATTTTTGGACACGTGTATATGGCTGTGTGAAGTGAAGCCAGTCCAACCCAGTGGATGGGAGCCAGCTCTAGTCCAGAATTATGCTTCAGTTAATGTGTCCTGCTGATCTGCTGACAGCAAGGAGGAAATAAACAAGAGGTGACAAAGAGAAGACCCACAGAGCAAGGAGGCCTTGGAGAAGGACTTCAACCCCTGACACTGGTTACACATGCATGGAGAACTGAGTCTCTCCTCAAGCCACATAAAATACCTGGACAGAGCTTGTATGTTCCTACACATTTAGGTTTGTCCAGTGCTGTCAGATAGGCTGATAACAGATGGGAGTGAAGTAGCCACATGGCAAGTGTTTGTGCAGAAAAAACAGCACACTACTTTTCCATAGCACAGCCGTGGAGATCCAGCTATCTGAGGCATGGAGCTCACCACCAGCCCTCCAGGCTGGTACCACCCGAAGGCAACCAGGATGTGCAATGTCTCCTCAAATGTCTGACTGCTTTTTAAGAAGCCCTGTGCTCACCATCCCTCCCAAGAGGTCACTTTGGCAGCTCCCAGGAGGGCTGACCCGTGGACAGAAGTTGCTTCAGCTAGGAGGGAACACAGATAACCATTCCCAATGTGCATTACAGCAAGGGCTATACCATGGCAAGTCGATGAAGCCAGGATGTATGTGCGAGCTGACATCTATGACGAACAAGAAGTTGAACACTGGAGAAAGCCCACTCAGAGCCAAAGCATTTAATGGACCCTGGGAAATGTCTCACTGTCACTGAAACCAGGATAAGCTCTGCACACAAAATCAGGACAAGCTTCCCTTGGGAGACAGAAGGGACAGCACACTGACAAGCACAAGGTTCACAATGCAATCAACAGCTGCCTTTCCCTGTTCAGACACACACCAATACTCACATCCTCAGGAAGGGGGGGTGGCCAGAAAGCCCACACCAAACTCTGCAGTACCTTGGGGAATCCAACATGGGGGCCCAGTTGGGTTGTAACCTTGCTAACATCACACAGGAAAATAAAATAACTAAGTGTGTCTGCCAAAACTGTGTAATTGCAGCTTTTGCTCATGAAACCACACCACAGTGTGACCATCTTTCTCTTAAGACCCTTGGCATCATTGCAGGTTGCATGGATTAAATCCACTCTCTGCATTCCACATCTCTGTTCACGGATTAATTTCACACTACCATGGCATGGTAGACAGCAAAATGTTACTTACACTAAACACAGTGTGGTTAAGCTTGGCATTGTCTTTCCCAACTCCTTATTTGCTTTTCATCTACTTAAGGCAACCAGCTCTACCTCATGGTGATGACATCACAGTGATGCAAGGAGTTGTCATTACAGTCTTCTGTCATGGTCACTGCTTGTCTCATCACACAACGTGCAGCCTGCATCAGCATGAACATCAACAAGTGTTTGGAACAGGTTTTCTCTGCACAGCTTGGCTTTCACACAGCTGTGGAGAATGCATTTCTGTGGTCCCTTGTAAGGAAGCAATGTTCTTCCAAAACAAACAAAAACCTCAAACCAAATGAAACCAAAAAGATGTTTTTTTCCCCCTAAGTAAACCCCAAACTGGAAACTTGCATTGTCATAAAAGAAGTGCTGACTGGTTCCCAAGAAGGTAACAAAAATGTTTACGCTCTGGTAAAGCAATGTGTTTTGATTGTAGAGAAATACAGCACAGCATGAACTTGTTCTCAAGGTCAGATCCTTCCCTCCAGCACATTTCTGCTCAGGGCAGGCACAGCATTGCCTTAGACTCCTCCAGAATTTCCTGATGGGCCCCTAATATTTCAGTTATCTGAATATAATGCAAAGGCAAACATGCCACACTGGTGTCTGGCATGGTAAAGAAAGCAGCCACTGAGCTGAGGGGCACAGTCCTGCAGGACACAGCCCCATCTCCAGAGCAAGGATATCCCCTGGCAGCTCCCCACAACAGCTACACTCCAGCTGTCCTGGCCACACGGGACGATCGGATCCAGCTTTCCAGCTTGCAGATGGCACCCACTGGAGCAGGCTGCTGGGGACCTGTGGGCTCTCAGTGCCATGTTTCATTCACCCCGAGTACGGTCCCGATGCTGCTCTGCAGCCGGTCAATGCGAGCAGTCGGAGGCAGCGTGCATTGTGAGGGCTGTCAGCACTGCAACCAGTTCCAGGGACACTCTTTTTGATTCACATTTTCTACATCCTTTCTGAGAAACCTCAATTGTCTGTTTAATCCCTAAGCACTGGGGCAAAAGCATTCAGCTGTGCAACCCAGTACAGCAGGCGCAAATTTGATACCCATTGAAACTGAGAATTTACCAGGCATAGAAACCCATATGGGGACAATATAATCTCTGGTGTAATTCCATTTCATTTTCATGTACCAGTGATGAATCTGACGCAGCAATCAGTATTTCCATCTCACGCCAGCTTCCCACATCCCTCTAGCGTGTTTAGTAGAAGCAATTCCGCCTTGCATTAATATATGGGTGAGCAGAATTAGGTTTATTCTGCTGATGCTCTGATGTTCCCCTGCATGCTCTGGTCACAAGCAAGGACCAAAGCTTTGCTGTGTCTGCACACCGTTTTCCATACCACATAGATCTCTTTTCAACCACATCATTTTCAACTCTGCTTACTTTCAGAGTGTGATGGGAGCAGGGTTGGGAGTAGGCATACAAGACAACAATGTGAAACACTACACTGCAGCAAGATTCAATTAGGGCAACCTTGGTGCCTGGGTCAAGCACTGCTCTCTTCAAAGGGCAGAGATGTGCCTCAAAAGACTGTCATACAGAAAGTCCAAAGGTGACAAAATGGGCCTGATGTAATACACTTACCAGTGGGTGCAGCTGAACATGTGTGTCTCTTGTGAAGTTTTATTGTCCAGATAACAAATTACACATCAGGATGTATGAAAGTCACAAGCATTATACCCTGACTTTATAGGTCTGGCACTAATGTATGCATTTGGATTTAAAGCACTTTCTTGCAAGTTAAAACCCAGCTCTACCAAGAATTGGTGTAATTCAATACTTCCTTTGAAAAACCTCCCATAGGAAGATTAGAACAATCTTAGTGATTACAGTCTATCTGGGGTCTACAGATGCCACTAATCTATGGAAATTGTGAACTCAAAGGATTTATGTCTAAATGTGATTTAAAAACCACTACCAAATCTCCATCATGGTGGGGTTTTTTTTAATGATTTCTTTCTTTCTGCTCTCTCTCACTTCTTTCCCCCTGCCCCCAGACTGGATTTCTGTAAGTGGCTGCAACGTCTGTCTGGAGGACGAACAGCCCCAAGCTGAACAAGCCTGCCTCCTCTGTGGCCCATGGTGTGTATGCACCATCCTCCACTGCAGTAGCAGCAATTGCCCCAGATGAAGGCTGGACCCTGGAGCCTGTCTGCAGCCCTTGCCCTGATGAGAGGCAGCTGTGAGAGGACAGATTTTGGTTTATTCTGTTTACAGTTCTATCATGGACTCCCACGTGAATGAGAATGTAAAGAGAAGTCACAAATCAAACCTGAACCGTGCAGGCCACTTAGGTGAAAGCTATTTGGGCCATATGTTTTGCAGGTTCATTTCATCGGAATAGTAAATTGGTCTGAAATTAGAGCCAGATTTTAGAAGGCAGCACCGAAGATGTGTCCCTTCAGCACGCATGCATGTGAACTCAAATAAAGGGACAGATCACTCCAAACCTGCAGAGAGGCTGGGTAAATGGACACGTACATGCAGGACATAGGGATGTGCATGTCCCATGGGCTTTCTTTGGTGTGTTCATTTATAGCCCTTCCAAGTGACTCCTCAGGGTCTGTCTCCAGAACTCTGACTCTGGCACCATCTCTTCTCTGGACGGACACAGTTTTTACTTCCCAGCATTCAATACTCCACCCACAGATCCTTACAGATACTTTGGTGGGCATACACACACAAATCATTAGTACAAACTTTTAAATTACAGGGCTTTCAAACTACAGCAATAACCTTGTCTTCCCAGCCTGTCCAAATAAACTATTGCAGATTACGGTCCTGAGTTTTTGTCAAGTTTAAACAAACACCTAGAGCACCAGAACTCTGCAGTATTGCATTACCGTGACAGCCAGCTCCCAGCAGCTCTCCGAGGCAGAGCAATGCACTCATGGGATTCCTTGCCCATCAGCTCCCCTCTCACCAGCTCAGAAGATGCAGATCCAGCAGGTTCTTAATCCAAACCAGGGTTTTTGTTTTACAGCTCTGGAATAAGGAGGTTTTGCTTACCCCAACCTGGCTTCAATTTTATCTCATTTCCATAAATAGCACTAGGAACCTTTGGCAATGTTTTGCCACATTTTTCCAGTGGAGGACAGGCAAAGACTCAAGGCCAGTGCTATATAAGGGTGTTTGAACAGTGTTTCTTCTGCCTCTTTGCACCTAAGAGCCTCTCAAGCCTCCTGCCCAAATGCTTTAGCCTCTTCTGTTTTTCAGTCTGTATTTTTGAACTGTCATTCCCTTGTGTTTCACCTAACTTCCTCTGAGTTTCCACTTCCATTTTGTCACTTAATCATGTGGGCCTCTATAACCTCTCATTTACTTATGGTAAATCTGGCACCTTTAGTAAATCCAGACTGCTTCACTCAGGGGGCACATTCACAGGTAAATCTCCTTATAGACAGCCATCTCTGACTCAATAATGCATTTAATCCTGCAGCTGTCAAACAAAAGTTGATAAATCATCTACCTCTGATCAAATAAATCCTGTCTCTTTTCATTCAACCATTAAACTTCTCCCACATTACTGAAGATGTAGTGTTGGATTGGGCTCTGATAGCAATGGACTGGACTTTTCAACATAAAAATCATCTCCCTCCTTAAAAATCATCAGCAACATCTAAACCCTGTTTGTTTAATCTGTGCTTAATTGTAGACTGAAGAAAGTGAGATTTTCTTTGTTTGGCTTGTCTGGGTTTTTTTGGAGGTTTTTTTGTGGAGTTTTTTGAGTGGTTTTGAGGTTCTTGGTTGGGTTTTTTGTTGTTGTTTTTGCTGGAAGCAGGAAAAGAATCCTAAAAGGCATTCTTGGATTAAAATCCTGCCATAGAACTAGGAAAGGGTTAAAAGCAGCCTGTCTGCATCTCAGGGAGGGAAAAAGGAGGCTGCTTTGCCGGGCATCCCCTGCCTCTACACAAAGCCCCATTGAGCAGGGGCAGGATGGGGCAGGAGGGGTGTGCAGAGCAGTTGTAACTCCACAAGCCCCTTCTTTTCACTGCAAAGACCCAGCAAGCCCCGTTGGCAGCTCCCACCGAGTTCGCAGGCTCTGCCAGCCAACTGCTCCCTGTTTATTCCTTTTTCTTAAAACAACAAGGCACACAGGGAAAATAAATACAAAAAGCCCCCAGTATGTGCGTACATTAAGCTGCAAGAACTGCTGCTCCAGTCCAAGGATTTTAAAAAACTATGGTTTTTTCTACCGTGCTAATTTGGCTGTGTTGCACCTGCAAAGTATTTTTTATTCCAACATCTTTCTTAAACACAGATGTACATGCTGAGCCAGGAGCCTTCAGAAGTGCTCTGTGTTGATTTAACTCTTTCCCTCTGGCCTCCAGCGATTTCAATAAGATCACTCATGCCAAGGCTGAATGCTTTGAAAACCTCCGCTCTCAAGTGCAGGGTCCATGTGCGCCAATTTGTGTGTCTAAATTTCAGTTACCTATATCTACCTCTTGACTTCCAAATATAGGTTGAACCATACAGCTTGTAAGTTCTGATTTCAGTAAGGCTGTTCGGGACCTATAAAAAAATCAGGCCACTTGTTTTGAAGTGCTCAGACATGGATTTAGGCCCCAGATGCTCAAAATCTACAGCTTAAATTTAGACATCTGCATCTGTACCACTGGCAAAGTGTTTTTATTTTTGGAAGCACTGAGCCCCAGCAGCTCCCATTAATTTCAGTAAGAGCTGCTGGGAGCAGAGAGTCTTGGAAAACTCTTGTAGGGAAGCTGTGCTAACATTAGACTCTTGTTTTCAAAAGCATTGGCCTGAAAAGAAATGACACACAATCAGGAGGAAGGAAAATGTTTGTTTAGCCTTCCTATTTAATTAAAGCCGTTCCATGAGCAATGGATCTGGTAAACTCCAGTTTCTTGAGGAATGGTGCCCAGTGTCCTCAAAGTCCCACCACCAAAAAGCAGACTTCACAATTCTCTCTAATATTGCCAGCCCATTTAAGTGAGACAAACTCCTGTGGCCAGATCCTGATGGCTGGCTGTACAGTTGGCTGCTGCCACTGAAAACTGAGTGACAGCTGCCTTTCCTGCAGTGCCAGCTTGATTTCTTCCTCTTTCTTGTAACCAGACTAATTTTCGTGGAAACTGCAGGAACTTACGTGTTGCAGACCTTTAACCTTCTATCAAATTTGGTTGAAAAATTGCCCAGAACTTATTACAGACAAGTGGATGAGATTTGTTTCCTTAGGAACGTAGGCTAAAAGGAAAAATTAATCAGATATTTGTGGATATCTGAAAAATTCAAGCTAGAGAAATGAGTTATAGACAATGAAAAAGAAAAAAAAAAAACTACAAAAGACAGAGACAAAAAGGTTTATAAGGCTGTGAGACCTTGGCAATCAGAAGTCTAAAAGCAGGCACAAACCTGAAAAAAAGGCACGGAATAGACAACATGTGGCATTTTCTTCCATTTTAACCTGTCCCTGTGTGAGATAGGTCAGAGTGGTGGTGTTGGTGGCTCCTTTAGATGGAAAGCAGGTGGCTCACATGAAGCGTACAATTCAAGAAAGCACCAGATGCAGGTGAATTCACATGCAGGTGAATCTCTGAGCAACATGCAGAAGCAGCTACAAAAGCAGTAATTCACACCAGCTCAAGGATCCCTGCCTTGGGTGTTGCAGTAGTCGTGAAGTGCGTGGTGCCTGTGGAAGAAACAGCCTAACAGGAGCCTTTTTAGATGGCATTTGCTATGCTTTTAAAACAGTTATAAATACAACCCCAAAAGCCATAAATTCCATCTGTGTTCACAGCTGAAGGAAACACCAGTAACTCCGTCTCCTCTTCTATGAGACAGGAGAAAATGTCAGAGAAGAACACTGTCATTTTCTAGAAAGCGATAAAATGAGGAAGAGAAATACATGGCAGGAGTAGTTCAGGTATTTTTAAAAAAGGATGCTTGGGAAATGAAGTCTGTCAGGGTGGTGGGACTTGCTGTATCTCAGGAAGGGAGGAAGAGCTGTGAGGGTGAATCCATGGCTTTGTATTGCTCTTTAAACCATGACAACTCTGGATATAGTCTCCAGGACATGATTTTGGAACCAGCAAGTTGCAAGATGGGAGACGTTTCACTCCCCTTCTCCTTTTATCTTTCACATAAGAAGAAATTGTTTATAAAATTTTGCTACTACATCTTTGTAACAAGACACAAACAGAAGTTGTGTATGCCAGACATCAGGGCTCAGCTGCCCTTGCTGGCAGGAAATATCATTAACCCCTTTGGCTGCAGATAGTGATGCAGTAGGCAGGTTAACACAGCTTAGGGGATGGCAGTGCTGAGATGGCCAGGAGAGGAACAAAAGGCAAGTCCTGGGACGGGCTGGAATAACATGCAGGGGTTTCATCCACTCTATATGTGACCCTTCCAATCTCTTTTCTGCTAGAATTATGAAGGAAATTCATCAAAGAACACATTTTTACAAATCTTGCAGCATTTCCTTTTGAGAGTTGTGAAATGCAATGCCTTCAAAGCACATGGTGTGGCTGACGGGCCTTCCTTCATTTCTGCTCACCTGCTCACTGCATTGGAGAGAGAAGCTGGGAAAGCTTGTGGACAGCTTCGCAATCTTTAAGGCTCCCTGAAACCTTTCATTCTGCCCAACAAACTGGAAGCATGCAGCAAAAGGCAGCCTTGGGGCTCTCAGTGGCCAAGGCTCTGTAGTCAGGCAAGAGGCACCCCATCTGCAGGAAGCCAGCAAATCCATCACCAATGAAGCACTGCTGCCTTTGCTGCTCTTCTCCCTGATCTCCCCTACTCTTCTGATCAAAAAATCTAGTGCTAAATCTGTCAATAAACCCACAGGAGACCTCTAGGCTCCAGTTTCAGGAGCTGGACACATTTTAATTCCTCCCTAAGTTTTAGGTTAGCAAATTTCACATGAAACCTGTCAAGAAGATATTTTTCCCCATCTTCTCTTAGGGGCAGTGAGGTGGTAGGGAACATAACTCTGAGGGAGTCCTGCCTAACTGAGTTTTCCTATCTGTCTGCATTTGTTCAGTTTCATGGCAACATGGAAGAAGCTTCGGCCAGTCTCATGTCACTCTAACTAGATTGCTGAGAGCTGTTCAAAGAAGGCAACTGAAGGAACAGACAACATGAAAATTTTCTTAACTATGGCAACAGACTAAGAGTCTGAAATGGGTGCTGAAGTACTGCAACATGAAAAAAGGGCTATGCAGCAATAAAATATAACAGTAAATTCAGAGTTTGAACCCAAGATTTTGTTTCATTCAGGTTTTGTAGACTGTCCTCAGAAATGCATAGCATAGGGTTAACAAAGAGCACGGAAATACAGACCAATCCTTTCTCTTACTGGGGGCCTGCACCCTGCCATCCTGATTTATTTCTTATTCATAGGGTAAAAAACACCCATTGGTTTCAGAAGATGTTTCAGATCAAAGACTGAAGCATTTGTGCCTAGATTTTCAGTCCATGTATTTTACACACTTCTGAACGCTAACAACAATGCTGTGACTCTGTCGGGATACATGCATTTAAACCAGCATCAAAACTCCTTTATGGGCAGGATTTAAAATGTTGAATGCATTAGAGAAGAGAAACGTTTGCACTGTGTTTCTTATTGTTGGTTGCTTTTCTGTAAGTGCCTTTCAACACCACCAAATTAGTCCAGAAGTGGTTAAAAGCAGCTAAAGGCAGCTTTGGAGGACTCAGTGTCAGCTGGCATTCTAATGAGAATTAGACAATCGGAAATAGACAGCTCTGAGGCCAAACAATTAGCCAGACAATTAAAAGGCTCTACTGTACAGGGTTTTATGCGGGATAGGATAATGCAGCTGCAATATTTGTGCTAATAAGCTAGACGGATAAGAATGAAGTTAATTTCCCTTCTCAGCAGCTAAATGAACAGATTGCTCCATTTTAGCCTAGCCCAAAAGGACACGATTTTTCCCTGATTGGAGAAAAAGGTAAGAGAAAGAAATAAAAATGTTCTATCCACTGTCTGGCTGGATAGTCAACTGGTGTGGAGCTTGCAGTGGTCCAGCAGCAAAGCCACTCTGCTCTTCTGTCTTCTGCTGCCTGCAAATGCCACTTTTCACCTGGATCACAGCCGGCTCTACCCTGGAGCTGTATTTTTCTGAAATTCTGGATTTTTTTCTGTATGTACAAGATAAGATTAAACACATCTATTTTGATATTTTTGATAATATTTTGCTCACTACAGATCAGAAATATGACAATTAAATGTGAGAAATGAAAACAGGAAAGAATATAAACACAAGCTGTCACTACCCCAAAATACGCACGTAAGTTCTTATATTTGGAGAAATTGCAGTGTGTTAGCACCCCATGGGGTGCAGAGAATGAGCCTCCCTAAGGAAAAACTCCCTTCATGGTGATATCTCCCTGTGAAGGCTGTACACTGAACTACGGAATTGACACAGGTGAGAGGCCAGAGTGACCACAGAAACATGCCTGACTCCAGAAGGCTTATCTGTATTCTGAAAACCTATACCTCTCTAAACCCACAGCATACCAGTGACATGCCAAGAGACTGCCAAAGATCCAAACCTCATTACCCGTACAGTTTTGCACGGTGCTGGCTCAGTTACTGCAGCAGCATCTTACACTGGTATTTCCCTCAAGGCAAAACCCTCTGAACATCCACCTGGGCTATGCAGAACTGTACCCAAACCCCAAGGCCCAAAGCATATGATACCAGCTTGGTGCAATGGGACATGGTCCATTCCCCTGGATGTTATCCTAGGCAGCTGGCTCTGGGTGGCCCTGCTTGAGTAGGAGGGTTAGACCAGGTGACCTCCAGAGATCCCAGCTGACCTCAGCTACTCTGATTATGTGGCTCTGTGGTGTGCCATGAACCAATGGTGTAAAACACCACTGAGACTTGCAAGACTTTCTCCTGCACTGAAAGGGTCACACGTGGGAAGGAGTGTTGGGAGTTTGTGGAGATGTGTCTAGGATCCCCTTTGAAAGCACAGACAGGGCCATTGGAGGTTTCTGGTTCTCTGTCCTTCAGGCAGTGCAGGCTGAGGCCAGAGCTTGCTGTCCCATTTTGTATTAGATTACTGGCTTCTGTGGTGGACCAGCAGTCAAGCGTGGCAACTTAGCAGAAAGCATCACCAAAACAGTGAAAAAGAGATATTTTGGTTTGGTGGCTCCTTGCAGTTACAGAAGACCAGAAGCAAGTGTCACGCACAGGATAATTGATTCCCCAGGAAAACAAGCCACTTGGATCACAAACCACTGGTCCATTTTACAGTGGGTCACACTGGGTTTTTTTTCTGCTGTGACAGCAGCGGTTTTTTATCTTTGAGGCTTACCACACTTGCACAAGATAGGTCAGACGTGGTCAGCTTTCCACAATACCCCTCTCTCTCCTCCCTCTTCCCTCAAAAAGCCATCTTTCTGAAAGGACACGTGACAATATCACACACTCAGAGGCAAATGTGTTTACAACGCATTGGCATGGCTCAGTTCAGTCTACAATTACCACATTATGGCTTCAGCCAAGCCATTTCTCCAATAACGCCCAGATGTACCAATTACTTCTCCTCTATAATGAAAATAGATCAGAAACAGGTGACAAGCCCTGTTTGTAGCAGAGAGAGGGAAAGAAAGTTTTTGCTAATGAAAAAATGGCCCTGATAAGAATCCTGAAGAGCATGGTGAAGCTGCCCTAAAGTCTTTGCTCTCTGCAGATCTGATGTGGAAGATCAAAGACCTAAGCATCACTTTAATACAGGCATTCTTAACCAAAATCTCTTTTTGGCCACTGGAAACTGGAAGCATGTGTTTGAGGCTGTGCTCCCATCTCGCCAGACCTGGCACCAAGAACTCTGGCCAAGTTCTGCTCTACCAAGCGCCTCACTTTCCAGACCAACCCTGGGCAAGGCCCCTTTGGAAGGTCAGGTGTACATTGGAGTCCTTACCCCTTCCCTACCCTGTTTTTAGTAAGAGCTTTTTGTATGACTGCTCTTTGGTTCTTCCTCTTTTTCTGAGCAGGCACACATGGAGTCGAGGATCTCCATGCTGTGAAGATCACCAACCAGTGAAAGCTGCAGGGCCTCAGTTGCCTCTTATCTGGGCAACCGGACACCAGAGACCAGGGCAGGGATGTATGATGCAAATACCATCCCCTCTGGATGACTGGAAATGCCATTTTTGACAAAAAAGTCTTTCCCAATAACCACTGTATCACAACATTCTAGGTAAGAAATTTTGTCAAAAAAATCCAGAATATAACAAAGCTCCTGGAAAACAGGCAGTGGCTTCCTCTACTTGAGATTGTTCTGCATTTGCAAGCAGCAGTAGGGGAAGTTTTGCCAGGCTGGTGTGCAGAACACTCGTATTGATACTAGTACTACAAACCACAGCTCTGAAAGAACAGTAGTTGCACACAGCTTCATCAGAGGGTTTCAAGGATGCATTTGCTTTGTCTGGGATATACAACTGAAAGCAACTTAATTCTGATTTTGTGCTTCATGTACATAACACCCTCCCTAATCACAGTAAGGTAAAGTGTTGTAGTGCTGGTGGAGAGGCAAACAGACTTACACCAGTCTGTAAAAGAACAAATTCTTTAGAACCATAAACAACAGCCGTTGTCTCCCAGCAAAGAGCGAGGATTTTTTCTGCTATGACTTTATTAAGATTACAAACGATGCTGTAGCACTTTTACTAGTATGTGGGGAAGTGTCAATCACATATGACTAATAGACAGTTGTTAATCATTTACATGATTACCATGTTAGTGCTTCCCCCCACACTGATGCAGTCACATTTGTCAACTTGCTTTTGTTTATTTTATTTTAAGCATCTCTAGCAACAAGATATGTGAAGCAGCACAGTTATCACAGTTATCTGAAGGACTGAATCACAAGTCCTCTGTGAGCATCGCTGAAGGATTTCAGTGGAGAGGCGGGTGCAGAGCTCAGGCAATCAGCAGTGGTTTCTAGATGGGTTTTGACATACTGCCCGTAACCAGCTGAGACCCAAGCCCTCCTGAAATCATTGGAAGGTCCTGCACGGCTACAGTTTCACCCAGTAGGATCCAGGAACGTCTGTTACTCCAGGGTATTTACTACAAGGAAGGCCAAGCTGCCCAGCTTTTGTTTTCTATTGAATTTAGCTATGATTTTCTAGGTTTCCCCATTGTGTGGCTTTGGCTTCTGAGCCCATCTGCTACACTTCAGGGTATGTTTTCATTGTGGTGCGTGGGCTCTTGGCTCATTAACATGGTGTTAATGGAGTATGGCAGCTAGAGCCTTCCTCCACTCACTGATAAGATGCTCCTTCCGGAAGGAGGTTTGCTCACAGCAGATTCAGCAGCTGAAGCATTTATCTGCCATGGAGTGTTAATAACTGTTGGGTTATAATTACCAAATCTCAATATTTACAGAAAACCAGCCTCTCTATTGTGCAGCTAATAGCACAATCCTGAATGTACAAAATGCCAATTTGCTATGAATGAGGAGCTGCTTGCTAAAATTCAAAAGCAATTAAACTGTAAGCAGTAGCTGACATTTAACGATTGTACTGTTTGCCAAGGAGCCACCACTTACTGGGTGGAATTCTGGCAGTGAGGATGCTTTATGGGACAGAAGGACCTGGGGACCCTCCTCCCCAGCTACACCACAGAGGGGATTAGTGCATGCTGCGCCTCTGCTGGGAGACTGGAAAACTCAAACCATTCTCAAACCTCTAGCTATAAAGAAGAAATTTTTTATGATGAGAGTAGTGAAACACTGGCACAGGTTACCCAGAGAAGTTCTGGATGCCCCAGCCCTGGAAACCTTCAAGGCCAGGTTGGACAGGGCTCTGACAGGGCAACCTGGTCAAGTGAAAGATGTCCCTGCTTTTTGCCATCGGTTTGTCATTATATGACCTTCAAAGGTCCCTTCCAATCAAAATAATTCTATGCTTCTATGATTTGAGTGGCTTCAAACAACTGGCTGGAAGCAGATCCTACCACACCTTCTTTAGCTCCTCTGATGTGGGATCAGGTTGTACACTGAAAGATGAGGCAGCTCCTGAGTTTTCTGCTACTAGAAGAGAGGAAAGGTAATTTAGTTCTGCTGTCTTTATTCTTTAGCTCAACTGGTTTAGTGTGTAAATCCAAAAATGTATGTTGTATCTTCTGTGCATGAGTAAGGGATCTGGTCCTCCACATCTGATCTGCTTTCTCCTACCAGTAATTATATTGCGCATTGAATTAGACAGAAATCAGAAAATATTTTAAAATATTATTTTATTATTATTATTATTATTATTATTATAAATGAATAATTATTATTATTTTCTACTCCTTGGGCAGTGGAAAAATCCACTTTTGTTAATACTCAAAGAAGTGAAAAGATCTATTCAGCTTGGGTTGAACAGAAAAATATACATTCAACTTAAACTGAAATTTTGAAGCTGAATTTAGTTTCTCTGGAATGATTTTTCTCTCCTACTGTACTCTATTATTACGAAGCTGAGACAAACTGCAAAACAAAACTTTGTTTCCCAGAGAAAAAAACCCCTCCAGTTATTTAAAAAATGTCAAGACATGCCTGTTCTGCCGTCACTAAAACCACTTGCTAAATTTCACAAGTATTGTTAAAAAGTTTTGGTTGATTCAAAGCACTTTTTTAGTTTTTTTTTCAGCAAGGAAAATCTCTGCTGTGTAATTTCTTCCCAACCTCCAGAAATCAGCCTTTATCCTCATTATCCCAGAGCACCCTGGAAGTCAGGACTGCAGGGCTTCCCCCAATACATCGATATAATGAGAGGGTCAGCTGTAGAAAGTTTACAGAGGATTAAATGGGCCAGAGAAAGCCTGCCTGATAATCACAGCAGATCTATGGATATTGTGCTTATCAGCCAAGGACTAAGGCCTGCACAGGACACACTGGGTGCAGGATGAGGCCCTGACCCACCCAGCAGCCAAACCATGCTGACTGCACCCCTGCAGGGGAGGAAACCTGGCAGAGGCTGCTGTAGTGTCCTCATCCCTCCTCCGAGAGCCTGGCTAAGGGGGATGGAGGGCAGCTGGTATCTGTGCATGGGGCACATCTTGGTTATTATTTCTCAGCTGCAGCCACGTCCTGTGTTTGCCCTGAGAAATGTAAATCCATTTTGTGACCCTAAGCCTTAGGCAGCTTTTGCAGCCCCTCTTTTCATTTTCCCTGCTCTCCTACAGCCTACAACCCAGTGCTGTGTCCCAGAAGTACATCCCAGCATTTGACCCATTCTGACAAGGAGTGATGTAAGGATAAGCAGTTCCTGTGCCTTGTCTAATTTTCTGGATAGGAAAAAAATCCACTTTTGCTAATACTCATTACAGCTAGGGATAAAGTTCTCTATCTCTCAGCACATTTGGTAACTATTTACTTAACTAAATGGTGAAAAAGAGAGGACTCAATTCTCCAGAGTTGCCTCCCTCAGCTTGTTTATCACTGTGTTGCAATGGTTCTGTGGTTGTGAAATCTTGAGCTGAAAACTCAAAAGGAAATTTCTAGTGACAAGCTTTCCTTGAGGCTGTAAACAAATAGAATTCATTAGGAGGATGGGAGAGAAGCAGGAAACATCAAAATTAACACTTGCAACATGCATACACATGCACACACAAAAAACACAACAGCTTGATCTAATGTTCCCTGGAACTGGGAGAAACATGAGTTTTCTCTGACTGCAGTGCAGATGGGATTGCACTTTCAGGCAGCCTGTTTCATCTGCCCTGCCCTGAAAGTGCTCTACCCTTTCTACACCTGCTTGTGCATACTCCAAAAACATGGCTCTCTAGGAGTTCTCAGGTGTTTGCTGATAGACAAAGTATTTGCTTAAAAGAAAAAGAATGAATAATGCCTTAAAAAGAAGCTTCTGAGCCAAGTGTACTAATGGCTTTTTACCTGCAGCACCAAGAACTTGTATATCCTGGCTTCGTGTTAAAAAGTGTGCTGATTAAGCCATAATATTATGTTTTGATCTAGCCTACAGCTGAATGAATTACTGGCAGGAAACACAGCTCATGAATTCAATCAAAAATCCTTTCATTTGTCACAGCCGCTTCCTGTCCGTCTTTTAAACATCTGCTTCTCTTGTTCACAACAGAAAAAGTCTTTGTTAAAATAATAAGCATTTACCGATCCTTCTCTCGAATAAAGTGCACAGCTCCTCAATGAAACACGCTTTCCTCCCAAGTTTAAGCTCCAAGTTTATTTTATATATCTTTAATAGCTTCCTCACACCCCTCTCTTTCTTTCTGCTTTGAAATTCTGGAAAATTTCAAGCTGACAGAAGATGGCACTTCCAAAGCGTGAGCTCAAGCTGCCCTTGGCCCTTCTGCCAACGGGATCCAGAGTATGGGATGCTTTGCTGCAATCCCTGCCAAGAACCTCTCCAGCTCCTTAAATGGAAGATACTTCCTCTCTGAAAAGGACAAGCAGCCACCTAGTGTCCCAGGGAGCGGTGTTTCTCCAAGGTGCTTGCTGTCCCGTGCATGTGAAGCTGCAGCTGGGAGGGGCATACACTTGTGGAAAGTGTCACCAGCCCTTTCTCATCAGCACCTGGACACGACAGCTCCTCCTGGCCAGAGGGTCAGGCTAGAAGAAAACCACAGAGCAACAGCTTCCTTAACTTTCCACTTCCAGTCATTGCAGTGACTGCTTGGACCATGGCTCTTTAGTGAGCTATTTGTCCAAGTGATAGAATCAGTTGTGCAGCCCCCTCCAGCTGTGCTTAAGTGTCTCACAAATCCACAATCAACACACTGGGGTTTATGTGCATGTTTGGCACTATCAGCAGCTCCACGTTTCTTTACAGGCATCTACAAAGAAGAACACTAGTCTTCCAGATAAGTTTTAAATCCCAACTTTGATGCAAACCTCTTTCTGTGCAAATTACTTCTTAATAATTAGTTGCGTACTTCCTGCAGCTCTTCTGAAAGCACTCTGGGTGTCCACTTCTAAACTTGATCCATTGCCCAGCACCAAAATGAAGCTAAATCTGTGGCATAGCCTAAGAGGTGTTTAACAAACCTTAACAGCAGCCAGAAAACCTGTCAGTGCAGGCATCAGGATGGAAAGTTTAGGGTTGGAGAAGAAGAAGCTGTATTAGAAAAACCCAGAATCTATAAGGGTCAGTCTGCAAGATTGTTCACCCTATGTGCCACCCCTGTGCCTCTTCCTAAGGTTATCCAAGGAAGCATGCCCTGAGTGACTACAGTGGTCAGAGTAGGGACAGATGGCTGTCTGTGGGAAGTGAAGTTGAAGTTTCCCCATTCTCAGGAGCTGGAAAAACCAAGCCCATCCAATCAACATATTTTCATTGTTTTTTAACATCACGTGAACTTTCAAAATGTGAGACATGACTGAAAGCTAAGATTGTATGTGAAATAGGCTGACAACAGACAGGAGCAGAAAATTATTAGAGACTTGTATGATGCTTTTCCAATGCTCAAATGACTACTTTTTAAATTTCTGATTTCTCACTGGATTCTTCTTCCAAAAAAATTATTTTAATGTAATCCTTCTGAAGCATAGATTACTTTTCTTGCAGGAGAATCTCACTTTCACTCTGATTTTTTTCAATCATCTCATGATCTGAATAAAAGTGCTATAAGTAAGTGTTATGACAAACTTAAGAATTTTAGTCATGAGTCAGCCCAAAGGTCAATCTGTCTCAATGTCCTATCTCCACGTCAGACTGACAGAAGGTACATGGGGAAGAGGATGAGAATGAGGTAAACACATAGGAAGAAGTCCTTTGTATTTTCCATTCATTGCCAGATGTTTCTAGTTTAGGGATCTCCTGAGACAGAGCTGGGGTGTTTACACTTCATGGCTGTCATTTTATTTTAATTCCTGAGATACATTTAATTGCTTTTTACCTTGCAAATTGTTAGCCATACAGAATCATGTGGGAGTGAGTTCTACAGTTTAACTGCAACTGTTCCTTCTGTTCGTCCAAAGCCCAGCACCACCATCACCATACTGGATGTCCCATAGGTCTTGTGAGAAAAGAAACAGCCCAAATAATTCCCAGCAGACTCACTGGAGGGCATTCACAGTTATCAGCACTTCTATACTATTCTTTCACTCCCTTTTCTGACAAGGGAGTCCCAAATATGTAGAAATTGTCCTATACTTTGGGTTATCCTCACAACTTTGGTGACTTTTTATTTCTAAGACACTCTTTCTGAGATGGAAAAGCAGAACAAGCAAACTTGTATAGCTCTGGTTTTTCTCTTTTTCCTAATAACTCCTGATGTTTGATTTGTTTTGTACTGCTGTCAAGGAACAAGAGGCTGTTTTCACAGAGCTATTACAACTCTGGGATCTCATTCCTGAACAGACACAGCTAACTCACAGTCTATCACAACTGGCATCTAGGATGGAGTTTTTCCCATGAACAACACCCCGTGTTTATCTAAATTATCTGCTTTTTTATTGCCTCACTACAGTGAGTGCCTTCTGTGAGTCTTTGCAGTCAACTTTCATTTTCATTACCCTTAATAACTTACTAACAATAGCAAATATTTTCACCTCACTATTCACCCTCTTTTCCAGATCATGGGAGATAAGATCTTCAGTCCTGCCCTGAGCCCTTTCTCCTCTCATCTCAGTTACAGTGACAAACCCACACTTGTACTGGTAGAACTTGTTTTGCTTTTGAGAAGAGGTTTTACACTACCAGTAGAGCTTTGCCAGATGTGCCCACACTAAGAGTACTTTGCCAGATTAAGCTGATGATATTTTTGTACTAACAAAAAGAAAAAAAAATCCTCTCATATGGTTTACAAGCATCCTTCAGATACAGCATATGAAACCTGGGGGTGAAGTGCATCCCTCCCAAAGGAGGGAGCAGTTTAAACAGAGAGATACACGGTACTGTATAACTTGTGATATTTAACCTTGGCTTGGGGTTTAAATCAGGAGGGCAGTTTCTACTAGTCAATGAGAAAAGAGCTTCTTCAGAGATATAAATTAAGAAAGGAAAAAAAAATGGAGCTGACGGAAAGCTTTGGAGCATGAATTATTCTCTGTAAGTAAATAAGGAAACAGTAAGTGTCAGAGCTTCTGGTGCATATCCCCACATGGCCACACTAAGATTTCTGTAATGGTAATTGGATGGCATCTGAAAACTGGCTACTTCAGATCTGCATAATCTTTTTCTTCCGGTTGACCCAAGCTGGGGCACTTGAGCATTCCATTTTCCTGCTCTCTGCATTATTTGGCATCGAAGGGGTGTGGATAGCTGACTGAGTAAAGCTTGCATATGAAGAAATCCCGGACAATATCAACTTGACTTTGAGCTAGAAATGATGAAAGACATAATGGAGCAAGAGGGGAGCCCAGGTGGCTGTCCATTCACCTGCTGAACTGCCAAAAGCAGGCTTGCATAGGGGCTTTGGCTGCTGAGATCACAGTTCACCAGACAGTGCCAGGGCAGGAGGCTGAGCCGCGCAGTGACTGCATGAGGTGAAGCATGAGCCAGTTGTGGATGCCTCATAATGGGGCACCTGTCTCCTGGTGAGTTTAGAACCTCCCATCTCTCCTCTTCCTTTTTTTCCAAAGGAGGAAATTCAATGCAATTAGCAGGCATCAGGTTTCGAGCAAACCAAAGTAAGCAGGTTTCCATCCAATGCAAATTAAACTGTGGGACTCATTGCCATCAGCTGTTGCTGAGGCCAGAAGTTAAAACAAACTTGTGGAGAGAAAGAAAGTCCATTTAAATTACTAAACAGAAAAATACTGTCTGCAACTGAGGAACTCCCAGCCCTACAACTGCATCAAGAAAAGGATTGTGCCATGTTTGCCTGTTTTCATACGTTTTTCCTCCAGTATCCACTCCTGGCCAGAACTAGGATGGATTCTGGAGTTCACATACTCCAGAATTTCAGACCCCATATAGTTATTCTTCAGCCATGTGTAAAATTCCTCGTTTTACAGTTGTGTATGCAACTCATTTTACAATTGTATGTACTCCAAAAAATGCCTCTTGCTTTTAATTTTGAATGTTCAACTAGCACACCCAGGCAAGGTAAGCCCTCCAAAATCTGATTTGTCTAATGCATGAGGTCCTGGATTTATCAGTGATGCCAGTGTTTCTCCTCCCATATCGTTCCTGTGCTGTGCATTATGTGATTGAAAAAGGCAATGCAATTCTCTGGAATGAGAGCTGTGCAGTGCCAGGGCAAACATGGCAGATTTAGAGAATGCAAGAGTCTGGCTTTTTGTACTAGATGGTAAGTATGTCAGCCTAGAGTTCAGAGGTGACTATTCAGACTAAAGAATTACTCTCCCTCTCTATTAAGCATCTATTTTGCCTCACTAATTGTTAAATGCCAGAAACTAATTGTGTTTAAAATTATCTTTAATACCATGCATTTTTTAAAAGGCTATGAAGCTCCTACGCTTCAGAATCGCAACTTGACACCCAATTCCCATCTGTCTCCTATTAACAAAAACAATCTAGATAATCTACAGTCTCATGTAGAAAAAGATAAGAAAAACTGATGAAAGTGACACAGCGTAGACCACCAAGCAGTCAACAGCATCTTAACAGTACCCATCTGACCTGGTGCCTAGTTTTAGGAATAATTGAATGAAGAGGAGATAAAATGAATAGATGAGACCAACTATGTACATCGACAAAGTGAGACTCCATTATGCAAGGTGTAGAGGGTGATTTGTTTGAGTTTCAGACCACTCCAAAACTCCATATCCAGACATCAATCACATGGGAAATCTTGGCTCTTCAGATGCTCATCCTAAGTGCCTAACTGAAAAGAGACAAAACCATACCAGGAACAGTTTTGATGAGACAGGACACACATGCATGATGAAATGCAGACTGGACCAACATCTGCACTGCTGCCTCCCAGGCATGCACTTCAGCAGGGATTTCAGATGGGCTTTATCAATGGGGTGAGCATGGGCAGCTCCAGGGATTTCCACACAGAGCTTGTGTGGTCTGGGTAAAGCAGATGCAGGTAGACTGCAGTGGAGTGGCTGGATGACCCAGCAATAATCCTGCAAGCTGGAAGCTTTGGGCTGAACAACAGCCAGGGATGTTGCAGAGGAGTGTTGGAGTCAAGGGGCTCAATGACTTTCAGCTCAGCCCATATGGCTCAAAAGCCTTGGTGGCCTGGTGCTGACCCACTTCAGGCCACCAGGGAAACCTTTTTCACTCAGGAGATGTCTCACCTCCATGTGTCCCCACAAGCCCTCCCTTCTCTGGACACACTACACTATGCTGACTGCTGAGGGGGAGGGAAAAACAGTTCCATGGTAGAAGAAAAGGCTGATTTCTGATTTGCAGCTCCTAAGAGAGATGGGATAGGTGCAAAGTGGGAGACCACAAGCAAAATCTGCTGCTGAAGCACAGCACCTTGCAGTACTTCCCATCAAGACCTGTAGAGCTCACTTGGCTGTTGCTAGGGCCCAGGGTGCCTGCTGCTGCTGTTGCTTCTATAAATAAAGTTTCCATTCCAGGATAAACTAAGCAAGCAGTAGTTGATTTTTAGGAGAATATCCCCTTCATCCCCTGAATACACAGAAAAACAAAGGACTTCCACATGCCCCTGCCACACGGGCAGCCCAAAAGTGGGGAGTGATTTTACACAGTGGAAGGCAGCTGAAGAAGAGCTCCATGGTGGCAGGCAGGGACAGTCCCTGGCTGCAACCTGGAGCTGCCTGTCTGCAGAGCAAATGGGAGCTTTCTGCAGACACGCAGCCGGTTCCCCGTGCTGGGCAGATCACACGAGATTGTTGTGTTTGGAGAATTCCACTGCATATAATTATTCCTTTGATCATGTTAAAAGAGCAGTCACTGTGCACTTGAATCGTGGCTTTGCTGGGAATTACCAATTTGAACAGGGAAAGGAGGCTGTAAGAACAACCAGTCCAAGGAAGGGGGCCTCTCTTACAAATTCCTCCTTTTTTTTTTTTTATTAATTTGTACATATTTCAACCAAACTATGCTGCTGTCAGGACAAGCAAATCATTCCAGGAACTGCTTTCATTATTGTTAGCAAAGTGGAAGTCCTGTGCAGTGTTTGCTTTTGGCCCAGGCAGCTGACCAAAGACTGCACTTCAAAGATCCCTCCTTGACTTGCATCACTGCAGCACCACCTTGGTTTCCTAGCCACAGTCTCCTCTAGTTCAGGAACTGCTTGTCTTTGCAATGCTCCACATGGTTTGGGCTCACCAAACATCAGTGACCTCAGTCATGTGCAAGTATCTTGCAGCAGAAGATGAAGTGTCTAAGGCAGCTGACTTTCATTACCTCACTGGGTTGCTAATCCACGAGGACAGCTTGTAACTAGCGTCAAGAACTGGGCTTTATAATAAAAAACCCTAAAACTAAAAGGATTTTCCTGAAGGAAAAGGAAAGCTCCCTTCTGGGGAATTCTCCAATGTCCAAAGGACTCAGAGTCAACAGAAGGTCAAATGCTATCAAGTCCCTGGCAACAAAACCAGGAGTTCCTAAGTCCTATCAATACCACCTCGCATCATGGTCTATTCCAGGTAAACACTGAGACAGAAAAATTGAGCCTGGCTTTGGTGCACAATGCTTCTTTCCTCACTGAACCAGACTATCCAGCTATGAGAGAGAGAAATCAGTGCTTCTGGCTCTCAGGGCTTGCCCACTAACCTCCAAGGCTTGCCTCTGACACACTGGCACTCACTGCACACAGCCACTGGAGAACAATAAACCAAACGGGCAAGAATTTGGGCTCAAGTTGCCCAAATCTGAGCCAGGCTGGGTTTGACAAAGTAGCACTGACTCCATTAAGCTCTTTAGGGGGTTCAGAGGCTGCCTTCCATTTTTGCTGCCTACCAACCCTGCTGCTTTAGGGCATGACTCTGTTTTGTGCCTGTGTTTGAGCAGCTTTGCATTCCGAATGCTGGCGTGTCCCCCTGGGCTGACAGGCGCATGAGCTCTAAAGCCACTGTGGCCTCTGCTACAGTCAGATCACTGCAGACACTGCTCTGCTACTCTGCCAGCTCCTGGCTTATATTGACTCCAATAATTAATTGCTTTTTCTATTTTTGAATATGAAAGGGTCTCTGTTTGGCTGTCAAATGCAGTTATCGCAGGCATGAAAGAGCCAGTTTTCAGTTGAAATTTATCCAGAGGTTGTTTGGGATTAGCAGAGTAGATCTAGGGGCTGCATTTCTCTCCCAAGTACAGCTCCTCCATGACTTCATGAAGATTTGCCGAGTCTCACACAGTTTCATCCTCCTTTTCCCGGCAGCATTAGGGCTGGGATGGAGCACCACTGCCCCGGGTGCTGACTTGCCTGAGCTTGCAGGAGCTCTGTCCTGCAGCGCTTGCCCACCTTGAAATGTGGATCGTTCCTGATCATAAATCACATTTTCTGGAAAAGGCAAAGTAGGTGGATTTCATCTCTTTGTGCCAGACTACACTTGAGGGCCATGGAAGCATCACCATCCTGATCTGGGAAACGTCCCAGTGGTGGAGAAGCAGCACAGGTGTCAGCTGGTGTCACAGCAACACCTGCTTGCTGTTACTGAAGCAGGATCACAGTTGCCTCTAGGGACAGTGGTTTAAACTGTAACTTTATATATTTTCTAATGGGATCCAAACAAATGTAAGCCAGCAACTTTAAAGTAATAGGAACAACAAGACCAGGCTGCAGTGTGACTGGAGGCTGCAATAGGGATGAGTAGGACAGTGAAAGAGCAAGATAAGCCTTCACAGCCCCTCCCTCCCTGTTGCTGTCTATTGAAAGTGTTACTTGGGCAAGTAGTTAAGGGCATTCCTGCTGTATAAATAAAAAAGACAGTGAACTTTACTAATTCTTCTTCATTTATCCTGACTTGCAAAGTGAGTTGACCACAGACTAGCAGGCTGTTTACCCAGGCTACACTGACAATGCTGTTTCTCTGTCTGGAGGAGCACTGACCTTGCTGTACCACAGCACACTGGCCACGGCCACGGGGTACCACCTGCTCCCATGAGGTGTGGGGCTGGCATAAGCCATGGTGCTTGCTGGGTTAGAAGCCATCAGCTGATGACTTGGGGATCTGTTTGGGCCACAGAAAATCCAGGCAGCACTTTTCATAGGGCTGTTAAGGCACGTCCCACTGCAGCCACAAAACCAGCTTCTCCTGGCAAGGTGTCATAGTGCCATCCATGGACAGCCATATGACACCACCTTTCACCAGTGATAGCCTCGCCCAGCCATTTATACAAAATGCCTCTCCAGAAGCAGCTGCAAGTTGCTGCACCTACTCCGAATAAAAGGCTGAATAAAAGGTTAAATCAGGTTTGTTAGCATTAGCCAAACCCAATGGAAGACAGACTCACTTCTGGTAAACAGATGTGTTTGTCTGAGATATTTACCACCCTGGGTGTTTGACTCTGTCAGAATCACTGCCCTTGTCCAAACTGCTGGATAAAACAAGCAAACATGCCTGGGGCATCTCAGTTCACTGCCTGGCATCTTAGTGTGAAGCAGCCTCCATGTGTCTGTCTCAGCCTTGGGCTGCTGGGGTGCCTGTAGCTCGGGTATGTGTTGCTTTCTGGAAGGCTGGGAAGAAATAACCTAGCAGAAGAGTGGGGATTGATGGCACCACAGCACAAATTCCTAGAGCTAGACTTTCATAGTGAGGGTGGTACTCGGGGGGCAACTCAAGTCACTCAGATCTGTCATTTCTCCCCCATTCAGCCTAGTGTTACAGGAGAAGACAGGGACTAGAGCCACAGCTGAGCTATCAGGAAGTCACAGGGACATCCATAGTCTGCACAGGTTCCCTCACTTTGTGCATGTGGCATTATGACTCCCCAGCACCAACCAAAGCAGGCACCAAAACTATTGCAAAACTTTGGCAATATAATAAGGCAAAATTCCTCCTTCCACTCTGGAAAACTTGGCAGCAGGCATAGGAAGCCAGACATGCCACAAAAGCAGCAATCAAATAGTTTTCTTAATCAGTGCTCACTTTGTAATCAGGGCTCACTTTGTAAGAGCTCCAGCAGGTTCCCGCATTTTGGAGAGCTGGTATTGGTATTTCTCAGGAATCTGGAGAAAATATCCAGCAAGTAACAGGTGTATTAGTATTTCTTTATCTATGTCCAATACAAAGGATGTCTGCAGGACAGGGTGTGGTACCTCCCTCTAGCCCCATCTGCACAACCCAGGAGCAATTCCCACACCAGGCAGTGGAGACTCACAACCTCTCATTTTCTATTTGCTTCACCCTGACTTTTGAGATGAAGCAGGCACTGAGATAGCAGTCCTTATGTTTTTTCACTGAATACTTCCTTTCCCAGACACTTATGCACCAAAGCCAAAGCCAACAGTGCAATAATACCTGTGCAGCACTGTTGAGCAAAAGGTCAAAATCAGGTTCGCTGTTATCACTCATGCTCCTTGTCTGAGGAACTGAAGGTAGTCTTAAGATTATGTTAGGGCATTTGGAGATTTATGATATAATTCCAGGCTGTCTATGGGCTTTCTCCCCACCTTGTCTTGTTGCCTACAAATTATAATAAATTGGAAACATTGAATGCCTGAATATCCAATATCCAGGTCCCTGACACAGCGATGACTGATGTTTGGAGCTTTACTTCTCAAAGTGAATAATGTCAATGTGTGTGACCACAGTCAATTTATCACTGTGACAAAGACCCAGCTATAGTGACTGGGGACAAGAATGTAACAAACCCCAAAGATTTAATCCTGGATGTGTATCTCCACTCTTATTTAATGATGTTACACTACTGTAAAATGGGAGAGCTGACTGTACAGGTTGGAGACTCGGATTCCATTATTGATCTGCTCTTCGTCTCCTCACTGGATTTTTAGCTGGGAACAACACAAGACCTTTGTGGATTTTGTAAGCTAGGCATTTTCTGAACCAAATTATGCACCGTGCTCTTCTCTCATCTGCATCATGGTAATTCTGGAGTGATTCCATTTCTTATTCATGAACAGGGCAGAGAAATCACTGTACTATCAATGACTCCCCAATATCGTTCTACCTTTAGGGTTGCAGCATGGTGGTTTTCACAAGTAAATAAAAAGGTTGCAGGAAAATACAGATGTTGACTCTGGTGGGAGAATTTTACCTACTAAACAAGTCCTCAGCAATTGACCAGATCTGTAAAGTACCAGAGGGAAAAAAACCTTTGCTTCCACACAAACAAGACTGATATTTTCAAACATGTATCTAAAGTAAAAAAAAAAACAAAACCAAAAAAAAACCAGAAAAAAAAAGAACCAACAACCTCAGGAGTAGCACAAAACATCCTTTGTTGCCGGACGTGAGAAAAACACTACAGTTCTAAAAAAAGCCATAGGAAGGAAGTGGAAGAACCTCAGAGGCGAGTGGGAGTGCGAAAGGAATGTGACTGCATTTTTCCCCCTCCCTGCATGTAAGCGTGCTGTTTGCAGGCAAGGGGAGAGCTGCTGGGAGAGTTTTACTATTTGGGAACTTTGCTGTTCAGAAATGCAGTGCATACTAATGCAACTGATTCTTCTGTGTTCTCTTTCTGAACTTTGCAGTTAAAAACCCCAACATCCCAAATGACTACCAGATTTAGCATCCAAGTTCTGCTCTTGGTTCTAGCTCTGTAAGCTCAAAAGGATCTAATTTCTTCTGATTACTATATTCTTGCATTGGAATTTTACCACCCTGATGCCCCCATTCTTTGCAGTTTCCTTGCTACATCCAAACCCCATAAAACACAGGAAGGAGCAAGCACTGACAACTTTGTCAGTGAAACATTTGGAGACGCTCTGAATTTTATTTTCTGTAGCTCCCAAGCCACTGAGATTGCCAAAAACCAAGCAGAAGAAAACAGAAGACTCATTTGAAAACAATGTCATGAAAAGGAAATCAATTTCGTATGCATTTCTGAGAGTAATGACCAGCATAAAAGAGAAGGAACTCATGGATCACAACCTTAGGAGGCCTTTATGTCATAGTAAGGCAGAGACTTTTGGGCAGTTACAGGTACTGCATCTTTAAAGAATCTATCTGGACCACCAGGCCAGGAAGTAGCATGATGGCCCTGAATAATGAATGACTTGCTAAGCCACAGTCCCTGCTGGCAATATGTCTCCAAGAGACATGCATTTGCTGAGCAGTGCTATATGGGCCTTATTTGCTTTACCTGAGAAAAGGGCTTATCATTTCAGTATGAATTTCAATTCTCTGGAGAGCCAGCAGTAAGAAAGAAAATTTGAGATGTTGAATTGAAATAGAAAAAAAACCCAAAAAACAAAAAACAAAAGAATCTGAGATAGTAAAAATCTCAACATAAAATTATTTCTTTGTTTATTTTTAAGTGATATTTGTCATCCTACTGCCTGGCTAAATGTTGCAGTAACTGAAATAGCCTGAAGTTTGTTTCATGGAGAGTGATGTAAACTCTGAAAGCCTTCACCTTTCACATTCCCTCTTTGCAGCATGCTCCCTCTCTTTCCAACGAGAAATATCTTGGTTTTTGTACCATTTCTCTTCACTAGCTCTCCATTATTAATGAGGTTTGCATCAGAACATACTTTCTGTTTTGTTCTAGAGCTTGTTTTCTCCTCCTCTGCCCACAGCCGCTCCGTGTATGTCTGTACACTGCTGCAGAGAGCAAAGGCAGCCAAAGGGCACAGGGAGGACAAGAAGTAGTAGCAACAACACTCCTGACAAGTCAAGCTAACCATCTGTCTCCTCTTTCCCAGGAAGGTGAGAGGAAAAGCAATTTTGCTTCTCCACAAAAAATGTGACAGAGCCCTCACATACTCCATGGCTAGGGTGGTTGCCATGCTTCACATTCCTACTTGCTGAAGATTTGCTGTTATCCCAGTGTTAACTTGGACAAGCTTATCTCTGTGTCCAGCATTTCCTGTGGAAAAGCATGAACCCAACTGCTGCCTTGCATTTAGCAGAACTTTTTATGCTAGTGCAAAACAGGTGGGAAACCATATCTTACTAAAAGACTTCTCAGCCATGTCTGTGCAGCAGTGGGGAACAGGAACCTCGTGTCTTTTTCTTACTGTGGGCTCCTCCCAAGTACTTGAGACCAAGCAGGGGTCCCAAAGATGGTTTGCTTTAAGGCAAAGCTTTTTAAGTGACTATGTGAGCCCCTGCAAATTGGAACAGACCATGTTTTACAGCTGTCTGGTGAGACAGAGTAAGGCAACATCTTCCATCTTACACAGGCAGCCAAAGAGAGCTGAAGGATGTGCCTAAAGCACATGTGGGAAGTCTGTGGCAGAGCAAAAGGCGTCATGACTTCCAAACGGGCAGGATAAGTCCTTTCTGACGTAGGCCCTTCTTCCCGCCCTTCAAAACAAAAGCCTGACTCAGGCCCATGGCTCTGGGTCCTCTGCACTGACCCACTCTTCACTCAGATCTTCCTCCAGGGGTGGTCAGAGCTCCTGGATTTTGGTGTGAACTTTTCCATGCCAGTAGTTGAGAGCAGCTCAGGGCATACCAGATGCCAGGGCAATGAGTTCCTTCCAAATATACTGACTGACAGTTCCTGTGGTTCTGCTTTTTTGTTAATGTGTGCAAAACCAGCCCCAACTCCTCTTCAGCTACTTCTGCACTAAAGGACATATGGGAACCCTGATGGCCAGGGAGAGCTACGGGAGGACAGCTCTGGTGGAATGTGTGGTTACAACACCGAGCTGTGATTGAGGAGCTCAATGACCAATTCTGTCTTCGTCTTTCTGGGTTATCCTGAATAAACCTCAAGGAACCTGATCCACAGCTCCTCTGTTTTCTGTGCTTGCCTTCAAAGTCTACCAGGTTTGAATTCAGGTTTCTCTCTGGTTATGGACCCCTGTCATCATGACCATCCTATCACCGAGCCCAAGAAGAGATCCAAGCTGTCTGCAGGTAGACCACTGGTCCCTGTACCACTTATGAGAAGGACAGGCTTGACATCTCATGAGCATTTCTAGAAGGCAACATGAGTGTCGCCTTTGGTTCTCAGCTCGCTCGCTCAATGGGGCAGCTTTCTTCCATCTTAGTTCTGCAGCTCTTCAAGGTAGCACCTCTCTCCTACAGCCTGTGGTACAGCAGGGACTCCCTCAGGGCTGCAGGCCCACCATTCATGCTGTAATACCGAGACTCTTAACAGCAAGCTGCCTCCACGGTGGGAGGCAACACCCACACACAGAGAGAACGACGCTGGGAAAATTCCTCGGTGCTCCTCCCATGGCCCATGTGTCCCAGCTCTGCTGGCAGATATCTGCGGGGGGCCCTGGGCTGCCTGTGCACTGCCTTCCCTGCAGCCCTGTACTCCCACCCTCCCTCCGTCAGACAGCAAGACCAGGACAGCGTGCTGGTGAGGATGCACATATTGGTGGTATAAGGCTGCCCCGCATCCCTGGCTCTTGTAGGAACAGCAGCAAGCACTCAGAATACGGCTGTTCCCAGAAATCACTCTGCTCTCACATTAATGAGATCACTCTTTAGAAAACAGCATGAAAAGTTAGATCAGATGTGTTTTTCACCGTGGGAAATGCACTGCTATTTGTCACTCACAGGATGACAGTGCAAAGAGCTACATGCACTCTTCCCCTTCACTTTCCATCTCCACTTGGGTGAATGGCGTGTTTTCCCTGTGCCTTCCACCATAACCAGAGTTTATTTTTAACTCACTGGCTGTCACTGTGCCTGTTTGGTGACTTGAAGTGCTAACAACAGCTTGAAATTGGCTGTTACAAAGCTGATACTCGAGTTATTACCAACCAATTCAGTTTTTGGTTCCTGCTCAGCGGCACTGAGTGAGGTGAAAGTGCTGTAACCCATTACCCAACTCCTCAGTTAGCCCAGGCCATTTTTTTTGTTTGTTTTCTTTACAGCAATCTCTTGAGTGGTTGCAGAAATGCAAACAGAAAGTGCTCCTGACAGATTGAAAACAATTAGGAACGTCTCAGAGTCACTGGAGCAGAGATTTTGTTATGATAATAAAGAATGTTCTTAGCTGGTGTATTATTTTAAAAGGAGAAAATTAAAAAGAAATATATCATGAAGGAGCTGACAGTGCTCAAAACCCACATCCTGTTGTTATCCATGGGCCTGGTACTATATACTGCTGGCAGCTGTGAGATGAACTTTCCCATTAGGCCCCTTCCAAGCCCTTAACCCTGACCCAAAGGGACCTTCTTTCCCTCCTTTAAAGGGAGAGAGAGAAATCAATCTCCCTGCTGATTCAGCTGTGGGCCTCTTATGTCCAAAGAATATTAGCACTGCAAAAAGAAGAAGGGGGAAAAAAGTGCAGATTGAAGTTTTTTTAATGATGTGGATTGGTGATATTTATGGACTAAGGTTCCTATCCCTGGGACCCATTTGATGCAATCAAATTACTTTCCTAAAGCATCAAAGACTCAGATTCTAAACTGAAACCCCTTGTTTGGTCTTAATTCCTTCCAGCATGCTTAGAACTAATAATTTCCAAGACCAGATTAAAGTCACGGATACTACTACTCCTAGATCTTGTAAACTTCCTCCTGCAGGACTGCCTCACTTGAGAATCATAGACACTTTTCTCAGGCTTTTTAACAGCTACACACATGTCTTTTTAATTTCCTAGGACAAGGCTAGTTCCTTTCAAGATGTTCCACTGGCTCACTGCTATTACTGTCAAAACTTGCTTGCTCTCCCTTTTTTGCCTGTTTTTTCTCTATTTACAGGCTTCTAGGAATAGATGAAGCCGCATTTTTTCAAACTTAACTGTTTTGCAAAAAAAAAAGAGAAAGGAGGAAAACTTAAAATACTCAGAAAACAAAAAAGGAAAGAAAAATAGAGGGGGAGAAAGAGAAAGAGAGAAAAAAAGAAAGAGAAAGAGAGAGAAAGACAGACAAAGAGAGAAAGAGAAAGAGAGAAAGAGAAGGAGAGAAAGAGAGAGAGAAAGAGAGAAAGAGAAAGAGAAAGAGAAAGAGAAAGAGAGAAAGAGAGAAAGAGAGAAAGAGAGAAAGAGAGAAAGAGAGAAAGAGAGAAAGAGAGAAAGAAAGAAAGAAAGAAAGAAAGAAAGAAAGAAAGAAAGAAAGAAAGAAAGAAAGAAAGAAAGAAAAGAAACCTAAGGCTCAAATCTTTTCAATCTCTGTAAATAGCTAACAGTGCCTCATTTAGAGGCAGAAGTAAAAAGTTCACCAGAAATGCCCCCATCTGGAAGCATTTACTGGCTTAAGGTATCTCTGTCTTTTGCCATGTTTCTGTGAAGTCACATTTACAAGCTAAGCCAGCCTTTCTGCTCAGACAGTCAGGATACAGAGGCAAAGTGAACTTTAGCCCAGAGCCTTGAGGATACTCATAGTGCCTTGCAATATGCTACTGTCACAAAAGTCCCCTTAGCGCAGCACTGCCTGCAAGACACACTCTTGAAGAAGAGAACACAGACATCCCAGCAGGTCTTGTACTCTGCCAAAGCTTTGTGCCTGGTGCTGTATACCCCAGAGTGACTACCCAGAAGCTACTGAGCACAGATTTCAATGGGGGTACATTAGCTTGTGCCAGGACAAGCTGGAGCTGGTCCAGGCAGGAAGCTGGAGGTGGATAAAAGGAGGCAGCTCTCTGGAGAGCTCCAGTCCAGGTGAGCAGCCTCGACAGTTCAGTGAAGATCAGCTGGTTAGCACACCCTAGCCTTGCCACACTGGCAGCTCAAGGAGTGCTCCAGGTCCTTGAAGTTTCACTCAGGGTTCATGGCCCAGAATGGTTCCAAGGTAACTCACTTAACTTTGGCTGGTTTCACATAGATTTCCCCTGACTTAACTGTGTCCAAGCCATTGTTTTGTTGTGCAGGTTCATGGCAATTTTCTTATCCTCTGTGTGCAGATGGTGACTGGACAGGGCCAGCTTCTTCAATGCAAGAACTCTGAGAAGTAGAAGGAGAGAAAACCTGATAGGAGGCATTTCTGGAGCTGAAGGTGCTGAAAGCTCCAATATCTATAATGTTTTTACCATGGTCCTGGCAAAACACAGAAAACCAAGGGAGGGAAGATGAGAGGGAAGAAGGGAGGATGCTACTACTTTGTGGAGTGAGAAACTCTCCCTTCAGCAGAAAATAGCAAATCTGCCTCCTCTTCAGCCTTTCACAGATAATTCTGGTGGAGGCAGAGAAGGTATCTGGTGTTACCAGATCAGAATTAGGCTACTGAATTCCACAGTCTGATTAAATCCAAAATAAATCCAGATACTTCTTTGTTACTGTGGCAGTAGAAGTATGCATAAATGCATTTTAAACCCACTACATTAAGTTATTTCTAGCTTTGGTATCTAACATGAAGTATCTAGGTTGGAAAACTCTGACCTAAAGGCTTGCTCCATTTCATCTGTGAATGAACTCAGCAAAGGTTTTCCTGGCCTGACTAGGAAGTGGTGAAATTTAACCCATTCATATGTCAAAACCTTTAAAATCCTTGGTGATGAAGCATTATGGAAGAGCTGAGTGCTCAGAAATTGTGACTCAGCCTTTCCTCTCTCCTGTCCCACCCCAAAAAACTACAATCAGGAACTGGCTTAAAGAGTGACCTTTTTTTTTTTTTTTTTTTTTTTTTTTAATGAGTAGTAATGGAGAAGGGAAGTATTTGACTCCTAGGTTTAAAGTGACTGTTCCTCTTTGCCAGATCTTCTTTGCTCCTGAAAGGGACAATTCTGATTTCGTCTTCCTCTTGATGCAGATCTAGATGTAAGGTATAGGCTGTGACCTAGGAGGAGCCACAGTAGCTCCAGTGATGGCAAAGGGCTGTGCAGTCTGTATGTCTCCTAAAGCACTCCCTCTTACAGCAATGCAACTTCACAGTTTCTCTTCTTGCTAGTGATGGCAAAGGGCTGTGCAGTCTGTATATCTCCTAAAGCACTCCCTCTTACAGCAATGCAACTTCACAATTTCTCTTCTTGCTTGTGATCCCTGAGTGTGCCACGGAGCAGAGGTGAGCTGAACTTGATGTTGGGATCTCAGAGAGGGAGGGATGCCACAGCAGCCCAGCTGTGGGGTTGGAATGGGCCATGGTGGGAGACCTACACCTTTGGAGTGATCACAGCACTCAAGTGCCTGGAGATTGAAATGAGACCAAACTCCAAGGCGAGACCATTGCTGCAGTCAGGTGAGCTGGAAAGCTGCCAAGGATAAGGTGTTATCATCATTCTAATTAGCTGCTGAGTTATGATGCCTGATTTCATCGTTTTGGGGAGTGCACAAAGAAGACTCCAGGGGGAAGAACCTTAGCACAAAGCACACTTTCAACACAAGAACTGGGCTGCCAGGATCACATCATCTTTTGGCTTGTGGACAGTGGAGGATAAGAATATGCTGAAAAAGGAAAGCCCTCTCTATGTGTGAGTAGCCCCTAAGGTTAGAGATGTGACTGAAGCTGTAAGTGGAATGAAAATAAAGAACTAGCTATTTGTTCAAAAAAAAAAAAAGGAAAAAAATGAATATAACCACATATAATCAACTAATTTTGTGAACACTTTCCTGTGCCATCATATAGAAGTTGCAAAGTGGACACTACTGCACATCACAAACCTGATAAAAAATGTTACAGGGAATAGGAAGAGTGGGTTTCTGTAGGCTTCACATTTGGAGAGAGGAAACCTAGAAACAAGAGAGAGGAGCTAGCAATAGAAAGGACAGTCTGGGAGCTGGAAGTTATAACTATGCGACGTTGTGACCTTTCAGGCCCTAGACTTCAAATGAACCCTGGCAAAACAAGACTCTGTCCAGAGGGCCAGGCACAATGGCAACAGGGTCATGTCACATGAGATGTGAGATGATTCTGTATTGGACAAATAAGAATCAGTGAACTCTGCAGGTGGCCTCATCAACACAGCTTCCCACCCCAGGGTGAGCTCTGGCATCTGCCACCACATCCTCAGACCTGCACTCCTGTTTGTTGGTACCCACAGCTCTGGTAGGCACCGAGAGACCTTTGCTCTCCTTTTCAGTACATTCTTGCCTTTCCTAACTATGTATAAACTGTGTTAGAAAAGAAAAGGTTAATGTAATCAGTCTTCCCTAGTGCCTGTCTCTGAAAGAAAATTAGTTTTCCTCAAGTATGCAGATATGGCATCCTATCTGTCATTCTGTAAATGGTGGAGCCATTCAAGCCTCTGTGCCTGCCCTGCAAAAATCCCAGTGAACACGGGCCGTGGTGGTTTCATGGAGACACAGGCTCCTACACCAGAGTCCTCTGCAGCTCTGTCTCACAGTCAGCAGGGGTTGAAAAGGGGGTCTCACAAGAAGCTGTTGCTATCACACGTAGTCAGCTACTGTAAGCACCAGGCTCCAATCAGGTGTTCAACAGCAAAGGTACAAGAAGCTCTAATGTAGCACTTACAGTTGCCTTGGGAATAACAACCCTTCCTGCCACTATCAGTGGGGAAACTGAGGTACAGAGAAGCAGGGAATTGCTCATGGCCACACAGAGTGAGTGGCCAGACTCCAATCTCTTCCACTGACACTCTCAGCTGCAATCGCCCCTTTAGGCCATGCTGGCTGCCACCAGGAAAAAACAAGAAGCAGGTTGCAACTCGGCAGCTTACAAGACTATAAATATAGTTCAAGGTTGTGCTGATACAATAATAATCCACAGGAGTGAAACTTGAGCCATTTATGTGTGTGTGTATAACCAGGGCTGGAAGATATGTTTATAATGTTGCTCAGAGATTTCCTTTCCATTATGCTCTGAGCAAATGCACACTCTGCTAAACACAAAATATTCCTTTACATGACTGTGCTTTCCTGGACCTTTCCAACCTTCCAGATGCAGTTTTCTGTTCTACCCCTCCCTTCCACTTATCTCCTTGCCTTCAAAATCCTTCTTGCTCATCTGGATGGGAGCAGGGAACCACCAGATTTGCCCAGCTGGGAATAATGCACTCAGAGTCTTTCTTGCAGAATCAGTAACAAGATACAAAGGAACAGGAGGCAAGTGTAAGAGAAGGGAAGAAACTAAAGATAGCAAAAGGATAATTTGGTTTTCAGAACACTCCCTGGGAAGTCTCTAGTTTGCACCGTTGGTGTATAGCTGTACACCAAACTGTAATCTAGAACATGGAGTAATAATGGTTATCCCTGCCTTCCCACCAACACAGTTTGGGAGTCAACTAAGAAAGGTCACTACCTCCTTTCGCTCATGTACATCGCTCCAGAGATGTCCCTCTTGCAACTTTCTTTTCCTCTCTCCCTGGCTGCCTTGCATTGTTCAAGCCACAAGGCACAAATAGACTCAGGGACAGGCTGCTGGGCCAGCACTTCTCCCTCTTTTTTGGTTGATTTTACTCCCACTTTCATGTGTTTTCAACATACTCATCAACTCTGCTTTCTGTAAATAAGGCAAGGCTTCATATCTACCCATTCACAGTTTTTGTTTCGTGAGCTTCTCCTGTGAATTCACCCCATGTATTATAATGCTGGATCATGTTTAATTTATGCCGTTTAGTCTTTCCTTCAGACTAGCCTCCCTGGGCAGCAGCCTCAGACTTTTCATACCACTGTCCCAGTGCAAGGGCTTGGAAACTGGACCCTTCCCTGTGGAGCTCTCTTGGCTTTTCCACTCTGGTTGGCTCAGCTCCTTTCCCTCCCAGCCTACCAGCTGTTCTGGGAACAGCAGCTACTTCAGAGCACCACAGGCAATGACCCAAACTGCTTTGTGCCCTTAGGATAATCAAAGTATCCCCTAGCTTAGGGTGCTTTCGTGTACCAAATCCCTGTGGGGTCTGACTTCTCAGAGCGCTGGAAACTCACATCAGAGTCAGTGGGTAACAAGAGGTTTGGCATCCATAGGCATCACAGCCAGGCATGTGGGAAACGGTAGCACCCCAGCCAAGGGGACAGATTAGACCATAGGGGCTCATTCAAATCCCACGGGAATCAGCTGAAATCTTAAGGTGAAGGTCATAACTAGTCCTAGTCATGTCAAATAAGTAACTCCCACAAGCACAGTTTGCACCAACTGGCTCAAATGCATCACATTCCTACTCTAATCACTGATTAAAGAGGAGGAAACTGCACATAAATTCTTTTATTGCAGGGGCTGGACTTAAACCCCTATCAGTTCATATCTTGTTGCAACCATAAATCTTTTTCAGTGACAGCATGTTTTTATCAAGAAGATCCATATATTATCTGGCAGCCAGCCTAAGACCCATAGTTTATAAGACTTGTTTTAAAATAAGCCATAAAATTCATTACATATATTACTGTAAATATCCAGATTTTAAATGCAAGTGTTGGACCACAAAATCATAAGACTGGCTTAAAAATCCCAAACAATCCAGGAGATTTAAGAAAGAAAATAATGAAAAGAATCCAACATTCATTCACTACCGTGTTTCAGAATCTATATTACACATTCACTAAATGTTCACAATATTTTTTCCCCACAGACATGATGGGGTCAAATATTTTTGAACAAACTTGAGATTTCTACTTTCTCACTTTCTTTCAGAGCTGCTGGTTTAACAGAGAAATAGTATTATTAGAGCTTGCCACCATAAATGTACAAATTCACTGCAAAAAACCAAATGAATTTGGTCATTATGGAGTAAATCTTTTTCCTAATAATGACACTAACTATGACGGAGCCATGCCAGAAGTCTGATGCCATTTTGGTTAAGATTAGAACATTATATTGTCCCAGAGATACTAGCAGACATTTGAATTAGCTGTCATAGTTGGCAGTAAATCCAGACCTGCCCAATCCAATACATTCTTTAGCTTACGAAATGGACCGAAATGATACAATGGGATCTTCATGGGCATTAGAAGGAGTTGGAAAGGGTGAGGCGATTTGGCAGGTGTAGAAATGAAATTGGGAAAAACAAGATAAATATTTTCCCTGTGAATAATTGTCCACAAAATCTGCAAGTGAGACAATAAAACCCAGCTTTACTGGAATAACTTTGGTCTGTGAAAGAAAGATCTTTGCTAAAGACGATTCAGAATGATAAGGGAGAGCAAAGGAGCATCCCATAAAAATGCAGCTGTGAGGCAGCACTGTGTGAGGGCAGGGTGGCTTTGGGAACACCACTGTCTGCTGGGGACTGTGCTGACCAAATCCTGTTCACTTCTAGAAGTGGAATAGCACAGTCAAGAGCTTCCAGTGGTTCCTCTGGGAAAGGCAAGCAGCTTCGGGTGTTTTTATATGGCATTCTGATTACAAAGGTTACTAATTTTTCATAAATGTTTTGGACTGTAGTCAGAGCGCTGCTCTAAGTATCTAATGTATCACTCTACCACTTTGGTACCTAAGATCAAAAAAGGGGCTCATGTTGTTTACTACTTGCATCGCCTGGCTCTTGGCAAAATCAACACATAATCTGTTCCTATGGTACTTACAGGTATCATGTCTGAGCTAAGAAACCTCCCTGCAGAGTGGTAAGGATTTGGCCAGATAGTGTTTGGATTGTCAAAGGATATGAGTGGAGAAAGCTTAAAGCCACCCACAAGACATTGGGACATTTAAATAAGGCCTGAACCACAACTGGCCTTCTGCTATCCTACTCTTTCTGCAGACTCTACAAGGAGCTGGAGGAAGTCAACACTACCTTGTCACAACCCAGAAACAGGCATGATGTTTGCTATAAATTCTCATTAGGCTGAACGAAAACACCAGTGCACATGTCAGGGAGCTCTTATCCTCCACACACCTAGAAGATGCCTGTTGCAGAAAGACTTAAGATGACCATTTTATTATTGATTCTGATTATTTTCATATCAAAATCAATCTTTAAGCCTCCACAGATCTCTGGTACAACTGGCATTCAAAGATGGATAAAGTGGGAAAAGATTTGTGCTTGCTGAGAGAAATACTGTCTTGCATACTTGCAGTTATGCCTGTATAAACTTCTGAGCAGCATTTGGCCCTAAATGTCTGGCTGAGACTCAAAATATTTCTACAACAATGCATCTAAATAATCTTTTTTTCTAGGTCATGAGATGATGGTTGTGTATCTTCCCAGAGGGTGCTGTAGCCCTGAACTAACAAGGCTTTGTAAGCCTTTGTGGAAAGGCTGAAGACCAAGCAGAAGGCAGTTCTGGCCTGGGTCTGTCTGGAGCAAATGTGCTCAGTCCTGAGCAAGTAGGAGGTCTGGTCTTAAAGAAGGGATGCTATCCTGCAAGGGCAGCTCACAGAGGACTGTTCATCCTCCCCCTCCACTGTGTAAGAGGAGAACACAAAGTCATACAAGCAAAAGGAAGGGTTTTGCCCCTACAGTAAGCCTTGAGATCTGAAATATTTCCTGAAGATGACATATTTACAAACAAGCAGAAAGCACACAAAGCAAATATCACTACTAGTCAGCTTCAAAGGATCTGACTGATTTCATATAGTACAGAAATATTTATTTTATCCATTGCATGGTGTCATAGGTTTTGGATATTTGGCCATACTTCAACTGTTTTATTTTTGACAGGACAGAGAAAAAAATTGCTTCCAAATGGCTCTGGTAGACACCAGTGGTCCCTCCTGAACGCTCAAACAACATGAAGATTGCAACACAAACTGACAAAAGGAAGAAAATTTATAGATATTGCTGCACCATAAAGCCAACCCAAACATGTCCTCTGTGACACGCAGCTCAAGGAGGTCACTTGCATATTTTGATTCCCAAAACAACAAAACAACCCAAACTCCCTGCCCTCAGACTCCCAGTGCCTGCTGATGACCAAACCATAGAACTATGGAGTGCCTGCATGTACAGAGACAGGACAGGTTTTCCATCCAAGTGTGTGGTCCAGCTGTTCCTTGCGGTGGGAAGAACAGCCTGGCCATCTTCTACCATTCAGGACTTGGGAGTAGGACAGGTAAGTGTTGCACGGGCTCTCACTGCACAATGGAACCTGTAAGATTCTCCTGGGCTTGAGGCCACGATTTTCACACGCAGCAGAGGGAGCAGGGTAAGCTGCTCTGAACATCATCCCAACTGATGGCTAAAAGGGCTCCTGGATATGCAGAGTTTGAGTCAGACGGTTTATCAAAGTTTATCCCATTCCATTCTCACAGGAAGGCTGTTGAATACAAATTGTAGGGATGAAAGGTGGCAATGCAGCCTTGTCTTTCCTCATCCTTCCTTACTTCCTTATCTCTGCCCCTCTTCCAGAACTTTGTTTTGGTGGATGTACCTTGTTCTCAGAATTGCTTGCATTTCCTGTGGCTTTAAAAAACAAAAGAAAAAATCCCAAACAAACAAAAAAAAATCCACAAAAAAACCGCCCCAAAAATACCTCCCCCCAAAACAACCAAAAACAAAAAAGAAAAAAAACCCCCACAAACCAAAAAGAAACCCCCCCCCCCAAAAAAAAACAACCAAAGAAAACCCCCTAGCCCTTTCAGGAGTATGCAGAGAGAAAGAACAAGGCCTTTTTTTACTAAAGAGCCCAGGGCTTTTGCTTATCTGTAACCTGTAGAGACATATTTTCTCTTCAGACCAACCTAAACACAGAAGAAACTCCAGTGCTCGCCACCAGTGTAACTGGAAGAACTGGGCTATGTGACATTTACAGGCAATCTCTCAGACACACAGGTATAACTTGTATGTGGTAACTGTGCCAACCTACAATCCCCTTTGTCTCTGAGGATTTTGCTACATAAATTAAAACACATCAGCATTTCTGTTACCTACATCTTTCCTTGCTAGGGTTATGCATCTGCTGCAAACCTTCATTCTGAAATGAGCTGTGAGTTTATTCTTCTGCATGTGCTTTTAAGAATTGAAAACCAGCTATGATCTCCTCAGCTGAGCAGTATTTTGCAGCACATTTGTCCATATTGAGAACTATGTCTGCTTAATATTTGCAAACCAAGATAAACAGAAACAAAAGAAAGGCAAAACAATTTGCAGCTTTCCAGTGCACACACATCCAGCAACATTTTTCTCTATCAGCAAATACATCACAATCACATTAGGCCAGGAGTGGCAGATGTGAGAAGTGCCAGTTCTTTGAAATAGTTTATTTTACAACCAATTAGACCAATCATCCACAACCTAAAAATTCTCAAAGTTGGCAGTCACACCAGGGATGTAGAGACCTCTGCTAAAATGGCCTCCAAAGATGTGGAGGTAAACATAACGGCTGAATCTGTTTCTTTTACATAGAAAAGGATAATTTACACACAAAACTCTGCTACTTTCTCTTTTTTCCCCCTTAAGTATGCTCACATAGATTTTTATAGCACACAGCCATCTGATTGCTCATGTATTGCATCTGATTTGTGTATGCACTGAAAGGTTTGGGGAGGAAACTATGATCTATATGATCTGCTTGGCCTCTGCAATTTTTTACTTTCTTTCTCTGTTGCTCAGGGACATGGGAACAGAGCTGCTTGTCTCAAAGGCACTTCTAGGAAGTGGTCACTGGAACTTCACTTTCTGCAGAGTATTTTGATAAGATCCCAGAATTCACAGTTCTTACTCATCCTGCAAACATTGCCTACAGTCATAACTCTTGCCTTTCTTTATGTATTTTTTTATACTTTTTTAATGTTATGGTACCATATAAGAAAGATGATGACAAAGCAGCAGCCTCCCAAAAATTGTTCCTCTCTGTTGAAGGTGGACTGTCTACAATGGACAGCAGAGGAGACCACCAGACAAGGACACTACTGTGGCTAGAAAAATGGAAAGCTATCTTGGTTCCTTTGTGGTTGTTGAACTGTGTTTAAGGATGTGTCCATGACAGTTCTACAGAGAGCTTGAAGATAAAGAGAGAAAATTTGCTTGATGTTTGGTTCATTTGAAAAATTCCTCCTCAAATGTGCAGAAAGACTTCCCCAAAAATTCAATAAGTGGCCAAGGGGCCTCTACAAAAATCAATTAGTGGCAGCAGAACCAGAGCACATAGGGACTGACCAGAGTCCACAAAGCAAAGACTGGTAGCTTGTGTCTGGAGCGGGTGAGAAGGGGAAGTCAGTCATGAGGCAAAAAGACAATGCTGTAGTCAAAGCAATCCTTGAGGAAAATTCTCCTTTTGACACAATTTTGAATAAATTCATTTGCCTTTCTATTCTCACTGCCTTGACATTTGGAGGCTTTCTAGAGATGAGTCTTCAGAGTGCACTCTCAGCACTCTCAAATTACAGTAATTATGAATTACTCCTTTCAGACAGAACTGAGGTTTTACACAAGGTTTTTAACTCATGCCTTTGCCATTTTCTCATATGTCCACATTTCAGGCATGGATATGAAGGCTGGGTCAGAGAAGCTGTTTCCAGTTTTGATTGCTTACACCAAGAAATGCTCACCAGAAGGACTGGGCTTTATAATGAAGGTCAGAACTGTGAAGAAGCATTAAAAAATGCAAGTAATCCCTAAGAGCTCAAGGTGATACTTACAAGGAGTTTACCAGAAGTTCTGACTTGCTCCCAGGACCAGAAACATTCCAAGGAGTACACATCCAGGGTACATTAGTCACTATTGGACTAAACAGCAAAACATGCTGTGTATTTAATGAGTTATCCTCAATTTAAGGCCTATAAAGAGCCTACTTTTCCAATAGACCTTTTTTAATTTAGCCCCATTTGCTGAAGATTGCCCATTTAATGCAACACATCATTATGTTTTTATTGTTAGCTTTTTATGAACTGTACCAGATTAGCTGCAGAGAATTTACACTAGATGCTCTAATTAGACCTTTATAGGTAGCCATAATTTTCTTTTCATGTGCCCATAAAGACTGATAAATTAATCTGCAGGAACATGAACTCCGTCATCTTTTCTCCTTCTTCACCACTCACTCCTTGTTATGATAAAGCCCTAATGAACCCACTTGCACAATTCCCTTCTGTTTTGTTTTCCTTTAAAGGCTAATTTCAACTAGACAATTCAACCAGCTGCAATATTTTTCCATATATGATGCCAGAGAATAAGCAGCAAGCATGATCCTTTCTTATATGGTTTAATCATTTCCATTCTGAGTGGAAAATGATCTGTCAACAATGGCAAACAAAGAGGTGTGATCCATACAGCTTAACTTTGGATCATTTGTTTAACAAAGGGGAAAAACAAGGCAAAATGATAAACAATAAACTCTTGAGCTGCTAATTGTCAGTTAATTAGCAAAAATTGTCAGAATAGGACAAAAACCAGTAGCAAGAGAAAGAGTTTTCTCATTTACAGTTTTGAATATGCTCCTCATACAAAAGACAGCACTCTTAAAGAATCCAGTCTCTGATGCAGCAAAAAGCATTCTTAAGCAGCAAAATCTTTAAAACTGACTTAAATATACACTAAAAACTTTGTTAACTAGAAAGGATATTCTGCTTTAGATGGGATACCAATATACTCTATCTAGCTGATCCTATTGCAGGATCTCTATTCAATATTTTGTCTTTCTCAAGACAGAAACCAGTGAAGACAAATAACATGGTCTTTTCATTAGTGCTGGCAGTCACTTGCCAGCTGAAGACCATAGTTTTTGCTGCACTAAGTCCTTTACAGTAGCTTGTCTTCTTAGATATTGGCTCAGATTCAGCAATTGAAGAGGCTTTGCATTGATACCTACAAAAAGGTTAACTGCACTCCTAAACACATGTACAATTTCCTTCTTGGGTGCTGAAATGAAAGAAGTTATACTACCAATATCAGCCATCAGCAAATAATGTGGAAGAAGCATGCTTACTAAAGGACTATTCAAGCTCTATCAGGTAAAAATGTGACTTTGGGTTCTTAAATGAATGAAAACTGTATTAGTGAGGAAATGTGGTGTTCAAGAGGTCTTCGGCATGTTTCAAAATAGACGCTATACCAAAGTGCCTGCTGTACTCCATTATACCAAATACTAAGGAAGAAAAATGTAATTTAAGAAAGCCTGGGTGGGGAGGATTCACCAGAGGTAGTATTCACAGCACGTGGTAAAGGAGCTGAGCCACTGCTGGTCGTCTGTGGGATTATGTTGTGTGAAGAAAGTCAGGATGGGGCCCTCATGCACCCTGAAACCAGAAAGACCCACCACAAAGCTCTCCCTAACACAGAGCATTGTAGTTTTCCTTGGTCTCCTCTTTTACTACATTGGGTTTTTTCTTGCTTGGTTTTCTAAGGAAAGGAAGTACATGGGGTCCTATGTGTACTCATATGTGAGTCACAGAATCACAGAATCACAGAATTGTTTAGGTTGGAAAAAACCTCTAAGATCATCAAGCCTATCATTAACCTACAGTGCCAAGTTCACCATTTAAACCATGTCATTAAGTGTCACATCTACATGTCTTTTAAAACCTCCAGGGACGATTACTCTACCACTTCCCTAGGCAGTCTGTTCCAATGCTTGATGATCCTTTCAGGGAAGAAATGTTTTGTAATGTATGGTCTAAACTGTCCCTGGTGCAATTTGAGGGAGTTTCTTCTTGTCCTTCACCCTTGTTCTTTAAGTGAAGAGATTGAAACCAACCTGGCTACATCCTCCTTTCAGGCAGTTGTAGAGAGTGAGAAGGTGTCCCCAGACCCTCTTTTTCTGAGGCTAAAAACTCAGCTATCTAAGATGTTCCTCATCAGCTTTGTGCTCCAGACCCTTCCCCAGCTCCGTTGCCCTTCTCTGGACACGCTCCAGCCCCTCAATGTCTTTCTTGCAGTGAGGGGCCCAGAACTGAACACAGGATTGGAGATGTCACCTCACCAGTGCCCAGGACAGGGGGACGGTCACTGCCCTGCTCCTGCTGGCCACACCATGGCTGATCCAGGCCAGGATGCCATCAGCCCTCTTGGCCACCTGGGCACACCCTGGATCATGTTCAGCTGCTGGTGACCAGCACTCCCAGGGCCTTTTCCACCAGACAGCTTTCCAGCCCCTTCCCCCAGCCTGTTGCACTGCCTGGGGTTGTTGTGGCCCAAGTGCAGGACCCGGCACCTGGCATCACTGAACCTCATACAAATGGCCTTGGCTCACTGATCCAGCCTGTCCAATCCCTCTGCAGAGCCTTTCTACCCTCCAGCAGATTGACACTCCTCGCCCAAATTGGTATTGTCTGCAAACTGACCGAGGCTGCACTTGATCCCCTCTCCCAGATTATGGATAAAGATATTAAACAAAACTGGATCCAACACTAAGCCCTGGGGAACACCATGTATGATCAGCCACCTGCTGGAGTTCACTCCAGTTCACTATTCCATTCAGCACCACTCTCAGGGCCCAGCCATCCACCCAGTGGACACTGCACACATCCAAGTATGAACACCCAGTTTCTCCAGGAGAATGTTGTGGGAAATGGTGTCAAAGGCTTTGCTAAGTCCAGGTAGATAACATCCACAGCATTTCTCTCATCAACTAAGTGAGTCTCCTTATTGTAAAAGGAGATCAGGTTACTTAAAAATACTTGCATTTGCCTGGCCTTAACCACGAATTCTTATATTTGCTGGCTAATTTTACCAAGCATTGAGATATAAAAGAACAGATAAAAGAATTTGAAAACATTTTAGGTAACTACATGACTATTGACAATAGACAGAGAAAACAGAAGTATATTCATGATCTCACTGAGGCAAAGGTGCAAGGTTATTTACTCCTTAGTAGGCAGCAGTGAATCCAGTTAAGGCAGCCTCACTTGTTCCCAGTCCATAGAACAACTGGATGTGTTTCAAGGGAGTGCTTTCCCTGCATCTATTGCTTCAGTGTTAATCTGGCCCTAAATGGTGACACCTGTGAGCCTACTACATCAATTGAGGGCAGGGGCTTCTTGCCTCAGCCCCTCTCACACCTCTCCTCTGATCCTCCTGTGAAGGAGGAAAACGTACCTTGCACCATGCTGGGAACCTCATCCATCTCATACTGTCTTCAGGCACTCATTTCCTGCAGATCTCAGCAGATCTGCTTTTGCTGTGTGCTAAGCAACCAGCACCTCAACTGTTAGCAACACAGTAAAATTTAAACATCCCAAATCTCACAATCTTGGATTATGCAATCTTGCTCCTAATTTGTTGCTCTTATTAACTTCTGATAATTTTGATCCAAAACAACGCAGCTAAAAAGGAGTAACAAAAAAGTACATGAAGAAGGGAGTGAGACTGGAGAACATAGTTCAAACTCCCCCTAGCAATAATCGTTCCAACAGTGCAATGAATTTTACACCAAGCACGAGTCTTGGCAGTTTCGTTTAATTATGGGACCCTATACACAACCCCATCAAATAACTTATCAGGGACATAGTTTGGCTCATGGACTCAGGCAGTGTCTTTCAATTACACTGGGGAAAGAACATTAGGTCTTTGGAACAGCTAAAGCCTGTGTGTGATTTTTCACCTTATTACTGGCAAGTATGCAGAATGTGGTTTTGCAAATGCATGGTTCATCAAAAAAATCTGAAAGGCGTGTGGAGCCCTCAGCAAGAAAAATGCTCCTTAATTCTGTTTACAGGTAATTCTGAAGGGAGTTTGCTCAAGTAAAAATATGCTAACAATAAATAAAAGACAGAAGATATTTTAGTAGTGCTTGCATGCATGGCAGCAATGCCAGACCTACCATGTGTTCTGGACAAACACTGGCATCACAGTGAATGGCATCATCTACCAGGTGCTGACACTGTATGTTACAGGGCTCCCAGTGGGAGAAGGCTCATTAGCCATGTCTCCTATTGCTATCATCTGTCTTTGTTTAAACCCAGAAACTGAAAAATGATGCCCTAACAAAGAAGAGTTACTACTGCCCTCAAAGGCACCAGCCTTTGCTTTCTAACACCTGACCCACCACAACATGCTCAGCCCTGCCCAGGTCCCACACAAACTGTGTGCTCACGGAGCCTCCTCTGGGCTGGCCACAGACGTTCAGAGGCAGGGGTCCAAGGGGAAAGGCTTGGCTCACAGCTTCAGTCAGAACTGAGCCACGCACACGTGAGCCAGTGCATCCTATCGTGGCAATTCACACCAAAGCTGCTTCCCCAGGCAGCACTGCTGCCTTACCGAGACAGTGAATTATGCTGCCCAAAAGGAGCATTTATGAGGTGCTCTAACTCTGAAAGAGGCAGAGGGGGCCGTTTAGGAAGTACAAAAGTCTCATGAGCTCCGTATCCCTAAAGGAACTGAATATACACAGGATTGGACCTTTTGGTCAAGGCTATGTTGTGGTGAACTCGGATACTCTCTGTGCATACCAAAAGGCATTACGATTCATCTTTAGGGATTTGCATGGGATCTGCTCAATGTTTCTGCTGCTCAGCAAAAACAAAACAAAAGCATGTTCCATATATTTTTAAAGCAGGATCTGTTCTATACATCTTACTAAATAAAAACATTGCTTTGCTTTCAGGAGCTAAAGCGTTTTGTGTAAGAAATCATTCAACAGATTTGGAAACACCAGTGGTATTCCCAATGTAACAGCACCACTCCCCAAGCATTCAGAAATCATGAGTCAGATGTCTCCCTCCAAAAGAAAAATCACACGATTGACTTCAAAACATGCACATAAAAAGTGTAATCAATTCCAAACATGCTTTTGGATTTCTTAGTATATAATTGGGGTCATGGTTCAATCATTTTTCTGACAAAAAAAAAGCACTAGAAATTTTCTTTGCTTTTCAATCAGATCTGAGAGATTCTCACATAATCCATTGTTTCTAGGTGCTGGGGTTTTAAGCAAAATAGAAAACACTGTCTTATGAGAAAATCATACAGCTGGCAATGCTGCTAGTGTGGTACTTTTCTCCTACCATGAAAAGCCTGGCAAGGAAGGAAAAAACACTGAGATGTTCAAAAGGCTCTAAACAAACTCTGCTTTTGCATATCAAAAAGTACCTTTTCTTCAATTTCTGCTCTGTGCATTAAATTAGATAGGGATCAAATCCTTTTTATCAAACCATCACTGCTGACTAGCGTAGTCATCTACAGCAAGAGCTGCACTGGAGACCTCTCTTTGTGACATCCTCCAGTGTCTTTATAGAGGTGTTGCTGGGACGTGAGGGCATTCAAGTCCCAAGACCAAGGCACTGGGATAAATCCCAAGAGCCAGACATGCCATGTGGCCACAGAAAAAGGCAGACACGTATCCTTGCACCAGGAAGATCAGTCTCTACAGCAGCCTCCTCTCCCTGTGGCCAACAGCAGTTCAGACCGGTAGCTCCAGGCTGTGCTTCCACACAGTCTCGGATGCTGGCACCACTCTTTGTAGTGCCCAGAACTCTGTGCTGTGCCCCACAATCACCTCCTGACCCTCCGGCTGGCACACAGCTTGTCTGGCCATGCATGGTGGCTTGCTGAGCCACAGGGCCAGCACAGGCAGGGGACAGCTCAGAAGCTTTGAAAGCTGGCCTCACACATGAGCCCTTGAGGGCTGCCTCCAGGGCCTGTTTGACTTATATTATAGAAGTACCCTGAAAGCTTTCACCTCTGTCTTAAATGGTCATGTTTATCTTTCTCCTCCTGTGGCAAATACTAACAGGTAGGCCATGTTTCACCCATTTGTAGTGCTTCAAGAAGGAGTCATTCACTCTAAATATTTTCAATTTTATTCAGTGGAAAAGAGTAAAGCACTTTTTAAGGTATAATTTTTCTGACCTAGTTTTGATGTTCATAGGATCAAATACTACCCAAGTATTTGGTATATATTTTACTCCATGGACACAACAAAATCCAGGAAGATCAGTTCTGTTATAGATATAACTATAACTATAACTAAGATTTGTTTTGGAGGAGGGCACTGGAGAACTCAATAGGTGTATGTAAAATAGGATTTCTATTAAAGCCAAAGCTCCTGCAAGGTTTTATGATAGGACAGGCATCTGCCTTATTCAAAAACAAGAAGGGATGACCATTTCCCCAGATCACCATTCAAACCCTACAGTCTAACCACATGGAAAACCAAGCCTGTAACTACTAACAAAGCATGTTTTGCATCCAGCTCAGATATAGACAGTTTCTGTGCTCAGCAAGCCAACACTATACATAAAATGTCATTTATAGCATCATCTATTTCTTATTGGACTCTTTGGACGACATGAAAAACCACTGTCATCAGCCAGTTTTTAGCCAAATTTGACTAATGCCAGTGAGAATTTGGCCACAGCTGTGTGAATTATGGGCCCATAGTTTGTTTCCTAATGAAAAGACAAAAAACATGCTAGGTCATAGCCTCTGCTTCTTGCTGCCCTGGGCATTTTGTAAAGGTTTGTAGGAGTTCTCTCCAGAAATAAACAACGTGTATCATACCTAGGAGGACATTTCTCACTACATTTCCCAAAAGTGACTCCTGTCCAATCTGGTCACATGTAAGAGCAGTGAGCTCAGTGAAAAGTTGTTGATACTCACTAGGAATAGTGTTTTTAGGATGCACTTGAAACTTAGTGAACCCATTTCATTGCAGAATATAACCTTGCATTCCTTTGCACCTCAGTCCCCCTCAGGTCTAGGAACAAACATAGCGGTTAATGCTGACGTAAAGAGCAAGTAGTTATTCTCATGGGGCCAAAAACTGGAATCTGTATCACCAGGAAGATCAAAATACGGATACTCCTGTTTTCCTGAAAGAGGGAGCTAACATGATTCTCATGGAGAACCTTAAGCCAGGAACACTAAGCCTTTGAATGAAAGGCAGTTGTTCTGAATCCCCTAACACTGGGCTCAACCGCAGTGCCGACTGCCCTGCTCAGTGGGAAGGAAGTGAAAGACCAAAGAAAAGCAAGCATAGTGGTGCTTTTTGATCCTGCAGTGATTGTAGTAATTGTAATCTTTTACATCTAGCCGCTCTTCACAGTAAAATAATGAAAATGATATCAAGACGTAATAATTTGCTAAACATCCAGAGGGAAAAGGAAACCCAAATAATAGGCAGCATAGATTTAAAATTAGTGTTTCCTTTTATTTTAAAACACACACTATTACCAATGGATAAAATCTTAAAAGAGAAATAATTCAGTATGCCATAATAGGGCCACTGTGATGTGGTTTGAAAACTGGCTGAAGGTTCATAACCAAAGGCTAATTCACATGTAAATGTAATGAGTTATGCCCTGTGAGGCAATGCATGAATCAGTGTATTAAAGTGGAATTTTTTTAGTACTTACAAATAATCTGAAACAAGAAATAAACAGTTCAGGAATGAAATCACCAACTGCTAACAGAACTGGAGAAACATCAAGAAACAATGAAAACAGCAGAATATTGCAAATGGAAAGAAACCTGCAGTTAAAAAGTGTAAGAAGCTGACGTTAATTCAGGCACAAAAATGGCAACTTGTTGCCTGTGGAAAATACTTACTTGGCTCACACACATTCAGCAAGGTGGAGCCCAAGTGCAGATGAGAGTACAGAGGAAGAGCAGATGAGTGCCATAAACATGCACAACCAGAGCCTCAGTGGTGTCCAAGCTCTTGTGCACACTTCTTTTTACAGGAAGTAGATACCTCTGTCCTCCTGAAAAATCAGCCCTACAGCACAGCATCACCAAACAGAGGGTGGGAGTCTGCAGGTGTGTAAGCCCAATACACAGAAACACAGGCTTCCATGTCCTGGCATTGCTGTGCCAGGAGACAGGCACAAGGGGACTGAGCACGGACACACAGTAGTGGTCAAGTGGCCAAGTGCCCCTGATGTCAGGTGTCTGGGAGAGCATTCTCAGCTGGCAGCAAGCCAACAGGGCTGCCCTGCCCAGAGCTGGTGTCACTGGGTTTGCTAGGGCTCAACATGTGTGGGTCCAGCCCTTAAGGCTTTGGGTGGCCCATAAGGTGATGCTGTGTTGGACAGAAGGCAGGGTGAGAGAGATGAGGGCGGTTCGTTCTCTGGCAAGAACAGGATGGACAGAGATGATTCTGTCCAGGAGGCAAGATAGCATGATTTATGAGGAAAACTCATGCACTGTATGGAGAACCTCGCAAGAAATAAGCAGGAGAAGCAAACATGGATGACAACAACCTGAAAATGCTTAGAAGATGTAAAAATCTAAAAGGTAAGGGTTTATGGCCCATTTTCCACAAAGGATTGAGCCTTCTTTTGCTATTTACATCTATCTGTGACTAGTACTTGCAAAGAAATGAGAGCTGAAGTCTTCTGAAAATCAGTTACATAAACATAATGAGAAATCAAAAGAGGAATTAAATCCATGCTGAATCTCAAAAAAAGACACCCTGATGCTGTGAAGCTGTGGAATGGTATCACTTGGGCCTTTCCAAACTGGACTGAAGAAAGCGTTAGTCCTGCAAAGAATCTGTGCTTCTGCGGGTAAAGAGGCAAGCTGCTTGCACCAGCAGGTGTTTTCCTCGTCAGTGTCAAACTTAATTACACAGCACAGGTTCACTTTTGAGCACGTTACAGGAAAAGAACATTCTGAGCCCAAACCCATAGTTTCCCAGCCTCCCAGAGCTCTCACCCATTTGCAAACAATTGCGAAGGTGGAAGAATTCAGGGAACAGATGTAGCCTGCCCCCCTAGTCCCATCTGTTCACATCAGAGAACCACCACGCAATCTGGCAGGGAGAGCTCTCTCTGCTCAAGATAAACGCTGGCCTGGGCTGAGAGGGGAGAGGGGAGGGGGTCAGGGAGGGGCGGTGGTCGCGGGTCAGATCCGAGAGGCACTGCCAGTGCTGCGTGGGAAGCTTGCACGGCATCTGCCAGTACCACGTCTGGCTCAAGTCAGAGCAAAATCCTTCAGCAAAGTCTGTCAAAACACAAAGAACTTGCCTGAAGCTTTTTGCATCCCCCTGAGCACACATCTTCCCACGAACACCACTGCGGCGAGGAAATGTCTTTCGCTCCCCAGCCAGCCAGAGGAGGCTTGTGAATTTGGGGATGTAGGCATGAGAGGATGTGCCAAATACACAGTGTGGAAGGGAAGACTGAAGTAAATGGGTGTTCAGAAGTATAGACATGAAAGGCAGGGGGATATGGCCTGCAAAGCATTTGTATATTTGCTTTCCTACACAGCAAATCATTAATAGCAGTGCTGGACACCCTTGACTGGGTGTACTAAAATCCCTGTAATTTGGAAGCCTCAGTGATCCAGTCTTAGATCCTGTGTATCCAGCAGTCCCTGCTGCTTCTCTTGCGGCCTGACTCAAGGCATGGCCTGCTCAGCCTTCCCTCCTTCATCACCAGCTCGTCCTGCAGCCTTCCTGCTTATCTGGAGCTGCTCCAGACCTCTTGGGAGCACACAAGACAGTGGCGAGGTAATGGAGCTGTGGTGTGACTGGTGCTGGGCAGAGAGCAGAGTTCAGCTGCCAGTTCACACTCCTCCCAAGCCTCCTCCTTCTCTGTCTGTGGAAACAGGCTGACGTGACTTTTCTCCTTTTCAAAGCTGTTGCAAAGATCTAGATCCATGAAGCATTCAGCTAGCGCACCTTCAGCGTCCAGGCTATAACATAGCCTCAGCACTGCCCTAAGTAAGTCACACTCCAGTTCTCCCTATGGCAAAAGTAGTGTAAAAACTGCACACAGCCAAGGTACAGCAATAAAATGATGAGAAAAGTACACAGCCTGCTTCTAAGTAAATAGGGAGATATAGCATCAATGAAAACCAGCAAAGCTCATCGTCCTCCACTATTGGTATAACTCAGCACTTCAGATGTGAGATCACAAAATATTAATGGGAAAAGGCAAAGCCATAATGCTTTTCTACTGATAGCTGAGGTGCAAACTATTTTTAATCTTTTCTCTTTTTTTTAATAGATGTTCTTGTGGTGGTATTTGGGGGTGCTTAAAATCCTCTGGGAAAGATAAACATCAGTGATTATTTTAGGCCTGTATGACCTTGCTGAGGAGTAACATGACTCCTTGCAGGGCTAAGAGCAGACTTGGCAGAGCCCAGTTGTAAGGAAGTCTTCTATTGTGCAGACTTGCTTTGCCTGTGAAGCAATATGTTTTTTTGTCTTGCAGAGTGGAGCTCAGAGAAAAGGCTCAGCCTGCACCAAATTCTAGCAGAAAATGACTGAGTCATTTTCAGAAAATCAAACAGGATCACAGGAGGAAGTAATAACTGGCCTTTGGAGCTGAACACTTTAAAATCCTGATCTTGATTCACCCTCACAATAGCAAGGGAAGAAGATAGCAAATGACAGTGGAAAGCAAGGCACATTCTGTTCAGTTTCAATCAGTCTTTGATTTATGACAGATTTCACTAAACGTTAAAAAAAATGCCCACTCTAATATGTCCAGCAGTGTTTTCATTTAAACTAACAAAGCAGCGTTTCAAATTTCTGACCACGTCTTGGTTGGCCAACAGCAGAGCCTCTTTCCTGAACAAAATGATTTGTTGTAGCAGAGTGGAGTAAGCTACAACAGCTGTAAATCTGCGTTTGCTTCCCTGCACAGCCCTGCTGCACCTGCAGATGAAGTTTCAGTTCAGAATTTGAAACAAACAGCCCTCGCAATAAATGAATTTATTAGCTGTCACATGTCCAGACTTCTGCAGGGCACTTGAGTCATGGATGGAGTTATGAACAAGGGACGCGTTATAACCGAAGCAGCAGAATGCAATTATTTTTAATGCTGCTTCCACTTAGACTGTCACTCCTTTCAAGTCCTCTACAATTTTGCCAGGGAAGCCCAGGGTGCTGTAGTGGTCTGATCTTTTCTCCTTCCCCTCTCCCCTCCCACTCACATATAGCTGTGTGTGCCATGCACACTTCCACTATGTGGCATGTGGCTGCAGTCCTACACTGCATCTCTTGCCCCTTCACCCTCAGCCAGCTGCTGCACCCAGCCCTTACCAAAATAACCCATTTGGGGTAAACAAGTGTGGCTGTGAGCTATCCTAACTGAGCTGAGCTTTCAGCACAGCTCAAAATCCTTTCTAGATTAAATTTAAGATTATGCTTTTCGGTTGATGGCCTATTTTAAAATGGCATAAAGAAATGCAGGGCTGCTGTTGTTATCCCTGAACTCAGCAGTCTCTGCAATACCCTGAGTGATGAATTTGGCAGGATCCAAAGAGCTTCAGTTTACATATGGGTGACTCTCTAAGAAGTAGCACTTCCAAACAGCACAAGGAAGTTCCCAGACATCCACAAACTTCATATTATCCACTTCACAAGATTATCTTTGCTATCTCCTCCCCATTACAGTGATTTAGGTATTATCAAGTAGGCCAAAAATCTGCCTTGGTCAGCTTGATGAGACGTGTAGGAGAAGGAAGGTGCTCTCTTGCAGCTGTGTTGATATGTAGCATGAGCTATTCTGCCTCCACAGAGCTTCTACCTGGCTGAGACAGAGGTAAAGAGACACCACAGGCATTCACAGGCCTTGCATTGGTTTGTAATAGCCATATGACACAGCAAGGCTGCTAGCTGTGTTAGTGGGAGGATGAGGAACACGGGTATCTCCTCATCCCTCTTTTAACCAGGCTGTCCACACAATTGCCAGTACCTTTGATTAGTCCCTCTAATTAGTCTCTGCCTAACCATGGCCTTTCCTTCTCATTTGGCTAGCCTGAAATGCAGGTAGCTGGTAAAAGTTGTGACTTTAGCAAGAAGACACTACTAAGCCAAGTGGAGGGTACTTCACTGTGTACAGGGAAGCTTTGTACACCACCACCTAATGAAAAGAGGCATCAGGATGAGGATGCAGTTAGATTTGAGGTGAGTTTACAGCTTCACTCCAACTTCCTCTCTGCCCACTGCCCTGAAGCTCAAACAAGCCCAATGCAAACAGAACAAAACCCCTGGGGCCAGAGGAAGGAGTGTGCAGAGTTTTCCTTCCCTTTTCTTCCCACTTCACCCCAGTTCTGCCAGTTTAACTTCCCTGATACTTGTAGAAGAACATAAGCACCACTGACACCCATATCTGGGGGCCTCAAAATATTATAAACTAACATAGCAAGACCTGCTGTAGGACATATCCTTAGCTGTGTCTCGCTCAGTACTATTAAGACCATTTTGCCTCAGGGGAGGAAAATAAAACAGGAACTCCGGAAGCTGACTTTCCAGATTTCTCTGACACCACAGCATGCATGACCCCAGATAATTGCTGCTGCAGTTTATACCAGCCAACTCCTCTCCAGCTAGTGGAGAAAAAGTTGAGAAACATTAGGATCTTAAGGAAGGAATCTTCAGTAGCTCCTCAGATGGAGCAGCACACAAAAAAACCCATTCATTTTCAAGACATGGTTCAGTTTAAGGATGACTCCCTGAATGATAAACAACTTTGTGGATACTTTCACTGTGCACTAAGCAGTAGTTTTTCCTTTGGAAAAACAGTGGTAGAACTGGGTTCAAGTGTGATTAAGAAGCTCAGCCTTCACACTCACCAACTATTAAAAACAATCCCTTCATTTCATAAGACCTTGCTGCTTTTGGATTCATCCACATCTGTTGTTCTCTTGGTTTTGTTGCTGAAAAGACTTGGAACAAGTTATCTCCTGGAGTAAACTGGTGTGGTGTCAGCTGATGTCAGTAGTGCTGCGCCAGTTTGCACCAGTGGCAAATCTGGCCCCAGCCACACGAGAATCAGGAAACTGAGGTTACAGAAAGGGTTTTTTGTACTACAGGAATGAGTGACAGCGCAGTTTCAGTTTCCTGTGTGACTACATTTCTTGTATCCCTCACTTTTGGTCTTTCTCACACACTGCATCCCAAGCACAGCATGATGTGAGGAAAGATTAAAGATGTTGCAGATCTCATTAATCTGGAGTGTCCCTGAACACGTAGCTACTACAACTCTGTGGGGAGGATAGAAATTTCCATACTGAACCAGTAATGTCACAGAAATATGTAAGAAAAAAAACCTGCAGGATGAAAGCAACTCTTTTGAGCAGACATTTAGCTTTAAAGCAGCAACCCTTCATCTCCCTGGCTAAGTCCTCTGCTGGTGTAAGCTGTCACATCTTCATCAAGCCATATTATTTACACTAGTTAATTTGTCCTGTTGTATTTGGAACACAAAGTAATCTACTTTGTGTCGCAACTTCTTGAGCTATCACAGCCACCAAGTAACTAGACAATCATCTCCAAAGACAAATCCTGTTAAATGCAATGAGGTACAGAAAAGAGGCAATGGCTTCACTGACAAACCGTGGGTGGATCCTGTGGTAACATCTAACCTTTAGACCTTACCTAGATCACAGTGAAACCAAAAGAAGTTTCTGTCACCTCCCATGTTGGCAAGATCTGTCCCCAGCTTCTCAGCTGGAGCTCCCAGCTCAATCACAGAGAACTGCAAGCCAGCCTAACATCATAGACTGTGATGGTACCCAGGCAGTTTTTTACCTTTGGAAGTAAACAGGTGGTGATGCTGTTGGCTGCAGCTCATGGGAGTCTTACAGGGCCGGAGGTTTTGCCAGATTCACCTTCTGAGTATAATCACAGGAGGGCTGCAAGCTCCAGAAGTTTTCCACTGATTCATGCAGAGTTGAGATTTTCCTGTGTGTTCCCTGGCCAACCCCTACAGGAAGTAATTTTGCTTTCTTCTGTTCTTTTAGAAATCATAGCTTTTCTAGATGACAATTTATGATGATCATTTAGAACACCTTTCCCTGAGAAGTGTATGTTAAAATAGGACACCTAGGTCCATCTATTATACCACTGAACAGTCAGGTAGGAAATTCTAATTAAAAAAACAAAATCAGAAAATTACCCCTGCAACAGTTTTTTCCCTTAAAAATGGATTTTTGAAACATCCAGAAGTCCTGAAAGCAAGAAGAGTCCATAAAAAATCCTGTTATTTCCCACCTTCTCAAATACATTTCAGGAAGAGGCAGTTGCCTCTATCTCAATTAAATACAACACAAGAACATGACTTGGCAGCCAGGGTTGTAGAGAATAGTCAGTTACAACAAATTATATTATGCAGTGGTGTTTTAATGCTTCGGAATAACCCTGACATCCCACACCTAGTGTCTGTACACGCAGAGGGAGCGTGGTGAGAAGGCAGTGGCTAACCAGGGATTCAGGCAGGGTCTGCTCTCCTGGATGAGCCCTGTGGCCCCAGTTATTCATTCTCTAATGTGGGAATAATGGAACTGGCTGGTTTTGTAAATTGCTTTGAGATCTGCCCATAGAAAGTGATTTGTAGAAACATGCATTGCTTTTAATTCCACCTCCAGGGAATAATGGCACTACTCAGTATGGGAAGCTCAGTATGAAGATAGCTTTTTGCTGGACCTAGGCCTTGATTAATTTTTTTCCCTGTTTACACTGTGTATTTACTTTTTGCACTTCATTCAGAATAGATAATGAAAACAGTATAGTCTCCTTCCACTTTTGCTTCTGGAACAGATCAAAGACTTTAATGGACTCAGACTCAGCAAACTCCAAATGATCCTTTCTGTACAGATACAGCCAATTATATGGCTCTGTTTGCTTCCAGGAGGATTACTTGAGATTTTATTATTTGCACTGCTCTAAATGCAGTCCTCAGAAGAGAGTGGACAGATTCTGCCAAAAAAAAAAAAGAAAAAAAAAAGTGGAAAATAGGAAAGGATTTTTTCTGCATCTCTGTATTTCATGCAATCAGCCTTAGAAAAGTGCACTGCACTCCTTATTAAAGCAGTCCTGTCCTTTTCTTTTTCTTTTTCTCTCTGCTTTGGAATTGCTACAGAGGGATAAAGTTTTGCATGGCTCACTCACTCACACAGTTGTAATAAGTCAGAGCAAGCTGGCTCCCTGCCCAACAAAACACAAACTCCCCTGAAGTCTCCAGCTTTTCCATGGCAACACCACAGTCATCAACACAGCAAACAATCGCTCCAACCCCTTCTACTTCTCCCCTCATAGCACAGGGAAGGATAGCATTGCACCCAGCCATGGACCTGTGCTAATTATTGGGCATGAAAGGAGATAGTGATGGAGATCATGTAACCCTCTGCATGGAGTTTTACATGAGATCCAAGGAAAGAAAAGGCCCTGAAACACTTAACACTTCTCACCGTACTTTGCTTAAATGAAAAGATTGTTGCTCCATGTTCAAGACATGAAACACCAAAAAGAGTAAGCTGAGATTGAATGGGGTTGCAAACAGCACTACAAAGCAAGAGTCTAACCCTGAGTAGAGCCCCTTAGCCTGAGAGAACCACCTGTCACTCCAAGGTGTGTAATGGTCTGATCCTTGCCGTGGTCACTGATGTGCTGGGCCAGTGCCTGGCTTTCAGGGAAAAACAGCAGAATGATGGTTCTGCAAATAGAATTGTTCCCCAGCTCTGCTGTGAGTAGTGCTGCTCAAGATCTTCCTGGAGGAGGGAGCAGTTCCTGGAGCTCCAGCAGTTACAGTCCTGGGGCCCTGATCTGTCACTACTCTGCACTGGCATCCTTCACACCTGTCCAAATAAAAGCCAACACCAGAGCTGAACACCACCATCCTCATCTGGTAGCATTTTACTCGCACTTTGCATAGGTATATAAGACCTCACAAGCTGCAAGGCTATAAAAAATTAGGCCCAAAAGGCTCTAAAGTATCTTATTTAAACTAAGAGCTAGTGGTTTTCAAGCTGTGGTCTACAGACCCATCAGGGTCTGAAGACTACTTCTGAAGGGTCTGTGAAAGCTAAGTAAGAAAAGCAAGTCAATTGCCACAAGGCTTAAATTAGCCTTTCATATGTATGGGAAAACTTTTAGAGGATCTGCAGTTTATAAAAGATTGACAGGTATGTCCACAGGCTTTATACTGCCCTATAGACACTGTAAGAACCTGCTCTGTGCAAGTAAAGCTACCCTGCCTTCGGATAATTTGAGGGTATGTGTGACAGCATGGATAAGCATATGGGCAGTTTTCTGCCACTAAACCTCAGCAGTGTAAACTCAAGAATGGATATCGTTTTCTAGGCATAAGCAATACTGGAATTTCTTTGGACTAAGGTTTTTCTTGTTTTGCTTTTAGGCCCTCATTAAAGTAAAAAAAAGCTTTGTAGGCTGGAAATACCATAGTCTGACTAGCTCCTTGTGGACAAAGTAATTTTTAAAGTAAATTGGCCCCCAAACAGCCATTTCCAATTCAAATCCTGATGCAAAAGAATGTTCTTCAGACTTTACAAAATTATTTAACTATTTTCATAACATTTGAAAAAGTTATTTATTTGGAAAAAGTTCAAAATGGAAATAATACTCCCAGTATTCAAGCTTAAATGTAGGCTGAGTTAGCCCCATGCTTTCAATATGCCTGGCCTTGGAGTAATCCTGTGTGAAGGTGTGAACCTCTGCTGCAGGACAAGTGACCTGAGGGTGTCAGTCCCCACTGCTAAATCCTGCCACCATTAATCTTTCTTCACTGACACACCTGTGACTGAGGCACTGAGGGGCCTAAAACCTGTGGGAGAATTCATCCTTCTTTTGGGGTGAGTGGTACAAACAAGGATTCTGGTGGACTAACAGCACTTCAGTTACATGTGTTTCAGTCCAACTTGGAGCAGAACCACTCTGAACCATACCCCAGCCAGAATAATTTGTTCAGACTTACATTTGAGACATTTTGGTGTGGATAGCTTAAGAAAGAGGGTGAGTTTTCTACATGATAGATATACACATAGCTCAGGCAGGATCTGTTGCAATTAACACAAATCTCGACACCCTAACACTGAGCTGAACTCTCACTGGCAAGAGAAGCACTTCATTTGACACCCACAGTGTGATGAGGTCCTAATGATGGTATGTTCCATGTCATTTTAAGATTGCTTCACCCTGGCTGCTGGGCTACATCTGCACAGTACAGGCCAAAATGTAACCTGCTGGTCAGTGTGTGTTATGCATCCATTTCTGTGGCTCATCCACAGAGGAAATGAGTCTCCCAGCTACTACCCTGAAAGAGCTGGTTCGTCCGCCCACACTATGATAGCTTGTAAGTTTAATTCTAGAGGTCCCTGACCTCTAGAATTTGGTAGTGGTGAAAACAGTGGTTAGCATGCAAGTCCCTGTGTGTTAACATGAACTAGGACACAGAAAAGGAAGTTACCCTATGATTATGTACTGTTGACCTAAACAAAGCCAGTCAACCCAAACTGAGTTCTTCTATGAAAATAAATTTTAATTTCATTTTTCCTTATCTTAAGAACATAGCATTCCACTTTAAGGTTGGGTCCAGTCCTTCTTTCTTCAGTGGCAACATGAACACCTGTCTTCTGTATGAACAGGCTCACTAGTACAATCCCTGTGGCTCCTGAGACACAGCAATAAAACTTCCACTTGGGACTTTGTGATGCACTGCCACAGCAGTCTCAGAACCTACAGATCCAGAAAAGCAATCTAGAGCTTTGCACTAGTCTGCCTCAGTTGTGATAAGATTCCCTTCAATAGGCTGAGGAGCCTTAGGATGAATGTGATATTCCCTCTGTCTCTCCCTCACGTGCCACTGGTAATGGCAGCAAATGTAAGTCAAGATGTTAGGCCCACGGGGCAGCCTCAGCTGGAGGATTGGTTTCCAGCAAGACCAGTAAAGCAAAGATCAAGTGGCTTATTAACCAGAGGTGAAATTACACTCTTGTTGCTATTGGTACAGATTCTCTTCTTTCTCTCACTGCTGTTAATCAGAAGAAAGTAATGAGATTGGCTATAAAACTGAAGGGTCCTGCCCTAGACAAGGGTCTACATGTTCATTTTCTGCTTTGTGCCCAGCTGCTCAAGTGCCTTTCTGCATGCAAAGCCATTGCCTGTTAGTAGATCAGATCTTTTCATTCTGCAACACCAGGTACTCCTTCCCTTCATAGACAGATGGGGTGGAAGTTCTCAACCATCTGCCTAGTGTTTCTTGCATGCCAAGGAATCACTTAGTCCACAGTGGGAAAGGAAATGTGAAGCCTTTCATATCACCATCCTACATTGTGGTTCGTCCCTGCCCAGTCAGAAGTGTCCCTTGCATTAGCCACAGCAGCCACAGGTACCACTCTCTCTGGTTTGAATACCTGCACCCCCCACCACATCGGTGGGCTATCTTCTGCTGGCTGACAGCCTTTAGACACACCAGTGAGCATCATCACCAGGGCAAGCTGCAAGTGTTTCAATAGGAGCCAAACACTCCAGCTTAATTTTGCTTTCTCTTTTGCAGGACTGTTTTCATGAATAAGCCGACATTCTTCTGCCTGCTGTGAGTAGGAAAGGTACTCACTGTGTCTCCTGCAAAGCAGCCCATCCTGGTTAAACCTAAGGGCCTTAATGGGCTCTCATAAGCACCTCTGGGTGCCTCCCTGGCATGCCTGGCTTGGGAATTACTTGTGTGAAGGGTGTGTCTTTCTTATCTTTGAGTTCCTCACTGGAACAGGTAGCCCAGAGAGGTTGTGGAGCCTGTCTCACTGGAGATATTCAAGAACCATCTGGATGCAATCCTGTGCCATAGGACACACAATCCTGTGTCTAGGACAGTCCTGCTTGAGCAGGGGGTTGGATCAGATGACCCACTGTGGTTCCTTTTAACCTTATCCATTTTGGGATTCTGAGTTTCTGCTGGAGCATAACTACATAACATAGCCCTTTGCCTCAGTAACTGTTATGTAAAGGAAATTGCTGGAAATGTTTCTGTGATGTGAGAGCAGACAAAAAAATGAGAGGGGAGGCAGTGAGGAGGAGGATTGATTAACCAGACCATCCTAACCATGCATTACTGAGCAGTGCCACCAGTAAAACTAACTGAAAATAAACACTGACAGTAGCTGTAGCTCATTCCCATCAAGGAAAACAAATGAAATCTGATGGTATAGAAACTACAGGACCTCTTCAGAAAAATGGTCTCATTAATAATGTTTCTGACTGGTGATCAGAGGTGTCCATGGCCTTGCATTTGAATTTTGTTGGAGAAACTCTCTAAATCACAGGAAACATTTGAACAATCCATTTCTGTGCTATAGTGTCTCTGTCAACCACACCAAATCTCTGCCACCAGGTCCTCACCACCTCAAAATCAGTGGGATAGAAGAAGGACAAGAAGGTCTGCTGTTTGCAATGCTCACTGCCTAATAAAAGAGCTTGTGTAGCTCTTTTAACCTTTGCTCAACATTATGTTTCATGCCTCTCTGTCTCATGCTTTTACCAAGGCCCCAATCTCCTTCCTGCAGTTCCTTGATAAAAGGATAATAAATGCAGTAAAGATACTAATGTGTTAGGTTAGATTAGATTAGATAAAACATGGTTACAAAAGACCAGCAGAGTTGCTCATGCAGGACTTAAATGTCTCTGGCTGTAAGCAGCTTTGTTTTGCTTTCAAATCCATTGCTCCTTTAATATTGTACCTTTACAGACCATTTCAGAAGAAGCCAGGTCCAAACTTGTACCTCATTGCCCCTGTGAGAGGCAATGGCTCTGGCCTCCCCTACAAAGTACTCACATTAAGTTGGTGCACACACAACCTTCAAAGAGCACACACAGAGTGGTTTGTAAGGCAGGAAAAGGTGATGGCTAAAGAGGGATTGAAAGCTGAGGGAGAAAACCTGTTCTGAGGAGACAAGAGACAGAAAAGCACAAGTCTTAGATGTGCAATTGTCTTGTAATAGGCCTGATAAAACAGCAGGTCTGGCCACTGGCTCCTGTTGCACTGCTAGAGAGGAGTCAGTCAGATTGGATCAATGGGGCTTTTTCCTTGGAAAAAGACAGAAAATACTTTACTACTTCTTGAAAGAATGGCTATCCTGCTCTGCATCAATCTGCTTTCCTAGTCTCAGGGTAATTTTTTCAAGCTTCCTTTGCTTGCATGTCATAGGATTGGATAGAGCTAGACACTTGAGCACTGACACCAAAATTTCACTCTCTTCCTTTGCCCTTCAGCCTTCAGCTCCTAGCACTGGCCTCTTAACACCACACTGAGATCGATGGTTACCATGTGTGCTGTGAGGTCCAGGCATCCCACCACCCTGCAAGGACCGTGAGAAACACTGAGTCTGAGAGACAAAGTTTCAGCCTTAATACTGGATTTCCCAACTGGGACCTGCCTGTGTGTGGTATGCCTAGAGTCCTTTACAGGTAAAGCCCTTTTCAATAAATTATTGCATTTAATTTTTAAAATACATTTTCAGCAATATATCTATAGAATGAAAAGCCAAAACAGAGGGAAAGCAGAAAGAGTGACAGATCAGAAGGCAATGATAATAACTCAGCCTTCTCTAAAGGCCCAGCACTTACATCACTGGCAAGGAAAGAGACTGGACTGTCTTACTAGCACAATTCAGGACTTTTCCTAGACCACACATAAAAGCAAGGAAGGAAATGGGCCTTTTACATTTGTTCTATAGCATTTCTAACTGCTCAAGAAACAAGGAAGCCTGTTTTTATACAAGGCATTTAACATAGTGTTTTCACTGTACAGCAAACCAAAATGTCAAGTTAGCATTACAAGCATAATTTCAGAAAGTAAATAGGTAACTACTTCTTAGGTAAATACAAAGAATACTTTGTCCTCTGGCACTGATGGATGACTCATTGACTGATGCACTGATGTCACATGTCGGCATTTTTTTTTCAGCCATGGCTCTAGTCTGTATTCTTGACTCAAGCAAAATCTCCTAGGGATAAATGTTCCAAAAGTCTCCAGAGATTTTAGGCTGAGATTCAAAAATACAATTAGATGTCCAGTTCTCCTTGGTTTCAGTTCAGTACAGAGAAGATTTGATGCCTACATGTTTTAAGTCAAAAAGATTTGGACTCCTCACTGTTCCCAGACTGGTCATTGGAATGTAGGAAAGGAATCCAAGAGTCCAAGATTTCAACTCCCTGTCAAACATAGTCACAGAAATAATGCTAACTCTGTATGAAGATTTCCTTTCTAAGATATAATTGCTCTTCATTTAATGGCAGTTGCTTTAAATAATCTGCACCTGGGTACGCAACACACGTTATTGAACGTTCAAGCAGCAAATAGGCAGTAGCACTACCAAAATGTGATTACAGTTCAGAGACACTTAGATTCCAGAGTGAGTGAAAATGTAAAAGGTGACCAGGAGAGCCTCCATACTTTCTGCTTTGCCTGCACCACCCAGCCCTATTTAAGAGTCACTAAAAATACAAGATAGTGGATGAACTACTATTCTTAAAACTTTGGTATACTCTTAAGTATTTTCTTTCTCAATCAAGCCAATAAAGATGCCTCCTCCAGAATGGGGTTCACTTCAATAAAGCAGCACTCAAAGAGAAAAGTATTTAATCATATCTTTAATGTCACACATATTCTTTTAGTATTTTTCTGAACTGGAGCCTAAGCATTCACAATTGTATGCCCAGTCTGTGAGTGCTCGTGGCCTGTGGTGAAGGGCCAAAGAGCCTACAAGTGCCTTGTCAACTCTCAGAAGTTTTTGCTCCAAGTTTCTTATGACAGTGACACAGGAACTTTGAGCTCCTGCTTTGTAAAACTAGTAAGAGAAGAGAAGACGCTCATGGTCATTAGATGTCCCATTTAAGCAAAACGCTAAAGACAGCTAGAGAAGCAGTACAAGGGAAGATGAGGAGAACATGTGGAAAACATGTGTTCAGCATGTCTCTCTTAGCCTGGCCCTCTGGCCTTTCCAAACTAGAAAAACAACATTACGTAGCAGCAGTGTCAGAAGCATGAAAGGAGAGATGGGAGGGCAATAACCCAGGTGAGAGGGGGTGAATGTGGAGGAGGAGACATGGCTTATAGCTTTAGGAAGTGGAGGAGGGGGACAGCAGAGAACTTTACCAGGGGAAGGGGATGAGTGTGACTTCAGTGACCAAAAGTGGCAATGCAAGGCTGTGGTGAGGAGTCCTTCTGACTGTGTCAAAGAGCCTGTGCTTTGATGGCAGCCTGGGAGACCCAAGCACAGACAGTACATTCTGGGAGAGGGCTGCAAGAACCACATAATAAAGTGTTGCAGTAAATAGCCCTTTTGGCACACCCGTCATCCAAAGGCTATTATCCTTCAGAGGCATGGCAGAATGAACACACTTTCAGTACACTAGCAAGGGGGTTATCAACCTCTCTAGCCATCCTGGCTCTAGCAGGGTCCCTCAGATGTATTGTGTGTGGTACAAATGTATGTCAAAGGCCTTACATATGGCTGGTTTGTACAGAAAGTTTTAGAAGTACATACTGTTTACTCAAGGGACTGGATTAACTTCTGCAGGGCTATTCTGGTCCACCTGTAAACACATGGACTAAAGGGCCTTATGAAAAGTAGTTACTGTGTATTTCCAAGTGGCACCTTTTAAAACCTGGATATCTTGTGTTATGAATGCTGGGGGTTTGTTTTGGTTTCTAAGTACCAAAAATGACAGGATCATGCTATACAACTACTGGATACAGTTATTTTTCCCCCAGTCCAAAGCTGTTTTTTTCCAACCAGTCCCCTTAAGGCTGAAAAAGTTGTGTGTTAAACTTGCAGTATAAACTGCTCCTGGCAATTGCCCTCACCCCAATGCCCTTGCTTAGATGAATAGCGAGGTCTGTATGGGATTGACCAAGGGGACGAGAGGGGAGAGGGCTGTGGTGCTTCCAGGTCTGCTTACACAGGCATCTCACCCACTTCAGCCCAGGCACATCTACAGCTTCCTCAGCTGCCGGGAGCGGCACTGATGCCATCCCAGGATCTCCCACATGAAGGATGGTCATGCCTAGTTTGAGGATGGCCTTCACAGTGCACCTGGGCTGTGCTCTCAGATTCACCATCCACACACAGACAGAAGATTGTGCCTTCAGGTTGCCTCAAGGCACCCCTCGAAGGACAGTCTAGACTCACCCGAAGGGATGGCTCAGAATAACTGATCCTGCAATTAGCCATTAGCTCTCTTTTCTAAACTATGACTTTGAAAGAAAGCAAGAAGATTTTGTAGTAAAGGGGCAGAAAAAAGCAGGGAGAAGAAGCAGGGGGAAAGGGGGAGGGGGTGGGGAATGGGGCGGGGAATGGAGCCAGCGTGTATTTGCAGCTGCTGGCCATCAAATTTCAATTCAATCAACATGACTGAGTTCCAGCTCCTGAAAAAGAGAGCTTTTGATGACATATTGACATAGCCTGAACTACAGTGGTCCAAGTGGCAGTGCTATAATTATAAGGATTATATTTAATACTGCACTTAGAAATTAAGGTCTGAAACACTGTGACACTCTCTCTCTCTCCCTAAAAGCTGGCCAAAGTATGTCCTAGGAACCATTATGGTAATACAGTTGGTAATAAAGTTGGTAGGAAAAAAGAAACATCAGAACTCAAATCATTATAAAAGGGGATCATGTGGCTGGCAGCTCAGGTCTGTTGGGAGTTGAGCAGTGAGGAGGAAAAATGAGTGTGAAAGGAAGGGCAATTGGATTTGCAGGAAAAATGGAAAGTAGTTTTTAAAAGTACAGAATTAACTGGTTTAAGGAAATAAGTCAATTGATAATTAATACACTACTTACTTCTGAATTTGGATTCTTTTTGTAGCATGTCGTGGACTTCAGCCAGGCTGAGGCCTGTTTGTTGAACAAAGACCAAACCCTGCAAATATTTCTTGACTCGCTTAATTCGACACATCTTGATTTCAGTGCGATTACCCATGTGTGCACAATTAAGCACACGCATAAGTGTTTCCGGGAACTGGGCCATGGAGGTAAGCGGCCGCATGGTGAACACCAAGTGTATCTAGCTTGGAAGGATGTCGGACCAAAAGCTTTCAGAGAAGCAGAGAGAATGCATTTCTTCAGAAAACAAAATAATTGACTATAAACTGGCATAATGATCAGAAATAAAAAGCCTGATCCTACATTAGGCTGATGTTCCACAGTGCCACGTCCACAGTATTTCCCACAGGCAGTTTGAGGAGGGGCAAATCAGATCATAATCAAGACTTAAATTGCAGATGTTAAGATACCATAACAATGAGGAAAAGGGAAAAAAAGGAAAAAAGGGTGAGAGGGAGGAAAAAAGGGAAGGGAAGGGAAGGGAAGGGAAGGGAAGGGAAGGGAAGGGAAGGGAAGGGAAGGGAAGGGAAGGGAAGGGAAGGGAAGGGAAGGGAAGGGAAGGGAAGGGAAGGGAAGGGAAGGGAAGGGAAGGGAAGGGAAGGGAAGGGAAGGGAAGGGAAGGGAAGGGAAGGGAAGGGAAGGGAAGGGAAGGGAAGGGAAGGGAAGGGAAGGGAAGGGAAGGGAAGGGAAGGGAAGGGAAGGGAAGGGAAGGGAAGGGAAGGGAAGGGAAGGGAAGGGAAGGGAAGGGAAGGGAAGGGAAGGGAAGGGAAGGGAAGGGAAGGGAAGGGAAGGGAAGGGACCTGGAGTGCCTGGAGATGGTTTCTAGAGCAACAGAACCCTAAATAAATGATCCGATTTTCCAAAGAGAAAAACATAAACTGAACAGCCCATGCAGCATTTTTGCCAACTGTCACTGAGGTGGCATTTCTAAAATCTGGTGGAATGACTCATCCCAGAACAACAACTGTTGCCAACAAGGTCTTTCCTTCAGGTCTAGATATTTGTATAAGAGAGATACAAAAACAAAATAAACAGAAAAATCAGGGACAGCTTCCTGTCTTTGGGTTCAACTTTAAAGCTTCCTGTGAAGTTGCCCACTCTCCAAGGTGCCTCTCCAACCTACTGAGTAGGCATCCAGGTGATCCTCTGGGCCAAGGAAGGGATTGAGTAAACCTTCCGTTTGTTAAACCAAATTCTTCCTTCTGCACCTAGTCATCACCTCTCACACCATGGATATGTGCAGGATGCATCCTCCTGATCCATTCTGCCCTCCCCAGCAGCAAACATTACCAGGGGAAGCATGACCCTGCCAACAGGTAGCACATTCCTCAAGTAGTTTGAGAGAGACACCCTTAAACTCTGTGGGAGCAAGCCTGAACCAAAGACTCCACTGTTGAGCAGCAACTAAACACAGCCCTGTCAGCACCAATGAATGTCCTTCTTTGGCTAGTACAGAATGCAACGATTTCAAAGACGCTTTCTGGAGCAGTGTTGTTTTGCTGAATAATTTATGTCTCAGAGTCTTCTGAAAATGAGCAGCATACACTTCAGTGCTGCAATAATACTATTCAGTGGAGACAGTGCACATTATGTTCAGTAAGCTCATTGCTTAAACACTGTTGCCATGACTATAAGAAAGTGATTATACTATTGTTTACAAGAGACTCTCAGTAAGTCATTACCACAGTAGTCAGAGTTTTGCCTCAAGTCAAAATTTTTCAGAAGAAAAAAAATCTTGCAGATATAATTAACTTTGTGATCAAGATAATCCATTGAAAGGTTTTGGAAACTGAATACATCCTACAGCAAGGAATGAAAATAAGTAAGACACCACTGGTGTCTCAGGAGTGATGACTTACTGGTTTTCTGACTGTTTCATTGGTAAATTCCATTGAGAAGAAAAGCCCTGCTAACTAAATAACTGTTGTAACTCATCCTCAAGGAAGAAATAATTTATAGGGCAAGCACCAATATAGGAGTTCAACTATGATGGGTAATGATATAAAAACAAACCACTTTGTACACAACGTAGGAGGAAAAAAAGGACTTTAAAATTTTGACTAAGAAGAAACATTTGGGATTATGAAATATAGCTTTTCAGTGTCCTGGATTGAAATCAATACCTAGAACACTCAGTTCTGAATCCTCTAGTGCATATACATGTACAAGAGTCCAGTACATGACCTCTTTATCTCAACAGTGTGCTGATGATCAATGGTTTCCAAAACTAAGGAGCAATTCTGGAGCTGTCGGAAAGTCATCCTCACATTTCCTATGATCAGTAACAGGCCATGGAACACAAAGCAAAGAGATGATTAATAGAGTGCTGGACTAGGAGTCAGGAAATCTGGGCTCTGTTCCCAGCTCTGCCACTGACCTGCTGTTTGGCCTTGGGCAAGACACTTGACCTTTCTGTGCTTCTGTTCCTCCTTCCATTCTTTGTCTATCTTGTCTCTTGAGGCACTGAGCTATGCAGGGAAGGGCACAGTTCTCACTGGGTGTTTGTATAACACCTACTCTAGGGAGGTGGCTGCAGAGATCTACAATAAAGCCAGGGTATCACCAGGATGACTCTTGCACAATTTTGTTTCAAAACAGAATGGCCACCATGAACCCTCTTGGGGTTTTCTCTGCTAGTCCAGGATCTTACCAAGTCTTTCAGCCAGCTTCAGGCTCAGGCAGCAGATAGATGGGTTTGCAAGATCTACATCCTCACTTGTCAGAAGCACTTTCACATTGATTCCTAATTGGTACTAATTTCTCTCCACCTTGATTCAGCTGGGTTTGCAAGCACATCAGAATTATAACTGAGTGACACCGATAAAAATAGCTACAGGAGCCATTTCTGAATAAAAGGAATTTCTTCAGGGAAATGCCAACACTTGTAGGTGAAACCACAGGCGTGAAGTGTTTTCAAATTAAAACTAAAATAAATTATAATTTTTTTGGTAAGTGCGTTGGAATTTTGTGTTAGTTATTCAATTAAGTAATATTTCTCAGAGTTTTTCTCACCCTGAGCCATAAATGTGAACCGTCTTCCATTACTACCAGATGGAAGGCAACACATGCAGGCCAAGGTAGCTCTCACCTGCTTTCACTGGGGAGCAGCTGTAGCCTCAGAGAGAGCTGATGACTTGTGTATATGCTCTCAGTTCCAATCCCACTGTGCTCCCAGTTTCCTGAAGCATCAAGTACATGAAAATTGGACACAGATGACTTAATTGGGAGACTAATTTGGGCACAAATTGATGCAGAATCAGGAGCAAGTAAATCAAGAAAATATAAAACATATACATTCATGATTATGAAGAGAAAGTCAAAAAATGCTTTTCTCTCCTAAAGAGAAGGGTCACTGCCACATCTTGCACTTTTGTTGTGACTATTGGCAACACGGTGCCATGAAAACCTAGGTCTGGAGTCATGTAATTATGTAAAAGACTCATTCAGGTTTTTATTTCCTATACTCAGGTCTGTGGGTCAAAGGCTGAAAAGGTGATTTAAAGCTCCTTAAAGGCTTTGTCAAAACAAACATTCCAAACTCCTTTCTTAGTCTCCATCAATAATGATTTTGGCTTCTCAGCCATAAAACTCACCATTTCATCTCAATTCACTCCAAAGAAGTGATAAATAGTATATTTCATAGAAGAAACTGAGGTTTGTGGAAGTGAAATAACAGGAGTAATTTCTTGAATACATCCTAGAGTCGGAGTGGGAACACTTAGATTTTAGTTTACAGCATGCTCACCTAAAAACTATTGCTTGAGACTTGCAGGTATTTTGGTTCAGGTGTTCGTGTTGACACTACTGTACAATTAGGGACTGATTACCTGCATCTAAAAATACTTTGGAAGAATCTGACAAAGCATAATAAATTTACAAATTGGCTCTCAAGTGGCTATAGGAAGCTTTCCAATGGGAATCTAGGGCATAAATAGTTTGTGCTTTTATTTAAAAGGAAAAAAAAGCACAAAAAAATTGGTATATTAGTAATGCTAAATTGAAAATTTGATCCAAATCTCACTCTGCACAAGCTCCTTCTTTTCTGCAGCCAAGACCACTGCCTCTTTCACTGCTCAAAGCTGTTCCAAACTGAAGCAGCATGATATAAGTAAGACCCTTCTCAGGTTTATAGACAGTGATTAAGATCTGTAGAAAATACAGACCTGTCAAGAATTCCATCAGCCTCATCCTACTCCTTCGAGTACCACCACTGGGAATTCATACAGGGGAATACTGACATGTGGCCACTGGAGAGACGTCAAAGAGTGAAGACCTTGTTCTTCTTCTCTTCAGAGCAGCCAGGTGGCCAAAGCTCTTCTAGGAACTATGCAGCTGATTTTGTGCCCTCTAAGATGATACATGGTGGCTGCTTTAATCACCTGCTAGAATTCCAGGATGGGATGCTGTCAGGTCATTTTCATGTAGAGTTGAGCCTTCAGCAGAACCCAAGGTCCCAGGTGCTAGTGAGACTGTACCATCAGAAAAGCTAAAGCATAGAAGGAAAATAATGGCACAGCAGGAGGAGACATTTGCAAGACCACAGAGAAACTTTCTGGCAGAGCTGGCACCTCTATGCCAGTGCTTTGTTAGCTGGAACAGCTTGCCAGCTTCCAGCTCCTCCTACACCTCACAAGGAGTGCAATATAAATGAAGCAGTGGAGATACCACCCTTCCCGAAGTTGTCAAAGGAACCTGGATGGAGCAACTCTTTTCCAGTAATGAGACAGTGGTGAAGTTTCAGGTTCATAAGACAGCAGACTTAATAAGAAAAGCAGACTGCAACTGGCCTCTGAAGACAAAATCTTGGTAGAAGGGACTGTTGACAGTGGTTAGGAAGAGGAAGAGAGGCCCTGTGGCCTTTCTTAACCTGCTGACTAACCTAGCTGCTGGGGCTTTTTTTGGTCACTGCAACCTAACTGAACCCTACATACTCCTCCTGCAGGGAGTGTTCTTTGCGAGGGGAGAAGCACTAATACTGATGCGAGTCAAAGTTTCAGCAAAACAGCTTCTCTGACTCAGACGTACCTTCTAAGGTTCAGATTTCTCCACAGAACAGCTCACATTTTTGCTGGAGTCACACTTTTCAAAAGCAGAACAAACCGAAGTTGAATATCACTTTCCTTTGTTGTGGTGCTACAGAAAAGGGACTCAATTTGAGTACTGCAGGGGACGCAAGAACTCTCTTAGAGGACGTAACAGCCACTGACATTAATAAGCCCACGGGTTGGCCTTGGAGAGCACATCAAGTCCAGGCACAGACATTGCTCCTTTGCTCACTGCCTACAGAAACTTTGGTGGTGGAAACAGTCTGTTAAACAGTTTCAGAATGGAGGAAACCTTCATTAAATGTATTCAAAGCTTAAAAAGCTTTAAAGGAGGCAAGTGATTTGATGGGAGAGCTAGGCCTGAAAAGGCTCCTACATACTAGCATAAATTTAACAAATTCACTTGTTGAAATCTTCATTAAAAACAGCTTCTATGCAGCTTCCAGAGAGTCTTCTTGATTATGGCCTGGAAAATGTTCTCACTGTTAAGGGGAACAAAGATTTTAAAATGGTACCCATGTCCATCCTAACCAAATGGCTTGCAGCAGGCCAGAGGGCCCACAGCAGCAGATCAGTGTTTTCCACCCACACAGGCAATGTGTCTTACTCCTTTTACCTGACTCAGCTACATAAATTGTCATTATAAGAACACAGCTTTGCTCCTGCAGAAGCCCAAGGAGCAGACAGCAGTCCTTTACCTCACAAAAAGAACATTTCCATTGCTTTAGTACCAAACTTTGTGTCAGTCGAAAGACTGCACTCTAGCATTGCAGAATGGTTTGTGCTTTAGTTCACCTGTTCTTGGCACATCGTAGTGTCACTTCAGCCCACAGCTGGTCACCTTATCCTGCTTGCTTCAGAGTGCTTCCAAATGTTATGTACATCCACAACCAAAAAAAAAGCAGGTATTTCTGCAGGGTACCCTGGCAGCCAACCAGCAAACAAAACAGAGAACTTGGGAGATGGGGGTGTCAACTTGGGCAAAGATACCAGACCACAATCATTCCTTTTAAAATACTCAAGCATCTTTAACACTAGCACAGAGGAGGCCAAACCTCAGCAAACACAGTGTGGATCATTAAAAAAAAAAAAAAAAAAAAGTCCTAACGAAATTAATTCACGATCTCCACATAAAATAACTGCCTAAATTGAGGTTTTACAAGTCAGTCTTGGCTCTTGGTACCAGACAGGCAACCCTGTATTTCACTGAGGTCCTCTGGGAACTGGGACAAACCCATTGGCCCTTCTAGATTTGTACAGTTGTTGATGAGAATTTAGGGGAGCAGGAGGAATTAACACATTCCCCTCTTCCTTGGATACATTTTTGTTTTCCCTTTTCTCACCTGTTCGCAGACTACATCTGGGGAGCAGACCACTTTCACAGTCACTTTTCCAAGTACAAAAAATATTAATGTATTTAATTGCTATTTTAAAGGAATTCTTATAATGATAAATTCAGCACAACCGTGAGATGGGTGAAAGTAGAACAAGCCACCTGTGACTGATGCCAAACATTGCTTAACACACTCAGAGCCACCGGGGTGATGGCTGCAATGAAAGAACCTGACCAGAATAATACACTAATGCCCATGAGACAGAGTTCCCAGCTCTCACAGAGCAAAATGAGTAGTGCTCAGCCTGTATCAGAAGGACGATGGAGTGAATTGGCTGCCAGAGACTTGAAACTGCAATGCAAGAACTTTGGTATTACCAGTTCAGTGCTTAAGCCACTGAGGAATGCCCTCCAGAGCTAACTGTTTACATATAACATAAATAGTATTAACAGCTAAGTGCTGGAGGGCATATACATATATATAGATGTATGTATAAAAGAAAGACAGAATGTTTTATCTGTTCCACTCCGCACCATGAGAAGTAACAACACCATATAAATAAACAAATGTTAGCTCTTGGGAAATGCAGGAAGGCAGAGAGTACAAAAGCTTCCCTATCTGTGTCCCGAAGAATAAATTTCTCATTCACACACACCCACATCCATTGGTCCAGCTAAAAAAATCTGATCCCCAGTCTCCAATTAGAAAATGCTGTTGCCAAAGATACTTTCTCAAAAATCAAAGTAACACTGTTATATTAAGGCCAAACCAAACTCCTCTCAAAACTCTCTCTTCTGCCAGTTTTAAACTGCCGACTGGGAAAAGATAATTATCAAATAATAGCATGAACAATGTCAGATAATCACTTCAAGCTCTTTGATATGTTCAAGGAAATATTGTTGCAAATGTTACCAAGTGTCAAATATTTACTTTTGAGTCCAACTGTGTAAATGACCCATCCAATGCCACTAAACACGGCAGGCACATGTGTGTAACAAGAGCAGTGGGACCTGCAAAGCAGAGGAAACAACCCAGCTGGGTTTTGCAGACAAAGAGCATCCTGGTAGCCAGAACTCCCCAGCGAGAGTTATGACTCCTTTGCGCTTATCTGTGTGGAGCTGTGGTGTTTTGTGGTTTTTTTTGTTTTTTTTTTTTTTTTTTTTGTTTTTTTTTTTTTTTTTTTTTTTTTTTTTTTAACTGGTGGACCCCCAGCAAGGCACGTGGAGCTTTACATTCCCCTTGGAGTCTGTATGTGTCCAGTCTCACATGCTCAGTGTGAGATTCACACCCGTGCTCCTGTCTTGTGCTTCCCTGTGCCAGTGCTGCACCTGCCACAACTGAAACCCAGAGCTGCCCCTTGTTTCAGGACACTGTGCACCTCATATCTGCTGTAAGGAATAAATCTGGAATTAGAGCAACAGTGCATATAAGGCTTTCACTAGATTTCTTCTTGAGAATCACTCCACAGAGGATGAATTCTGCTTAGAGATTGTTCTCTTCCCATCCATTTATAATGCACAGGACAATAGGCTTAGTCTACCTCGTCCTTCCTCTTCAAGTACCCTTGGAGCAACTGGCAGAGATAATTCCTTTTCCAGCTGTGGCTGAAGGAAAAGCAAGACTCTCTTCCTTCCTGGTCCATCCCTGCCCTCTGATTTTTCAGGAACAGGAACACAAAGCTGTACTACCTCAAAGCTGTATGAACCCTCAGCCACTTGAATTCACCCCACTCGGACACCATGTGTTTTGCTATTCCTCCTTAATGTTTGCTACAATGTTCTAAGGAGCTCTTGGTAACGGGAACTTGTATCTCCATGACACAGAGATGTGACCCTGAACCAATACCTTTCTCTGTTTCTTAACCAGAGCAGCAAATGAGGAATGTCAGTGTCAAGCATAGAGTGGAAGGATGTGCAGTGCCACCACACAACAATGCTGTTTCACGAGCCAGCATTTACTCAGTGTCAAAACATGGTTCAGGGCCCCAAATGTCATGCTCACTGAAGTCATACACCTTGTCAGCAGGGTTACCAAAGGCTAGTGTGCAAAAATGATGGGGACTTTGTCAGACCTTTTGCTTCTCAAGGACATGTGTGTGTGGAGTTTTCTGGGAGGTAATGCAACATGCAACCTAGAGCGACGGCCATGCACAGCATCTCCAGCAAACAGCAGGCTAACAGCCACTAGTGGTATTTCAGAAACAAGGACAACCTCTCTGCACTTAAATGATGAAAATAGTTCAGTATTTTCTTGGGAGTTGTTTCATTTAGCATTTCCAAATAGCTGCTCCAGCTATTTCATAATAATGGTAACAACTAGTAACAACTAAAATTCAAAACAAACAAACAAAACAAAACAAAAAACCCAACACAGGCCTGTTGCCTGATTTCAGAAAGTGAATTTTTCTGGGACATACACTATTAGGTAAAAGCTTTCTTCTTTTTTTTTTTTTTTTTTTTTTTTCCCCATAAGGCAAGTGCAAAGCATTACATTAATACGCACTGGAAAAATAAGATAATGGCTTTCTTGATTGTGACGAGGAATGTGGGGAGATTTAATCTGAACACTGAGTCAGGTGGAAGCGCCTAAACTCCCCTCGGACACAATGTTATCGCATTTAACGCTTACATCATCACCCTCACGAATGATGCTGAGTAACGCAGCCCCAAACGTCGATCCACGCACCGCACGGGTAAGAAGGGAGAAACGACCACAAAGGTCCCGTTTTAGCATACGTCAGGCACTAAGAAAGATAAGTTTGATGTCTGGAGCAGAGGGAGCGATCTATTTTCAGCTGTTCGAATAGCAGCCGCGGGCCTATCAGCATGCAGTCACTCCTCTCAGTGTTTCGCATGTGTGCCGAGAATTAAGAGTTGGGAAGCAGCACAGCGGAGCATACGCCTTCGAAAGCGTGGTGCACCGACTGCTCGTAATAAAGTAACAGGAGACAAGGCTTCGCCTCCTTGACATGTTCAGAGCAATTTCCAGTTGAAAAAGGTCAGCGTATCACTTACAGAGCGGCAGTGCCTGGAAAACTCTCGTAATTACTCCGCGAAACACTCTGGGTGACAACAACAACCTGAGCATCGCCGGCGAGGCCGGCGCTCGGAGCTGCCCCGCAGGCGCGGGCGCTGCGCTCCGGGCACTGCCCGCTGCCCCGGCCGCAGGCACTGCCCGAGCTCCAGGGGCACGGCCGCGGGATGAGCTAAAAGAGGTGCCTGACGCCCTGGCGAACGGGATGCAGTGGGGCCGGGGGGACAGCTCTGAACGCGGGTGATACACTCGAGCGCTACTTTTCGCCCCTGCTCGGGGACGCGCTGACAGCGTCGGCAGCCGGTGCCCTCCTCGGGGATGCCGCTGTCACCGCCTCGGCAAGGCGCGGGGGCAGAGGCGCGCCACGCGTTTTTTAGGTAAAAGACTCCCGGAACAACCCCAAAAGAACACCCCAAGCGGTCCCAAAACCCCTTCGAAGAGCACACCTACGCCCTCAGCCCCCCCGAGCTCGGCGCCTGCCCGCCGCCCCTCACACGCTCGGTGCCACGGCGGGCCCGGCGCACGGACACCCGCGGGACGGCGCGGGCGGGGCGGGCGCCCCGAGGGGCGAGCGGGGCCCGGCGCGGCGCCTCCCCGCCGGCAGCGGGCGCTGTGACTCACCGCCAGGAGCGCCGAGGCGCGCTGCTCCCCCGCCGGCTGCTCCCCGTTGATGCCGCCGTTGCCGAGGAGGTGCTGGTGGTAGTCCGGGGGCGCCGCGCCGGCGGCGGCGGCGGCGGCGGGGGCGGCGGCCGCCTTGGGGTGCTTGCCGGCCTTGCGGGCGCCCTGCCCCTGCTGCACGAGGTGGAGGAGCTGCAAGGTGCTCTCCCGCTCGCGGTCGGAGCTCTCGGCGCGGCCCCGCTCGTAGCGCCCCTCGCAGCTGAGGTGGTGCTGGCGGCAGACGGCGATGCGGGCCCGCAGCCGCTCCACGATGGCGCTGTGCACCCGGGGCGCCGCCGGGCCCCCCCCCAGCAGCCCGGCCCCCAGCCCCGCGGCCTGGGGGGGAGCCGTGTCGCCCATCGCTGGCTGCCGGTCCTGGCCCTCCGGATGGGTCGGTCCTCACTGCCGCATGGAGGAGGGCGGGGGGGATGGGGGGGGAGGCGGGGGCAGCGGCGGGAGCCCGAGCCCGGGGGCTGGCGGCGGGGCGGAGGGCGGTCAGCCCCGCGCCCCCAGCCCACCCCCGCCCGGCCCCCGGGCGGTGACGGCCCCGCGGGGGGTTGACAGATCGGGGGGCGGGAGGGGGTCGCTAGGGCTGCGCCGGCATCGGCCGGCGGGAGGGGCGGAGGTCGGAGCCGGGCAGCCCCGGCCGAGGGGCGCCCGGTGAGGGGGGACGGGGGGGCTCCGCCGGGGGAGGAGAACGGGGGGAAAAAAAAAAAAAAAACCAAATAAAGCGAGCCGCTTCCTTCAAAATGAATCCCTGGACGAAGGAGCTCTCCCTCGGAAATGAGTGAGACTTGGCAGGTTTATTGGGTTTATTTTATTTCGGGGGAGCGGGGGGTGTTATTCCTTGAAGTGAAAATTTAAGGCATTGCCGTGGTCGGCGGCGCGGAGAAACCCCCGGCGGACCGAAAATCTCGTAGGTTAGCTGGAGTGGGTTTGTTGGGATTTCTCTCTCTCGCTCTCTCTCTCTTTTTTTTTTTTTTTTTTTTTTCTTTTAGGTCTTTAGTAAATGTGCAAATAAAGAGCCGGGGAAGGAGGAGAAAGAGGAGGAGGGTCGGGTTAGTTCAGTCTTTGTGCTTTCTTGTTTCTCTCGCCCGCTCGTTGCTGGCCACTCTGCGGCGTGGTGACTGTGTCCGGCTGGCTGCCGCTAAACTGTAGTTCCTCTAAAAATCAGAGACAGATCCCCCGGTCCGGAACAATGTCAGTCAGTGGACTTCCAAACCACGCTTCGCCTTCACTGAATTCAGCCACTGGATAAATCCGTATTGCTTTCAGTGCTCATCTCCCCCCTTGGTATTCAGCAGCAAGCTGCGGACCCAGGCAAAGAACTCCTCCTCTCGCGTACTTTCCCTTTTACTCCCAGATATTGAACAGTTTCAAGTACAGTTTCAAGAAAAGCTCGGAGGAAGGGGGAGAAGGGGAAGAGGGGGAAAAAAAACCCCAAAAAACCAACCAAACAAGCAACCCAGCCCCTCTTCAGACAGTAATTACAAACGGAGAGTTGCACTTACAAACTTCCAGCATTTTGCCCCCAGAACAGTCCAGCAGCCACTTTTCCTTTGTGTTTTTGTATATTCCATGCCCGCGCCGGCGGGCGGGTGTTTGCCGGTGGGCTGTCGGCGCTGCCGGTGCCGGCGCTGCCCGCAGCCCCTCCGTGCGGCGCGGCGCGGCGGGGCGCGGAGCGGAGCGGGGGCGGGAGGCGGGTGTCACCGACAGAGAGAGAGCGCGGCCGGGGACGCGGCGCCCGGGAGGCCGGGGCGAGGCGCGGAGCCTCCCAGCGGCCGCCGAGGGGAGTCGGGCCGCTGCCGCTCCCCGGGAGGTAGGTGCATGGGAGGAAGCCAAGGAAATCCCCGCTCCCCTGCTCGCCTTCTACCTGGGTGCCGGGCCGGGCGCGGAGCAGCTGCCGAGGAGCGCAGCCTCCCGCGCTCTCCCTCCTCTCCCCCGGCGGCGAGACCTTCAGGCGAGTACGAGGGAGTTCTCAAATAAATCACGGCGCTGCGCTCCTCTACCAGCTGGATTTCTCTGGAACAGACGGTATAAGAACAAGCAGTGCGTTCTAGGGCGCTCGCATGCACGGGACGAGTGCACGACACGAGGTCAGGCTCGGGATGTGGGAGCTCCGCGCCCTGGCAGGAGCTTCTTGGGTGTCCGGGGCAAGTCACGTAGCGCCTGCACTGTGGTTCCTCCCCGGGAAAGCCGCAGGCTTAGTGCTTCTCTCGCCCGGCTCCTCTATTTAGAGCAGAGCAATTTTAGACCGCGAGATCTGGCCTCTGGAACTGGCCTTGCTGCAACTGGCAGCCGCCAGGTTCTGCGTGTTGGTGTAGGTGAGCTGTAAAGGAGGATGCAGAAATAGCTGGGAGCTGGCCGATTTTATTAAAGCAATATGCTGTTGTACTACTGTGACTGCATTAGCCAAATTCCCAAATACCTCTGGGAATAAAAATGGCCCTCAAGCATGCAGAGACACATCCCTGATGGAAAACCTCCAAAGTCTTTTGGGACTGTACAGCCCTTAGTAGATAGGTGCATTACCTCTTTCAGTTCTGCACCGGGTGCAGTCAGAAAAATACACGAATTTCATCTCAGCATACTGAGACCATTAAGCTGAGGATGAGGAGGAGCTGACAATAACCCTCTCAGGTGTTTTTATCCTCTTCCAAGGTCATGCAAATAAATACTTTGAATGCCAGTGATGAAGTGACACATTCCTGGAAAATCCCCCAGAATATAAAAGATATGCAGCATTAGACATACGGGAAATATAAAAAGCCCCCACTTTCATGACCTCCATCTCCTTCATGCAGCAACAAACGTAAGGGTTTATTGCAAGATGTGGGTTTCCAGGTTCTGGCTTGGTGAGCACCAGAGAGAGCCTTCAGCACGTTCGGACCCATGTTTGTCTCAGCAAATGCTTTGAGACTTTGCAGAGGGATAAGGTCTGGGGGAGAGGGTTTGGGGTGCTGCCTTCAGATGAAGGCATTATTGCTAACAGGAAAAAGAGATTTTTTTTGTTGTTGTTATTTAACCTTGAACAACTGAGGAAGAGTGGGTTATTATTTGATCCATAACAGTAGCTTGCATCTGTTGAGAACAGTGGTACAGCTGGAATATAAAATGAAATAATAATGTTTATAAAATAGTAGATGATGTTACCTTTGCTTCAGGCCTTGATTGGGCTTTAATTTGTTCATTACAGCTAAGATGTCATTGCTATGTTAAAGGGGGTCAGTCACAGAACACACGTGCGACAGTAACACATGAATCTCATGGAGGATACGCAAGAGCGTTTTAAATGATGGCTTGGCTGGGGTTTTCAAAGTGTCTGTGGGAATATGAAATCCATGGTGCTGCTCCAGAAGCTACCAAGACAGCTGGTGGAATTCTCTCTCTCTCTTACAAGATTTCGTACAACTCAGAGAGTGATCTTTCCAAACAAAGATTTTTTTTTTTCGTTTAAACTTCAGACGTTTAAAATTTGCTTTTTGCCAATCAGCATCCTGAGAATTCGGTTTGTGGTTTGATCTCTCCCTTTCGAGGCGAGAGGCAGCCGGCTGCGAGTCCCGCTCGCTCAATCCGCAGCAAATGCTGCCCCTGGTGTTTCCGAGCAGGAAATACTCCACAGCCATCCCTCGGCTTTCCAAGTTTTGTTCTGAAGACCCCGGCGAACGCCACCAACCCCTGGATACTGCCATCAGTTTTGGACTGGTTGGTTGTCAATTTTCTTAAAAGCAAACGGTTCTTACTTAACACGTTGTAACATCTCTTGCATTTAGTGGCATTCTCGTAAACACAGGATAAAAACAGGATAAAACAACATAACAACATAACAGGTCCTTGAACAATTGATTATTCCTTCTGCTGACACTAATTTGTGACTTTTTTACTTGACATTGTAATCTCACATGAACTGTCATGCTTGAACATTTTTCCTGTGTGAATTCCCTACTGCTGTTGAAGCTCTGAGTTTCCCAAACCAGCAGCCCCATCCAGATGAGAAAAGCACTTATTTGTGCTGGGTTTACAGTCAGGAATTCTCACCACAGACATCCCATCGTGCTAATAACTTTCCAAAAATGGAACAAAAAGACTGTGCTGAACCTGTGTCACCTAAGATCTCGAGTGCATGCTTCAGTCTCAGCACATGCCTCGTTCATCTGTGTTTAGAAATCATGTATCAAATTGCTTCGAAGTTATATTAACTCCACTGGAATGGCATATACTTAATCCTACAGAAGACTTTCTCAACTCAGAGCTTTGAATTTTCAGTCATTTCCATTATTTATTTTTCAGTGAGGGTTCTTTGCCATTTTGATTTCCTGGGCTATTCCCACTAGGCTCATGTATGATGCTGCTCACCTGGCAAATTGTTTAACTCTGAAGCAGAGTCTGGCTGCACCTGAGTCAGTTTTCTTGTCTTTAAATTTTGGGCACAAGGTGCTTGCAATTGCTGCTCTGTTTAAACTGTAAAGAGGGCAATCTTGAACAGAGCATTTCTGTTTTGTTGTGTTGTTGGTTTGGTGGTTTTTTTTTTTTTTTTTTAACTAATAATAATGAATCCAAGGAAACTGTGTTTATAACTTATTTAATAAACAATAGGGGAAGAACCCTGAACAACCCTGTGCCACCACTTACTACCTAGACAATTACCAAAATTCACATCAACTATTCAGGGAAGTGGAACCACTGATGGGGTTATTATCAGGGTTTTTTTAATATAATTTCACATATTTCTCATATTATTCCTTGGCTGGTAGATCATACTTTTTTACATTCTTTTGTCTAATCTCTAAATTCAGATTAGAAATTGGTATTTCTTTCCTCTCAAAGCAAAATCAGAAAGGCAACTTTTCAAAGTCTACTTCATATGTGCTGGATATTTCTCTTGGAATGGTATTTTATTTACAAGTGTTTGTGTAGCACACATGCACACTAGCCCACGCTGTTTATCCAGACAGACTTAAAAAAGGATAAAACTAGAAGGCTTTATTTATCCAAATAAATGTAAACTAGAGAAGTTAAGCATGGGAATTGCCTGTAATTGCCTGCTGAAGTGCTAAAAATAGCTGCTTTTTGGAAACAGGAGAAGCTTTCACTGTCGAAAAAGTGGCAGTAACAGCTATCTACTATTAGCAAACTACTTTCTTTCCAAAAACTGAAGGACACAGGGAGAAAAATCGTTTCTTTTCATACTTCACTGCAGAAACTGGACAGAATATAGACCAAAGAGAACCTCCTGTCCCAGAAGTACATCGTTAGTCAGCCTGATCCTATGCATAAATACCTTGTGTGAACTTCATCATTATCACCGTCTCCAGTTACAGAACTTAAACTAGAGCAGATTATCAAAACATTACAGGAACTAAAGTAATTTCCAAGTATCATTAATCACCTGTGTGAAGTCTAATCGCATACTGAGCTCTCTTCATTGTTCCATTCAGACAGGTACTTTATTTTAATTAGAGCTACTGCTTCAAAAATTAACACTAAAACAAATTTAAAATATCCTACTGGAACAAACATTTTATTGTCTCACCTCCTAACTCCATTCAGCTTCTCTGATGTGGAAAAAAAAACGTGAAAGACTGCTGAGATTTCTAACTTCTCCCATCATTAGATATTTGCACAATTTTTTTTCCTGCTAGAAATATTCTTAGTGATTATTTCTATAAATAGAAAGTCTCAGGGGTAATAGTCTTTCTTTGTGCTTCATGCTGTACTAGCATTTGCAGACAGACCTGGAAAATTTGATCTAAATTTTTACATGTTTACTCCTCTAAACAATTTTTTAACTTCCTGTGGTGAAGACAAATGTAAAAGTGATCTAATGACACTTCACATTTGCTGTCTTTTAGAAACACTTCAGGTAGAACAACAGCCACAAAAATATTATCACTTCCTCCCATCTCAGTAAGAAGCATATCAGAGTTTAAGAGATAAAATACACACAAAAACATCAGCTTCTGCCAAATTAAGTATCTGTTTCTCACTGAAACAGAAATGAGCGATTTCAATTTAAGACACTTTCTTAGTCCCACTGGTTATACCACAGCCAAGATTAGTAAACCTATGGAAGCACTTTCTACCAAGAAGTTCCATCAGAATACTTTTGTATTCCTACTAGCAACAGAAAAAACAATGATCTGGAAAAAAAATGCTGTAGATAGCACACACTTTCTAGGTGAATGAAGAGGAGGTGAGAAACAAGGTCTTTGACATCAAAAAATGAGTAGAATGGACCATTTCAATTTTCAATCAAACTGTATGTATTCTTGAAATATTACCTGTAATCAGCAAGCCAGAATTTCACAAACTTATTCTTAACTTTGGTAGTGAAAGTAAAACATTGTTTTAATGCAGCAAAAAGAGAGATCACCCATTCATTTTGACAACAAATTTTTTAAGCAAAAATCAGTCATGAGAATTTTCAGAAAATTCATATGGCAGCAAAAATTAGGACCAGTCAGGAAGATTCTAAGAGGACATACTCAATTACATGGTACAGAACTCATTTCAGAATGATTTTCCTTTGTAAGAATAAAGGTACACCAAATGTATGTTACGTTCTAGAGAAGCAAACCAAATACAGAGATTTTGTTAACAGAAAGAAGTGAGGTATCAATAATTAAAAGGGAAATATTCAAGATGGATTCCTGAGTACTTTTAAGTCAATGGGTGTGTTGCCACCAATATTCCCAGAAGAACGGAGATGAGGGAGGAGAAGGAATAATGAAGGAAACCTTCAGCTTTGGTAACCAGGGAGATAGATATAAGACATACCAAACCTCAGAATTTTATGTGTCTAACTCACAGGTAAGGTATGGAAAGAATATCTTCAACATAAGTTTACTTGAGAGCAACACTCAATCTGTTTACTGGAGATTTTCATCTTGGTTTTGTTTATCTTCTATCTGTATGTGATACAAAGCAGTACTGATGCTACTAACTTACCCTAATAGAATTTAAAACATTGCTGAATTTCAAGTCCTTAAAAAAGAAAATTTCATTTCTCACAATGAATGCTGGAAAAAGGGTAGTGAATGATGAATCTAAGGAACAGTCTCTATGTAAAACAGGCAGATGTTCATTGTTAAGCAATACATCTGACCAGCAGTAGCCTACCCAAATAAGCATATCTGTTCCCGGTAAAATACATGCTGTGACTTCTTATGGAGAAATCTATGAGAAATCAGGTTCCATTAGTTTTGCTACTGAAACAGTAACCTGTTCAAAGGATTCAGTGTGTCAATAGTATCTTTTACTAAGCTGTTCAGCCACAAAAGACTAACAAGAAAGACTATGTGCATACAGCAAGATGTTGGATTCAAAATGTTGTGCCCTGCATTTTATCTTAGGCATTTTTTATCTTAGAATTTTATCTGATTCTTTTTAAATACAGCCCAAAATACAGGGACAGAAACACTGAATAATTTGGGTTGGAAGAGACCTTTAAGAATCATAATAGCCAGGGAAATCTTCCAGTATACCAGGTTTCCCAACCTGACCTAACCTTAACACCCTTCCAGGGATGGGGCATCCACACCTTCTCTGGGTGACCTGTGCCAGTGCCTCACCAACCTCACAGTAAAAAATTTCTTCCCTATGTCCATCTATATCTACCTTCTTTTAGTTTAAAACTTGCTGTCCTGTCACTACAGGCCCTGGTAGAAAGTCCCTCTCCACCTTCCTTGTAGGCCCCCTTTAAATACGTAAGGGTTGCAATAAGGTCCCCCAGAGCCTTCCCTTCTTTAGGCTGAACAACACCAACTCTCTCAGCTTATCTACAGCCAGCCCTCTGATCAGTTTAGTGACCCTCCTCTGGACTTGCTCCAGCATGTCCAGTCTTTTCTGGGCCAGGACCCTAGAGCTGGATGCAGCACTTGAGGTAGGGTTTCATAAGAGCAGAGAGGCAGAATCACCTCCCTCAGCCTGCTGGCCATGCTGCTTTGGATGCACCCCAGGAAACAGCTGGCTTTCCGGGCTGCGAGTGCACATTTACAGTTCTTCAGAATGGACCATACCATACCCTTCCTAAATCCTTGAAAATCTGCTCTGATTTGGGTTTCATGCAATTCTGGTAAGCCACGCATCCTGTTTCTGACTAACTCCCACTTTCTGTTAAGTTACATTGGAAGAATTCTTGCTTATCTTGTATGGGCATATTAATCCATTCTCTTAGGACTGCAGTTACTCCAGGGTGCTGCCATTACGTTTGCACAACGTAACCTGGTGTTTAAAATCTCAGTAAATTGCCCCAGCTGCTTATCAGAGACAGCAATGTGGGCCCATGTGTTCATTTAGATGGCTAAGCCAGACTCGGTCTGTATGACGCCCATACTGACTCATCACCTACTTTCTCAAGAGAGGAATGACTACTGTGCTACAATTGCAGTCAGGACTGCAGAATATTTCTTGCAACTGTCTATACTGATTCCTCAGAAGAGAAATAGATCTTTGCATTTGGGTCCTGTTTGTTGTAACTATCATTCTAACTGCCTGGACTTACTTGCACACAATGAGCAATAAGGAAGGTAAGATGCAAGTCTTAAGTTCTTGTATAACAAAGCCTTACCTTGCCATATATACCCACTTCAAAAGATCTCAGCATGTCCTACACTCTCTACAATTCAACTCAATCTAAAGAGGTGTAAGTTTTATTTCACAAGTAAATAGATACTGAACTGGTATTTCTGACTGTAGGAAATTTAAAGTGATTAATGCAGTAAGACTGGAAGGACTGATTTGGTAAAACTTTGGGTTTCTATTGATACTGATGAGAAAAAAAAGATACAGCACATTATTGAACAGTAATTTAAAGGCATAAGAATTTAGGTGTAGCAGCCTACATAGAAATCTCAAACTCCAGGCAGAGATAAAGTGCATGCAGATTAAATAGGCCATTCATATTTTAAAAGATATCTTTCAAAGAGCTGTATGACCTCTTAATCAATTTTCTCTTCTTGAAAACTGTCTGCATCTTCCATGTAATCTTCAAGATCATTGTATCTCTGTGAATAGAATAAAATTTTCACAATTTATCAATACTTAATAACTGTATAATGTAAAGACTGCTTTTTCTTGTTCAACACGTGACCAAGCAGGTCAATAACAATTTGGAAGCTATATCTAAAAGCATACTAAATGCAATTGTACTACAAATTGTCTTAAAATAGTTCATTAAGTGGTTCTGAACAATTCAAAATTCTCCAGTGTAAACAGAATTCTAAAATATTCTTGCTGTGCCTCATGTACATCTTCCTAAGTTACAGCTCAAGTTTGTTGTGTAGCTGCTTTCAAATTAAACATGGGCCTACCTACCACAGCCCAGAGATAAGGTAGCTGTCAAAAAACTTCATGTCAAAAGCTGATGCAAACTGTGTGAGCACAGCAGCACACCACTGTTTGAAACACTGAGTCAGCAGAAATGGGGGAATGGTTGAGCTGAGTTGTATTATTGATGGCCGGTTACTCAGAACTGATCCATTAAATGAGACATTTTATCTGAACTTACTTTCATCTGCTTGGAAAAGAATACAGGGAAAAACCCAGTCATACCTTCTGAATCCACCCACTCTCTTCCAAGTGGCTGAAAAGGCGCTCTACAGTGTCTTTGACTGGTTCATCCTCAACACCATCCAATTCAGCAACAGAGCTGCAATCCATGTATAACTTGTACTTGAAGTGTTTCAAGTTGTGATAAACTCTTGTACGATTTGCACACACCACGCCAACCTTCAAAACCTACGCCAGATCGAACAAATCATTCCCTTGGATAGAACCATGATTATCTTTACAATATACAGAATTGGTGGGCTAATCTAGAAAAACTTAACCAGTCCATCTAGGAAATTTTTTGGAATAATGAAATAAACAGAATGACACTACATGCATAAAATTAGCACAAACCCATGTAGCTTTCACAGCCACAGCAGAAAGATTTTTGAGCAAGCAGGCAGCCAAGCAAGTCCAAGCAATGGCAGCTTATCAGTGTGGTCTTCTTGAGAACACAATCATGTTTGTAATTGAGTGTATCTTTCCTATCTCGCGGTAGAACTTTGTTACAAAATCACTAACACTTTAGACAACCATCATATTGTGAAAGCAGAGGAAGAGGAATTATTTGCTTACTTTTGCTTATTATGTAAATACTTCCTAGGGAGATGAAATACCAGTTTTAACATTTTGTAGACTGAATAATAATTCAATATTTATTCAAGTAATACCTATAAATGCATTTTGGCATATGCCTCACAGCACTTAATAAATGGGCAGACTGAATTTCGAAAAAATAAAATCTGAACTTGGAAGTTTTATACAATAGAAACGTTAATCTGCAACTGTCTGAGAGGAATAGCTAAGCTGTGATGCTGCAGAAAATAAAGCCTCTGCATTTCCCAGTTATTACCACTTTTACTTCTATGATTTCCATGCAGAAAAGATGGAACTGTCTTATTTCACAGTTTTTTCACAGCAGTATTTATAGGTAAAGAAATGGTAAAATGTGCCTGTTACTACATAATCAGAGCATGGATTAGAATAGATTTGTTATCATCTATCAGCACTACCACGAAAATATCAAGTAATATATTGGTTACAAGAATCATTGGCTATCCTAAGTGTTCACTAAGAATATGTCCCCTTGGAGGTGCAGGGAGGGAGCAAGACTCAATTTTCACCTGCCTTTAAGCAGATCCTGCATTTCACAAGAGAATGTTTTCTTCCACGTCTACCAGAACACTAGTTCCAGTAGATACAACAGCAAGTCAGAGTCTGTAAATGACCCACAGGTGCACTGATTACTACTTCAACCCATGGAGACAAAGCCTATCAGGTAAGAAATCTATACCTGGCTGGATTTTAGAAGTCAGGTTTTCTAAAAAGCAACATAATTTATACATATGTAAAGAAATTTATTTCATTTTTCTAAAAAAAAAGAAAAAAAACCCAAAACCAAAACCCAAACCCTCATCAATTTATCCTCTAAGGACAACATTGTTTTGGACTGACCTCTTGTCACACCTTTGCACAGCAAGTATGTAAATAGCTAAAGTTCTCTGCATTAGTAATGCAAGCTGCAATTGCATTGCTGTTTTACATTACATGCGCATATATATATATAAGAATCAACCGCATTTTAAGTTACAAAACTATTTCTTCTGAGCCACAAAAGTGATACCTTTTATTGCTAATAATCTGAATACTCTCAAATTACAGGAAGGTTAAGATGTAATTAAAGCTTACAACCCACATTTTCAGGGAGCTTTTCTGAATGCATGACCAAATGTTTGCATTTGTGAGCAGTTCCCAAAAACACCTGACGTACTTGTGCAACCTAACACTAGCTCTATCTGCTGACAATGAAAGTAACAGAAAAGTGTATTTTTAAAGATTATGTAAACAGAATTTATATGTATTAGTTATATAATTTCTTAACTGTATGTATATATCTTAATTTCTTAAATACATTAACCAGCAGCTCAGTGGATATCACCAGGTATAGTATCAGTTAAGTTAAAAGAGACACACTTACTTAAAAGAACTTTTGATGCGACCTACAGTAAGTGGTTATTAACTGAAATTTTAAACATTTTGAGATAAAAAAATGCCTATTACTCTATTTTAATTCTCTACTGATCATGTACATGTTGTATCTATATACAGTCCGTTTTCTAATATCCCCAAAACTGAAAAACTAAGGCTTGTGTTTGGTGCTGCAGGTGCTTCTGAAGTGCAAGACCTACCAACTAATGCTGAGCCTTGATTAATTCAAATTTCCAGAAGCATTATTTCAAATACTGCAGCAATGAAGAATTGAGCTGCAGTGTTTCGTAGAGCATTGCACAACTTTTCAAGTATCCCAAGCAATGAGGTGTGGCATTTGGAACATTATGTGATATAAAATAGGAGATACCATCTTGCATCAAACTGACGGCCCAGTTTTCCCCCCTGTGACAACAGCTAGCAGGAGATACGTAGGAAGTTAGTATAAGATCCAGCACAAACATTAGAATGATCATAAGATTACCACACATTTTCTGGCAGTCAAGAGTTAAGATCGTCTGTATCCCAAATAACATGTTCCATAGTGTGAAAGAACCTTCCCCAACAACCTGTCTAATCCGTTTTGGGACCCAATACTATTTCTCCCTTACAAAATACCCTGTGGCAGTGAATTTCATAGCTTATTTATGTGTGACATGGAGAAATGCCAAAGGCAAATAGCTAAATATCATATAAATGTAACTATGTATTGTGTTTTTAAGCAAGAAAGAGATTGTATTTTTAGACTGCTATTTCAGAATGCAGCTTTGGAAAGAATCTCAGTACTGTACTCTAATTTTTTCCCTCACAGTTCTGAGTCCCTCTGTGTTAAGGCTTAACTTATCTACTCAAGCTGGCCCTATCAGCCAAAGTTGTGTTAACTCACTTTGTATGGAATGTAGGAGCATGGCTGGACAACAGCACAACATGTAGTGACTAAATCCATGTCCTCTAAGCATGTTTATAAACAGAACACCAAGACTGAGAGTAGAAAACTATAATCCAGGTGACGTAAGGAGCAAGGAAGTGTGAGGGACACTTTCATCTCTAAACCTTGCGATTCTCCCTCATCAGAGGGAACTGAGAATTGGCACCTAAACAGTGAACAATCACTGCAAGCCTAAGCAAAATTCAAACAGCTGTTTCTCTTCTCTTTCTACTGGCAAAGCAGAATACTTCAGAGATGAGAGAGAAGGAAAGTTTTATGCAGAAGAAGGAGGTTGGAGGTCTGTTTTTCTCTTCACATCCACTTTTCTCATGTATTTTCAAACAAACCTATAGAAAATAGTCCAACTCTGTGTTTCCATTCAATTTAATCTGTCAGTGCTGAACTGCCTTCTCTATCAGTCAATTAAGCTTGTGAAATGGCAGTTTTATGTAGCTCTGTGAACCCTTTTGTCTTTTATATTTTTTTCCAAATTGGCAGGGCAAGTTGCTCAATGCCTTGCCAACAGAGCTTTAAAGACAACTAGAGAACAGTACTTTTAGCAGTCTAAACTGCAGGTCACCATAAGAACACAAATGTTGCATTACAAGACACTATCAAAAATGACTGGAGAGGGCTCAATTACTCTCTTTCCTGAGTCTGCTTAACAGCTCCTGAGCTATACTGAGCAGGCACATAGCAGACATCCCCATATGCTGGTGTACACAGGGTAATAAAAGCTCTCATTTTGTACTGCTAAGCTGAAGAGGACAAAAATGAACTAGCAAGTTAGCTCAGTATTCCATAGGATATTTCAAGTTTTTTCCAAAGTGAAAAATAGCCAACACTTTATGCAGGACAACGTTTGATCAGCAGTGAGGTAACTGCTACTGTTATTTCCACAGTTAAGCTGAAAGTTAGGTAAAGACTAAATTCTTGTGCTAGTTCACTAATTATTTCTGGTTACATAAGGCACACACTTCCCACGAAAACCTGTGTATTTTCAAATTAGTGATCTGTATGTAAGGAAGAATGACTATGACAGACTGCAGTATCAGTGCTGGGATGTTTGCAGAGGACTTACTGTTTGCCTGCACTAAACAGGATTAAAAAGGGGAAAAGAATTGCTGGAAAAGCCTAGCTTTCTTGATTATCATGCACATACATACTTTTCAAAACAGAGTATCAGCAACTGCTGCTCAGAAGGGTCTGTAATATACGAAAAACTCTGACACAGATTTTCAAGCCCCTGCATTACATGCAGAGCCCTGTATGCTGACAAATTGATAATCATAGTGACACCTCTCAAATCTGTGAGTTAAAGAATTTGCAAACATCCAAACAATACAGGTTTGAGCTTCAGTAAGGTATACTCCCTGTTTAACAAGGGCTTCACTTTATTTTTACTTAAGAAATCCTATTGTACCTCATTACCAAATGTACTGCAAAAACCCCTTGTTCTGAAACTTTTTTATTTTCAACAAATACTGTGAGGAACTTCAGCTGTGTTCAAAAATTCTTTTACACTCACAAATAAAATACCATCTGTGTCTCCTGAAAGGGAAGAAAGGCAGAACTTGGATATCAGCTTGGTAAACAACTGTAGCAATATTTTATTCTTGACAAATCATGTGCTTTGAATTTATTGTAAGAGGTCGTGAATTGCATTACTGAAGGTCATATGCACACCTAATCTTAACAATTATGTGTAGCTGTAAATTTGAAGGGAAGATCTCTAAACATTAGAAACAGCCAGGTTCTTGAGTCAAGGTTTTCAAAAGGCTCAGCTGTGAAATGAAATTGCATCAGGCTATTATTAAATTATTTTAGGTGACTTCTCAAGTCACCTAAAATGACTGCCTAAATGGAACATTATGTAACAACATGAAAGATACCTTTTAGTTAAAAAAAAAAAAAAAAAATCAAAAATGTTCTAGAAGTGACAACTGAGGGAGAAATAGATGCAAAACTACCTAAATGGAAGTGTTATCTAGGTTGGGCAAGTTATTCTAATAATGAAGTAATGGGGAAAAGGCTCTAATAAAAGGTATTGATGTTGGTAGGAACAAGTTTTCTTGAAAGGAGATCAGCAACTTCAAATGTCAATGCATTTGAGATGCCAAGATAATTTGTCCTAAATGAATAGCTATGTGAGAAATAGCAAATATGGGAAAAAATCTGAAGAATGAAGCAGTAAATTCTGACAAGATCGCACTTGGACTGCTAGGATGACCATTGCACTGTCACTCAATGTTTGAACCTAGAGCAAACAAGAACTGGTGGAGTGCACATGGACCCTCTAAGTGCTAGAGGCAGAGCAGGCGCAGAATGAGCAAACCTAGCGACCCAGTGCTGAACAAACCTTACTTGCAACAAAACAGAAAACACAATCACTCAATGGCAATGACTGTCCGTCATACAGAAGGTTACTTTTACAACGTTTCTGACCACTAATCAATGCAAGATTCCTGCTAGGAAAGTCTTAAGGGCATTATAGGCACACACAAAGGTAAAGGGCTTTTTCATTAAGGGGTAGATGTGGGGAGGAAACAGCACACAGGTTATTGTGATGTAGGCAAAACCAAAGGTCATAGAAAAATACCTGATTTATTTTCTTGATAAAAGAAAAACTTAAAAATAAAAATAAGAGTGCTGGTTTGAAATTACCTGTTTATCATTTGACATGAAGTCATCCACTTCCAAAGTTTTACTATTATATAGCCTTCCAGAGAGCAACACATTGAACTTACAAGACCGCTTCATTTCACAGGCCTGACAAGACATATTTTTTGTATTTTTCAAGCTTATGCGAACATCTGGGTAACAATCCACACGCTCCTGAAAAACAGATTCCACATAACATTAAAGAATCTCTGTAAACTGAATGATGCCTCAAACAAGCTGCTGAGTACTCACACTCTGGACTCACACAAAATTAGTCCAAGATGTGGAGGTAGTTAAGCCTCGGGAGGCTCTGGAGCCTGATCATGGTGAGGACACTCTTCCCTGGAGAGAAAGCAGCCCCTAGGCTTCAGGGCTGTTCTAGAAGTGACAACTTCTAGGAAAGAAACCTTAGGAGACTGCTCTTGCCCTCATGGTGACAAAATGCGTTTCCCCATAAGGCTTTGCAGTTACCATGTTAATTGGTTGTACCCCATTGGTTCTTTCCCTCCTTCCTCCTTTTCACCCCAGCTGATTGTTCTGTTTTCAATCCTTCCCGGACTCATCCATTTCTCAATCCCTAACCCAACTGGCCAAGTTGTGTAACTCCATCCCCTGCCTCTCCTATATACAAGTCCCTGCTCTTCCTGGCTCTCTGGTCTTCTGTTCCTGGATCCCCTCGAGGAATAAAGCTCCTGGAGAACTCCACCAGAAGGCTCTGTCTTGTTCCTCCACGTCACCTGAACAGGACTGCCCTTCACAAAACAGCTAAATCACTTCAGCAGCTTGGACGTGCCTGTGCCACCAGGACGTCCTTTTCAGGATGCATCCGAGGAAGGTTGTGGCACTTCTGACCACCTGCTCCAGCCATAACACCAAGAGAAATGAAAGAGATTCGAAATTCACTACTGTTACAGTGATGATTAAATCATCACACCCATGACACTAATATTCTTCTAGTAATATACATACAATAACTAGCTGCTCTATACTGACTTAATTTTTTGTTGTAGTAGTAGTAGAAGGTTCATGATGAACATACCTGTTTAACTTTTGTGGGAGGAGAAAAAAATTTGTTAGAACGTTTAGCAAATGACAAAAAAAATCCTCAAACATCATCTGCTGAAGTTAGCAGGAGACACATTCAGGTAGCTGAGAACAGATTCTGTTCTGCTATCTCAATGTTTGTCTGGTTATCAACATGCAAAATATTTCTGATATTTATATAAGCATCAAAACAAATAAGTTAAAGAACAATAGTTGCTATTAAAAAATATATAGAATTATAGTGATTGTTGCACCTTTACAAAGAATTTTAGCATTTAAAGTAGCATCTACACACCTTGTATCGATCTTTCCAGCGACTTCTACAGATTAAGTTTTCAAGACGAGGCTGAATGAAGCGGTCGTCCAGATAATGAAATGAGAGCAGCATATCTTGTGCATACTTCTTTTGTCTCGTTCCATCTGTTCAGTGAGAATCATTACTAGTTTGCTGACCACCCTATGTTGTACAAGTTTTTAAGATAAAATTTTCAAGGACGTTATGCTTCTGCATACAAAGAACTATGAATGATTTTACTAAATTGATATTGAATACATTTGCTACTGTTACCCATAAAGGTGATCCATGCAATCCATGCATCTTAATAAAGGGATATATTTTATTATTTAAAAGGGGTACATGAAAAAGCTCTAGAGTCAAGTCAAAAGCTCTTATCCCAAATGGAAATCCATTCACTCAATCTCATTTAAAAGAATGAAAAAAGAAGAAGCATGTGGGAGAATGTTGTGCTTTTCAACCAGTCTGTCTAAGTTGTTCAAAATGTATAAGGGAAGTGGTTGGAACCCACAAAAACAAACTGCTCTGAGATACTTCAGGGCAGAAATTTTGACAACTCTCTTTGTCACTTATAAAGATCACAGAGAAACTGACCTTTACTTCAGTAGCACAGTCAGATGCCTTGAGTTAGGCAGCATAAGTACTTCCAAACACTTACTCAAGCAAAATAAAAAAGCATGAGGATGAGTAAAACTACCGCTATTATTGTTTCCCAAATACACATTGAACTCCAGGAACTGAGCAGGACTTCCCAAAATGCAGGCCAATGCACACTGCCCTCAAGCTTCAGTGTGTGCAGATAAGAAATTTAATTCAGCTACCTTCCCATGCCTTCTAGCAAAGCTGGTATCCAAAAAAAAGGCAGACCTGAGAAGGACCACTGCCTATCTAGCTTTCTGTATAAAGGTAGTTAATTGTTATTATAGCCACCATAATTGTAATTAACTGTTCTTCCATAGTCACTTCACACACACATGCAGTATGAGCTTGAAGAGGCTGTGCTAGACCACAAAACAAAATCTCTCCCAATAAAAAGCAAGTGTGAACTCCAATACTATAGTAGCTGCTCTTGAGTCAAAACTAATGAAGAGATTCAGTTCCATTAACTCAAAACAATCCCTTCTACATTATAAAAATACGTTTTTGTAATGTTAGGCTATGTTCACACAGTTCATGTACAATCTCCAGCTCACCCGCAGAGCTCATTTACTTCCAGCAACTTGGCAGTAAATTGTTACATTTTATTGAGCAGATATCATTTGAAATAGAAGGAAGCTATTACAACATGAATCTGGCAATGTTTACTTATTACTTTTCAAAGGCTTGTTTTTACTTGCTGAAACAAAACAAACCAAACACCTGAAAGAACAAGCAGCAGCAGATGAAAGACATTTCTAGCTCCAAAAGTATACAGGCTTTATTCTGAGGTCTGTGGTGTACTTCAGTTTCTCCATTCGCTCTTAGTTTCTGATGACACCAAAACCTCCACTCCTGGCACTTTACTGACTCCTTCCACAATCTGACACTCAGAGTCCTCTCCTTAATCCCATCTTTACAGGGTTTAAGAAACTATGCATAAGGCTGTTATTCAACCCCACTAGGCCAAATGCCAAAAAGCACTTCCTCAGAAAGAATAAGACAAGTACTGACTGCAGCTGAAGCTTATTTATCTGATGTATTAAAAAAAAAGGAAAAAAAATCTGATATAGAGTCATTTCCACAACTAAAAGCATTTATTATCTACCTAATTCCTAAGAAAAAAAGCTGTGAAGCATAAGAGATTTTGACAAACCAGCTCACCTTGAAATGTTTTCATTGAGATATCTGCTTTGAAACTAATTTGGTTTTCATGCTGGAAAGGTTACTACTGATTAGTAACACAGAAACACATTCCTACATCTCAAGAAGGCATTTCAAGCCTTCTGTGCTCAAGAATTAAGCCTACACATTTTTCCAAGATTACTGTATCATTTTCAGAAAGTCCCCTCTGCTCTGCCCCACCAAAGTTATATAGCAGGAAAAGCACATATTTCAGGACCCTCAGTTCTATACTCTGATCAGGAAAAACACCCTTCTCTAGAATAAATGGTTTTTTATAGCTTTGAATGCATTAATATATTATTTAATGCAATTTACTTACCATATAATGAGCTCAGAAAAGTGTCATCAATTGCATTTATGAGGAAAGCTTTTACTATTCTTTTGAAGTGTACATAATGATCACAGCGAGACACTGTGAAGAAAGCAATATAACCAACATTTACCAAAAGAAGGAAAAAAAAAAGTAACCAATGTTAGAAGTCCTGTAAGAATTATTTTTGTCCAGTATCGTAAATTTAGAACTTTAAAGTTATTTAAATATAAATTTAGAAATAATTCCAATGCACAACATCCACACCCATAGGATTTTGCCTTTAAATTGCACTTCTCATCCCAACGACTCTACAGAATTTTAGCATTCTAAAGTGACATGTGCTTCCAGCAAGTACAGTCCACAGTAAGAACTACAAACCCTAAGGTAAGTGAATAATTTGTTCAACAAATAGCAGAAAATAACATAAATCAGAGAAGGCCAGGCTCATATTGTGGTCATGGGATTTTTGCTTGCGCTTTGTTTGTTGTTTTCATTTTTTTTCTTTCTTTCAAATACAATTCTGCTGAGGTCTTCACTGGGGAAGAAATACCACAAATGCTTTTGACTACACACACTAGCACTGACTGTCCAGTCACTACATACCTACTTCTAACAACAAAATATGGAAGAAAATAACTTGCACAAGGTTCTGCTTCAAATCTGTCTGCTCCATCCAGAAACTGGTTTTCATAAAAGAACAACTTGAAGAGTTTTCTTGTTCTGTGAAATTTGGCTGAGATTGGCCCAGCATAGTCAAAACCCCTCTAGACCTCTGATCCCAAGTCTCACCACCATGGAATAAAAATACATTAAAAAACCCCAAACAAAACAACCAACCAAACAAAAAAATCTGAAAAATAAAATGCTAAGCCCCAAACTCATAGCAAGAACAGAATTTGGACAGATTAACATAGCTGCTCTTAGCATAAACCATAAGACTGTTGGATGAAGGACGACGCTTTCAGGTCTCCACAGGAATGAATGCATCATAGGCAGCCTACTTCATCCTAAATCAGACCAACTGAAATAAAAAATTGTGCAGTAAGGTTTTGCTTTCTCACCCCCAACTTTTACCCTCTCTTTAATTAGATACTGAAAGACTATAAAAGTTTACTGTGGAAATCAGAATGCTTTCATAATAAATTGAAACCTTTTAGGTATCTGCTTTTAAATATCATATCCTATTCCTTAGCATTTATATTTAGCCCATTAGTTTTTATTACAGTACAATAAGCTAGTTATACATGAAAAATTATCACTAATTTTGATCTTACACTGTGGGATGTAGCGTGCCAGCAGCTCACTGTTTGATGGATTTGGTTGCTTTTGATGTGGCTGATTTTCACTCCTCACATGCTCTGTGTTGTCAATGTCACCATCATCATCGTCATCCTCTACTATAAAATCTTTTATGCTGCTACTGTCAGTTTCACTACCTTCCGATGGTATGATGGGCAACTGACAGAGTGGTTCCTCTTCTACTTCTGCTTCACTATTAGAATCCTAATTAAATTTAAAAAAGTACTTCAAATAGAAGAATTTTCAGTATTTGCACAGACAAAATACTACATATACCAGCTAAGATTTTTGTCCATCTAATAACACCATTTGTTCAACTAACAAAAAAGCACACACTTCCAAAAAATACATTATTCTGTACTACCCAACAATTACTTTCAGCTGTAAATAAGCTATTTCCATGCACCTCTCTTCAGTCTACTTCTAGGAATTAAACTAACATGAGATCTCCAAGACACTTCAGCAGGTATTCTGCTTCCTGATAATAATTTGATAGATTTTCAGCAGTCAGTAGTTATCCAGTTAATGTGACTGTTAAAATATTACAGAAATACTAATTAGTCATGCATTCAAACCCAAAAAATCCCACTGATTTGTATCTCTTAACCTTTCCTCGCATTAAAAATCTTCTCCAATTAAATTTCAAAGATAAAATCCTGACCTCACAATTTGCACTGCTGCAGGATCTCGGAGCTGTGCTTTGTCTTACAAGTTCTTTCAATTTTGCAAGCACTTTCTGTTTCCTACTAGTAGAAACATTCTCTGAAGGGCATGTTTTATGAGGCTGCCGTTCTTCGGAGCTCTCATCGTCATCCACGATACAGCGGCGTTTGGCAGAGACCTTTCTAACAAGTATGTCGCTGCCCTCACTTTCATCACTGTCATACATGACAGAGGTGCTCAAACTCTTACGCTTCCCAGGCACAACGCACTCATCGTCACCATCTTCTGTCACATCCGCACTGTGCTCTTCCTCCTCCTGGTCTGAAAAACTGTTCTTCACCGCCGTTTGGTCTTTCTCATCTATTTCACTTTCTGATGTGGTAGACTCCTCCTCCTCCTCCTCTTCAGAGGTGGCTGAGGACTCGTCATTGCTGTCAAGCAGTATGAGCGCCCTTCTCGTGCGTCTCCAGTCGACTCGGGATTTGGATGGTGGCACTTCTCTCCCCGCTGTCTTATTTCTTGTTTCGTAGATTTTGACAGCTGGTTTTACCCCCATCGCAAGGCTGTAGCAACACACCTAAATACAAACCGGTGGAACAAAGCTTACTACACTCTGCCGCTCAAAGGGTGTGTAAAAAAAAAAAAAAAAAAAAAAAGCACACGAGCATACACATTTTGCTCCATATGCTTATGACTTAGCAGCATCATTAAGAGACTCACACGGAAACCAGCACCAAACAAAACTCGGCACGCACGGCAACTTCTCGAGAGGCTACCCCTCACTCAGGTCACGCAGAAGCGCCCGGCGTGGCTGCTCCGAAGGAATCGGGTCTGTGACGCCGCTGCCGCTCCCCGGCCGGCCCCGGGGCCCTTCCGCCTCGGGACCCCGCGGCTCGCGCGCCGCCGTTTCCCGCCGTTACCCGCGGGCCGCTGTTTCCCGCCGCGCACCTCCGCAGCCGCCGCGCCCGGGCTCCCGCCCCCTCCACCGCTCCGCGCATCGCGATTGGCCGCCGCTCCTGTCACTCGTCTCGCCGCGATGTTTACGGAAGTGCGGCCACGCCGCGGTGGGGGTCGGGAGGAGGTGGTTGTGTTGGGGCGTAGTCGTTGGCGAGCTGGAGGTGGAAGGTTCGAGTCCCGCCTCCGTACCCTCCCGGTGCATCACCCGGAGGTCTCGGGCAGCGCTGTCTTGTGGTGGTTTAGTTCTTTGTGCCCGTCCTCGGTGCATTCCCGAGAAAAATCTGCGTGTACTTGTGGGGTACGGCACCTCCCCGGCGGGGCTGGCAGGGACCGCCGCTGGTGTGAGGCGCCCCCGCCACAGCAGCTCCCGCAGCAGCCCTGGGAGCAAACCCGGGGGGTTTGTGAGGAGAGGCCGGGGTGTTTAACCTGGAGAAAAGTGGGCTCGGGGACCCGTCTCGTTCTCTACAACTGCCTGAAAGGAGGGCGTAGCAAGGATAGGACAAGAGGAAATGGCCTCAAATTGTGCCGGGGAGGCTTAGGTCGTACTTTAGGAAAGAAAGTTTCCCTGAAAGGATGGTCAAGCATTGAAGCAGGCTGCCCGGGGAAGTGGGGGAGTCACCGTCCCGGGAAGCGTTCTAAAGCCGTGTGGGTATAGCACCTGAGGACAGGTTTAGTGGTGCACGCTGTGGTGGGGCTTGGTGATCTTAAAGCCTTTTCCAGCCTTAACTATTCCACGATTTTGTGAATAATGAGCTTCTGCTGGTTTTCTGCATAAAGCGTCTTTGAATAGGATGCTGGATCCTGTTTGGAGCTAATAAGCTTACAGATGCATTTTAATAACAAGATTCATGTCTTATATTTTCTCTGCTTTGCTTGGTCTGTGGCAGAAAACTGCTGTTACCTTGGAACCCATTCTGCTGACATACTTTCGTACTCTTTTAACAAGATCTTGTAATTGCTTCCATATATATATTTTTAAATAGCTGCTAGCAAAACCATAAGGAGAGGAAAGACAATTATTTCTCATCTTATTTACATAATGAATTTGATACGGTGAAAAGGTGTGCACTCGTGTGTTGAATTCCCACCAGAATGTTTATATTGAAAGGATTGTAATGGTTATAAATCAAGGATTATATTGCTTCAGGGGATTTATAGTCCTGGGCTGACATTTCTTTTAATTGCTTTACATTTAAAGTCAGTACGTGAATTTTCACATAAATATACGGATCAGAGTTTACCCATGATTTATAATTTTCTCCAAAATGTGGTGTAAGTCAGCATTTCAGGGTGCTGCTCTGTCCCTGGTCTCCATCACATTTCTTGCTTCCAACGTCGCCACCTTGTGACAAAAGGCATGAAGGAATCCTGGTAATTTTACTCCTGTAGTACAGCGGACGGAAATAATGTAATTGCTATGAAAATATAGTATGTAACTGAAGAAAATGTCTAGTAAATACTTTTTTTTTCCTACTTCGAAGACATGAAGAGTTTCAGTTATGAATACTGGCTTATGAAGGACAGCAAAAGTTTTTACTATTCACAATACTTATATCTTGATTTTTCAGGCAAGCCCCAGTCCCAGGGGAGTCTACAGCATGGGGTCATGTGCAACCTTGGATTTTAGTAGCAGAATGCAGTCAAAAGACAAGTTTTCCAAACAGACAAATTTTCCTCAAAACTCCTAAGTGTGTATGTGTATGTATATGTTCTGTACACATTAAGCAAACTGTTTTGTCTCGTAGAAAATAAATTCAGTTGATTTCTTGTGTACCATAGCATTTTTCCTGAATTTGTCCTGTCACTATGCCATGTGATGGCAGCAGCATCTCCCCAGTACAGAGTTTTGTATTTTACTGGGGTATTCCAGTCCCATGGGATTTTAGATAATTGAGAAATTATTATATTGAAACCTTTATTTTAAGTGGCAGCACCCAGTAACCCCTTCTTTTGCTGGCTACTTGAGCCACTGAGTATTTGCTCTGCTGCTTTCCAGCTGGTCTGTTAGTTGTCTGGATGTTGCTGTGTTCACATTGCAGTTTCTCTGGAGCTTTAGCTCTTCTGAGGTTCAGTGATGTACAGGGTTATATGAACATTCCTTCCACAAAACAGACCCTTCCTGCTTGGGGTATTCTCCTTTCCCTAAGGTAAGCAATGGGAAGCTCAGAGCCCGCAGTTCCCAGGGACTGTTTCCTGCAGCAGTGCAGCATTTGCAAAGGCCCCATGACTCCCAGGCATACTGAGCATTAGGCTGGCTCATGCCCAAATAGTAGTGTTGGAATTTACCCCAACTGGAAAAAATAAAAAGCAAAACCAAAACAAATAAAACAACTTAGAAAGCTCTTTTTGACTTTTAAACTTATGAAGAGGTTCAGCCTGGCTGGGACTGGCATAGGCACCAAAGATGCTCTCTGACAGATTGCAATAGCTCAACAGTGTGTTAGAGCAGAAGTGGCAAGCCACCTCTGAGTTTGACAAGAGGTTTAGGTGGTGGCACCCACGACAATGAGCTTTAATGCTTTTGAAATATATTTTCAGCATTGCAGTTCCTTAAAAGGGTCTTTTTACTGATTACCAGCTTGCATCACCAGGGACTCCCTGTCCCTTTACCAAATGCACTGCTCAGTCCATTTATGTCATGCATTAAATAGAGACATAAATTAACCACACAATAGCAGTTTGATCACCAGAAAGAGCTGCTAGCACTCATAGGGAGGTCCCCAAGTACGGCCATACCTGAAGTGTAGAAATTGAATATAAGGTCATCTTCTTTTCATTTTTTTCTTCTTTTATTCTTTCTCTCTGTCTTCCTTGAACTCAACCTCCTACAGGGTACATGAAGAGCATATTAGAGGAGACTCACTGTCTTGCATTTCTGTGCCTCATATTTCTTATCAATGGAAGACCATTTCCCTAAATTTAGGGAGAATCCCTGCAAATGGTAAGCCTGCCCAAAAGCCCTTGTAGCTGTTGGCTGACTTTGACCTGATTCTTGCCATTTTGTTGTTATCACTCAATAGTCAGTAGCAACGGAGAAATTGACTTTAATATTTTTAATTTTTAAAGAGAAAACATTTTAAGATTCCACTTTCAATGCCTATTTTAAAGAATATACATCTCCATTTAGAAGAAGTATGTTTCAAAAAAAAGTTTAAAATGTTTCCAGGAGCACAGAGGTTTCATAGTAATTCTAAAGCCCCCCCTCCATCACACTTTTGTGAATAGTGCAACTTTTCTCAGAGATTGGAATTCATTTCTGCACAGAAGCCTTTTTAAGGAATTAAATGGGGTTTATGAGATCCTTAATCCTTATTCTGGCTCTTTGTGTGGTGTTGAATTTCATAGAAAGAGTGAATTTCAGACAAAAGAGACCAATGGAGTTAACATTTAATCTCTTTTTGAAGCACTGAGAGCTTTCTGGTCCTGTGAGATTCTGAAGTGATGTTTCATATACAAAAGTTTTCTTTGTGTGTCTTGTAGGCTGGATCATGATTACTACATGACTCGTATGATGTTGTCAGCAGTGCCTTTGGGAACTCTCGTCCATGCTATTTAAAAGACCTTATAGTTGATAGAATGTGTAGTTTACCTTGCCCTTTGCATATGTAAGTTAAAATCTTTTGTCTTCAATGCCTGAACTATATACAGTCTAATAGTAGGAGGGTACAAGGCTACATGTAATTAAGGTTCATTATCACTGTTTGACGATCACCTCTCTTTTGATCCAGTTTCACTCTAGTAAAACTCAGTTTATTCTATTTTCGCTCCCTTAAGGTTCCAGAAATACCTTGGTCTTTCAAAGTCACACAGAGTATGAATTACATCCTTCTGTGTTGAAGTAAGAGACTGGAGAATAAATAGATTTGATGTTTATCTGGTGCTGGTATAAGGATGAAGCATTCCTACACAATCCTGGAGAAACTGTGCTTGAATGATGTCGTTTAGATAATGCTGCCCATAACTTGACCATGTTGATGTGCTGAATTTTGAGCAAAAGCAAACCAAGGCATAACTTAACTAGCATCCCCAAGAAATGTGTCATGAAGCTCAGCAGTTTTGTGCATTGAAGGGAGGGGTATTTTGTCCTACTTTCAGAGTTTTTCACCTTTATTTTAATATTTCCTGGGGAATTTACTAAAACTTTTGCATGGTTTCTTTTCTCTTGGTCACAAATTGAACATAACCTCCTGGCAGCATTTCTCTAGCTGGAGTACAGTCTTTTGCCAGGAGGAATGTGATGAGTCATGATGTGTGACCAGAATAGCTGTGCTGTTAAAATTGCAGAGAGTGGATGGGGTTCCACCCACAAAACTCTGCTTAGGTACTTGAATATGTTCGATCTGTGGCAGCAGAAACAAGAGACTCTTAGAACGAAGTTGCAAAAGCATTCATCTGCTTGTTAGTGCATGTGCACTAACTTCTTACCGTGTTATATACCAGAGTCTCTATACCTGCAAAAGCCTTTCAGCTTTAACTTAGCCTTCATTTTTGGCCTGTCTTGATGAATGGCTGTTAAAAGCCTTCTTTTGTGTTTTTGTTGCATTATCATTATAAAAAATAAGTATTTGAACTATAGTGAACAAGCACCTGCCTGGTTGACCCAACCTGCGTGTACTACAAAGAGGATACCCAAGTATATGCAAACAAACTGATGTCCCTACATTTCTTATTGTGCTGTTTATTTCTTACTTAATTCAGGGAATGAAGGCGACGTAACCCTGTTTGTAAGGAGGTGCAGTCTACATATTCTGTCTGTAAAGGTTAGAAATCTATTAAATTATTTGCATAACAAATAGCAAAGTCAGTATAAAGGATTGTTTCATCCCAGGGCTGATGGTGGTTCTCTAATATTTACTAATTGAGTAAAGCACCTTTCGTATGAAAGTGTTGTTTCTATTCAGATCCTTGGCAAAAAGAAGAGGTACAGGTATCAGTTCAATTGCAGACAGAGTTTAGAGTCCTAACCTGCTCTGGTGGAGCCAACAACAAAAGTTCAATTGACTTCAGCTACACAGATTAAGATCCTCAAAGATCAACACGGGAAAAAGATGTGTGAAAAGGTACATGAGAGAAAAAGAGAAAGCAGGTTTGCCTTGGTGTTCTTTGAAATAGATATATAATATATTTTAAAATGCAATTTTAACTCTAGATTTACATATTTCAACCATATGAAAAATGTAGATCACATGGAGAGTTCTTCCGTTGTTAAAATAATTAAAATAGAAGATGGATTCACTTTACATATTCATCTCTAAAATTCTTTAATTTTTCTTATTAATGTGGAATTTGCACCTCTGCTCTGGTTCAGTATTCTCCAAGCCTCCCCTGATAGTCTTTTGTATCTGCTTACCACTGACCCTGTTGCACAGCAATACTGAATTTAGAGGGCTTATTTTTCATTGTTAAAATCCATGACTCTTTCAGCATAATTGGTGATATATATACAAAATAACAGTATTAACAACATGTATTATGTATCAAAAGTACCTAAAAGCAAATGGTAGACAAGACAGACACAAATACTGGTACCTGGTAAGTAATCAAATATTATGTTCCTAAGCACAAGTTCTTTGTAAGTACAATAACTTCTTGTTTTCTTAATAAGCTGTGTTCATCCAATGGCCTTAGCATAGGTATAGTCTTTGCAGACACCAGATGGTGCAGTGGGTTTTTCCTTGCCCTAAATCTGTATTTAAAGTTTACCATCCCCTCTACTCTGTGCTTGTTCTGCCCCTCTAGAAATAGCCTTTGAGTTCACAGGAGCCCAGCTTACATGGTACTGAGATTGGGATGTGGTCTCTGGTAAGCCAAAATAAAAAGCCAAATGAAAGAGGCACACAAACCTCCTGTCTTGAAATACTGCCTCGAAATTATCAAAACCACAGACAAGTAGATAGAGGCCAGCACAGGATCTCAGCTGCTGAGGTCATCCACTTCCTTTGAGATTATATAGATCAGAAATATTCAAACCTCTACCACACTTCCTCATATGTCCAAGCTGTACTAAGTGCAGCATTTTCAGCAAGGTGAAATGGGCCTGAAAAAAATAAAGCCATTTCCTAAGTAAGCAGTCCCAGACTGAATTGCCCCTGAACACTGCAAATGATGAAATAATTTGGTCATGTGAAAGACCTCGAAGACCTGTGCCCTTAGAGGTCTGGGCTAGATATTTATCTTAGATTTCTTAGGCTAATGTAGTTTCTCAGTTCCTTTCCCATGACTTTTCTATTTCTGGTGTTATCTAAGCATATGTGACATACTTTCCCATTCAGATCTAGGGGTACATAGTTCATTAACTGGTGTCTTATATTTTAGCTATACAACTATAGTTATACTATGCTTAGGAATTGTCATAACTACTTTTAAAATACATGGGGATATTGGGGGAGGGAAAGAAAGTTCTTGGTAGGGAGTGTTGGTAAAGTTGCTTTGATTAAATATGGATATTTGCCAGTAGCTTAACTTTAAAACTAGTGCTGACAGTAATTTTCATTTGTTAAAAGGCTTTTGCATTCCCTTCCCCCTCTTGATCTTTGTGTAATTTGGCTTATTAAAACAAAATACGATTATTACTTTTTATGTATTTCAATAAAAGATTTAAGCAACTTCTTTCTGTCTGAAATCTTTCTGTCCTACCAATATATTGATTATATAACCAAGTTTGGGCAAAACTGGTCACAATGAAAAATTTACTTGAGCATTCTATGATTGGTTATACCAAACTACTTTGGAATTTCTTACATTTGGATATAATAATATGCAATGACAGGGATTTTTGCCTTCCCATAAGGTGTCTCCTTCAATACTAGAGCATAACATATTTTGAGAACTCTTTTCTTACAGTATTCATTTTTTTTTGGTTCCATTAAACTTAAGTACCCCACACTTGAAGTTGATAAAATGGTGGTTAAAATGGCATGTTAAATTCCAAGCATCACATTTGCAAACTGCTTAATATTCTTCGAAAACAGAAGAGTGTAGAGCAGAATGCTAGAATGGAATTGTATGATTGCTGGATTTCTGTTTTGCCCTTGTACCTTGTGCAGCTCAAACCACAGGGACCTGATGTTAACTGCTCGCAGGGGAGGCACAGAGGGGGTGTTTCAGTTTCCACTCCGCTCACTGTTGCTGTTCTGAGTAGTCATTACTTGTGTTAGAGAAGGTCCTACCAGCTCACACGTAGTCCTGCACTGTTGATTATTGTGAAAAGATGGTCTCTGTTCCTTAGAACGTATGATTTAAAGATGAAGTAAGAGACAGAGGGTGGATAATGGGAAACAAAAAAAGAACAGAGGGAGACATCCAGTTATTTATGATTGCAATGACAAGTGGAGGTCACAGAAACACAGTTTTGTAAACACCATGAATCAAATCTCAGAGAACATTGGAATTTGATTGTTGTTTTGGCTGAAAACATTTTTGTAGCCTTAAGTTATTAAATCATTCCCTTCTTCCTCTGACAGTGCCAGGCGAGTAGCACCGTGGGCAGTTATCTCAGCATTTTAGCTGTGAAGCTGAAGAAAGTAAAAGAAGTTGAGAGAAGCAACTAAAAACTTAATACAGACAGGAGACCACTACTGTGCTTCTAAAGAAAATTTCAGGCAAAGCAAACTTGGTTCACATATGCATTCAGGCAAACTCAGTGTGACCACTTTCTCCACCTGAGCATGATTAAATGATTAGTGCTGAGAAGTTTTTTGCAGCTGGAGAGATTTGCACTCTAAACTGGCTCTAGCTTCTACCCTCCTTTAGACCCTTAGGGTGTTTGGCTTAGTCAAAATTGACAGCACTGTTGTAGTCCTAAGATATATTTAAGCAAACAGCAGAATTCTGTGGAGCACCCTCCAGAAGGATCATGGTGACCAACGGTGGTGGTGGGAGCAGGAATGCTGGATATTTTATAGAAATACAGCATAAGAAGATTGCTGTGTGCTTCAGGTCTTCTGGCCTGCTCTGGGTGCAAGGCTCACAGGGCTCACTTGCTCACACCTAAACCAGGGTGCAAAAAGAAGCAGTGGAGGAGGAAACAGAAAAGAAATCACAGAGAATGCTAAGGAAGAATATGCAATGGTTCCTTTGTACGTTTATCTAAGATTAAGGGTGTGTGGTCAAGAGTAGAGGATGATGCTGCCTAACTTGAAAGCAAAGTTGCAAAAAAGGTAGGTGCCCTTGCAGTGAACACTGGACCCATGGACGGGGGTCAGACCTCTTGTGAACTTCAAAATTTGGGAATGTATCCTCCTCTCCTGTGACAGTGGTTCAGAACCATCTGGCAGATCTTTGCTTACACCACCTCTGCTGTGTCAACAGAAACAGAATAACTGACCCAGAACAAGCCCTTTTCTTAACTGCCAAAGTAAAGTATTCTTATCTTTCATAAAGTATGCAGTTTTACTGCTTCCTTGTTAGAATGTGGTTCTAGAGAAAGAATCTTAAGAGATTTTTTAGCATGGGAATTTATCTTTTATAACAGTAGTCTTTTCAAATAGGCATTTAAAGCAGATTTTTAAAAGTGATTTTTAGGGAAAGGAGAAAGAGCTGTTACTATGGAATAATGTAATGATAACCCTTCCTCATTAGTTGACAGGTGCTGATTTATCTCTTTCTGGTGATTGTAGATTATGTAACACTGATTATATTTTGGGACAGAGATGGATTTCTGGATTTATCTAGTATGGTCTCAGGAAATTGCTCTCTTGCTGGGTTTGCTTTTATTCTGATCTGATGAAAAATCAGTAGTTGCTAAAAACTACTGTCTGTAGTGGTTTAGTAACTATTTGAAAAACTGGTTTATTAAAAAAGTGATTTTTTTTTTTAGTACAAAACATATCATAGAAATGGGTTAGTTGAAATTACCCTCTGAAGTTAAAGATTGCTCAGAACATTTTTCAAAATTGAGAAATCCCTGTCATGTATTTCAAAATAATTTTTTTAAACTATAAATAGTGAGAATTTTTTGTAAATTATATGTATGTCCATATTAGAAATCATACAGTTAAATTTACCCAAATAAAATGGTTAGTACCTTGCATCGGTGTGCCATATTGGTTAACGATTTTGTTCAGATTTAAGGGAGTTTGTAACTTTTTCCCCCAGTTCTACCTATTCCTCACAGTTTGGAATAAGATTTATTTAAACAAAAAGTTTCAAAGCTTCTCTCATTAAGTAGACCAATTCCCACTGGTCCTATTAAAATGAAACAACACTGAAAAGAAAGCAACAAAAAAGTCTGATTGTTTGTCTATATATCTACAGCCTTGGGAGATGTGTGTGTGGGAGAGATGGAGAAGGGGAAGGATAGAGGAAATTACCATATGTGTACTCTTAATCTGATGCAATGGAATACAAATTAATATAAGCTGCATGGTAGCTTATCAAAGAAATTTAGAAGGGGCCTGAAAGCCAGAAATGTAGCTCACAAAAGACTGCTTAATTTGCAGAATAATCTGAGGGTTTATTAGTCCAGGACCCAAAAAGCCCGTTCTGCTGGCACTGTCCTAAAGGGACCTGCTTCCTCGAATTCAGGCTGTGTGCTTTGAGTTCCCCAGGTAGGGACTCTCACTTTATTTAAGGGGTTGATCCCTTCTGGTTCTGGTGCAGTGCTGAAACAAAGTCATTGAAAAAGAGATTCTGAGTCACCAGTCGTGAAGGATGCTTACTCAGAAAAGCCAGGCAGGACTGCCAGACTGACTGCAGCCCAAAACCTGAAGTGGACAGAAGGCCCTGCTGGCTGCAGTGCATTTGCCTTGCATGGCTCACACTGTGAGCCAAAGTTGTGATGCATTCCTGTTTCCTTTAGGCTTCTTTTTGGTTTGTACTTTTGGGCTGGGGGGGCGGCAGGAGGGGTAGGGTGGTGCTGACATTTTCTGTTTGTATCTTTTTCCATAGTCCCAAGCAATTACTTGGCTTTTCTGTACAGTATATCCTTTTTCAAGGTGACCTTTGGTTTTTAGCTGCCTGGGAGTGGTGTTCCTGACATGAATCATGCTTGTGCTCTATCATGCTGTACTCACATGCCAAAACACCTTTCTCTCTTAAGTGTCTACAGAGAACTTTGTGTGTGTGTGGCTTTACAGCAAACCTTTAACACACCGTGATGGGCAACTCTGTCGCTTTCCAGCATGGGATGTGCCCAGTAGATGGCACCTGGAACCCGCACACTGACAACTGCTTGCCCTGAATTCCAATGTATCTCAATTTGCTATGCTGAAGTGATTTTTAGTTAACACACACCCTATGTTTTCATTAAGACTGGCCAAATGAGGTTACTTTAACCTCGATTAATAAAACGTATAATCATTTTGGAAATATTTGGAGTCGGAGACCTGCCAACTGCTTTTTTCTTTTTTTTTTTCACCCTCTGGATCTCGCAGTAATCAATACAAGAAACTAAAATGCAAATCAAGCGAGGTGTCTTGCATTTCACATCTCCTCTCAGCCTCCCTTCATGCATAACTTAACTCATCCTGGAAATCACGGTTGTCAGTGCACTGGTGAGGATATCTTCAGCCAAATTTGCTCTTTCTTGGTGTTTTTCAAGAATAAGTGAGGCAAATGCACAGAAAAGCACCGCTGTCACCACCCGCGGCATTACCAGGGGGAAGGAAGGGCTGGACCCTGGCACAGTCCTGACCTACCCGGGGAATTCTACTGACAAAAAAAAATTAAAATAAAATAAAAATAAAATTAAAAAAAAAAAAAAAAAGTTTGTGACACTGGGACGGGGCAGAACCGCGACCGTCGGGGCGCTGCGGCTCGGGGCCGGCAGGGGCCGCTGCTGCCCCGCATCCTCGGCATCCTCCGCATCCTCCCTATCCCTCTCCCCGCGGACGGCACGGGGGCTTGCGTGTGTCCTCAGCACCGCGGGCAGGACCCCAGCCTGGAACCCAGTATGGGCTCCTGCCCATACTTCACAGGAAAAAACCAGCAAACCAAACCCACACTTACTATTTTATTTTATTTTCGTGACTGGTCCCTTCCCTTACAGTTTTCAATGCTCTGTAATTAACTAGCAGCATCTGTTTAATTTCAATTATTTTATTTATTTTACAGTTATTCTGTGGGAAGCAGGCATGTCTTGGAAGCAGGTTAAGCATATTCCTATTTTGCATGTTGAGTCTATCATGGTCTTCTATAATAGTCAAATATCCTCTTGGCTTAATATTGAAATATGTACTTTAAAGGTGCACCTAAAGCCAAGATTTGCTACTACTTCTCCAGGTGTATTGCCCAGTACCCCTATGGTTGTGTCATCACGTTGCTGTGTTGCAGGTATTTAATGATAATTAACTGACCTGTGAGGCACCTGAGTGCATTTTAACTCCAAGTATACAGGCAGCTCTCCTGAAGTCTATTCCCTTCAAGCTCTTTAGGTTAATCATGTGCTTAAATACTTGACTGTCTTCAGTCACCATGCCTGCCACAGCCTGCAGAGGAGCTGTGAAAAGTATTATAATTAAATATGAGGTAGGGGAGTCCAGGCTGAGATCAAGGCCTGTGGTGCTGGAACAAGCTTACTCCATCACAGTCCTGCTGGGTAAAGGATCCTGGATTTGGGGATCTGAACACGAAATAAGTGCTGATCTCAGTAGTCTGCCTGAAGATTAATGGCACTGTCCTGCTGGAGGGGCTGTCACAGCATGTTGTAAATCCACTGTCATGTCATATGTAGACACTAAAGAAGCTGCAAAATGCTTTAACAGAGCCTGGATCTACACTAATGGCCAACTTTCAGCATGAAATTCCCTGCTTACACACGTTCCTCCTGCAGTTTCAAATACCATCAGACTTTGTGTAAGCTGATCTGAATTTAAGTCAGCTGACATTGATTTAAAAGGATAATCTCTACAAAAGTATTGACCTCTGCATATGAAAGAACTAAAAAAACCCAGCAGGGAATACACTGTGAAACTAACTCCTGAGGCACTCACAGGCTTTGTCTTGCCTAAACCTAAACCCAGCCATGCGCTGAGCCCACTCGGGATAAACAGCCACTGCTTACATGAAGAGATCATTGATAAGGCTACAGAATATGGAGAGGATAACAGTAAATTTTACATATGATTTTAAACATCACAGCAGTGAATACAGTGCAGAGGCAGACAGCTGGGAAAGAGCAAGTAGTGTCTGCTTCCCCCTGATTTAGACATGGACAGGATGTGAAGGTCCTCAGCTAGACTGTTGGAGCAGTGAGTCATGGTTGGCTAAAGTTCCTTCTCGGTCACTTAAAGTTATTTTTTGGACCTTAGCAGTTTCAGTAATAACTGAAAATATGTTCATTATGGAAGTAAGATAATGCCCATGTCAGTTTAACTCAATCCAGTCAAATGGCTGGTCTGTCAAATGGAGGATAAATGAAATGGAATTATTTGGCTCAGTACTGGAGCCGGTCCTATTTAGTATGTGTACCAAGGACAAGGGGATCAAATGCACCCACAGTCAGTTTGCAGGTGACACCAAGCTGGGCAGGAGTGTTGATCTGCTGGAGGACAGAAATGCTCTGCAGAAGGATCTGAACAGGTGGGATTGATGGACTGAGACCATTTTTATGAGGTTCAACAAGGCCAAGTGCACCTTGGTAACAACAATACCCGCTACAGGCTGGGGGCAGTGGCTGGAAAGCTGTCTGGCAGAAAAGGACCTGGGGATGCTGATGACAGCAGCTCAACATGATCCAGTGTGTTCCCAGGTGACCAAGAAGGCCGATGGCATCCTGGCCTGGATCAGCACTGGTGTGGCCAGCAGGAGCAGGGCAGTGACTGTCCTCCTGTACTGGGCACTGCTGAGGCTGCACCTGGAATCCTGTGTTCAGTTTTGGACCACTCATACTAGGAAGACAAGAGATGTGGAAACACCCATCTGGAGACCTGAGACTTTTTGGAGAGGTGTGCTGCTTACTGGTGGCTCATATCAGGGATGCCATTGAGAAACTACCAAGTCTTGTACAGGACACTGACTATAACCCACTACTTGTTTGACATGTCACAGTCGGGAGCACTCTGAGAAGTATCAAGAAGGGTAACATAACCCTAGAAGTACTGGTAAGGGATTCTGGAGCACAAGTAGTAGACTCAATGATTATACTAGATTCTCTTGAATTTAGTCAGAGACAGTGTCTTGGTTTTGAAAGACAGTTGTCTGCCAGGGCAAGCTAGAGCTTCCCTTGGAACAGAGAATGTAAACCCCCTTCCCTCCAAATTATTATAGTTTTGCAATTAGGGGCTTTGAGGCAAAGATATGGGAATAGGAGAAACAGTTATTTACTAGGACTATTAAAAAAATACAAATGTAGTAGTACGAGAAAAACCCCACCAAAACCAAAAAAACCAAACACAAACAAACAAACAAAAGACAACAACAAAAAAAAAGCCAACCAAGCAAACAAACAAAATCCTGGAAAACCCTGACAGAGTCACGGATACGACCTGACACCCTGTTGGTCAGAGTATTGGAAGCAGTCCAAATAAATCCTCCTGGAGTAACAGATGTGGTTGTGTGGAGCAGAGATGATCCTGTAGAAAGTCCAGTGGTAGTGAGATGAATCTAGTCATCTTCTGGGGATCTGGTGGGAAAAAACCCTGATGCTTGGTGTTCCTGAGTCTCAGTTTTTATCCAGGTAGGAATGGTTGGCCCCCCTACACTGGGTGGAGCATCTCACAATGGGATGATGCAATGTCTCATGTCATTGGTGAGCCTTAATGGCCCATTAGCAGAAGACATCTCCCTGGCGGATGGATGGGTGGTGAAGGAGATAAGAAACACTGCCCCACCTGGTTTTAACAGCTGGCCCATTATGAAAAGGCATCTACCCCTCTCTGCTCTGGAGTTACAAGAGATAAAGAAAAAAACATCTCCTCAACTGCTTTCAACAGATGAAAGAGAATACACATTTTTTAGTTACATAACCCAAGACAGACAGGCATCCGGTAAGCATCATTAAACTTGTTTTATTATTGGAAAGCAATTTATTGAGTATTGTTTTCTACTGCTTTAAAGTTAGGTCTAAAGGTAAATTAGAAACAGTCTTGCAATATTTTGCTTTGTAGATAAACACTTCAAAAATAACAAAAATGCTAAACAGATTTAATGAATATATTTTTAGCAGACTCATTGAGTACAGTCTTCTGATTCAAATGGATAGCTCTGAACTCACAAACCTCACCTTTTTCTACCTCTACTTCTATTTTTGTTGTAATATTTTGTTTAGAAAGTGAAAACTGATTTCACACTGCTGAAAAGCCAAGCCAAATTCCTAAGGGAGTTCATTTCAATGATGTGTGAAGTTACCAGAGCCTTTTTTTTTTTTTTTTCTCCTTAATTTCGGGTAGAACAATATGTAAATTGGCCAGAATACTCTGGAGAGTTTCTTTTGGGAGTTGTCCTGAAACCTGTGATGTCTCACACTTTTGGTTTCCTCCTCTCTGCAAGTGCCCTAGCCTCTCTCCCACTCCCTGACTGGTATTTTTTTAACCTAACTTGAAGCATCTACCCTACAGAGAGAATTTTTTTTCCTCTGCTGAGCTGTCCAGGCTTTCCTAGTCGATGCAAACAAGAGAAATGCATTTCTAGGGCATGAGTCACCTTACTGTAATGTACACAACTAAAATCAGGTAGAGTGCTTTTGATTTAAGAGGAAATGTGAAATGTTCCAGGTTTAAGGCATTAAGAATCAGTGAAATTAGGATTTCAGCATTCTAGTTTGATTTCTTTCTGCAAAGGGAATACATTTGAGTACTGCTTCCTTATGGCTCTATGTTGAAAGCATAATTCATTAATAATTCTGAAGTGTTTGGATAGTAGGGTCACAATGAGTAGGTAACTATAGGAATATCTAGGCAGAAAAAATATTCAGAATTAATCATGAGTCTGTGCATCAAAAATGAGGTTCATTAATCTCAGAACTGAAATTAAACTAATGTACTCAGTGAATAGACAGATTAATTTTAACAATGTCATTGCCACTCTGTGTTCCTTCCTTGAGGACAGGTAGAAATCCAAGGCAAAACATTTTCTCAAGCCACGGGCCATTAGGGAGAGAAAATGCTGCTCTCAGATCCCTGGACCCTCCATTGTGCACACTGTGCTGCCAAGGGGTTAGCAAGGCAGCATTCCCATGCTATATTAGAAAAAAAGTTTCACTCATATCATTGAGGCTTAAGATAAAACACAGTCTTTTGGCAAAGATACATGAATAATTGTCATGAGATCTGTGATCTCTCCCCAGCTCTCCCTCAAGTCTCTACAGCTCACTTTTTCAAATATAAGTGACTTAAGTACCTAAAGCTGTAGGCAGAGAACACAGACAAATGACTCTGGTTTTTTAGGACTGCTGAGTCATTGAAGAGGAGTTTGAAAATTAACCTCTAGCTTGTTAATTCTTTGAACTTGTTATGAAAGATGATGGAAGGTACTGTATGAGTACCAAGAATAATTATTCTGTAAGTGTAACTGTTACAGCGTCAGAAAAAGAATATATTGAAAAATCCTCAGCCTATTTTCTTTTTAAAGTATGGAAAGTCATCAGTAATCACAAAATGCCTCTAAAATCTCCTTGAAGTGTTATAAAGCCAAAAAAAGACAGCTCAGCTAAACCTGGAGTGGTTCAGCCAATAAGATATGCAAAGACTGACTTCCAGCAGATTTAGCTTTATTACAGCCCCAGCTAACTCATCCACTGAGAATCTCACTTTTCTGGCCCACCTGGTAAAGCTGCTGTATGTGGACCACAAAATGTCCCAGATTACATCTCAGTTGTTCTAAATGTGCATTTTGGCTGGTGCAGGGGACAGCGCTAATTGGTTAAGTATGTTCTAGTGTCTGGCCACCAGCTGCCAGCCACAACATCACACAGTGTTGCCTTAATGCTGTTTGTTCCAATCAGTTAATTTGTCTGGATTATGAACTCTTCTGCCATCAGGAAGAGAAAAGCACTTTAAGGCTATTTCAACCCGTCTGCTCTGCCTTCTCCTGTCAAAAGTCTAATTTGCAATTAAGAATTTCAGCAGCACTTTCATGTGCTCAGAAAGCAGCGGAGCAAAGCTTCCATAGAGATTCATTTCCCATAGAAATAGAGGTATCAGCAATTCCCAAGAAGCTGGTCTTTATCAGAAGTTAGTAAATTGTTAGTATTGTCGTTTATGGGACTATAAAAGCGCACAGAGCCAAGCTGTCTCCTCCAGAGACCAGCGTGGTAACGTGTGCCTCACATGGTTGGTTCCTCTCAGGCAGGAGGCAGCCACGCTGCTGGGGGATCAGGAAAGACCTCTCTGCTGGGAAGCGCCAAGCTCAGGGTGGGCCTGTCCTTTATGATGCCCTAATAATGTGCTGGTTAGTGTAAAATAGGGATCAGATGTATGAAATCCTCCTTGTTTTCTATGAGACTTGCTGCCAAAGTTCCCCCTCTACTTATGTAACTGTGCCTTAACCTTTTGTGAAATGTGGGGTTGTGTTTCCTGTCAGGTAGAAAAAGATGGCCTTTGTAGTTATGGTTGTGAAATGTGTGGAAAAAGGCCACAGGATAATTATAAAAACATGAATTCAATGAACAAAATGGAAAAAAAACATGGAAAGAGGCTTTTGAATGAATATTTTGCTTGCTTATAAGAGAACCAAGTGAGCCTATAGGTTTTCACAATGTAAGTTTTAAGCTTTTTCAATTAGTATGAGTTTTATAGGTTTTTAACATGTAGGATAGAGGAATGCAGAAATATTATAATTATTTGCTTTGGAAATAAAATTATTATAAGCTTTAAGCTGCTTTGTAATAAAAGGGCTTGAACTATAGCTTTAGAATATATATAGAAAGAATTGTAATCACCTGAATAGAAGAAGGAAGCGAGCTATCCCAAGCTAAAAATTAATGGTCATGAGAAGAAAGGCTGGACAATCCTGGAAAAAGAGATAGACTACCATCTGGAAGCTGGACATCACCAACAACTGATTTATGATCCTGAGAAGGAAGGCTGAATCTCGTCATCTCTGGTGTTTTCTTCTGAAGAAGGAAATCTGGACCCTCTCCCCACTGATGTTTATTTCTGAAGAAGGAAATCTGAACTTCACCATCACTAATTTATGGTCCTGAGAACTTCATCACCACAGATGTTTGTTTCTGAACAAGGAAAGCAAAAAGATTACTTCATCGATTTACACCTCTGAGGTATAGAAATTCAGTGTCACCAGTAGGAATTATCATAATGGGGTATAGAAATTGGATTTCAAAAATAGAAATTAGGAGGAAACTAGAGAAAAAAACTGCTGAGAAGTGCTTATGAAGATTCTCAATAAATACCAGCAGAAATCAGTAGCTGGTGTGCAGTTAGAGGGGAAACCCCCACTGAACCCAGCACTGCTTTGCTCACATTTTACCATTTTGTATTAATTAATAAATTGGTTGCTGCTTGATATATTGGCTGAGTCAAGCTCTTTATTTTTAATACTTTGATGTAACTGAGCTTCCTACATCCCCTAATTTAAATATTATTTTCCTAATAAGACCCTAATTCAGGAAGATGCTGAATTGCCTCCTGGAAAAGCATTGATTTTTCTATAGTTCCCATCTATTTCTTCCAGCAATACCTTTGAAATTATAGCCTTTGTTTATTAGTTCTGTTGTTCTTTACTGGTACAATGCAAGATTCTTCCAAATGAGTGATCCTTAGTGTTGTTTTATAATTAAATCCTGGGGCCATGCTTTCTAAGGGATTTCAGTCCAATGAGTAATTGCTCAGTGAAATAATCTGTAAATAAAGAAGTCAGGGACGAACAGAATGCATGAATACAGAAGGTAGGAATCATATTCTCACAGGTAGAAGTCCTGGTAAATCTCCCTCTCTCAATTAGTTGCCTTGAACCATTTTATAGTCAGTGTATGAATTATCCTAGGGTGCAATTCCTGTCAACCCCAGATTAGGTAATTCATGCCCTAAAAGTACCTGGTTTACTCAAGTGACTAGAAAATGAGCCCAGAGTGGATAGATCAAATGTAGATGTCTATATGGTAAATATCTAAAGTGAAGTTAAATGAATCTTAGGGTGAATATTTTTTGAGGAAAAAAGCCATTGTCCTTCTTCTCAGGTTGTGGGGCAGTTGCAAAGGAGTCCCATATTAAGCCCCGAATCCTGTTAACTTCAAAATTAGAGTATTTTCCTCTTTTCTCTGGTGTTGCTTCATCCTTCCCATGTCCCTCTCAGTCCTGAGGCTAACAGCAATGGGGCTGGTCGGCATGTCAGCAGCCATCAGTGTCCTCAGTTCTTATCCAGCAGGGTTTGATGGCTGGAGATCCTTTCTTCATCTATTTTAGGGTCACTTTGGGTTTATGTTTCACTATTTTCTTAATGCAGCTTGCATTACATGGACTTTATTTTCTTTAGTCCTCAATTATTCAATTTTGCAGCTCCTTTGTTATATCGAAAGTGGTTTAGACAGTTGCCTGCCCGTAGGGACCACTGGGATTTGTGTTTACAGCTTGAGACCTCCAGTACACCCTGTGTTTGCATTCTTGCAAGGTGTATTTTATTCTAGGATCACAGGTAGTTTAATCTACATAGAAAATCTACTTCTTATCACTATAAACTAGAGCTAACTCAAAGCAAACCCAACTGCTGGACATTTCCTCCCCCAGTTAAATAAAGCAAGCTCATTATCAGCTTAGGCCAGGACAAGCCCAAACAAACCCTGACACTCTTTTCTGTCAGGTCAATAAAAAACATGTGGCCTTTTAGTAGGAATGGCAAAAAATGTAATATGTACTGGGCTACACCAAACACCATCCAGGAGCTGTTTGGCTGTGTTTGCACAGTGCTGTGCCTCATCTGTTGTGCTCCAGAAGTCGTGTAGCTGTGTTGACACTGCTGTGCTAATACAGCTACACAACTGCTGAGCAGAGTTTAGCTTGCGTATGCCCAGCTCAGCACACGGACAGAGAGAGCCTCCATCTGTCTCCAGCTGTCTTTAGAGGCACGTCCACAGTCTGTCTGCCTCTTGTAAAAATGCAAGCAAGAGGACAAAGATCCTGGAACTGTTTCTTGTAGTGATGGCTTAGTGTTTAGGAAAGCCATCTGAGTAATTCTAAATGCCTGGGTACTTGGAACACCTTTTTGGAAAACATTTGGAACATCCAATGTCCTCATCATTGACCACCTTGAAAGTGGTTTCAGCAGGCATTGGCTAACTGATGAAACACAGATCACTAGTCCCCTAAAAAGTTTATTTGTGCTTCTAGTTATTCAATAGCAAAAATCGAGGATCCTTTAAAAAAATTAGGCATCTTCTTCAGTAATTATTATTTCCAGTGTCCTGGCATGACATTTTTTAAATGCAATTGTGGAATTACTGTACTGACAAACCGTAATCGTTCTAATTGTTTAAATTACTTGCCACTACCAATCAGAACAGAATACATATTCTATTAAGTTGACAATTACCATATATTTGAGCATTTCACAGTCCACTTAGTCTCCTGATAGAGTTCCCTGAATGATCTCCCCCTCTCATTTCTCCCTGTCTAGCAGATTGTTTTAAGTGTTTAAACACCAGAGCAGGTGATAAAATATTTCTGGTAATACTTTAAGGTGAATTATAAGCTTCTGGGAAGAAGGGTTGACTTTCATTTAAGGGATAAAATATGGCCAAGTTCAACAACCATGGAAAAGTATCAGCCACCTGACAGTAAACAGCCAGAGAGGCGCTAAAAAGGGACTGGTGGGTTTGTTCTAATTTACTTTTGTGGGATTCACTGGACTATATAAACATTGTAGCAATGACTACATTTCATCTGGTTCTCTTTCAGATGAATGGTGGCTCCCAGGTTTGGAGTAATTGTGTTGTGAAAAGCGCTTTTAAACTAAACCCAGCGAGTCTTGTTCCATGTGTTCCTTTTTTCTTTCTTTTTGCTACCATGCAAGGCACTGATGGCTACCTCTGATGTAGACACCTACTTTATTGACATCTAAAGTTAGATGAGATAAATTCTATATGCATCCTAAAGGCAATACCTCCTAGCTAGACTTTCCAGTGATGCATTTGGACTTTTATAAAATGCTGGACACACATGACACTGAAGTTGTAGCACGCAGCTTCATTTTAGGAGGCTAAATCAGATGAAAACAACACAGACACATGGGACAGGAACATAACTGATGCAAGCTCATCCTGCCAATTCAAATGGAATGCTTTTCCCTTTTGAAGGGATGACTTTGTGCCAGTGGACTCTGTTCCAGAGCAGAAACTGTCTCATGTCACTCTCCTTTCACAGTGGACTGAGTATTGACCATCTTTTCCAAATGGCAAGGAGCTGATGTAAATACCTTATCATTTTTTTTTCTAACATGACATAAGTACAGCCATGTGCTCTTGTCTGACCCAGATAAAATTTCTACTGTTTGGTAAAGCACAATATCAATGAAGGTGGAACCAAGGTTGTTCTGTAAGGGCTTTTATGCCTGAGCAATGACATCTGCCATCTGGCTTGTCTCCTGTGCTGATCTGTGTTGGCAGACCCCATTTTGAACAGTGAATAAACCTTATCAGGCACAGACATATTTCTGTTCATTGATCCTAGTCACCTGCTTAAGTCTTATTTGTGCTGTCTGACATTTCTTTCACCCCAAGGAGAGCTTCTTTCACATGGTACGTGAGGAATGGGGCTAACGTTCTGGCGTCTTCAAATGCTGAGACTGGTTCCATAATAAGCTTCATACTCTGAGATGGCTGCTACTTTGAAAGCTTTATTGACCTGATAAATGTTCCTAGCTCATGTTAAATGGGCTGTGAGTCTGATCCAGATGGCTTGCTGGATACAGTTTTGAGGTCAGAAGCTGCTGACACTTGAGCCAGCAATGTGCATAAGCTACAGCATCTGGGATCAAAACCGTAGTTCACTTGTTAATCAAACCAGGCCTCTGTCAGTTGCCGGTGGTTTTGCAACATGAATTTCTCACTTGATACACTAACAAAAAGAGAAATACTTGTGTCTAATAACTTAGGATAATTGACGCAGGGAAGACAAACTACCAGAAGATATTCTGCCTCTCTTTTTCATTTTCCTTTGCGCTCACAAAGGTATCCATGTCAACACTGTACATCCTATAAATTTCTCATTTCTGCCATTTCTCATCAATGCTGAAACAGATTTCCCAGAGTTATACACATTTTTAAATCAACTGGGAAATTCGTGTTCAGACAAAATAATAAGACGTCACACTTAAAAATAAAATAAAGAATATAAAATTGGGCCAGTGCACCCAATGTTTTTGCTAAACATAATTTTGCTAGACATAATTTGTTTTGCTAGAAGGGGAAATGTCAAAGCTTTGGTGAGGACAGCACAAATATTTTCAGTCAATAGAGTAGGAATTCTTAGCAAGTTCACTTTGATTTTGATCACACCTTTCTTCAGGTATACAGCTGGTAAGTGGTGCAAGACAAAACAGTATTTAAATCAAATAGCAAACAACCTCTGAAAAGTACGGTTCTTACTCGTAATTCTATGGTTGCACAACAGTGCAATCCTTCTTGTCTGGGAGAATCAGCTTTCCACGTGACTAGTGTGTCTACTCAGAACTCTTCATGTTTATTCATAAAAAACTTACTAAACTGATTTGGTTGGGATGAGAGGGGTGGTGGTGGTGGTCAAATTTCTGCGGAAAATTAGACAGTGGGGTTTTTATGAAAGTGCTGCTGAACTGCCCATTTAAAAAAAATATCTTTATCACAGCTAAAGTGTTACTTTTTACTCTGTCCACCTATGTACCAGCTTTTCTAAGAGCCATGAGTCTAAGAGCCTTCCAAATAGTGAAACAAACAAACAAACAAACAAACAACCCCCCTCAGTAACTAGTTAAGACACTTGAGCCTTGAGCAAAAATTGATACAAGTTCCATAGATATCATGGCACTTTTGCTGTGGCGGGGCAGAAGGCAAAACCCCGCAGCCAGTGAGGACCAATGTGGCCAGGGAGCAAGTGGAGCCCCGCCGGGGTGGGATGTGCGTGTACCCTGCCCTCGGGTCGATCCACCGCGCAAGGGAGCTCCTGGAGGCCGAGAGCCTTCCAGGGACCGGCATCCCGGGCGGCTACCCTGCGGAAACCTTCAGGATTTTGAACCCAGTCGGACCGTACCGATTCCCTTGCAGCTAAATCCAGCTGAGTAATGAGGCAGAAATTAAGGAGAGGCCCGCGGGCTCCCGCCCCGCCGGTGCCGCGGCCGGAGGTGCCGCACACGCCGCGGCCGCTGGGAGGCGCCGTCGGGAAGGGGAAGGAGCGCGCGGGGCGGCGGCGCGCGGCCGGGGCCGCCTCAGGCGCCGCGGGCTGAGGGCGGCGGGCGCTGCTCCCGGCGCTGCTCCCGGCGCTGCTCCCGCCGCTGGGCACCCGCCGCACGGGGCTCTGCCTGGCTGCCAGCCTCCTGCTCCGCATCCCGGCGCTTGCACAGTATGGGGTGGCTGAGAGGACGCCGCCATGCAGAGAAGTTGGGGGTGGGCGCGCCAGCGCTGGTCCTGCCGGCCCCGCTGGTTCTGGTACAAGGCAGCGCTGCCGCGGACCGGGGGCTGGGTGTGAAGATCCTGCTCCTCCTCCTCTTCCCTCTGTAGCACCCTCAGAGTCTCTCCGTCCCGCGGAGACCGCGGGCTTCCATCAGCTGGCAGCCCTGATTTCCGTGATGTTCCAGCCCCTCCTGAGCCCCTCGCCTCTGTGGCCCCCGGCAGTGGGGACGGGCCGGCACCGGGCACCGCTGGCACTCCCAGAACTGCGGTAGCCTCTGGCATATCCCTGCGTGGGCGGGAGAAACACCTGCAGGGAGCCTGCCAGGGGGATGAGCCCGGCTGTTGCCAGTGATGCCCAGTGCCAGGGTGCTGGGCTGCCGGGGTGCCCAGGACACAGGAGATGAGCTGTGTGGTGGTGCAGAATCGCTTCCCCTTCCATGGCTGGGATCATGCAGGACTCCTGTCCAAGCACATCCAAAAGAGAAAGTGGGGCCCCACTCCCCCGGGGCAGCAGGGACAGAGGTGCCAGGCACTCTGGAGTAGTGGCAGCAGTTCGGGGCACTGCTGGTTTCATAGGTGGGCTCAGAGGAACATGACACCCCAGAAGGGGTAATTCCAATTGGAATTGCACAGTAATCAAAGGCTGAGGGAGAATCTGGCATGGAGAATAAGTTGGTCTAATGGTAGGGATGGGTTCACGTGGCTGGAAGACTCCTGTCCAGGAAAGTGGCCTTGAGTGCTGAGATAAGGAGCAGTCTCAGCATTGTCTTGTAGCCATCCTGGAGGGAGAACACTGTGGGCCCAGGCTCTGGGGCCACCACTGGGCAGCAGCTGGTCAGTGGGATGGACCAAGGGCTGAGCTGAGGTGCTGTGTACCCCAACCTCTCCTTTTCTCCCTTGGCCCAGCATCTCCTTCCCTACCTTTGACCTGCACAGGCCTCAGCTTCATCTTCCTGTGCCTTTGTGTGACCCAAGCTGTTTTCTCCAGGACAGCTGCACCAAACTTTCTATCCCTTCCTGACCCTCCTTCCCTATCCCTTTGCTAAACCTCCCCTTCCTGTCCTTTGCTGAACCTTCCCTAACATCTGATCAACAAGTGGGGTCTCAGTAGAGTGGAGAAGAAGGGGAGAATCACCCTCAGCCTTGACCTGCTGTCATGGGTGCTGGGGATGCAGCCCAGGACATAGTTGGCATTGATCTATAGTGACGATGAATCTAGATTGTAGGTAGAAGTTTTTATTTGTCCTATCCTTTTGCAAAGGTGACACTCCTTTGACTGACATTTGAGAACCTCTGGTAGACCTTAAGGACATCTGCTGAAGCAGTAAGGAGGAGGTCTCATTACTATTTTACTCTGTTGCCCAATGAATCTGGATGTCCCCTTCCATGTTTGTAATTTTAGGATTCTGAGGCATGCTCTAATGTAATCTGGTTTGAATATTTACAAGTCCTGTGGGTCTCCTCTCTTTAAGGACAAGGCAGAGGAAAGTTCATCTTAGAGCACCATTGCAGCTTGGTTCAAGCTAAAGTAGGTATGTGCACAGCATCAGCACATCTCAGCTGATGTAAATAGGCTCGGCCTGTTCAGTCATTAGGATGATACCAGTCTGTGCAAAAAGTATGGGATAATTCAGTTCTGTGGCATGGGAAATGTTTGATGTTCTTCGTGCTCCCAAAGTGCTTTCAGCAACAAAGGACGTTCCTTCATTCACTTCTGCTGTGTTTAAGTCCGCTGAGTGTTTTAATGGCCAGCTTTGCTGTTGGAATATGTGCCTAGAGGAGAGTATGGCTAGCAGAAGGAACCATTTAACTGAAAGAAAGTACGTATTCTCTGAAAACTGGAACCAGTTTTCCTTACCTGATAGAAAATTCAAAACTTATGGGATATCCTTTCATTTCCAAACCAGAAAAAAACCCATGGTTGAAAACTGAAATTTAATGTGAGTGAAGCTATCACATTGGCATGTTTCAGATTTACAGTTTAGAGTATGTTTTATGTGATGTAAAAATGCTTTTAAGCAATAATTTCAAACAATACTTCAATATATTATAAAGGATTTTCCATTTTTTTCCTTCAAAGCAAGATTTAGACTTTGTCAGGGAGTTGTCCCAAGACATTCCGGCTTAAAAAGCCCCAACATTTACAAAGGAGTGAAATGCTCCATTAGTTTTGTAACTAAGTGTAATTACTTATATTTATTTCACTAATTTTGAACTCTTATGTGTCTTACTCAGAGGATATTTTCAGCATTAGCTGTCTATTTTGGTGTGGATTTTTATCTAGGTGTCATAGATAGGAGGTAAATGTAAAAGGTACTTCAGATGTAAAATAAACATTCATTTAATTCCTATGGTAGGAACACATTTATATTTCATGATTTCTAAATTCAAAGTACTGTAATATCTAGATCTGGATGGCTGCTTTTGAGGGGAAATGATAAACAACATTGTCCCTTGCAGTTAGATAGCAATATTGAGAACAGTCCATTCAGCAACAAATCAAAAGATTTATATTAAAAAGGAAAGTCATATTAATCTTGCCTCGGTTGCACCAATGTATGAAACTTATTTGAAATACAAGGTAGAAACAGTAACCTGCAAAAGAGGGTGATTACACTTCAGCCTAGAGAAGCAATGATAACATGGAGATAGAAAAGGAAATGCCTGTAACTTGGAACTATTTTTTCTTCTGCATTGAAATAGAAAACTCAGTATCTGCAATAACTGACTGAAAGGATAGGCTTGTCTGATGTTACATGTGTATACTGCTTCATAGAATACATGGGGAGAGATGCATTGCAGTATGTAAAAAGGCTTTGTCAGATATAGAGTGCTTTTGATCTTGGTATTTTATCTTGTGTGAATTTTTGTGTAGTGGACCTTTCATATACATGGCACAGAATACTGTGTTTTACTGATGGTGCAGGCAAAGTAAACAACTAATGCAGTGTGCTAAATGATTTGGATATGTGGATGTACAGCTATTTGTGAGTTTTTTGCTTTTATTTAGGTATTCCTGACTGCAGAAGAGCAAATAAAAAATTAACTGGTAGTTCAAAGATTTTCATTCTTTGAACTCACTACTTCATAGTAGCAGATACTGATAGATTTATTATTGTTTTCCTTAGACACTTCCAAATTCAGGTGAGATAAAATATTTTCATGGTCTCTGTTGCCCAGGGCTTGGGAGGTTTGGGCTAAACTTTGACTTAAATGCTACAATTAGGCAATTGGCTTCATGGGCATGACACCATCTTTTAATTTTCCGTTTGTAAAACGGTTGAAACCACTGAGAGCAGTGGCTGATCAGCAATAAATGTGTTTGCCATGTATCCCCATATGGATCAGATGACCTCTTGAGGTCTTTGGCAGTCTTATTTTCTAATTATTTTTCTCCTGCCTTTTCCATTTAAAATGCAGTGCATCTGATTGGTCATATCAATGGGTGTGTCTTATCCCATATATACTCTATTTCAGCACAGTGAAATCCAGTGCCAGCAAGGGGCTCCCAGCATTATTACAGTACAAATAATAAAAAAAATACAACCTTGGTGTGAGTTGGTTATTACTGCTCAAAAGCAATACAGCAGGATCATACAAACTATTTTTTATCTCCCAGGAAGAAGTTTTCTAAGACAAAGAGAGAGGATTATCGCTTCATGAATAAACAACTGAAGAGACTTTTCAGATAAAAAAACCAGAGACTGCAAAAGGCTCTCCAGGAATCGTATAATTTCTTTTGTTAAGTTGCTCCAAAGGACACTGTGTTCATTGCCTTTTTACCTCAAAAAATATATTTCTCCATCTATGGGGAAATTTGTTTTCCAACTTGGTGAAGTATGGCTGGGTTTTAGAGCTGTTATGAATCTTGTGCAGGAAACATGGGAGCGGTTCTGATATATGACAGATGTAGTGCAACTGCTATGATGAAAACCTTTCAAGGAGCTCATATTTTTTCTTTCTTCTCTGCTGTGTTCAGAGAACCCTTCACTGTGTATCATCAGTCTGGAGTTACAGAGCTCCAAAGCTGGATGTCAGAAAACTCAGAAAACGTCACTGGTTCCAGCTCATCCCTCATGTAACTCCATGGATTTGGATGAGATTATACCAAAAGTAAGCTGAGCCCAGTGATCTTCACTGAGCCTGCTTGACTTCATGAGATTCAGCATGAGCATTTGTAATGCTAAACTGTCAGTAGAGGCCAAAGAATTATCTAAGTGGAGTGGAGGAGTTAGGAAGTGGGGAGGGGGGAGGAGTAAGAAAAAGTAAGGAGGGAAGAGAAAGCTGATTTCAGATGACTGTCTGCTCTGCCTATATCCTTGCCATTTATATTTCCCCTGCTTTTATTTGGTTTTCTTTTTGCCATTATTTTTTTCATTTTATTTTCATGGTTCGGTTATTTTAGCCAGCCTTTTTTCTTTGGTGCTTGTTCATTTTTTTAGCACTGTCATTTGAACAGCTTTTAACAGCTACACATATTAATCAAGTGACAGGGACCCCCTGGGGGAGGTGATTCAGCCTTTTAGCAGCACTTGGGAAATCTCCTTTACTCTGATTCCATGGAGCTCTGCATATACTTAGTAGCAAAAAACGGAGGTACGGAAAACAGAACTTCAGTAGGTCTAACGCAAAGCAGGTAGAGACCTTGGGCTGTGGATCTACTTGGAAAGAATAAACACTCTCCATTAAAGGAGAAGATCTGGACTGGGTGCATGTATTTTTGAATATTGTGCTGTTGTGGTTGTTATTTCCCTGTTAAGTGCATTACTGCAGTGCTCAGACATAACTGTGTGGCCTATGACTTGATACACACACTGGTCTTAAAGCCAAGCTCCTATTTTGGGAAAGGCTCTCCTGGATGAAGATTATGTTTTTCAAGTGAATGAGAGGGAAAAGAAAAAATAGTAGGTTTGCAATTTTTCTCTGAGTTTCTTTTATCATCAGGTCTTGGTGACATTTTCAGGAGCAGATAGGAAAAGTCAAATTAGAAAGCAATTTGAGCTTTCCACTCTGCACAGATACTGGATTTAAGCTGTTGTCTGACTCAGAGTTCCGATTTTGAAAGTATTTTTCAGGAAATGCCTTTTTAAAAGATCACTTTAGTACTAGAAATTATAATTTTCAAGAGAAATCTTTTACAAGATCAAATGAGCACTTTTTTCTTTTTCAGTGGGAACTTTCAAGAACACAAGACAAAAAACAAAGGCTTCTTTGTGTTGTGTTTTGCTTTCTGTAACTTTACAAAGATTGTGGAGGTAGTGAAAGCTGTGCTCTCAGTAAGAATAAGAGGCAAGCAGAGTGATCTGTGAAAGACTCTCTTTCTGTTTTGAAGTCCAGAGGCTAAACACATTTGAGGAAATAATATTTAACACTATGCAAGGAGATTTGACATGCAGTTCCCACTGTAGCAAAGTCTTCATGTAGCATTTGAGAACATATTTCCTCCAGGAGGAGGTAGTTTCTGTAACAAAACAAAGGTGGTTTTTCTGCTAACAAAACAGTTAGGCAGTTTTTCTCCTAACAAAACAAATAATTATGTAGGCAACTGTAGATAGGAAATGATGAATATGTCATTTTTGACAGTATAGGCATTACCTGAATGTTTCTTCTGTAAGAAGGTTCAGTGATGCTAAAAGTAAAATAAGAAGTCTTACTAGCATTATTGTATTGATTGAAGAGACAAAATATTCTGGTTTAGCTGATGCTTGGGTTCATCACATGCTTAGTCTTTATTCTCTCTGGCTATATATATGCGTAAATGCGTTCTTGTTAAAATTAAAACAAAGTTATTGATCTGTCAAGCTGCTTCTAAAAACTCATCCTCTGTCAAGAGCTGTGCTGAACAACATGTAGCCCTAAGTAGCCAATTTACAAAAGACAGATAATTTAGAAGCAAAGTTGTCATGACAACTTTAACTCCATATCCACCTTTTCCATACACACATTATGAATGAAGGCGTGAAGGGGTTGTCAAGGGAAGTTAAACTGAGCATCCTAATTTCTGGGATTCAGAGTTTAGCCTAAGCACTGGTTTTGTTGGGTTTTAATTACTGCTTCATATTCAGAATTCTAGTAAGTCCTATATTTAGACTTTTCGATTATTTTGGGATCTTATAGATGAATGACATGCATAATATGCAAGAAGAAAAAAGGAAAAAAAAAACTTCTAAGACTTCTGTTGAAATTTCTATAGAACTCCAGGTATAGCATTGTGCTAAACCTTACTTTCAGCAGTACTTGCTGTGAAGAGTGGGATCTTTGGTACCTTTATTCTAGATACATGTCCATGGTTTTGATTTCATGGCAGTTTCACCCTGGGATAGCTACACAGAGCTAAATGGCGTTATTTCTAATGCACAGCAGTGTAAATGAAACATTTAACATTTATGGTTCAAGATAAACCTGTTCTTTAAGAAATGTAACAGACTTTCCTTCCTTTTTTTCTTACATAAACAAAGTAAAATAAACACAAGGAAGTTTTACTCTGGTCAGTCACTGGAGCACTACTGGCTACCCGAGTCCAACAAGGAACCATCTTCCTTAGTTCTCACTTATGGGTACAGCTAATGTGGAAGAAGAAGAGATGTTGGATGTCTGACTAGTTTTGTCAGAGGAGAAACCTCTCCATAATAATTTACAATAACATGTTCAGTGAGAAAGCACTGGATAGATGGCTGTTTCTTTCCTGTGCTAGCATCAGTTACGCATCAACACGTTCACCAACACTATTTTGGAAAAAGCTTGTGCTGCCTATCCACCCCCAGGGACCTACAAGCCCTCCTTCTCTCCATGCATTCATCTGACTTGTGAGGGTCCTTCCCAGTCTGTCCCTGACTGTGCACTTTCAGCAGAGCCTCCCTGTCAGGCTTCAGTACTGCTGCAAGTACACAGGGAATTTGGTATAACGTCAAAATACACATTGTTACATGCTGGAAGCAAATTGATGAACTGTTTCTTCAGTGTGTAGGAGAGAAATTGCCGTAGTCTGCACTGATTCAAGTGAGCCTGAGCTTTGAACTTCGGACCAGATGTTGGTAGTAGCTGATATAAGTGATATGGAGCAAAAGCTGCTGGAATGCAAGAGTTGGAGCATGAATTGCAAGCTGAAAAAATACCAGTGAAAGGTTTCAGCAAGAACTTTTGGCTACAGATTCCTGGGGTCCATCTGTGCTAGAAAGTGATCAGCTGCTGACTGCTGTTTTTAACAAGAGTGCAACAACATCAGGGAACTCTCCAGGACAGGATTAAAATTCAGGCAGTAGGAGGAAGCTTTCCCTGCTGTTGCCCTGAATCACCTTTTCTGTGGATAAGGGCCTTCACTGATGTGGTGCTTAGCCAAAGGCAGCTATTGTGGAAAAGAAGGATACTCAGGGTAAAGCAGATGAGAGCTTGCACAAAATTATTTAACAACCTAGAAGAAGGAATCACCAAACAGAAGGAGGGCTGTATTCTGAAATGACCCCTTGGGGGAAACTGGTCAAAGACAGACTCTTGGGCAAATCTGAAAAGCTGCTGCCTCTTGTGTGCAGGGATGAATGGTTGGGACAATCTGTGGAGTAAACAGCTGTTTCAGGAGGAGAGGAAGAAGCACAAGCTGGAGAACATAGGCTGGGGCAGCAGTTGTCAGCTGAGTGGATGGGGCTGATAAACACTTTGAGCATAATTCTGTACCTGCTTCTGGTCTGTGAATGTTCCATCCCTGTGGCAAATCTCTTCCATATGTCCTGTGCAGTTCCTATTGACTTTGAGGATGAGTGTGGAATAATCAGTCAGATCTTAAAAGGTACCCAATTCACAGTGCAGGTAACACACCTGCCTGTATCAAGAAAGGTCCATGCAGTGTTGCTGGCTGTGTGTTCTCATTGGGAGATGTGTAAATGAATTTTAAATGGTTACGAAGTTATTCATAGTCCAATAACTAAAGAAGATGAGAAAGAGCTATTACTATGAATTTTATTGTCTTAAGCACAGATTTCCCACTACCTTGTGAAACACATTTGAGTTGTATTTAAAATAATTAAACAACTTGTCCAAGTACAGGGAGGAGTGGGAGCAAAGCCAAGAAAGCTTCACTGGCTAATTTTGAAGCATATGGCACAATTAATAATGGACTTAAACTGCTAAACTAGAGCTGGATATTGGGAGTTTTAGATAGTGTGCATTGGTTCAAAATGAACAGCACTTGAATACCACAGTGATGGGTACATAGAAGGATCTAATAATGCATACATTCCAGAGATATAAAAGTATAGAAGTCTGCTGATGCATAGTGGAAATAAGTGAAATTCAGCTATTAATTTTATTGGCTGTGAACACTTCACTAGGGAGGCTTGATTATCTAGCAAGGGCTGAGGTGGAAACCCCTTATATTCTTAATGGCTGTGAGCATTTTCCATATGATTGGGACATGTAATATTAAAACAACAGATCTCTGTGGGTTCCTGACTCAAGAACTGTGGCCTCCAGGTGATAACTTTTATAATTTCATAGCTTACTTAAAAATCCCCATTCCTCTCTTCCCCCAGGAAAGATTGCTAGGAGTTCAAGTGGGCCATTTACCCTCTTTGGAAAAAAGGGATCTTGAATGATCAGTTTTTCTGGTATGCGTGATTTGTGTTGTTCATATTGGGATCCTGGACAGAGCACATACAAAAGAACTCTGTTCCCTTGGTCTTTATGGACCATCCTTTCAGGATCAACATTTTTGATGTGTGTACAGTCATTTTTGATGTCACTTAGCATCTTTTCTGATCTCATTCTGCAAATTGTTAGCTGTGAGTGCTCTTACTACTTTGGGGGAAGCAGTTTCTTCAGTATGACTATGTGTGCTTGAAGAAAAATTTGAGGGAGGGGAGCTTTCCTTTGTTCTCCTTTATAAATACCACTGTAAAGGTTAAAGCTCTTGCTTTAACCGAAGAATGGAATGTAAGTTAATATATGGCATTAAAAGATCACAAAATTGGGTGGCTGAGTGGGAAAATGCCTTGTTTGAGTTTGATATGTATTATGCCCAAATTCTTCCTCTCTTGTAGTGTCTTGTAAGGTTTATGGCCAGAGAAAGCATGGGAATTTGAGGTAATCTGGTTCCATTATACAAGGTTCATAAGCTTGCACAGAGAATCTGAGGTCAAGTCAGAGGGGCAAGAACTGCCTGTTCTGTACAGTCTGTCTGGTTTGCTTTGATAACATCCTTTACACATAAGCCACTACTGGCATCATGTACCATTTTTATTTTCCATGTGATTAGGCATGCCTTTACCCAGAAGAAGATTGCTATATAGATTTTTAAAAGCAGTTTGATGTTTTTATTTGCTAGACCTACTGTTCCCCTGGTTTATTTTAGTGGTTCGAGTACAGGCTGTGGTGCCTGCTCTAGGATGGGCATGTAGAAATGCATTCAATTGTTTTATTTTCATAGCAGAAATGGAAAGTCAGGGAATAATTTCCTATCTATAAGGGATATCTCGAGGTCCCTCCCAGAAGTTCATCCTTGTTGTAATGGGGAAATGAACATACCTCTGAAGTGCTTAACTCTCTGACATTAGACACTACTGGAGTGGAGAAGTGGAAGTGGAGAAGAAAGGAATAAGCAAGTGTTTTTCAATCATGCAGTGAAATGCTTTCCCCTCTGAGCAAGACAAAATAACAACCTCTGATTGCCTCCCAAGGCTCCTTCCTAATGTGGCATAGCTAAATGTTACCCTCTATTGAGAGCTGTATCTGAGTGTCACTGTCAAGCCCCAAGGAAACAAATTCAGAGAAAACAATCGGCCTTCATGCCTCTGGATTGTAATGTTAATTGCCTGATTTAATGTAACTTAAGTTAAGAATTTCAACTAGACACAGTTCTGCTACCCTCAGTCTCTGTCTTAGATTCCTATTCCTTTCCTGAAATAAAGTGTCATCTATAACTTTGAAATTTTTGGATTTGTCAGTTACTGGTAGATCAAACAAAGTAAGATTTAAATGCAGGATTTTTAATATATGTGTCTTCTTATGCCTTATTAATGCAATCAGTCAGCTTAGGAAAAATATGCCAAAGATAACAAACTTGCGGAGTGCATTCTTTCTTCCTCCTTCAGAAAATATAGGTTATGCTTATGAAGATTAACTGCTTGCTTTGGAAAGTGGAGTGATCTATTTTTATGCAGGTGAGGTAAAATATGGACAGCAACTGTTTATGCCTTTTATGTCCTTCAGGACCTAATTCTGTCAGGTTCAGAGCAATATTGCCCACAAAGCCTAAGCTTGGTACAGGCAGAGCCCAGGATGTCAGGGAGTGAAGCCAAGTAGGAGCAGGTCCAGAAGAAGGTTAGGCTGGTCTGTAGGTTCAGGGCACATTGTGCAGTGGGCACGTGGCCTTCACAAACCTGTTCTTGTCCACCATACAGGCAGGAGGGGTGCAAGCACAGCTGACAAATCCCACAAGCAGCACAAAATTCACACTTGGGGGTGATACTTGGGGAGGAGGAGGAGGAGAACACATCTTCGACTCTACCCTGGCTCTCTTCTCTCCTGCCACTGTCAGGTGAGCCAGGTCAGCTATATGGTAAATAATGAATTATTTCTTTTTTATTCTATTGGATGTTTTTAACCTGTGCACAGAAGATAAGTAAGACTTGATTATGCATCTTCATAACTGATTGTGTTGAGGATTTTCAGGATGGAGCCCACACTAAAACATTTCTTCTCTCTGGTTGCATTGCTGCATGACATGGTTCTTACCAGCACAGGGTTATTGTGGTTGATGTGCTGACAGGTAAGAGGGGTAAATGCAAATGCTGCTTAGTTCATTTGTTAATAGTTACTTCTACAACTAGTCCTTGCTGGAGTGGTATTTTCAATGGCTGCTAACCCAGATCTATATTACAAGTGCAGAAGAAATGAGGACCTGATCTAATGCTTTTGCTATATAGTAGCTTAAAACACATGCATCCTAAAATTAATTATTTATTGGATTTTACATGCTGAATATCTAAGCCTTGTTTGCAGCAGGAGGTGTTTGCCATTTGCATTGTAGGTGGTGATTATTCTGTTAAATCCTATTCAAAACTGGCCTGGCTTATTTCTCAGCTGTGAGGGAGATCTTTAGGCAAACGTCCTAATACATTCACCATATGAACACTTTGCAGGTCAGTGACTGTACATTCAAAAGTATTTTACTCAGCGATAAAATCTTCATCACAGTTTCATTATCATAAACACGTGGTGACAAAAGTAGTTCAGAGCTTTGCACACCACGCGTCGGCTTTATATTAATTTTTAGTTACAATTCTTATGGGGTTACCCACATTGACTCAAGGTCTTGCACTAATTGAACAGGAGGAAAGAATAAAATTAATGGACTGCAAAGGTCAGTATGTGGCTTATGACTCATATAATAATTTATTGTAAATACATGAGAGTGGCTGTACATGATTTAGTCAGATGGCAGCCTATAAAGGTCTGGCACCTGGAGTCTGTTGCCTGTTTTCATCTAGAAACCTCCCCCTCTTAGTAGTGCTGTAGTCATTCATGATATACTTAATTTCTCCTGCTTTGCTCCTATATTGCACCTTTTGTTATTTTTGGTCCTTATGCTTCTGGTCTTGCTAAAGAAAATGAGCAAAAATTCTTCTAAAACAACGCTGCGTTCCCAGTAGTGAATGCTGAAATTAGAAGAAACTGAGCAATAGTGGTACCTTTTTTTTTTTTAGAAATCTGTCCTGACTTCTAATTCAAGTTTGCTGGTTGCTGTTGGAAGTGTTATGCGTCTGGAAATACTTGTGTTGGACTAGTCTGGATTGCAAGGGCCTAACCTCTGTGGCATACAAGAGTCCTTGTAGCGCTTGGGTCCCATCATCACAGGCTTGCTGCAGGATGGATGAGGCTTGCTGTAAATACTCTGTAGAGTGATTCTGCATATTAGCAGAACCACTGTGATTTCCAAATTTTGATGAAGCAGAGAAATACACACAGGGGAGAGAGAGAGAAACATTATAAAATGTCCCAGCTGTGAAAAATGCATTTCTTGCTCTTTTGTATTTTTTTCAGACAGTGATTTTTTCACAGTGATTGAGTTATAAGACAAAAATCTCTAGAAACGTCGATTCAAATATTAAAAAATGCTTTGTGTTTTGTTTTGGTTTGTTTTTTTTTTTAATACTGTTCTGTAATTTCCCAACAAATGTTCCAAGAGCTTCTCTTGAAAATACAGGAAAAAATTACCTTCAAAGCTTAATAATTTGAACTGGCAGGGATGTCAGATTGGCAGAAGTGAAATCTGGACCTGGTACCTTTCCTAGGTCTGTACTGCAATAATTGATTAATGCCAGCTGCGGCAGCAACTATTTGTCCACTGGAATGAGACCAGTCATTAGATACTAATGCCTTCTAGTCACTAATGAACTCTTCAAGATTTGAACCAATGATTTACAGGTTAATGATCTCAAATCTTATTACCAATGTGCATGGGAAATAATTGAGAATTGTGGAGCAAGGGGGACTGAACTGCTTAGTAACACTCCTTAAAACCGTAAGAAACATTTTTCTTATAAGTGACTTGCCTTTGAAATGCTAAAGTGATTGTACAAACTTTGTATCATAATTATACCCTTGATTTCTTGAGTACCAGGAGAATTATTGTTTTCCAAGTACTCAAAAGTGTAATCTGGGGTCAATAAATGAACAGAACCAAGATCAACTAAGCCACACTTATTTTAAGTCCCTTACCATACATCCTGAAAGTTCCTTTTCAACATCCAATGTACCTGTGCAACCAATAATTCCAGTGTGACTTGTCTTCCTATGAAATTCTGTCATTTGGTAGAAAATTTAGACTCATGTCTCTGATTTAACCCCTATTCAGCAGTGTGAGCCATGGCAGAATGAAATTTTCCTTTGTGGTGATGGATAGAGCAATATATCTCAAACTCATTCCACTGTACTTGTATGGCTTTGCTTGTTCTTACAATGAATGGTTTCCATATCCTGGGTCTCCAGTTCCTGTACCTGAAAGCTATGAAAGATGGCATTTGGGTGAGATTGGGCTCTTGCCTTCCATGTTAAGGTGAGACCCTTGCTGCCACTAGGACGTTCTGAGGTGTATAAATTTTAAATTATATCCACAGAATGTGAATGACAGTGCACGTGTGTAAGGCTTTGGAATTAGTGGCAAAGTAGTATTTAAAGTAATGGTTTACACATGGTAGGTCAAAAAGACTAATAAAAGGAAGATAAAGTAGGAATGATGTAAATAAAATTCCAAGTGTTGGAAGCAGTGCTAATTGCTCCATGACCACAGACCTCATCACAGGTACAAAGCTGGTGCAGAACAACTCACACTGGATATGACCCTTTTTCATCAAGAGAGGCTTCAGAGGCTCCAACGTTCATGCATTTCATCACCACTTGTGATGAATCCAGGAGACTGGACAAGAACTTTCCAGCTGGTGTCCCTCACCCTCTATGTCACCATAAGGCATCCAAGACAGGGTATTTGAATACACAAATATCTCAGTTCCTATAACCATAAAGGAATGAGAGAGTTTTGAGAGAATGGGTGTGAGGCAAATCTGTTTCTTCAAAAATAAAAGTCAACTTCCCTATCTGTGTGGCCTTGCCTTGAGTTTTGCTTCTTTGGCTGCTATACAGGAACCTTTCTGAAGTATCAGAGCCTGCTCCAGTCCTTGGTATAGCTGCCTTTACCAACCCCATATTGTTATCCCACTCTTGGAGACACCTGGTTATTTGCTGGACTTTATAAAAAGAGTCTACATCAGAACAGACAATTCTGGCATAACCATAATCATTAGGTTTTCCTCTCCTAAAATGCTATGAAATAGTTTGGCACTGGATAATGGGGGATACTACAGGGCAAGATTATTGACCTACTATGAGGAAAGTTACGTGGTGAAGTAAACTAATTTCAAACCCAAGCTAATCCTTCACTGCTGCCAGTTGTGGAATGGCCTTGTCAAGATATTATATTAGCTTAATTTTTGCCTTGTAACACACCACTTTGACCAGTTTTTTGACACTTTGTATAGACAAGAAATAAATTAAACCTTTAGAGATAAAGCATATATATGGCCTATTTTTATTTTGTACAAATGCAGACCTAGCATTAGGAAAGGGACTGCTAAGTTATGGTACTGAAGTTTTATGAAAAGTAATTACAGGTCCAAAGATATTTTGTGTGGAAGGAAAAAGCTTACTGTACACTATTAAAGTGTTTTATTTCCAGAGATGACTGACACAATGCATTATGGGGCTAGAATAAGCATAATTGTCCAGGAAGAAATAATTGAAAATAGTCCTTTAGATGTCAAAATAAAGCTATACATCATGTGAGACTGTCAGCAGCTATTACATATCTTTGGCTGTAGAGACAAGCTTCCTTGGGGGCTCATAACTTATACTTCAAACAAAAATAACGTTATTTAGGGCTTCTGCTTCAGCATGTCCATATGGGTACTGCTGGACCTGTTGAGTTTCAAGTGGGTACACGTTTTGCCATTACCCTGATGGAGTAAGTGAGATCTGTGATCCATTGGAAGGCAGGACTCCCCTAAGTCCCCTGGTCTGCTGACCTTGGGTTGTTCCCAGTGCCTGGGCAGGGACCATGGGAAGGAAATGCTAGTGCCCTTAGCAGCATGAGCTCGTATTTGCTGGCTGCAGCCCCAGCAGAGCTGGAGGGCACAGCCTTCTTTCTCTACAAGGATCATGTGCATCTGCTCTGCAGGATGGGAAAAATACTCTTTGAACACGAGAAGCCACAGCTCTGGCTGTGGTCTTAAACCTTGGGATGAGAGGGGCAGGGTAATTTTTTTATTAATATTGTCTCTTAACTATAAAGAAATCCATAAATATGTGACTATCTTGATTTTTTTTTGAAAGCTGAGAGTGTTTGAGTGAGTGTATTCATGCATTTTACATACAAGTGATCTTAATTACTTCAGTCAGCTTGTTGTAAACTAGCAAAGTTTGTTTGTAAATAACAGCAATGTATCGCACAGGAACACCCTGAGAGTTAATGAACATTGGCTAACCAATTTGATATTCCTTGGATAAAAGCTTTGTACAAGCTGATTACTCTTGCTGTTCAGGAAAGGCTGTAGTACCTTTGTTCACATGCAGCAGTAACTTCATAAGAAAGCCCAGCAGAGCTCATTGAACTTACTTCAGCAGCAGTGACATGCACTAAACACAAGCCAACCCTCCCTTCTTCTGTTACCAGTGATTAATACATGTTTAGCACCATTGCAGTGAAGAAAAATCACAATATTTTTATTGGTAAGTGTATGACTGTATAGTTAAAATATATAAAAAATTAAAGCTTTTTGAAACTGTGGTCCATACCTGTATATGAAAGCTGTTGTGAAAAGTGCGTTCCACTTTAAACTGCAAACCACATATAGACTGTAAGATGAATATTGCTGGGCTGTAGTTTTTCAGCCAGAATAATAATTATTCTCTCAGTGAGTATCTTGGCTAGACAGGGACAGGAGGAGAAGGAGATGGGGGCTAGCAGTGGAAGGGGGCTGTAGTTTGCTGGAAATGATTTTTAAGAACTGATTCATCATTTGCTGGTGATTTTCACAGCTCATTCCACTGAGTGGGGAAGAATCACACCTTTCTGTATATGTGTGTTTACTTAGATAAATACAAACATGAGATGCAGTCTGCAAAATCTGTGCTTTACATCATAGTTATACCAATAAAACGGAAAGGAGGCCTGTCCATGCTTACTTGAATGTCCAGGAAGTGATGATAGGAGTTTTGAAAACATCTGGATGAAGGGAATAATAATGGAAACATAAGCATATGAGGAGGTTTACTGCAAATGACTTGATAGGTCCTGAACTGTGAGAAGTATGTTAACAACATGAGGAGCACCCAAGGGCAAGACTGCTAATGATGGTAGCCAGGGAATGAAAGTCCTCTGGATAAAGCAACCTAGCTGGACACAAACTACCCAACTGTGGGTTTGGAAATCTGCTGGAACAAATTTTCATGCATTTGCTTTGATTAAAATGGGCAGAATTATTAATATTACATGAATCAAAATCAGCAGGTATCTGGGGAAAGCTATCCCAAAACCTTGTAATTCCTAATCCTAAAGGAAAGAAGATAAAGAAGTAGCTCACCAATCAGTTTTGCGTCTGGGGAGAAAAGCAAATATGTAACAGGAAACTTGTGGCTGTATTAGAACTTCTTAAAGATCCAAGAGTCAAAGAACCTCACATAAATTTGCAACAAATATTTCTGATGATAAATACTGCCCTTGTTATGGTCAAAATAAGAAAACAGTGTGAAATACAGTGCAGGTAGCAAGGAATATAAGAAAAAATCCATTAAAACAACAACCTGACAGGGACCTCAAGCATTTTGGAAGAAAGGCTTAAAACTGGAATGAATCCACTTCAGACAATAAATGTAGTTTAAAATCACAAAAAGGGAATTTCATGAAGACCAATCTGAAGAATATGTTTTAGGGAATAAAGCTCCAGTACAGTGTAGGAGAAAGTAGTAACTCCACAATGCTGTGCAAAACAATTTGGTGGTGGTACCAGATCATAAACTCATTTTGGGTCAACAATGTAAAGTTGGCTTAGAAAGTACTTATGTCTCTCCTGAATGCATTGACAGCCACGTCCTAGGTGAAACATGATGTTAGATAATTTAGTTTACATCACATTTACAAAATCTGTGTTGGAGGAATGTTTTGGATGTCATATTTTAAGAAAATGCAGAATAACTTAAAAGATGCTCAATAGGGAGAAATGTGGCCTATGAGAAAAAGCTGGAGGAATCATCTCTTCTGTAAAAGAGAAGGAAGAGTGGATAACAGGACTGGAGTTTTTGATCATAATCAAGGTATAAGGAGGCTGGTGATCAATGGTTCTCCATGTCTGTGGGGAGAATGATGAGATGTAATCAGATTAATTTGTAGCAAGGGAGATTTAGGTTAGATATTAGGAGAAAACGTCTAACTATAAAGATATTTAAGCACTGGAACAGATTGCCTCAGGAGTCTGTGTGGTCTCACTGCCAGTTTTTAAGAAATATCTAATTTCTCAGAGGTAGTCTAAGGCTGGCTGAGCTTGTCTGAAAGCTGGAGGAGCTGATGACCACTTACAACTCCCCCCTTTCCCATAGGACTGTCATGTACATTATGCAGAAAATGTAATACAGAATGAGTAATCTCTTCCATAAAAGGTGATGGGTTTAAATGTTATTAATCACTATGTTCAGAAATGCCTGTGAAAAACCTTACACCTTGGATGTTCATAGGATGGTGAAAGACTCATGCAGCAGTCCTGGGAGTTTGGGAAGTCTGAATCTAACAGCTCCCTGCATGTAGTTCTGTTACATCAAATTGGGTCTCTTCATGCTACCTCTGTAGAAATTAAAATGCAGGAAAGAAATTAAAAGCACTGATGCTTCATCCATGTGACTTTCTACATATCAATGGGCTCTTTACTACTGTGCTATTTCTCCTTGTAGAAGTGACTAGAAAGTGTCATGCACCATTGCTGGGTAACATCTTTTATTTTCCTTAAAGTAACTGCACATTCTCTGTGGAGCAAGGCAGAAATAGCCAAAATAAGTAAAAAAAGCATCCACAGTCATAACTGAGGGCTTGGTTCTGTTGTGTGGAAGCTAACTGTAGAGTCAAGATTTTTTTCAGATGCACAGACAGGAAACTGAATGTAACTGAAATATCTTCTTCTTTGATGAAATGGTGTAAGGATTCTGAAAGGCTGAAAAAAATCTGGTTGTACCTCTAAGTCACTAAATACTTAATGAAAGATGATTTAGTTGTACTTAGATTTAAAGCAGTTTTCTTTATGGTATTTTTAGGAAGGTTTGTCACAGAATCATAGACAAGCAGAATGATACAGTCTGGAAGGTAACTGCTCCAGTCCAAGCCCCTCCTCACAGCAGGTCCAGGATCTTGTCAAGTCCTGAATATCTGCAAACACAAAGATTCCACAACATCTCTGTACAGCCTGTACTGATGACTGACCACTTTCACGTCCAAAATGTTTCCCTGATGTCTAATTGCAATTCCCTGTGTTGTGTCTCATGACTGTTACCTGTAGCCCTTTTGCTGTCAGCCTCAGCCTCTGAAAAGTGCCTGCCTCTGGCCTCCTCACATCCTCTTATTAGGTGTTTATTTTAAGAGCAACCACAAAAACCCCTCTGATCCTTCTCTTCTCCAGCCTGAATGAACCTAATTCTCTCACAAGGCAAGAGCTGCATCCCTTCATTGGACATCCTCCAGTTTATTATTTCTTGTACAAATCTGGTCATAATACTCTAGATGTGATCTCATGAGTGCTGATAGAGAAGGAGGATCCTTTTCAATCTGACCAGGAGATTTTTTTACTTTTGTTGCTGCAATGACTTATTGCTGATTCATGCTGTTGTCCACTGCGACCCTCAAATACTTTTCTTCAAAACATCTTTCCAGCCAATCCTCACTATGCCTGATCTGTTATATGGGATTGTTGTGTCCCAGGTGCAATTTTAAAGGCAGATTTGAAATGCCATGTCAAGGAGCTCCAAGGCTATGTTTACACTAGTAAAAATAAATTTAAGGTTGCCAGAGGCCTAAACATTGAAACCTTGTAGTGCTCTCTCTGAATGTTAATGGTCACATTGTAATTCAACATTCCTAAGTGTATGATATTGGGAACATATCTAAAGGTACAAATGAATGCCTTCATACATTCTGAGATTTGATTGTAGGAAAAGGTGTGTGCATAGTGTCCAAAGGAGTAAATATGGTCACCAGGAGTTGCAGGGTGTCATGCTTAGTAAATACTGTGTAAAAAAACAAAGCTCAAAGAAACAGTTCATAAATGTTTAGTTCTGTTTGTGAGAGTTTAGGATCATTTCAACCATGGTTTTTTCCCAGTCTTGATAAACTTCATTGAAAGTAGGCAAGGATCAGAAGTCATTGCCTTTGTTGCCCTTCACCTGCTGGGGCTGAAGAGCTGAAGAAAGGTGAAGCAAGAGTGTGTTTTTCCTGGCTCTGTGCTGCACAGAGAAGTCATCTTTCTGTGTGAGGTTGGTGGATCACTGGACAGCTGGGGCTACTGCAGTTTAGACATTTTGTTCACTGTGGGCAGGTGCCAGACACAGCGATTTGTTCCTGCCTGTGTTAGATAACCCTCCAAAGGCAGCACTTTTTGATATTGTGCCAGCCTCTGCAGTCATCAGCATAAGAAGGACCTCTTAAGTGAGTCCAGAGGAGGGCTGCATTCAGTGTGGTTGGTGTAACATGGAGCGTGTCTGGCATTCTTGGTTGCTTCTTTGCCATCTGTGTTAACCCAAGTGACTGGAAAGGAAATACAGACATTCTTGACTGGGGTCTATTCCCCTTCTGAGGCGTCCACACGAAAGAATCAAAATACTTTATGCCAGGTTTTAAATTTTGTCTTATAAGTCTTATTTCAAGTTGTTTAATTTTAGAAATATGAGGGAGTGATATTATGCAATATGGATGTTCAGCAATTACTGAGAGAGGAACAGAAATAATTAATCCTCTGGCACCTTTTCTGGCTTTCATCCAGTCCTTAGAATAGTCCTTATAAGAGACAAACAATGGGAACCTGACGTGGCCACTTACAATGTTTCAGGGTTGCTGTGTCTGTAGTAAACAGATGCTTCCATACATTCCACTCACAATGCCCTAGTGACGTCTAGAGGGATTCTTCTCATCAGTTCTGATCATTGGGAATGGCAGGAGGGACCTGCAGCTGGAACAACGTGGTGAAAGTTCCCTGTCCATCCAGTCACTGGAGTTCTCTCCACTGTGTATCCTCAAGCAGCCCGGTCAGCCTTGCTCTTGGAGCATGCTTTCCACCCTGCCCTTATGGTTTCAGTGGACAGCATGTACCATAGAATCCTACAGTCATACAATCACATTGTCCTTGGGGTTGGAAGCAACCTTGAGGATTATCCAGTTCCAACCGCCCTGAAGTGGGCAGGGACACGTTCCTGTAGACCAGGTTGCTCAAAGCCCCATCCACCCTGGCCTTGAACACTCCTAGGAATGGTGCATCCACCACTTCTCTGAGCAACCTGTGCCAGTCTGACTATCCTCACAGTAACAGCTAGTCTAAACTTGCCCTTCTATTCAGTTTAAAGCCGTTTCTCCCTTGTCCTGTTACTATATGCCTTGTAAAAAGTCACCAGCTCTCTTGTAGCCCCTTCAGGTACTGGAAGGTGCTAGAAGGCATCCCTGGAGCCTTTCCTTCTCTGTGCTGAACCACCTCAACTCTCTCAGCCTCACTTCATGGGAGAGGTGTGCCAGCACTTTGATCATATTAATGACCTTCCTTTGGACCCTCTTAAGCGGTTGACCTCCTTCTTTTGTTGGTGACCTCAGAGGTGGACACAATATCAAAAAGTGCTTCATTTGGAGGGTTATCTAACACAGTAACAGGCAGGATTAAGTCCTGAACCTGCCAGCATACATCTACAAAACAAAACAGACAGTGTACAGCTCTGTTTGTAGAACAGTCAGAGAATCCTGATGGACAAGTTGAACAAGAGCCAGCAAAGTACCCTTGTGGTTAAGAACAATTCAGAACCATATCTTGGACTGCCTTAATGAAAACACAGGCAGCAGGTTGAGGACCATTATTCTTTTCCTCTTTTGGAAATTAAGAGTGGTGCCTGGAGCACTGTGTCTGGTTTTAGGCTCCCCAGTAACCTGGAATGTACCCATTTATCCCTCGGGTGACTCCTGTTTTGGCTTGTACACCTGGTCTTCCTCAACTGAGAGAGCTAGTCACAGCTGAGGCTGGGCCAGTGCTCACATAGCAGAAGATTTCTGATGGGAAGGTTGTGCTGCAGATTCCTGTCAGCCTGTTTGATGATCACATCTCTGCTAAGGAATGCTTAAGGCAGCCCTTGGGCAGAGACAAAGGTCTGTGTGTGCCGGCTCTGCAGGCAGAGGGGATAAAGGCAGAGAGACTGTGCTTCATCTTCACAATTATTATCTCCATTAATAATTGTGTTCAGCTCACGATTCACCTTGGGATTATTGGAAGAGCCTCCCTGGTATGCCTTGAGCCTTTAATTCGCCAACACTTTCTGCACCACCAGGCCTCAAGTGTAAGTTATGAGAGAATAAAGCATATAACAAACTCCTATACAAGCCATAGGTTTTGGGCTATTCAAATTACAGCTGGGAGAAGGGAAATCGTGCAAAATCTTTGGGGGGTACTTGCTCAAAGAGCTGGAAAGATTCAGCACAGTTTCTCTCTCTCAGTTTTATGGCTTCTTCACTCAGATGCAACAATAAAAATGTTCCACTGGATTAGCTAGGTGGCTGAACTGTGATTTCTCTGCAACACTTTTTCACACTCTAAAAGCCTAATGACAAGCAATCAAGAACACATTAATTGGGACGGTTGCTCCTAGGGGACCCTAGGGTCCTGGGAAGTTGAAGATTTTCATTAATTCTGTAGAGCTGGCTGCAAAAAATAACATTTCTTATCCTCAGGAAATGTCTTACAAATGTGGTAAAATATGAATTTCCAAGTAAAGGTAAAGCACCTCCTAGAGGGTCTTTTTAAACTTTTGCCACCAAGGTTTCCTTCCCACTTGATGATTCCTCACAGACATGTCCTGAGTGGGTATTGGGGTTAGGAGGACAATACCCATTAGTTCAAGTATGCTGAAGGGGAGGTACTGACCATCTTTCTTCTTTGCAGACCTGCAGCCACCACACAGTCCATGATCCCATGCACCAGAGGTAGCCCCTCCTTTAACCACTTGGTCATCTCAGTCATCCCAGGCAGCCTGGCCAGCTAGAAGGCATGCTGTGGCTTGTTTCCCCGTGCCATACTTCAGCCTTGGTCTCATGAAAAGAACATTAAATGCGCTGGCTGGATTTCCCTTTTATTTCTTTATTTTACATTTCTCATTGAAAATAATTGAAGAGCCTGTCATTTAAAGTGCTATCAGTAAGCTTGTGGCAACAGCATGTTGAATCGACAGCCTGCTTCACACATCCTGAAGTCAGTGCCTTGGCTTGCCTGCCTGCCTGCCTGCCTCGGGGGCTTTGACTGGATGAGAACGACACCAACACAAAGCGGGTGGCTGCCTGCCCTGGGGGTGTTTTGTGGCAGTGTCTACAGGAGCTGCAAAAATCTGCAGAAATGGGGCCAGGCTGTGTGTCTGAGGCAGCACTAGTTGCCTCTCTTCTGTCCTGCAGATTTGTAAGATTAATATGGATTTCCTAAGAGAGGGGACAGTTATTTGCTCTCTGTAAAGTTAACGTACCCGGGGAATTCATGGGAAAAATGCATTAAGAGTCATCACTCAATGTAAGTGAATTCTGGCAACAGAAGCTTTATTACTGCCATGGCTTAGACAGATGATGATGTTTGTCTAAGTAAATGCTTTCTTTCTGAGTGTCTCATTACCATTAGGAGAGAGAGGATCCAGCTCCAGAAAGGGAAGGGATTTCTTACTCTCCCAGTGGAGGCTGGTACCATGGAGCTGGTGAGCCTGGACCGACCTCTGTGGTCACTTCAGTAGCCCTCCTGCGCCAAGCCTCAGTGCTCCACTCTCAGGGGCATCTCTCTGGCCTACAACAAGCCATTCTCCCTATCAACTGCACACTGAGGACCACTGATAACCTTTTGCTCCATTAAACAATATTATTTTCTTTATCTGGATGGTGGTTTTTATGAGTCCTCCAGGAAGCCCAGACACTGCAGTAGCTTCCCTGAAACACGTGTGCCCTTGCTTGGCTGCTGCAGCCGCCTGTGCTTTTCCAGCAAATGCAGCTCCTGAAAATGGGGCTCATTTGGGTAAAGCTCATGGTTAATAGGATGAGCATCCCTCAGGCTATGCTATATGTGTTGCTGAGTCTTGCTCCATGTTCTACCTCTACCCTCTAGTGTGGGACAGACTCCTCTCTGAAAATCAGTGCAAAGCTGAGGGATGAACCCCTGTGAACACTGCAGGGTTTAGTTTGGCACTTACTGCTAAGTTGGGCTCTTCAGCTGTTGTGCTCTTCTTGCCTGCAGATATTTAACAGTAAATACTGCAGCAAGCTTGCCCAGCTGAAGATTAGCAAATCAACACTTCACTGGGATCACCCAAGAGTGGCAGAGCAGGGATAAGAGCTCCTGTCTAGGCTTCAAAAGCTCTTCCCTGATCCCAGGGCTGCTGTGTCTCTCAGCTGTACAGGAACCAGCCTTTTTATCTTTTAACACAATCTGTCATGAAGACTGCACTTCTGATTCCTTATTTCTACTCTGTAACAAGCCTTGGTATCCTGAGGAGAGGTTAGGTCCCAGGAGTTGCCACTGGCAACCATTTCTGCACCATCCTACCTTGCCCTTTCTTCCTTGCTCTCCTCTCCGGGCCTGAAAATGAAAAGCATAACAGGAAGAAGTAAATATGAACATATGTGTAAGTCATTCTTTAAATAAACTACCATAAAATGATATTTCAAAAGAAAGATTATTTCAAAATCTTCACAATCTGCTTGGTAAAGGCAAACCAAACAAATACAAGAAAAACAGAACTCATAAAGAGAATATGGATATTTTGGATCCTATACAAAACATAAAAAAATTAAAAAAAAAATTAAAAATTTTAAAAATTAAAAATTAAAAATAAATTAAGAAAAAACAAAAAAGGAAAGATAAGAAAAAACCCCTAAAAACCCCATAAAACTAAAAATAAGAAAAAGAAAAACTAAAAACCTCATAAAAAATAAAATAAAATAAATCAAAAATACTAAAAAACCCAAGAAAATAAAAACCCAATAAATAAAATATAAATAAGTAATTACTAAAAAATTAAAAAACCCATAAAAAAGAAATATTTAAAAAATAGAAAAAAATTTTAAAATGAAAAAATAATAAAGATTTAAAAGAAGTAAAAATTAAAAATAACTAAAAAACTCCATAGAAATAAAAAACTAAACAAGGTAACCAACAAAAAAGAAAAAAAAATATAATACAATAAATAAGTATATATATCTATAAAACATCTATGGTGAGCAGCTCAAGGTATCTCACTGGCTGGGCTCCTGTCTTGGCTTGATGAGGGTCCTGCAAATCTTTATTGCTGCCATGGCTTAGACAGATGATGATAATGTCTGTCTAAGTAAATGCTTTCTTTCTGAGTGTCTCATTACCATTACTACCATTAGAAGAGGATCCAGCTCCACAAAGGGGAGGGATTTTACTCTCCCAGTGGCAGCTGATACCATGGAGCTGGTGAGCCTGAATCGACCTCTCAGTGTACTGGGGTAGCCTGAGACTCACTGCCTCCAGGGGAGGATGCTGCAGTGTGTCTGTCTGCTGCAGGTGCCTTACTCCCTCTTCAAAGAAACTCATTAACATCCTCTGTGACTCAGAAACATTTCATAGATGAGGCTGCAGCCAAGAAATTGTGCAAACTCAGCACCCTACTTCATGTGCTGTACACGTGTATGAGGGGATCACATTGGTGCAGGGTTGTGTGTACAGCAGAGCCATAGTCAGGAAGAATCTCCAAAGTTTTGCCTCTTCCTAAACTACAGTTTTTATTGCTCTGTTTAAACTTCACTGCTATTTTTTTTTTACAATTCTCTGACACATATATTAGTGGAGATGTGCTGTATCAGAGCTGCAGAACAGCCTGCAATTCCCCAGGTTCCTCTGTAGATTTTTATGCCGGTGCATCCATAAAGGAACTCCAGATCTTCCAAGTTTTCCCCATGAGAACAGAGTAACACCTTTCCTCTGGAAATACTGCAATAAAACAAAGGGAATACAACACTCCCATTATGAAGATCCCATGGATGGCCTTAATCATTTATCAAAAAGAAAAGGTGTTCTTGTAATATCTGCTAGAACTGTACACGGGGGAGGCTGCTTGGTGAGCACATTAATAAAAAGTCAGAAACCTGAAAGATATGACTTTTTGCAGATTCACAATTGTGCATTAATTTATTTTTGTAGCTTTTTCTCAATAGTCCAGTGGCTTCTGTCATGAAGCAATCTCATTAAAGCTTTGATCGTAGTGGTAATATAAAGCCAAGCTTCCTGCAAAGGCTTCATTGCCCTAAAGAGTGTGTAATTGGCCAAATGCCTTAGAAAGTTTTGCTTGGTTTCTCCAGAGCACAAGTAAAAATTAATTGCCCCAGCAGTAGCTGCAGTGCCATCATATAAGGGTGTCAAAACCAGTCTTTCCAAATGGCATATTCTAACAGAGCAATATGAGGCTTGCCATAAATGTGATTTGTGAACATCGTTAATGAAGTACTAGACCTAATTGACTTCTGGCTTTATGACAGCATAAAAAAGTTCTGCACTACCAATGATATTTCTTTTAAACTTCTCCAGCTGAATCCCTAACACTGCAGAGTTAAAAGCAAGCTCTCACTAATATTTATTTGGGAAAAAAAGAAACTGAATGTTAGACAGCATTTCCAGTTCTTTAGCAGTAATAAGAATTTTAGAACAGTCCTTCCATTGCAGAATGAAATGAAGGTGCTCTGCAAGTATCCCTGAAAATTCAAGCATATTAGAGAAGATCAGCTGAGGTACTTGCTAGCCTGATCATTTGAGAATTCAAGAATGGACTAACAGAATCAGGCTCAAGTCGCTGTTGTGATTTGGTTCAGGGATTTACATTTCTAATGCGATCAGGTGTCCTTGATCTAAAATTGTAGCCATTATATTTTTGTCAATAATTATCATTCTAGCAAAATATTTTGTTTTTCAACTATCTTTTGTTCAGAGGTACTGAGATCTGTGACAACAAATGTCACCATTCATACTGGTACTTGCAGTAAAGTAGTATAGCACTTTATATTATTTCTGTAAGTCTAAACCAGCCCAGATACAGCTTTACCTAGTATTTTTAAGGGATATTTTGCTATTTTGCTATATATGAAGCTTATGCTCATAGTCCTATAAAAAGAAAATAATTTCAGTCTCCTGAAATTGATTTTGTTTTTTGCATTTACCTTTACTCCCTCCAAAAATTAAGAAAAAAAAAGTTAAATTGAATGTTTTGGCTATGATATTGTTCCACACTACTCAGCATAACTTTTCATGTGGTATCATTACAAGAGAAAATAATCTGAAGGGTAAAATCAGGATGGAATGAAATGACTGACCTCTTAGTATTTCTTGAAACATTTGTAGATTACTATTTCACACATTAAACCTTCACTTATGGTGAAGATTGCTGTAATGTCAGACATGGTAAACACCCCCAGCCACTGCTGAGTTAATGAACATTGAAAGAGGACCTTTGATTTGATGGTAAATGATAAATGCAGTTGACTTAAACAGTTCATGTAATCATGTGTTTATTAGTCTTGCTCCATTTTTGTTGGCAGTTTGGGTAGAGGTAGAAAAAGATTTTTGTGGGTCTGCTGGGTCAGCTGGCCCAGGCTTTACTTTGGACTTCTGATTGCTCTGGAGTGGCCCCTCACCACCACATCTGAGTGCTCCCAGGAATGTGCAAATGGGTCTTACTTCCCTATCCTCCTCCCTTCCTGCTTTCCTCTGTCAGATCCCCAGTGCTGTCAGAGTTTACCAGATCTGTTGTACTTTGTTTTGTGGAGTTTGATAAATACAGTCAGCTGAAGAAGTGATTGGAGATTGCAAGGTGAGGAATTTCCCAAACATTCAGCATCTGCAATTTACTGATTTGAGTGAAACTCGTAGTGATTGTATTAATATTAATCACAGCTCTTCTCTTTCTTCATTCCCTCAAGCAGTGCATTTATATATATGTATGAGGAAACCAACAAAGGACAATTATAGGGTGGCTTCTGGGATGTGCCCTGAATCATGAGCACCCTCCTTCAAAGAGGAGCTGGCTGCCAAGCTACTGGCAGAGAAGGCTCCTGCTTGTTGGGTTTGTTGTCACTGGTCACCACACAGAGATTTGCAGCAGGGGCAGGAGCATGGGCATCAGTAGGGCAGTTCCCAGACTATTCATAATCAGCAAACAGCCGAAAGGGGAACTCTCCAAGTCCCCCAGATTTTTGAGGATCCAAAAAAGACTAATCCCTGAATCTCATTTGGGGAACCCTGTTCCCTTCTGAGCTTTGATTTTCACTGTTCATCATCTCTGGCTGTGTTTGTATCAGCCACTGTGTGGAGCAGTAGCATGAAGCAGTTGGGATCAGCCTGTGGAGTCGGTGCAGAGGTACTGCAGATGTCCACACCATGCACATTTTGGAGATTTTACACTGGACCACCCCAGGAGCCTGGTGGTCGCCTGTGGTCAGTGTGCAGGTGGTGCAGTTCCTCCTTGACTTCACTGGCAAGGAATCCAGCTGCTCTGCTGTGCCTGCTGGAGCCTGGAGGTGAAGGTGATTGCTTCAAACATGAATTTTCATCCAGACTAAAACAGTGAATAGGTGTGACCTTTGAAACTGTTAAATTGGAATGCTCTTAAACGTTTTTGAGAGTATTTTCTGTTCTTACACTCCTGCACTGAAGAGATGAGTTTAGTAGCAGCTGTAAACTTACATTTAACATTTTGAAATCCTTGTGAGTTTGCTGGCATTGAGGCAGCAGTTTGTCTTTTGATTACCTCCCTGCTGTATGATTTGTGATGTGAACTTTCTTCTGTCTTTCTAATAATCTGCAGCTTGAGTATTCTAAAAGCATTATTTATGCAGCACGCTTGACTCTGAACTATGCTGTGCTGCTTCCATGGAAACCTCTGACAACATATTACTGCCTGGTCTGACAGATAAACAATGCCTCGTTTTCCCTTATGTCAGCCATCTCAAAAGCCCTACTATGTCAGACCAAAGGTCTGTCTGTCCAGTGTCTTGCTTCTAACCATGGCAAATGACAAACAACTAGGGAAAACTGCTGAAACGGGCCAAGAATTTATCAATACTGCTATAAACTCAAACCTTCATCATTTTGGAACCTTGAGAGTAAAATATTTAATTCAAAGGTCTTTCAATATATTTTTTTTTCTTTCTAGGTATTGTCACTTTTTGGACCTATGTAATAATCCAGAATGGAAACACTTTAATTTTTTTTTTAGGAGACTGCAGAGGTCTCTAGTATGACCTCCTGTTCCAAGCTGGGTCAGCTGTGATATAATTTCTCAGGTCTTTATTTGGTGGTGTCTTCACAGCTTCCAAGGATGGAGACGGCAAACTGTTTCTGGGGAGCCATTCTTTTTTTCCCACCTAGGAGATTATAAATAAGAAGTCAAGTAAACTTGCTAGTACTAGTAAACTCTGTACTTTGTCATTTGCCATTTAAAAGTCATCTATCTGAAATCTCTTCACTGTATGTTGTAGATTCAAAGAATTTTCAGAAGACAAATTTTTAGGTAGCTTTTGGAAATCTCTGTAAACTGCAGAAGATGGGAAAATCCCCAGACACATTGTTTCAGAAATCAGGAGCTGCAAAGAGGATTACTTCTGTAGTTTTTCATGTAGAAATATACAGGAGGACACTCAAGTGGCTGATTGTAGGAAATGAACAAGTCATGCAGTCAGCAAGTTTTTCTGATCTGTTCTGGAGATTTGATGGGATTCTATCTTTTGCCTTCAGTAAATCCTCAAAGGAGAAATCAAAAACTTGGGTACAAAGTACTCATGGAATATGGAGGGCTCAAGGGAAATTGCAATTGCGTAGTGCTGAGGGTACCATATGAGACACCCTTCCCTTTTTCTGGGCCCCGTTTGAGTTGTTTCTGTGTAACTCCAAGGGTTCTGCTGCCAAGCCCAGATACTTCAGTCGGGGAAGGAGGAAAGAAAAGAAAGTGAGAGATCTTTTTCTTTCCCACTTAGAAGCCACCTAACAGAAAGCTCTTATTTTTACATACCTGGAAGCCTCACCAGGTGTTATGTTCATAGAGCTTTACCTTCAGCTGAATGCTGTCTGCTTTTCTGGTCTCTTCAGGCCCTTTAGGATTTCCAGAGGCCACTTGTGCTGGGAGAATTAGCATCTGTCCAGTAATTTTTTGTTCTCTGCTTATCAGGCTGGTGTGCATTTTAATATTAGAAGACTAATTTATTTTTTCCCTTTCTTGATGCTGGACATGAATAATTGAATTTGTCTTGTCTAGGCTAGAAGGATTTTCTAAAGAGACTAATGCACACATCTGGTTTTACTTTCTTGATTTCAGCAAATATCCATATACTTCATCCTCTCTAGCTATGTTATTTATAGGTGGCAAAAAGCTTTTTTATGGAAATTTTAATTAAGCTTAATTTGAGCCCACTTCTTCAATTTCTTTCTTTAAGTAATTTCTCAATGTTAAAAACTGAGTTGATATTTTTCTTCCTGCTTTCACAGAAGGGCTCTGAAAATCTGTTTCATGAACAGAAGTCCAGAGGTATGAACTCTACCAGTATTTAATAATATTGTCTGAATAAGCAGCACTATTAGACTACAATCATCACAATAAGAGTCTTTAATTTCAAACATGATTACATGTGGCTGGATCACTCCCAGGTCAGAAAAGTATTTACTAGATGGTTTTTCTTTGTAATAAACAGAATAATCAATGAGTACAGTTGAATATGGCTTTGTTACTATCTTTGAAGAATGTTAAGCATTAGCAACAGAAATATTTTATTGTTCATTTGTTTTCTAGTTTTATGCTACTTGCTTTTTATCTGTTACAGAAAAGAAATATTAGCAAAGGCTGTGTGAGAAAATTTTGCCAATATGTTTTAGCCATCTTCTCAATGACTCTTTGAATCATATCCATCAAGATAACTGCTTTTTCTCCCCAGTTATCTAGTTTGTGACAAAGATGTGATAGTTCTTGGCTTTGTTTTTTCTTTCATTCTTTTAACCAATTTAACTCTATCAGAAAAAAACAAAAAGGCATTATTAATACATTTTTACTCGTTATCATCCTCTTTGTTCATTCTGTGGACATCTTCCTGCACTCATTAACTCTTGAAAAGTGTTGTAACCACTATGCTACATCCCCCTTTTCCAGTGCTAGCCTTTGGCTGTTTTATAGCAGGGAAACCTCTGAGTTGAGCTCTATGACTTCCTAACTCAGGTGTCTTTCTGAGTTTATTTTGAATTATTTCTGATGTCTGTAGTCTCAGGATACTCTTGACCCCTCATGTGTCCCTTCTCAAATTCTTACTGCATCACATGGTAGTTCTTACTGGCGTCTATAAATGTTTTATCTGAATTTGTGTTCATAGTCTCTACTCAGGGGCTGTTTTCCACCTGTTTTCCTTTTCTATTTACACCTTTTTTTATATCTTCTCTTTTAAAAATATTTTTTGTATCTGTCATCTTATACAAAATGCACGTCTTTAACACAATTTCAGTCACATTATTGGAAAGCTCTTGAAAACATCAAGTGCTTCACATAATGAAAATATCAAGTGCTGCAGTAGAGGCACCTATTGTCAGAAATAAAACTCTCCTCTCCTCTCCTCTCCTCTCCTCTCCTCTCCTCTCCTCTCCTCTCCTCTCCTCTCCTCTCCTCTCCTCTCCTCTCCTCTCCTCTCCTCTCCTCTCCTCTCCTCTCCTCTCCTCTCCTCTCCTCTCCTCTCCTCTCCTCTCCTCTCCTCTCCTCTCCTCTCCTCTCCTCTCCTCTCCTCTCCTCTCCTCTCCTCTCCTCTCCTCTCCTCTCCTCTCCTCTCCTCTCCTCTCCTCTCCTCTCCTCTCCTCTCCTCTCCTCATACACTTTCTGTTCAAATGCAGAAATAAATGGTCTTCAAACCTTCTTGAAGTCTTCTAAACTTTGATGGAGATATTAATAACACCTTTCTTCCAATGATGTTTCCCTCCTCCTTCCAGAACCACATCTTTTTTAATTTCTCACGGTCAGAAAGGCAGACACAGGTGGCTTCATTTAGTAGGTAAGTGGCTGCCATTTCTAGTAAAGGAAATACAACTTGGCTTTGAGCAAGGGAGCTGCTCTGCCAGAGACTTAGTGCAGGAAGGCAGAGAGGCAAAGCTATTGTGAAACCTGAGCAGTTGATCTCATTTTGATGAGAGCTTGTTGCTTCCATTGACCTCTGACAACTTCTGACTGGGCATGTGCTTATCCTCTGCCCTGACCTTGCCTGTGATATAGTGGATAATCTCTTCAGAGGGAGTGTTTGCTTTTGTGGCTTTGGATTACCTTATCAAGGAAGACGTTTTTCTCTGGCTGGAACCCTGAATTAGCTACTCAGCATCTTCACAGAGCACCCTCATCTTGTCTAGCTCTTTTCAATGAGACCAGCATTCCACTAGAGAGGCCTTAGAGATCTCTGAGGAGCTGAAGAAGGAGGGAGACTAGAGAGGAAGGGAAGACTAGAGGGAAGGCAGAAAGGAAACCCAGAGAAGGCCTCCAGACAAGCTGCTGGAGATCATACTGATTTTCAGTAGGAGCTGGAGGGCAGAGATTAGATTAGGTGAATTTAGGACTGTGGTGGGTTGACCTGGCTGGACTATGGGTACCCACCAAACCACTCTATCACTCCCCTCCTTAGCAGGGCAGTGGCAGGGAGAAAATGAGATGTTAAAATAAACCTTATAGGTCAAGACTTTACCATGCTGAAGCAAAGGTTAACAGAGGATTTATTCTCTTCTTCCCATCAGCAGATGATGCCCTGCCACTTCCCAGGGAGCAGGCCTTCAGCACATGTAGTGATTGCTCCAGGAGACAAACATCATGGTAATGAATGCCAGACCCTCCCCACTTTCTCTTAACTCAGTTGCTGAGCAGACATCCTATGGTATGGAATGTCCCTTTGGTCAGTTGGGGTCAGCTGTCCTGGGTGTGTCCCCTCCCAAGATTTTGCCCCCCGCAGCCCACTGGTGAGGGAATGTTGGAGAGAAAGCCCCAGTACTTTGTCAGCACTGCTCAGCAGGAGCCAGATCAGTGGGTGTTATCAGCTCCTTTCAGGTACCAATGCAAAGCACAGCCCTGTGGGGAAAATGAACTCCATCTCAGCCAGACCCAATTCAATAATACATGTCCACTCAGGAAAGAAAATATTCCCTAAACTGAGAGTAGGCAACACCTCCTATTCCAAAGAAAGGAAATATCTGGCAAGGATGTGACTTTACATAGCTCAGCTCAGACAGCCTAGCAAGTTTACCATCAATCCATCATCCCCCTAAGAGGATGGGATCCAGCATAACTGGGCCAGCTTTGCGTGGTGGGAAGTGGTGATACCTTAAAGAAGATTCTCTGTTCTGAGTAATATCTTGTTGCCAGGGGAAGAAAATCCTTCTCATTCTCTGAAAGAGAACACAGCCTTTCTGACAGGGAGGCTTTTGGTTCAGAGTCAAAATGTGTACAAATGCTCAAACAGGCAGCCAAATGTCTTCAAAATTTGTTAAGCTAATAGATATTTTCTGTATAGGCTCCTAACAACTTCGAGTGATAGCTAAAATATTTAAACAAAATTGTTCATCTGGTCTAGGGTAAATCCATTCATACGATAATTCTTAAGGTTGCTGCTCTTCCTTTATATTTCATTGTTTGGAAAAAACCCGTCTGTCTAATGCCTCATTTAAGATTCAGTGGAATCTTCCTTGCTTCGGTAATTTTCCTATTAAATTACAACTATTAACACTCATTCCTCACCCTAAAGGAAGCCAATAGAATCACCCAAACTAATGAAGTTGTTTTCAGCAGCAAGCACCTCGTTACGGGGGTATTTCTAATTACTGTTAAAATGAACTGGAACACAGTGCCTCCAGAATGGGATGTCCCAGAGCTATCAACCCAAACCATAAACATCTGTGCAACTCATAATCTCTTCATTTAACCTTTGTAATAGCAATACAACCTCAACTAATTTTTAAATGCTGATAGACATTAAAATAAATAGATATGAAAATGTCACTGACACATTTTAAATAGAATTCTAATTTATGAGCACTGACTCCCAGTGAGGAATGCAGTTTTTGTCTTTCAAAAAATAACTGGGCCACCTGGAGTTTATCTTTCTCTTATATTGTCTAGTCTGAACTAATTTTTTTTCCTTTCTGCACTAATTGTTATATTTAGATATCATCGCCCAGAAGACTATGTTGAGAAGTGATTAGGGTATAGCTTACACATCAGAATGCATGAGCTAACTAGAAAAGCGAAGCTTCAGATCAGATTTAATTAAGATAGCTTACACTCTCAGTTCAGTTTTCTGCCTAAAGCAAGGAAAAAAATGAAGATTAACAGTTTCTTCCAGAAACATGATACTCATGGGATAGAAATTTAGAACTCCATAAGCAAAATAACTTTTACTCCTGTGAGTAGTCCTCCTGAAATCAGCATGACTAGATACGTGAGTAAATGGTACTCTGCATAAATTAATAATGCACAATCTGGCCATATAGAATCCTTGCTCTGGTGCAGATTACTAATTGCCTGTGAGTCATTCAAATAATGAAAAAAGAAAAATAAGGGATATCCATATAAGTAATGGCTTGCAGGATTTTCCTTTTTAGTTTTCATGTATGGAAGACTGAATCTTTAATACCTAAATAAATCAAACCGGGAATCTTCAGCTAGAGCTTGCTAAAGGGCTGTGTCTGCAACTCATAATGCATTCACCTCCTTACAAGAAGAAAGGTGTTTTTTAGTACCAACAGCTTAGTCTATAAACAACATGCTGAAACTTCATGCATAACTGTAATCACCATCAATTTAGTGCTCACATTACAGGGCAGTTAGAAGGTTGGGGGCAACCGAGATCCACTTCCATAAACAGCAGGCAAGTAAATAATGTGTAACTGCACTGGCCTATCTGTGTTAAATCTCATTCGTAGATCATCCTTAGGCTTTAATGTTATAATGTATAGGCAAGCATGAGCCAAAATATATCCCATCCTTTCTCCTGCTCCTGGGTGCTAAGTGCTGGGCTTTGCAATGCTAACTGGAGTAGAAGGCAGAAGAGTAATTTTATAAGCAATGGAAATATGAGGCCTGGTGTCCTTTGGATTTGTATCTTTTGGCTGATGAAGGGAAGGGAGAGAGAAGATGACCTTCATCTGAACCTTCTCTCTTTGGGCTCTCTTCGAGGTATATACCGTCATGTCTATAAGCTGGTGTACTTCCCTTTGGCTGGGGCACGAATGGGGTCTTTCCTTGGCTTCTGGCCTTTCATTTATTTTCATGGAATTTGTAGAAACTTAATTATCTTTCAAACTGTTGTTAAATTACATTAAAAGTCAATCTCTAAGTTCCAGTGATATTGAGAATGTTATGCAAATACACCGATCAAACACACATACCTAGCTTCAATTGAACAGAAAAAAAATGGACTAAAATGCAGAGGTGGTTTTTTTTTCCAGTACATTAGGTGAATAGTAAAAAGTGGCAATATTTTCAGTTTAAGATGCATATAGATGTTGACATAATTGTAATTTTTTTATGTAATCAGATCTTCAGTGGGAAAAGGTGCTATGAAGACAAGCAAACCACAGTCAGAGGCAATGACTCAGTATGCTAGTTGCTATTCAGGTTGATAAGGACAGTTCTGTTTTCATTGGATTGTTTATGACCTATGGGGACAGAAAAAAAAACAACAGAAGAAAGGTTGAAATACAAAGAACAAAACCATACTCTTAATGCAAATGATATCTCTATTCTTTCCAATTTTTATTCCTGACCACTCTCTGAGCCTTACTATAAAGCCTGACAGAAGTATATCTGTGCCCTGATAAACTGGTACACAGGGAGAAAAAGTGCCTTGGTTCCTAAATCTTGTCCCCAAAGTGCAGAAAATTATGCAAAAAAAAAAATTCAGAAAGTTGTTTAAGAACCTCTTTTCATGGTCTGAAAGAAGACACAGAAACTGTTGTGAAAGAGGCAGACAATTGACTGGCATCATTTGCTGCATAGAGAGAACAGGAAGACAGGGTAAGTGACAAGAATAACAGCATCAACTGACAGAGATGTACCTCTGTCATGAGCAATTCAAAACCTACTCAAGGATATTATCCTGCTGCACATCAACACAGAGCCTGAGTTGAACTGGAGATCCAGGGTAATTTCACTGAGGCTTTATCTGTTTTTCTCTCTTTTTAGGTAATATTACTGACAGGGCTTTTGATTTGTTTTTATCTTAAATTATGGCCATCATTAAAAACTGGTTTGTAGTTGATTTGCTTTGCAGTTCCTGCAGATTGTTTGAAAGCCTTTAGAGTGAAAGGAAGCAACATGGGGTGAAGAGGGGAACTGGGCTGGAGAGGAGAGCTGGGGCAGATGGAGCTGTTCATGGCACTCTTCCTGGAGGGCTGCAAGGAAGAAAGTGGTTTTGCAGATTTCCCTCGAGGAGTCATATTCCAAATTTATTCCATTTTCTCTTCCAGGTTAAGACATAGAGGTGTCAATGCTGTGTCAGATCAGAGATGAATCTGGCTGCTCATCCTGTATTTGACAGTGGTCAGTAGCAGTGATAGAAGAGGATAAGATGCCTGCAGCCATACAACCTCCCGGGGTTCAAAAATCTCAAGGACATAAGTATCTCCTATGAAGACAAAAAGAGCGAGTTCGGGCTGTTCAGCCTGCAGAGGAAAAGGCTCTGGGGAGACCTTAGAGCAGCCTTTCAGTACCTAAAGGAGCCTACAAGAAATCTGGAGAGGGACCTTTCACAAGGGCACATAGTGACAGCACAAGGGGGAATAGCTTTAAAGTGAAAGAGGGCAGGTTTAGATCAGACTTCGGGCAAAAAAAAATCTTTACTGTGAAAGTGATAAGAGACTGGCACAGATTGCCTAGAGAACCTGTGGAGGCCCCACCCCTGGAAGTGTTCAAGGACAGCTTGGATGGGCTTTTAAGCAACCTGATCTACTGGGAGGTGTCCCTGTCCATAACAAGAAGGTTGGAACTGGATGATGTTTAAAGTTCCCTCCAACCCAATCCATTCTGTGACTCTGCAGTAAGTATCTTTAATAATCTTTGGTCTATTTATTTTCCATTATTTTATCTATTGTCTTTTGGAAGTCTTACATGTCAGTAGGATCCAGGAGAATCCTACTGAAATGTTTTATTTCCCAAAAATACTCCATGCACAGCTGTTTTGTACCTTTGTTTTGAACTCTGTGATCTTAATTTCCTGGAGCTGCAAATAAATCTGGTGATTCACAGGTCTGCAGTTGCCCTTACTAATTTGATATTGATAGAAGGAGCACTGAAATAATGAGAATCTAAACTCATTGAAGTCATTGCCATGACATCATCTATGAAGAAAGATGGCAGGTGCTTCCTGCAGAGCTGGGATAGTGAACTGTGATCAGATTCAAATACAGTAATCCAGTTTGGACATGATGGACTAGAGTGATCATTATGCTCAGAGATATGGTTAGGGGAAAGGAGAAAGTTTCTTAGACTTTAGGATTAAAGAAATCGTGATCTGTGGAGACACTAACAGACAAAGACTGAAGAAATTACTTAAGTCCTTTTTTAATCCAAAATATAAGGTTATAAAGCTAAACAGGTCTAGAAGCATGAAACAGCTGATTTGAGATGAACATGTGCAATAGAAAGCTTTCTCTGTTATTTTAAATCTATTAGGTCTACTGATCTTAACTCACTTACATGGATCATTAGAGATTCAATGCTGTCAGTGATCTGAATAAATCATTTGGCAATACTGATGGAGACTAGCCAGAGGACATCACAACAGCAGCCTCCTGCTTTGTCTTTCTGAGCTATGAATGAATCCTCTCCAACTTAAAGAGTCTCATTTGTCAGAAGCATTAACCTTCCCACTAATTTATTGTTTTATATATAATGGACCATTCCTTGAGCATGATAACTTTCTCTTTCCAAATGCACCCTTTTCTATTTGACAGAAACATGGGGAAAATCAAAGCTTATTTTTGGTGGAATCATGGCTTGATTCCTTCCTTCTTCCTTCCCCAATCAAACTGAACTCATACAAGGGAAAGTGTGACAGAAAGCTGTTAATTTTGTGACAGCATTGCTTAACTGCAGAGATTAATCTTCATATATGAGTGTTTTTTTAAATCTCCTATTCATCACTGAATGATGTACAGGTGAACTACTCTGGGATAATAGCATGCTGAAATTTCAGAGCATCTTAACAATCTATAAGAGATAGTGCAATATGTCAAAAGAAGCTAATTTCCCAAAAATTCTTTTAAGATAGAATAATAGTGATATGGCATGCCATTTATAGGGAAATCTGAGACGATACCACAGAAAACTAGGAAAAAGTGACAGAAGGGCAAGAGTGTTGAGCAGTTTGCAGCCATGGCACAAGCATGATTGCCATTAAGAATATTTATTTCCAAACTGTTTTGTTTTCTTACTAGCTCATTATATTAGTTCCTCATTGTGGAGAGATTTATCTGAGATTAAGAATTATAACAAGCAATGTTATGAACTAATAAGCTCATCTAATTTGGATGTAGTTAGAGCATTAAATGGAATTAGTGACAGCACCATTTAATTTCATTTTTGTAAGGATATTATCACCTACATATTCCTTCCATGAAATGGGACCATAACTACTTTTGTGGCTATAATGGAAGCACACACAATATTTCTTTGTTTCTGTTTTTAGGTCAGCTATTGCTATTAGATCATGTTCATCATTAGGAAGGAAAAGTGCTCTATTAGAGTGAGGCTTTTCCTCTGGTGATACAGGAAATAATAGGTTGAGGATTGGAAGGGACCTTAAAGATCATGTAGTACCAAACCCCTGTCATGAGGGATGATCTTTTTTGCCTTCATCTGAAAGAACACGGAACATGCACCTGGATCTACATTTTGCAGCAAATAATTCCCGGGAATATCCTGATGGCTTCTCATGCCAGGGGAGGCAGGGGGAACAAAACCTTCCATTTTGCAAAACTTCCATACAGGGTGTGATTCAGATGTGCTCCCCCATCTCCCAGTTTTTGAACGGCTTCTAATCAGGGCCACTGAGAGCTGTGGCATTTATCAGATGGCTTCCCTTCTCCAGGTCTTCATTCACAAATTCGTTTCTGTGCAACGATGCCCAAGACAGTGCTAATGAGTGTGCTGAAGTGCTGGAAGCAGGATAGCCATGGTTTTGTGGCGCTCTGCCCAGGTTAATCAGCCCTGTTTCTCAGCAGTGTTAATTAGGCGAAGCAGAGATCTCTGTGGTGGTGAGTATATTTGTTCTGATGCTCAGTTATTTCAGGCAGCTCTATGTTGCATTGCACTGTGCTGGTAGACCTATACTCAGCATCAAGGACATTAAGAGGCAACCCTGTCCAATATCTCTGTGGGCTGCCAGCTCTCTCTCTTCCAGTAAATGTGATGCAAGTTTTTCATCATAAATTATCTCAGAGATACTCCTTAGAGACAGACCTAATGCGGGACTGAAAGGCTGCCTCCTTCTCTGAGTAGAAATACTGTCATTGACTCAAATAGGATGAAATTCTGATTCCAAGTGAGCACTGTGAAGCAGACAAACTTGTCAGAAAAGCTGTAAGTTAAACAGCTATCTAAAAAGTGAGTATTAGACATTAACATGTCAGGTGTTACTGACTTCTGTCAGTAGCCATCAGAGGCAGAGCAGCTTTTCTGTCAGGGGTAGGGAGCTTGTTTTACCATTGCTGTGAAACCAGTACTCCACTGTGTCTTGCAGCTACAGAGACCAGTGCCCAGAGCATACAGATATGCCATGCCAAGTGCCAGGGACAGATAAACCATGCCTGTCACTCTGCACCCCTGGGACAACCTCACCAGACTTGCTGGCATGGGTATAGGAAGCTAGGGATGGCCTGAGCAGCCCTTAGGGATGCCAAAGATCTGATTTGCACATTAAAAAATCAGGAGTGAAGAAATAAAACCTTCTCAGTGCACATTGAGAGGTGACTGAGGGACAACTCACTTTCAGCTGAACAAGTTTTGCTAGGTTTTTTAGGTTGGGTCCCAATTTCACTTCTGTAATTAGCCCATCTCTTTTCTGTCATGGCCAACACTATCGTTATTCTTTAAAGACAATCTCCTTTGTGCAACCTGTGCATAGTCACTGCCCTATGACAACCCATGTAGCACCTCCTGGGACATGCTTCAGACCCTGGCTTGGGAGCTGCAGGAAAAACCTCATTGCTTGTCTCCACAATGGGGTGCAGCAGCTGGCCTTTGCCTGGGTCAGTATTTTCACTACTTGCCCAGGTAAAAGTTTCTTATCTCTTTCTTCACACATGATCCAGAGGCCGTGGGGATGTGCAAATGAAATAAGAACTGGAGTGTGAGCCTGTTTCTCCTTACAAGAGAAATTGATTATGCCCGACATGGTCAGACCATAACAATGCTTGCTCCCTGCTTGCCCCTGTGGCAGAGCTTTCTATTTCTGGTATTGTCTGCAAAATTAACGTGGTGAACAGGACAGATGAATCCATGAAGGGACCTAAATTATAGAATCATAGAATATCCTGAGTTGGAAGAGACCCACAAGGTTGATCAAAGTCCAACTCCTGGCCCTCCACAGGAGAGCCCCAAGAACCTCACCATGTGCCTGAGAGTGTCCAAAGTCTTCTTGAACTCTGGCAGGTACCTGGGAGAAGGCATGTTCTCACTTGAGAGTGTATCAGGGCATTACTTTGGATTAAGGGAAGTTAAACTTTGCAATGTCCTACTTGTGAAAGCTCATAGCAATACAATTGTCATCCTAGCAAAATTAGAGCCAAGCAGCCCTTCACTCAACGTGTGCTACTTTCAGGCAGGAATCTCTCTATTCTTCCTATTTTCTTTTCTTTTTCTTTTTAAGAACATTATGCGGGCCTGCTTGACTCAGAATATACTAACTGGATTATTTATGCTGCATTAGATCAAGTAAATGACTTAAATTGGAGGGTTAATGATGACGCACTGTTGGTGAATGCCCATAGTATAAACAGCCATAACAGGGAATTAAGCTGTTTCACAAAAACGTTTTCTGAAGTTATGGTCTTTGATCAGTTCTCCTTAGTAAATTGACACTGCACTGATGGTCATTAAATCAATGTGTAGTGACAGAAATTGGATTGCTGTTTTTGTGGAACAAGAGCATATCCTCTGGGTACCATATGCATTTTTTTCTCTCCCGTGACCTTTTTTGAATCTGTTGGCAGGAATAAAAAGGTCATATTCACACCCAATATGTTCCTCAAAATGGGACTGTAACGTAGTCCCTTCCCATAACTGTGGCTCATCTCTTGACCTGCAGCTTCCCACAAAATCTAGTTCACTCCTCTTGCTTGATGCCCCAGAGTGATCTGCTGTGGCTCTGAGGGGCACTGGGTGAATCTCTGCTCACATATCTGAGTGCTGCATACTCCCTAAGCACCTCCGTCTTGGGAAGACTGTGTCTTCCTTGCCTGCAGGGGTAGCCACAGAACAGCAAAAGAAAAGGCCACCTCTCCCTGCTTCCAAAGCTGTCATCCCCTAGCACTTGTCTCTGCTCACCCGTGCTGCAGCGTGTGACTAATAGCAGTGGGCTGCTGCTCAGCGCTGCGCATCAGGGCTGAGCTGAGCCCTCCTCTGCCATGCCTGGGAGCAGCACAGTGCTAAAGGTGCTCTAAACATTTCCTATGATGTTATCAACCTATCCTGCAAACCACGGTGAATGCAGCAATGCAGGGAAATACACTAAATACACACTGCTGCTGTCGGCTTTAAGGATAACTGGATTCGTAGAGGGAGGGAAAAGGTATCAAAACAAACCTTTGGCTCTCAGTGGATGTGATGTACACTGTTGAAAGTAAAAGTACTGATAATCATGAAACTATTCTGCTGCATCAATATGCTTGACAAGCTGAAAAATAGCTACAAAATTTCATGAATATTTCTGTGTAAATTGCATTTAAACTAATGTTAGTGCTTCCCCTTGTAGATTACGAATTAGCGACTATTCTTCTGTTAATGTAAATTTAACTTCTTGTTGTTGTTCTTTGCTTTTGTACCAGCTCTACTCCAGTAGAAACTGAAGCGCAAACTTCAGAAGGACGCTTCTCAAAGTGTCCAGATGGCAACAATAATTATTTATTATCTTTAGCTACCATGATTATGTTGCCCAATCTGTGATATTGTAAATCAGTTTTCAGATGGTCATAGGAGTTGTAGCAAGCTTGTGAAAAACATTGCTCATTTTATGTTTGTCCAGAAGGATTGAACCAGAGCACTGCAACTCTTTCAACATAAGTAAATCAATGTGGAAGTTTAGATCTAAAGGGGACTCTGAGTGTGGTAGGAAGCACATGGTGAGGAATACATCAGTCATGTGGCTCAGAGTCTAGGTTTCTCTGAAATCCACACTCCCAAAGCGGGTTCAATCAAGTGCAATTTTCTTTTACTGGAACCAAACGAAAGTGTAAAATGAGGGAAATCTCTTCTTTAGGCTAATGCAAAAGTATGACATTCAATTGCAGCACTACTGATACTCTGAAGTAGGGGTCAGCCCAAGTGCAGTTTGTGAGATTTGCATGTTTTTATTACAAGCTAGCATAGGTTTTGCCCTCCAGAGTTTTTTTTTCCCCTTAACCTAATTCTATCCAATCTGTCATCTTTTCTTAGTAATATTCTGAGGCCACAATTTTTTTTCTTGCTGAAAATATTATCTCTAAGTGTTCTATATTTGCAGGGTAATGGTGACATTGAAATGAAAGGAATGACACACTGATTTTTAGCAGGGCTTTTATAAATTGTCTTTTTAGATTTATGATGTGTCACTTGATTTACAGCACTCTTGTTTTTGTGGATGCTGTTATCTGTTAACATTTCTGCAATAGTGCTCTTTTTAATTTTTTTTTAATTGACTTCTCAAAGGATAAAGTAATGCATCTTTACAGTCCTATTTTTAAATTTGGAAAACTTAAAAATCACAATTGGTGACTCTTAATAAGAATAGAGCTTGTTTTCCAAGATATCATTTTATCTTGAGCCCCTCGTTTGTTCATCTTACAATTACAATGGAAAAAAAATGCTGTTTAAATTTTAAAGGTTCCAAAACTTACTCTGACAAATAAACCTGTCTTTTGGTCCTCTGAGAATTGCTCCTCAATTTGATATATTTTAGATTCTTTAAGGTCTCCAGAATTTTTTTCCAGAAGATAATAAGTGGTCAAAGGTGCTAAGCTTCTAATTTCTAAAGGCATGAAGACTAAATTTGTTTTTTTCTATAATGAACTCACTATAGGTTTTTGAATGGAGGGAGTTCAAGGAACTTTCCCTCACAGTCCTTCTGGCTTTGCATTTACAGCAATTAAGAGTCTATTTATGGTCCAGAGCATTTTTTCCCATGCTGAAGTCAATGAATGCTGCCCAAGTGAGTGCCTCTTCCTGCCTGCCTGCATTTCTCAGGGCTGGTCTTGCCACCATCAAGGGTATATTAATAGATGACATTCTCCTTCCTGCTAAAGGGAAGAAAAATGATGGCTCAGGTAACTGTAACAAACTCACAGGAGGCCCTTCAGGTCCCACAAGGCTCCAATTTGCCTTTTATCCATCACTGGCCCATACTTGTCAGTGGAAAACTTGTCTTCTTAACTGACGCATGGTGTTACCTGCCCAGGCCCATGCTGCTCCATGAGAAAGGTGTTCCCTTCCCTTGTGGTACCCATGAAACTTATTAATAAAGAACAGGACAGTTTTCAAAGACTGATAGGAGAAGGAATATAAGGCTTTGTTGTTTGCCAGCTATTGGGCAATTGCTTTCAACAGTAGAGAAATATGGATGTACAAGCATGGCAGGAATATATTAAAATTAAATATTTAAACAATATTAAAAAAAGGGATTACTATGTTTAGAAACAGATATACAGAATTATTTGAAAACCATAAAACTATTTCTGTATTGGATTAACTGCAAGGTCAGGTCTGTTTCAAGTGACAAACTGCCAGATGTCAGTCTTGTGGCAAAATCCTCAGGTCAGCTATTGCCTTTATTGTCCAGGAACAAGCACCATGGTGGGCTTGCTTGGTCCTTTGTGGGTGAACCACCTCCATGGCTGTCTTTAATCCCTGCATTCAGAGCTCCATGCTACTTAGGCTGATCCTACTCCAGGAGTGTGATGGAACCCACAACTTTAGAAACAATCCTAAGCATGTACTGTGGTAGTTTATCATAGCCACGGTTCTTGACTGTCTCTTGGACTTCCTATTGTTTCTCTTCTTTTGAGCACACTGCAATATAACATGTGGGCGATGTGCAAGGCAGTGAGCTACAAGGTGGACATCTCATGTGACTTTTTTTCCTTTGTTTTCCTCTGTTTTCCTCTTAGTTTGAGGTTCATTAGGCTATTTTCCCATGTAATAGGGGAATAATATCCAAAGATATTGAGGTTTGTAGGGTTCTCCCTCCCCCCCTTACTACAGGTATTTCATAGTAATTAATGAAATTTTATACAACCTTGGAAAGTGTCATGACAGGTTTTTACCCCCTAGTTCATTAGGTAGCCATGGTTAGGCTTTCTATCATATAGCCAAGGGTTGTGTGCATGTATGAAAGGAAGGGAGTGAAGCTGATTATAAGAAAGGCCAGTGATGTGGCTCATGTTCTTCCTGCTCTTGCATGAACACAGGTGATTTCTGGTCTGATTTGGGACCATGTATGTCTTGGGCAGATTTCACATGAGGGTCAAAACAAAGATAAACAAGATACTTCAGACGGCAGTTCTGAGGAAAAGGAAGAATAAATGCTGCCCAAGCTAAGAAAAGAAAAAGGAGAAAAATCTATTTCATATTATCTTGAGACTGTTGGTGAAAAAAGCTTACATTTAAGGCCTGTCTTGTAAAGATATATAGCAACATCTGTTTTTGCAAAGCCTTTGAATACAGACAAAGCAAAAACCTGCTACCTGTCTGACAACTGGACTCCATGTACAAAATAGCAAGGCTTTTTCAGACCATATCAGGCACATTACCAGTTACTTTTCTGGCAAGAACGATGAAAGATGCAGCATAGAATTTGCCACTGAAGATAATAGTTTGTCTAACTTTTTGCCTTGAATCTTACTGGAATCTTCTTAAGCTCTGATTTAGGAATATAGTGACTTCTCTTGAGACTTTGGCTGCTGCTCTTATCCTTCCCAGCTGTCCTCTTATCTCTACTGCCAAGCTAGGTTGAATCAGTGAAGGTGATTTTAGAAAGTCATGATGTTGGCTGTGGCCTTTGCATGTCTTTTTCATGAGTATTAGGGTTGTCCATATGCTGAATGGAGAGGGGAGGTGGAAATCTCTAAGCCTTCTCAGCTATCCTAAAAGATAAGATCACTGAAACATTCAATGATAAATTCTGTCTCTGCTCTGCTTTAAGGATGTTGTGGATACTCAGTTTGCTTCCACTTTTTTCTCATTTTCTTTAAATCTTAATTCTTTACTTCTAGTTATTTTCTGAGGCAGAGAAACACAAGAATTCCATGGTGGAAATAAAACCTGGAAGCAGAAAACACCTGCTACTGAGGGGTCAGGAGTATCTTGTGCTTCTGCCAGGGTGCTAAGGATACGCTAAGTTCAAAGTTTGCCAGCTGGGGCTCAGAATTTTTTAGAAGGAAAGAAAAACTTTCTCTGAAAGACAAAACCCTTTAAACAATTCTTTTCCTCCCCACTTCATCTAGAGAAAAGCATCTGAGATGCACTAATGGCAAAGTCTGACACAGCTGAGAGCAAGCCTTTGCAGAGTGATTGGAGGGAAAGCACAAGGACCAGGATTGTCTTTTAATTTGTCCTTTGCCTGAGGTTGAAAGAAAACTGCTGTCAGTCACAAAGTGCAAAGGAAGGTATTCTAGTGTGCTTGGGACTGCAAAAGAGGCTCTTTTATCCTTTCAGTGATCTATGAGTAATTTCTGAAATAAAACCTCTAAGTCACCTGCAAAGCCAGTTTCAGAAAGAACAGTGACAAACATTTCTTCTAGGAGTTCTGGAGAAAAAAAAAAGAAAAAAGGAAAAAAAAATTCCTGCCCTTTATTTTGCCTGGTATTATCTGCTGTACAAATGTCATTAAGTGACATTTTTCTCCTACAGGCCATCCAGTATATATGAGGATTATTATTCCTTCCTTTTCTCTTCCACTGCAAAACAGATAGTGGCTGACAGTTAATGAGGGGGACTCTAATCTGACAGCACTATGAAAGCTACTGGCAGAAAAGATCTTGATAGTGGCATAAGAAATTCCTTCTATCTCAGACTACATTAAGGTGCCTGTCTGCAGCTGGGAAGTCAGGATATTCTCCTCTAATCGAAGCCTGTTAGATCTGTATCCTCTTGTATATCTGCAACCTCTTTAAGAGGAAAACCCAAAACAGCTGTAGGGAAATAAAAAAATAAAGGCATTCAAAATATAAGGACCTAATAAGATTAATATCCTAAATGGGAGGTTTTTGCCATCATTCTGTGGTCAACAATTAATCTGTATTTTGCTTTCAGTTGCAGCATTATGCCTGAGTTACTCCATGTGCATATATATGGATATAGAAATGGAGATTTAACTGTGGGAGGTACTGTATATCATGTGGGACCTTCCAAACTGAGGAATGTGATGTCTAAATTTACATGACAGACAGCCTTATCGTGATTTTGGATAGTACAAGCTGTTCTGGATTACTTGCTCTAGAGTAATGTGTTCATACCATGTGGCATGAACAGAAACTATCCCCTTAGCCTTAGCCCAGTCCTTTCAACCCAAGGGGACCACTCTGTGGGACACTTATTGACATTTCCCTAAGGTGTCCTCTAAATATTTCAGAGCAGAAGTTTTTTCTGAACATGTACTCAGGATTTTACACTGGTGTGCTCAGCCCAATGGTTTTAAACTGTTTAAACTCGGGGCACTACTGGTGTTGGAGACAGAAGTTTCTGACTGATGAAGGGCAGATGATGAATGTCAACCATTTGGACACAGCTTCTTTTTGAGAATATGCAATGATTTAACTTCTGAGATCTTTTATCGTGCTTAAAGAAGGGGTTAATGCAGACCTATACTGGAGGCTATGAGAAAACCAGTGGTGGGGAAGGGCAGCAAAAAAAATGTGACCAGAGAAGTTAAAGTGAAGTTTTGTTTTTGGAGAGTCCAGAGCTGAAGACTTTTTGTATCAAGTTTGTTACTTGTTCAGTCTTGAACTTTTCCAAAGAATTGTCCCTTATATGTGTATTTCAGTAAAAAAGAGAAAGAAATGTTGCTTTGATGTAGGTTTTCTTTCTTTGAGCAAAGAACAGGCCATCCAGCTGCTCAACCCCTCCTAACAGGGAGACTTGAATAAGACAGTCATCATACCCAGCCTGTCCTTTGCATATTGTAGTGTTAAACTTCATGCATTCTTGCAAAAGCTCTGATCATTTTTGAAACTGGCACATATAAATGCATATAGCACTCTCTGTATTTTTTTCACACTGCTATGTTGTCTTCTCACAAAAGGTTGTAATTCTATGTGCTTTTCTCCAGCTAGCCCTACTTTTTTTTTTTTCACCTACACATTCAATTTTAGTGTGCCATCTGCTTTCAACCTGCTTAATGTTGTACTCCAGCTTTTAATGACAGAAGATATCAAGTGCTGTAGTTCTTATTTTATCACTAAAGATTGCATGCAGACCTTTTAAAATGATTCCAAATCATCTAAAGCCTCTGTTTGGATGGTTTTCAAAGGCAGCCTAGGGTTGTTAAGCTTCTACTGCAGAGCTTGCGAGCACTTTTCATAGGTTAATCTTTTTAAAGGCCCCTATCTGAGCTTCTCTAACTTCCTAAAGGCTCTTTTTTGCCTACTTCAAAGCTAGGATTTTTTTTTTAATGTGAAAATTACATACATCATTGTCTTAATTTGTCCTGACAGGTGCAAACTGTTGTGCGACCTAAAATCCAGGGAAGAAAAACCATAAAAAGCCCTACCTTAGAAAATGCATAGAATAGTTTTTGTCGTTTTTATGCTCCAAACTGAGACTTCCTTTAATACCTGATGTTTTAAAATCTTGAGCCCTACTTATTTTTGGAAAGAGACTGAATCAAAATAATGTGGGCCTTCAACTCAGAAATCTGATCTTAATTTTGAAGTGAAATAACTTCAACTTAGTCAGTTTGAGCTACTTTTGGTTCCCTACCTGTGGATATTGCAGCTTTTCTCTGGAGGTCAACTTTCTGAGGAGCAGCAAATAACCTCCATGTGTGTCCTGGGTTTGTTATCCACGATGAGCACGTCCTCCAATTCCCTGATATGTACAAGGGATGGTGCTGATCTGGAGGCAGACTGCTGGCCAGGACAGATTGCACTGAACCTTTCTTTTGTCCAGCTTAGGGATGTGTGTGCAGAAGAGACTGGCTTGGGTGGTGCCTGTTGTGTCCCAAGTGCCAGCCCAAGCAAGAAGGCCACACAGCTGGCAAGCAGCAATAAAAAAAAAATGTTTATGGGGCTTTCATACAAACAGAGGGATGGTTTTCTTGGGTGGATTTCTGAATAGATGTTGTATTTCCTTAGATTTTGAACTGTGGTTTCTACTTGCACATAGATCTATTAAGGATTTATGAAATCCCAATGGGCACTAATCTGCATCTTTAAGCACTTTAAGTATCTTTACAGTGTTGTTCTTCACTTATCCATCGGGACATAGCTCCTCAGCAGAAGATAAAATTCTTTGTAGAAATACCTCTGCTGTACAGAAAAGAAATTTTTGTCTATGAAACTTGTAGATTGGTTTTTGCTAATATTCCCAAGCAATTTCACAGCAAGGATTAAATTCTCAGTTATAATTTGTACATTTACCCAGGTATCAAATAGAATTTTTTTTTTTTTTTTTTTTTTTTTTTTTTTTTTTTTTTTTTTAGTTAGTAGAAAAGTCTGATTAGAATGGATGAAATGACATTATTAAATACCAGAATGAAGATCACCAGGGAAATAATCTAGCTGCTGATACTCTAATGTTAACTCAGAGCTTCTAAATAATCAGTAATCAGCAGCTTGAATTAGACTGAGATGGATAGAGCTAAGTGCTTGACTATTCAAAGTGAGTGCAAGAGATCTGGGGAAAAGTTCAGTGCAGTCAGGGGAAAAAATGTACTGCATTAAATATGAAGGACTAAAGAAATCATGCTTCTATTTTATTTTAAGTAAACACATTATCTTTTGATATATCTTGGTCTTTCTTCACGTGAGTCATGAATCATGCAGCACTTCAAGCCCTGATTAATATTCTTAATTGCTCTCCCTTTTTCATTCCTGCAGCTGGCAGATGGAATGCTGCAGATCAGACGGTGCCATATCAGTAGTGTTTGCAGTGCCTGTGAACAAATGGTGTTACAGCCTGCATGTTTATCCCCTTTGATCCACACACAACTGGAGCAAGGTGAAATCATCAAGACTGTTTTTTTTTCTTTCCTATCTCTATAGTATTAACCCTGTTGGGCGCAGATGATAGAACATGGACAGTCAGCCAATTTCTGTAGTGCCAAACACTTTTCTGCAACAAGAAAGTCTGAAAATCATAGGAGACCTACATCCAGAATGGATTTCCTCATCTGTCCTCCCTGGAAAAGTATATGCTAAAGAATTGCCTGTCTTCCACCAAGCTAGGCTGAAAATTCCTTAGTGGGAGTGTCAATTGTTTCTGTGCCTTTCTGTGCCACTGCTAATTAAGATGGATATACAAAGAATCCAAAAGAAAGAGCATCATATTAGTAAGAAGCTCGGTGATGATTTCTAATTAGCTGAAAAGTGAATGAAGGTTCAGTTCTCTTTGCTGGGGGAGATAATATGTTCTCTAAATGAAAGAATCCTAATTACTTTTAAAATGTTAAGCTCTTCAGATCTTTCTATTTCTTGTGAGTTAGTGGTTATCAAATTACCTTCCAGATGAAAGAATTACTTTTCTCACTAAATTCAAACTCTATTTTGATAGGCAAAGCAAAACCTTCCTGCTCTGCCATGACTGTTAGCAAAAACCAGTAGATGAAGAGTGACCATTTTATAACATGCACTTTGGTTTATTGATACTAAAATTAGATGACATTTTATTTGGTCAGCATTGCTATCATAAGCTGTGTGTTTGCAATGAAAATATTTTAGCCTAAGGAAAGACATTATATCTGCATAATTCCCTTGGTTTTGGACACGGGAGGCTTTATGTGTTTTTCAGTCAGGTTTTTAAGAGGATATGTGTTCTCATGTATCATGTAGGACTTATAAATGCACCATCACATGAAGGCACCAGAGACTGATTAACATATAAGAAGGTGATTGCCTAAAATTAGGGACTCAACTTTGAATATTCTTCTTCTTGGAAGAATGTAGGTAATGAATCAAATGACCTCCCGTGATTGCTTGGATATGATTATATAAAAAAAGAAAGGAAAAAAAGTACAGTATCAGAGGTTATGACACCAGCCCACAGAACTGCAACAAAGCCCCCGAGCTCAGCCATCATAATCCCTCATCAGCTATTTCTCTGAAATGTCCTGGGACCTTGGCATTAAAAGGACTCTGTGATTATAACCATGATGTCAGCTTGCAGGAATTCAAAGAAGGGTGTATTGGACAACACCCAGAGAAAATAATGGATGTGAGGCTATGAGATGTCCATTTAATTGTTAGAAATATTCTGAACATATTTGCATTTTGGACACATCCATGCCACCCTGGCTGCAGCCTCAGGTAACAGTGCAAAGCTCAGTAATTTCTATAATTTCCAGCTGTAAGGTGATAGTCTAAACTGCTTCTCACATCATCCTACTTATGAGACTTTCCTTTTCCTATAGTTTCATCCTCTTTGTATTGAAATCGTATCTCAGTTCATGTTAACACTCTCACTATTGACAGCTGAAGGGACTCCTGTAAGCACCAAGTGTCTGGTTCCAATTCCCTGGACGTGTCAATTGTTCTCTCAATTGCTGATGTTGTCAATGAACTTACATTTTTGCAGTATTTATCACCATGCTAAATTCTCATTGTTGCTGAACAGGTGTTGTGAAATGCTTTATGCATTCTGTGCTGGTAACCAGAGCATTGAGGGGTTACAGGCTGTACCAGCACATTTCTTATTTTAAATAAAACTACTTCATCTTTTTTTTTTTTTTTTCTCCAGTGTCTAAAATAATTATAATTAAATAAAATTTGTTTAGATGTTTCATATATCCAGTGGCATATATATATATCTGTGCGTCTTTTTGATTTGATTTACCACTCTGATGAACAAAAAGGCCAATTTTCCCTCTGGCAACATGTGACAGTTCTAACACAGTTTGCATTCCAGGCAGGTTCCAGGCTAAAACCAGAGGTGTATTAGAGAATTTGTCTGATACAAATTTGCCCAGGTCTTTCAGGATGTCAAATCAACAAGCCTAACATCTGCAAACCAGGTTTTTTTTCACTTCTTCCAGGCAATCCATCACTGTTTTCCTTCAGCATCTGAACTCATGGTGAACTGTCTGTTCTAATAGGCTTCATCTTCATTACAGAATAATATGATGTGTAAGTGTAAATCGGTAATGAGATGTTAGTGCTCTTGGAGATTGATTTATGAGGAGAAAGCTGAATTCTAGTTAAACAAATACACTTCTTTTTGAATGCTGACAGAAGATGAGTAGAGCATCTGATCATTCCTTGTATCTTTAAGAAGTGGCTTCCTAATGAAATCAGATACTTTAAATATCTAGATCTCTAGCTCAAGACTTATTTGACATTTCATTATCATATGAATTACATTTTTAGTTGGGCAAGTTTAGACATAAAACTTGGGTACTAAGTACTGTGTGAAAAATTGACTAGGGGAATTATAAAGATTCTAATATCTCAGCATTTTCTTTGCTTTTATTGATCATTGCAATCTAGCTGATGTGTCAGCATCCAAAAAGCACTCTAAGTTGATATGTTAAAAATGATACAACCTTTTATCTAGATTTATATTAGATGCAATCAGGTGACACACAACTGTGATCTACTTTGTGACTTTTAAAATTTGTTTTGTCAAAATCAAAGGAAATTAGACTCAATAATATTCATATTTTAGAGCTGGTTGTGCTTATTTATTCAGGCATTTACTGTGATACGGTCCTTAACATTTTTCTGAATGAAAGTCTAGAGCATTATAATTGCCCTAAAAAATGTCATTTTCCAGCAAAAAATTGTTTGTGTTTAAGTACAGTTAGGATATGCTTAGTTGTTACAAAAGTGTTGCATCACCCTAGTTATCACATTTTGATTTTGTACAGATTTTATTGAATTATATGCTGAATAATGCAAGGGAAAATGATTGTTAAAAATAGGACAATTTTTGTTGGGATTATTTTTAAAAGTTGCCTACTTTAAATTGGATTTTTCTGAAACCTGGTGTTTCATGTAATATTCGGGGTGGGTGCTTGGTTAAAACAAAGCTATCTTATGTTAATTATGTATGCTAAAAACCACAGCATTTTCTAGTTGATAAAAATGCATATGAAAGGTAAAACTTATAGGAAAAAAAAGAAAAAAAGGATTGGGGATTTCAAAGTGATGTTAAACAAAAAAATAGTCCTGTTTTAAAATAAATCCCAGCCATGTCTAAATTATTGCCCTGTCTGCTTTTAAATGTTTCATTTTTTATCTGGAAGAACCCAGGTAAGGCAGGGGAATCAACAGCCATGTACATGAAAAATTCTTCCTTGGATAAGTCATTAAAGGAGATCGGTCCAGGGAGAGATGGGTCTCAGGGAAAGATGGGCTCAGATTTATATTCTGACACAAACATCCCCTGAGGTAAGCAGGGAAAGACCATAAATCCCATATCCCAAACAAAAGGGTTTGTTTTCATTTTCAGTGGATCACGAAATCCCAGGGGGTGTTGTAGACCTAAGGAGAGGCTTGCGCTCTACTTTTCTGACTTTTCTAAATGGGGTTTAATGAACTTTTCTGCTTTACAGTGTGTTCTGCAGCCACAGAACCACTGTTTCCCTTTGTCAGTCTGGAAACAAAGATAATTTCACAAGGCAGCCCAACAGTGTCTAGCAGGAATGTTCTGGAAACTTCTGAAGGGTTGAAGAAAGAAAAAAGTGAACAATATGATTGTATCGAAGTGTAAGAAGACACGGTGAAAAAAACCCACAAAAAATGGTAATTTTCCAGGCTGTGAGTAAGGGAAGGTGTACGGAAAATGATGATCAAAAGGAAGAAGACGCTGTCTGACCTGGGGCTCACTGGGAGATGTGCATGTCTGGAAATGCAGGACACATTGGGTCCTCCTGCTTCTATCTACTTCTTTCACCACCTACTTGGGTGGCACTGCATTTTGGGGGGAAAATCACAGAATATTCTGAGAGAGAATATTGAAAGGGACCCAAATGAAACATAACCCTGAGGGAAGCCTCACCTGAGAGGAGTTTGTGCCTGAAGATTATTCATACTGTTGAGGTAGATGCCACATGTCTTCCTTTTTTCTTCAAAGGGTGTTTTTCTTGGTTTGACATCCATAGGCTTCATCCAGACTTCTGTATGTCTGGTCTTTTCCATGGGAAAGCTTCAGCAACAAAACTAATCTCAAACTTCTCCACCAGATTACTTCATACCTTTCACCTTTACCTCTGAAAAACCCCATTTATTTTCTATGCTAGCCTCTATTCCTCTTCAGTTTAGACCCCAAAATGTGCTCAGAACACATTTGACTTTCAACTCAGCTCTCTGTTGTCTTGTGACAACGTGTCAATTTTAGCATGTGTCAAACACAAAAAAAACCCAGAAGCACATCCTTTTCTCCTTGCTGTTAACTATTTCTTTGTAGGTAAGGATTTTCTTCAAGGAAAAAATATCAGTAATGCAGCAGGTGTACATATATATTTTTTTTTCTTCATGGATATATTTATAATATCCTTTTCCAGCAATATTTCAGTAAGGAAAGCAAAAAAACCCCATATTGCTGCCTAGTCAAACTCTCTGCCTGGCATGCAGTCTGTCTGCTGCACTTGTGCATGTTACAGCCAGAATGTACATCAAGTTAACCAGCTTCATCTCTTCAGAGCAGCAAGGTGGGCTTTAATCTGCAGTCAGTAGAAGTCCCCCTGCTCTGTCAAAAGACTTCTTTCTATTAACTCTAATAGCCCATCGCTTCTCACTGTGCTCCCTTGCTTTACTTTATTGCTATTTCCAGATTGACTGTCTGATCTTCAGCTGCATGATCCTGACCACAATATCTAGTGGCTCTTTTAGGTGCTGTTCCCCCTGTGCACTCCCTCTCACCCTGCTGACATATTGCATCTCCAGAACTAAGGGAGATTTATCAGGACTGTACTCCACTTCTTCCAAATCAGACCTTCTTTGAGGAAAGAACAAGTGCTGTCTTCTGTTTAACACTGCTGGCCTTTGTCCAATTTTCAGTATCTAGTGGGAGGAATTTTGTATTAGAAAAGAGATGCTTGTGTATGCTGCCAGAATTAAAGACCATTTTTTAATTCAAGACAGAGCTCAGGCAGTGTCTGCCTCAGGTATTCCTGCCCTGTCATTCCAATGATTCTCTAGAAGCTGCAAGTTATGCAGCCCAGTTTGTTCCCTGACCTTTACCAGACAGGAAGCCATTCTAAAACAATAGAAAATGACCACTGTCTTGTTTATAAGAGGTCATAAAAGTGCAAAAAATACACCATGTTGAAGGTCTATAAAACCCTCAGTGGCCAATAAAGCCATCTGATGGAGCTGAAGCATCTGATAGTCTCTGGAAAGGGCACTTTAGGGTCAGTCTCTGCTGTGGAGGAGCTGAGTGCTTTACATATAGAAGGGAGTACTGTTTGGGAGAAAAAGTACAGAGATTTTACTTTTAACTAGCCTAGGTTGAACAGAGAAGTTGTGTATCAGGGATGGTTCTTTGGGACTGGCTAATGAACATGGCTGAGCCTCTAGACAGTTAGCAGTGAGGCTGGGGCTTCCCAGGTAAATGAGAGATGGAGGGGATAGCAGTAGATGTGAAAGACTGGAATGATCTTAGAAACAATGTTGGAAAATATCTCTTTTAAGGTGCACACCAAAGAAGAAGCTTTAGTTGCTATTCTGAAAAGGTGCTGTAAGCAGAGCTTTGGAGGAAGGCAGGCTTTCACATAGCCTGGAGTAACAGCTGGAGACATGAAACCAACACACAACACAGAAAATGAGGACTGTAAGTACTGAGTGGAGGGAAGGGTTTAAGCTGAGGTGAAATTGCTGTCCTTAATATTTCCTAGACTGCTTTACGCAGTGCTCTGGATTAGTACACCATTTTGGAGTGCATGGCACTTTTTCCAGCTTTTACTCAGCCAAGTGAGCAGTACTGGAGCAGTGAAGATTCTGTCTGTGGGGCAGTTCAGTGCTGTTCTGTCCCTGTTTCTGTCCAGGAGTGTTACCTGCACCAGAACATCACAGAGGCACCATGCTCTGCCCATGAAACTGCTGTCTTCTCCCCATGCAATTTATTTTGTTCCTGTTCTAATGCCCTGTGCTGTGGTTTTTGCAGAGAAAGCTCTACACAGGACCCTGCATTCCCCCTAAAGTGCTTTTGCATTTGTATGGCTTGCTTGGCAGAGATTGGAGAGAGATGAAAGGAACAAACACCCTCCTGTCCAAAAGGGGAGGTGTAGTGCGACTGGGGGCTTTTGTGGATATTCGAGGGTCCTTGTGACTCAAGTTTTGTATTAGTGAAGCTTTACTGATTGCAAGAGTTATTTCCTGATTCATGCCATCTTAAAGGAGACCAGTACCTGAGGAATGCAGCTCACACCTGGATTGTCAGCTGTGTCTTCATGGCATCCCCGGTGGCTGAGGGAAGAGGCTTTATTTTGATGGAGTTACACCTAGATAAAAAAAAAAAAAGCTTTGGGAAGATCAAAGCTGTGCCCAGCACCTTGCATGGCATGGATCCTTCCTTCCCTCAGCATTGGTGCATTGGGGGTTTCCAAAGCACAACTACAAAAAAATTCAAGTTGCTTAATTTTAGAAGGAGTTTGAGTATGTACACATATTGCAGTCCTGTAAATGACATCATCCTTTTCTGAAACGATCCATTAATGATTTGATTTCAGTAAAATGGGGTTTTACCCATCCACAGAATGGGGGTGGGGGTTGTGAAATTTGCTTTTTCGTGTGGCAAAATATGACTAAGATTATCACCTACAAACACACACTGTTGGGATCATCCTTCACATTTGAAGTTTAGTCTTAGTTTTCTCCTCATCAAAATATCTCTGGAATTAGAGGTGAAGAAGTGTGATTCTGTAAGTTACTGAGAACAGGAGCTCCCTCTAAGAAGGCTCCCACGTTCACGGTTTTGGTCCATTTCTGATGGGCCTGCCCTGGTTAGTGCTCTTATTTATGGACCTGTTAACAAAATACTGATTTGGGATATATATTTTTTTCCTTTAAGGGAAAAAGCTTTCACATTTGGTCTGGAAATGAGACTGTTTAAACTGTTGCTCATTTTGCACTGGAGCTGCCACATCTGCAGCTGGAACTATGCCAAGGCTCTGAAGGAAAAACAAGCAGATGGACTTCTAACATTTACAAAGGGTATATTACAGCAAAGCAAATGGGAATTAAATTAGTGAAGCCATACACTTGGGCATCTTATGTGAAAATGGAGAAAGTTCAGACATATCTTTGAATTGGAAACTGTTCTGTGCTCTGGTTTTATTTTATTTTGTTGAGAGGGAAAGGAGTAATTCCTCTTGCCCAGTGGTGCCATAGAGGGAAAGTAAAACTTCATTATTTTGATCCAGACACAAAAGGTTTTGATGGGATTCAGAGAAAAACTAGAATGGAATGTAGAATTGAAATCACTGAAAAGTGTCATGGTTTAACCCTGCCAGGAAGCTAACCCCCATCCAGCCACTTCCCCACTGGTAGGATGGGGAAGAAACTTGGAAGGGTAAAAGTATGAAATTCGGGGACTGGGATAAAGACCATTTAATATCTAGAGCAAAAGCCTCACATGCAAGCAGAGCAAACCAAGGAATTCATTCACCACTTCCCATGGACAAGCAGGTGTTCAGCCATCTCCAGGGGAGCAGGGCTCCATCAGGTGCAGTGGTGACTTAGGAAGACAAACACCGTCAATGTGAACACTGGGGGGGATCTTAGGCCCAGCCAGGGTCAGCCCACACCATCCAGACTAAACCAGAACCATCAGAAATCTCAAAAAGCTGAAGATAAAGACATTCATGGGAAATGAAATGAGAAACCTTTTTTTCTTGCGCATTATAAATGTGATTCAGATGAACAAGTACAGGTTCTGCTCTTGAAATTACATTTTTCTAGACTTTCTTATTTGATTTGATGTAAAAGGTTATTAAGTGACACTTCTTGACCTAAGATCCAAGATTGGAGGGTGATGAATTCTATTTTAGCAGATCACATGTTTCCCTGGAAATTTTGTTTGGAATGAAAAAGCTACTGCTATAATTAGTCATTGTCAACAATATATATATATATAAATTTTAAAAAATCATACAGTTAAATTGGAAATGAAAAAGAAAAGATAGGACCTGTCCTTAGCATCCTGCCCATAAACATTTCTTTAAGACAGAATATCTCTGCTTTTTTTTTTCAGTCAAGGAAAATGTCTCCTCTTCTGGTTCCACAGTGAACAAATCAAACTGGACGAAACTGTAGGAGTAGGAGAGAAGTAAGCTCACACAAATCATAACTTTTAGGTAGAGCAGAAGGTAGAAAAATATGAATAGGTACTGTTGCCAATAGAGAGACTGTTAGCAGAAAGAACTGACTACATGTTTAGTAGAAAGTCTCCAGTCTGTTGTATTCAGGTTCAGTGATGCTACTGTGTAGCATCTGATGTGCTTCTGGATAAACTAAAGCAAAACCTCCTTAAACTGTATCGCCTGGTGATTCTTATAAAGGCTGCTGCATTATCCAGAGCAGATGATAGCAGTGACAAAAAGGCAAACACATCCATTTCTTTGTCCAATTGGCAGCTCCATAATAAATGCTACATGACATGCTAGGAAGAATATAAGAGCAGGGCATAGAAACACAGCGGTCTTGATATTTCAATGAATTTAGTTCCAGCCAGCAATGCACATTTTAAACACAGCCAATGATAAAGTTATTAAGGTTATACTGAGGATCAAATAATGACATGGCTACAGGCTGAAGGGGAAATCCAATCTCAGAGAAAGAACTCTGAAAGGAATATGGGATGCTAAACATGCTGTGGCTGAAGGGAATATTTTGGTTCTTTAAAGAATAAAAGCCTAGAACTGCTCATGGGAGAGAGGTATGATGATACCTACCTTGAGTTTAGCAAGGCTTTTGATACTGTTTGTGACACCTTCCTTACAGCTATCTGAGTTGGGATATTACAGGCTGGCGGGGTGAGCTTTAAGATTGGGTCACTGTCTGGGTCATCAGGCTCATAATGAGTTATGTCCAGTGTGGACCTCTGTGTGCTGCAGGGGCACAGCTGCCCCACCATGGGCTGCACCACGGGCTGCAGGGGAGTCACCTCCTGCCTCTCCTTCTGCACTGCCCTTGGGGCCTGCAGGGCTGTTCATCTCACATTTTCTCATTCCTGTCTTCCAGCTGCTGTTGTGCAGCAGTTTTTTCTGCCTTATCCAGGACTGGGGCTGATCTAGGAGCTGGCTGGCATTTGCTCAGTTGGACATGGGGGAAGTTTCTAGCAGCTCCTCACAGAAGCCAGTCCTGTAGCCCCATCACTGCCAAACCCTTGCCACACAGACCCAGTGCATGTCTGCCAGTGATCTGGGAGAGAAGGCAGATGATAGCTGATCAGCTTTATGAATGATAACAAATTAAGTAAATAGCTACATTTTCAGGCAGGTTTGCTACTTAGAAGCCTAGAAATATGGGCTGACATGAACTTCCTGAGCCTCTACAAGAGGAACTGCCAGCTGCTGCTGGTAGGAAGGATGAGCCCCTGCAATACCAGAGGGCAGGCACTGCCTGCCTGGGAGAGTCCCTGTGGTTCCTGCTGGGGGTAAAGCTGAGCCTAGAGCCATAGGGAGGCTGGTAGGCAGAGAGGGTACCAGCCCAGTGGGCTGTAGGAACAGGGCCAGAGCCAGAGCACACAGGGAAGGGCTTATTTATTTTCTATTTGGCATTTGTTAGACCACATCTAGAATAGTGAGTCCTGTTTTGTCCCATCTAATGAAGAAAAACATCAGTAAACTGAAGTGAGTTAAGGAGGGCCACCAATGTGGTGATGGATGGAGTAGCTGACCTGTGAAGAGAGGCTGGAGAGCTGGGCTTATATAGCCTGGAGCAGTGACAGCTTTAGGGAGACCTAACAGCAGCTCCCTGTGCTGAGGAGATGAGGAGAGGGCTCTTGGCTTTTTTGCTGCTAATCTTCCTCCTGGTATCTAGAGACAGGACATGTGGGAATGGTCCAAAGCTGTGCCAGGGCAGGCTTACACTAAGCATTAGGAAGGAAGCATTTCTACTTGTTCTGACCGATTGAACTCTGAAACAGCTTCATGGAGAAGTGGTTGATTTCCCATGACTGTCAGTGTTTAGGAGGCATTGGATAATCCCTTAACAGCATACTTTAGCTTTTGGTCAACCCTGAATTGGTCAGGTAGCTGAACTAGATAATGGTTACTTGTTGATCTTATCCTATCCTATCCTATCCTATCCTATCCTATCCTATCCTATCCTATCCTATCCTATCCTATCCTATCCTACTTTTGTAGTGGTGCAGGTAGGAACGTGACAGAGAATGGGGAGGTACTGGCAGAAGGAAAATATTTTTCCCTATGGTAACAGTTTAAAGACTGTAGGATGTTCTTGGAGGCTTTCAAGACCCAGCAGGATAAATCCCTGAGCAGCCTAATCTGAATTCAGTGTAGACCTTACTTTTAGATTTGTCTAGACCCCCCTCTGAATTATTCTGAGGCACTGTGTTGTTGGATGCCAATCTTGCTTATGGAATTAATATAGTTCTGATGTTGGTATTAAAACAAAAAATTGTCTAACTGCAAGGAGGTTCAAAAATTGAAAAGTGAGGTTTAAAGGAACTCCCAGAAAAACATCCCTCAGTATGAGGTGTGACTAATGATTCATCAGTTAGCTTCACAGAGGTAAGCATGAGCCAGCTTGGAAATGGTAGGCTTTTCACACTAAAAGGAGATTATTTGCGCCCATGTAACCATTTGTGAATGAGAATATCAATTTATATATATGCTTAAAATCAAAAGGGATAATTGTGTATCTAATTGCATAAGTACTATGTGTGAATTTAAGTACTGAGGATGCCCAGAGATAATACTGGTTAGAGACAAAGATCAACAGAAATCAGCAAATAAACCTGTCGTCTAATTGATCTGGCTAGATTTGCAGTTTTCCAAACTTTGCTAAGAAAGATTGCATGCTTGGGTACAGCATGTTGAACTAATGGGTGGCTGCAGAAAGGATCTGAGCAATCTGTGATTAGTTATCAGATGCAGTGTATCAAGGCTGGCACCTGAGCACATAGCTACTCTCCATCACTAGAAATCTGCAGTGAAAGCACCTGTATATGCAAAGATTTGCTCTAGCTGAGCTCTGACTGCAGGATGTGAAGCTGTGTTGTGACTCCTGGCATACACAAGTTCAGGTTAGACTGTCATAAACCCCCTGGCCATGCTGGCAGGGTTGATGGGAAGATGGGAGGGCAGAGCTGAGCATGCAGAGGCTATGAGCACAGTGTTTTGGGAAAACTTGTGCTGTCTGAGCAGAAATCTGGATGCTACAGTGTGTTGACTTTCTACCTATGAGGCTGTTCACTTCCTTATCATTGAAGGAGGGCGTAAAAGCAAGGCAACTGAAGTTTACTGTTTCTTGAGAGACATCTTAATTTCTTAAAAGTCACCATTAAGCAATTAAGTTCTCTTATCCAGTACATAAGAGGACCTATAATTTCTAAAAGCTGTTTTGATGATAGGATAACACAGATATAATTCATTTTCACAGTGTAAGTAGAACTTTACAGCTACAATCCATCAAATTCTTACAAATCTCTGTAAGTTGCACTTCACATTGCAAATCTGTAGTTCTGGGTTTATTTTTAATCCATGAGCCTCTTCTGCACAATTATTCAGAGGAGTTTCCATGGTTATGCCTATAACCTGTAAGCTAACCAGTGTCAGGCTGTGGGCACATGCAAGGGCTGTGCTCACTGTTAACCTGTTAGCCTAGTCCTAATAGAGCCTTGACCTGTTGCAAGTACTGCTATCCAAGGATATGGATCAGGTAGGTCTGGGGAGACAGCACAAACCAGGGACAGTTCCCAGTGAACAGCCTAAATGCAGCCCCTCTGTTTCTGAAGATGAGAGTTCAGCCAAAAGGATAAAGTTGTGCTATGCCAGTAGTCCTCCAGGCTGGGGAATGAATGGTCCCTGCCCCCTTTCATTTACTAGAATAGACATAACCTTGTTTGTTGTGTTCACAAATATGTCCTTAGCAAGTTGGGACCCTGGCCACAGTCTTGTCAGCCACTTGGCCACCTCTGGCTGTTGGTGCATAAAGTTGTGGTCCTGTGAAGGGTAGAAGCTGTGCTGCATATTCTCTATTTTGTGTAACTTGGTGCTGTTATAGTGTGAGAGGATAGCCTGAGCTGCCACCTGTGCAAATAAAAACTTGTTCCAATTAACACGTATCGAATGAACACAGCACCAGATGATTACAAGAAGATATCCTTGGAAGGATAAAAAAGTATTTTTCTTTGGAAAATCAATGTGCTTTCACCCTACTTCTTTAATGAGCGTTCATACCTGTCATTGCAGCCTTCCTGTTGAGACCACATGTCTTCCTCCCCAGGCCATTAGCTGTCTCTTTTCATTTGTGTTGCCATGCCATAAAAAAAGAAAACAAACACTGTGGGATCACAAATGTGGCCATAATTTTTTATCAAGCAATTTGGAGCAGAAGCTAATAACAAGGAAAATGACTAATACTTGAATAGGTTGCTGCATATACAAACAACACAATAATTGTTTCTCAGTCTGAGAAAAAGATAATAAAAATGTTTTACAGTGCTCCTTAATCGTATGAAAAAAACTTAAAATCAAGACTTTATTGCAGGAAAAGGAAACATTAATCTGTCTGAGGGCCATTTTGTGGAGAATGCTTCCTGGGGAGGTGTGGTGATAATTACTTATCTTTAATAGACTTCTGGGTTGTGGAACCAAAATGTAGTGGTGAAGGAGGTTATAGCAGTTATTTATGAGCCCCTAAGCCACCATGCTCCATTATATCCCACATCCAATGTGACTTGCAGGTCTGCATTTTCAGCATGTTTCTTTGGGTCCCTTTCAGCATCCAGCTGCTGCAGGTAGGTGAAGGAAACATGCTGGCTGAGTCATTCTACAGTGTCATGTGGATTTTCTGCTTTCTTCAGTGTAGCATCATGTTGGCAGCTCAAAGTGCAGAAAGGACTGGTAAAACATGGTGATCACAGCTTTATGGGAATCAGGCAGGAGGCAGAGAAAGAGAGTTACAAAGATACTGTAGAGCACCAGGCCAGGGGGGCTTGTGACCACAGTGGTAGCAAAAGCGGACAGATGTGAGCTTGGCTAAAACAAGGTGCAGCCAGGGGAGTCAAAGGAATGTTGGTTTAAGCAACATGGTGGAGGAGAACAAGCTCTCTTCCTGCTTGAAGTTAATGGCAAAATTCTCAGGAAGGGATCTATTATGTTTTAGGGTTTAGTTCTTTCTAAAGGGTCAAGTTAACTACTGAACAGGGTGTTCTAGGTTTTTTTAACTTAATTTGATAGAAGCTGTACATTGACATGGTTTTTTAGCTGGACAGCAAAGCCCTTGTTCTCTGTTAAATATTCCTTAACTGAAACAAGGCAAATAATTTTGCTTTTCCCCTAGAGCTCCTATATGGTCTTGTAAGAACTTTTCTTTGCTTGGTGGACATCAGAATTCTCTTTAAGTGTAGATGTTCAACCTTCTTCTTATGGTTTGTGTTTTACTTGTAACTATTCTGCATTCTTCCAGGACACATTTATTGTAGATGTACTCATACAAACACTAAGTTCAGCTCACAGCCCCTAGAAGGGAATTAATAGAGCTAAGAACTTCTCTTCAGTTATTGACACTTTACTCTGTGAGTGGAATAAAGTTCAGTATCGCCATGCCAGGTAAAACTGTATAGATTAGTTCTCTAATCTTAAAAATCCTAGTCTAATGAAAATGAAATATTTCTCTAGCAATTCCATTCTACTGAGATAAGGAATATTAGTCTCACATACTATTTATTTATTTATTTATTTATTTTACTTTCAGTATGATTGTATTCACATTATGAGAGCAGAGTTTGGGGGTAAGTTACCATAAATAAAGGGGCTTGGAAAATTGGAAAAAAACCCCTGAGTCATCTCTTGTGTGGATTTTAGGGTCTGATATTCTTACCTTCTTCCCATACTTTCTGAAGCATCCTTTTATATTGTTCATTATATGCTATATAAGTACTGTGCATTATATAAAATGGTGAAAATATATTAATAATTATTTTAATTAGTAGTCTCTTTCTTCTCATTGCATACTCCAGCTTATTCCCTCACCTCTGCCAGGGAGAAGCAAATTACTTTAGTATGGATGACAAGAACAATTCAGCCTCAGAAGGAGAGATGTATGACATAGTAAAGATGAACAGTAGAGATGAGAAATGAATGAATGTGTAAGTTTAAGAATAAATAATTAGAAGCAGGTAGCATCTTTAATGCATGAAACACAAGGGACATCAGGAAACATTTGTAAAAATGTTTCTTCTGTCATCGTGAGAAGGTAGTGTGGTTACATATATGGTAAGTGAAAAGTCGATGGAAAAATAATTTTGATTTATTTAGAATGCTGTGTAACTTTGAGGCAAAGTTGGCTGTAGAAGCACTGCAGCACATATGTCCACAACTCAGCTCTGAATCCTCCCAGAAATGTGCTCTGATGGAAAGGCAAGCTCCTATACTTGAATTAGTTGGGATCAAAGCAGGGTTTTGCTTAGCTTTTTTTCTCCCTGTAACTATTAAGTATTGTCATCTATCATTGTTAGAAGAAGTACCTAATGACACTTTAAATATAATTTATTTCTCAGTCTACAGCAGTAAAAATCTCTAATCAGAAAACCCGGATTGGAGGCCAGCACCTTTCAGGCTGATCTGTGTAAGGGAGTTGGATGTAAGAACAGACATTAATTTCAACAATGTGATTATTACAGGTTTTTGGCTGGCACCCAGCTGATACACAGAGATGGTGGTGATAACTGGAGTACTTTAAGGATAAGACTAAAATATATCTTCATGTCTTCTACTGGTTCACTGTCTGGAAGTAACTCTGTCCTAATAATGAGAAGCCCTTCTCTTAGGCTCTGGGTAAATGTGGACTGTCGTTTCATCATAAAGCAGGGTGACAAACCATGAAGTGCTGTCCTAGCCTTCTAATACCTTTCCTTGCTTGCTACATGGCTGCAGGGAGTCTCTGTGTGATGGAGAAGGAGGTTCAAGGCTGAATATGGGCAGTGCTGATGTGGGAGAAAGAGCTGATGGTGAGGAGGAGCAATCTGCAGAGGTGAGGTGACTCCCAGGATGGGGATAAGGAGCAGAAGGGAGCAGGACTCACTGAAGACAACAGAGAGCAAGCTGTATGGAGCAACCTCCAGCAAGAATTGGTGACTCACTATGAAGCACTAGCAAAGGTTTAACTCCTGTGAGCTTGATGATCCGGAATGACATCAGGCACGTGCATCCTGGATGTGTTCTAATATCCAAAAAATGCTTCTCAGAGAACTGATCAGATCTTTTGCAACTGATCTTTTGATCAAGATCTTTTGCAACTGGCCGGTTGTCAACATTTTGCATCTAGGAGGCCTTGGCATGAAAGACAGAGGAGTCGTGAGACCTTTTGCAGAGAACAAAAATGAATCCCTGTGCCTCATGCTGTCAAGCCAAAGGAGAAATTGGTGCTTTGGGCTGGCTACCTGGAACTGAGGCTAGACAGAGTTAGAGAATAAAGCAGGTATTTATTTAAAGGCCTTCAAAGGATACACCTTGGGCAAGCAAAATCCTAGCAGAGGCTACACCCAAGATGGATGACCAGCACGAGTTTTCTCAGATGGATATAAATTTGGCCTATTTGCATATCAGAAGTTAATTGTCCAATTATAGCTTCATGTAATGGAGTCACATTCCTCTGGTTTACTTCTCACCCTGATGCACTTTTTTATACTTTTTGGGCCTGAGGCTGTAATGATGACCTTGGTTCTCAGGCCCAGAAGGACTGTTTACTCTGAGCAAAATGTGAAGAAAGCTAACTAGCATTCTATACAGAGTTTGGAGTTATACACTAATGCAGTACAGAATCTGAAAAATATAAAAGCTAAAACTTAAGGCATCAGAATAACTTGGCACTTCTCATACCTAGCTAAGTTAGAATCCTCCAGCAGATGTGAACTTTTTTTTGCATTTGTTTAGATGTATCTTTCCCAGGTGCACGGTGAAGGTCACCAGATCAGTCTTTACTCACTCACACCTGTCCAAGCATCTTGATATTTTTCCTGCTCAATTTAATAAAACCAAGTCTGAGGCACAGAAAATATAACAGCTTATGAGCCAAGTGTATGATCAAATGCATTCCTGAACTCTTTATACACAAGATGCCACTTTGCTTGCTAGCTGCTATGACATGATTACTGCATTACAGCTCTTTAATAACACAGTGACAGTGAGATCAATGGTAACTGTAGTATATCAGCTTTATCACTGAAACCCAATGAAGGTCAGATATCCACCTGCTCTCCAAGCAGATGGCCCCCATGTGTACTTTTAATATTTTCTGCTTATTGTATAATTTAATTTTTAATCTAAAAATCCTTAGTCATAAAAGTTACGATCCTTTCCTTTTCTGTGCAAAGCAGTGCAATAGTAATTTATTCCAGTTGTTTGACACTGCTGAGCACAGAAGCTGGGGGTGCTCTGTTTCGCCCAGATAAGGGTTTATTCAAGACCCTGTAGAGTTCATGCTGCTTCCCTAACTCTTGCTGAAAGCAAGGAGCATGTTTGTTCCTGTACCTATCACAGTGGAACTGAGCTGAATTCACATGTGGGCAATGGCAGATGTCTGGTAGTGTTCACCAGCTGTGGAGCACCCATCACACCAGCCAGATTTGACTGGTCCTTGTCACCTCCTGCTTCTGCCTTCCTGCAAAGTGAATTTGCACTGATTGGGCTGATAACTTGCTTGCATTCATATTGCATTCCTCTTTCCTTTTATTAATCTAAAAACTCTTTCAGGCAAGTGTTTGACTTCTCTGTGTTGATTTTTGTCTGGCCTAGTCTGACCCTGGTCAAATATGAGACGTTCCATCCCTTAACAACTACTGCTACTGGTATTACTAAAAAAAAAAAAATCAATGGCATCATTAGAAAACAAAACTCTTGTGTGCTTTAGTGCAACTGACACCCAGCTGATACATACCTACATTAAGACATAGTGATATCATACTTGCATGTCCTTGTTAGAGCTCATAGAATGATAATGTGGACCTTGATTCTCAACTGCTCCTTTTAATTTCCCTAGTGAAGTGAGTTGCTCTCATGCAGAAATCAGAATATGTTATCAGCATTATCTATGAATCTGTGAATATATGAACTTGAACTACCTTCTCTGCCTTACTAGGTTTGAAATTCTGCAGCATAACAGCTACATCAAGTAACATCACTGTTGTCTAAATAGACTTTGTACACAACAGGCAGCTCATCATCGGAGCAGAAGCATTTAGTGAATGCCCTTATTCAATTGGTCTTTTTATTACATTATGACTACAGATTTTAGAAAGTAGAAATTGCATACTTTTTCAGATTGACTTCGGGCTTTGGATGCCCATTTTTTCGTCGTTTTCCTAGTGGATGGAATTGCATCTCATGATAACCTCATTGCTTCTTCTGCCCCAAAGGAGCTAATAGTCATCTCATGTATCTGCCTTTCCATGTTACACAGCCACAGATGTTTTCTATCCTTGTTGATTTACAAGCTCTAAAACGAACAACAACAACAAAAAAGAAAATGGTAAAAAGTTCTGGAAGGAAAGGACATATCACAAATAAATTTTAGCTCATTGCTTAGTCTTAGTATTTTTAAAGTTTAGTTTTTTTCAGTAAGTTGGGTCAGCTCAAAACAAATAGGGTGAATTTCAACTTGAGTGTGATTTCAGGCTTCCCTAAAAAACTGTGACTCCTAAGCTCTGAGGGAATTAAATAACTGTAAAAACTTTGCCAACATGTAGTACCAGTACTGTCAGTGCTGAGCAAAGATCCCTATCTATTAAGATAGATAAAGGATTTTTTTTTTTTCAAATAGCTAATGTTATCCTTCGGTTCTAATTTCTTTCTGCTAATGCCTTACTTATGTTTGTTCATCAAACAGAACAGGTTTTGATCTATCAATGTTGACTTTACTTTTGTTTTTCTGGTTCCAGCAAGACCTATGTCTGGGCTGGAAGCTGTTAAAAATCGGCCCTACAAGTACAGGTTCAGATGTTTCCCTTTCTGCTTCTCTGCAGAAAAGCAGAGATAGAGTCTTAGCCCAAAGCTCCTGAATAGGATCCTGGCTCAAACAACTTTTTCACAGCTGAGCACAGAGACACGGAGTCCTTAATCCACTGAATAAAGCTGCCATGGTCACAGTGTGAGTCCTTGTTGGCTTTGGCAGGAACCTGGATTATTATGAACCCATCCAGTGACCAACCCATTTTAGCCTGCTCAGGGAAGCACCTTAGTGGTGTTGCTGGTAAAATGTGAAATGATTTGTAAGTGAAAGGTAGAAGAAGATGTTGCTACAGTGGAGAGCATTGAAGTGTATTCCATCTGCAGCTGTGATAAAAAGATGTGTATGTGGTTTTACAGATATAGTCAAGTAGCCCTGTGGTCTGAAGACTGTTGTGGAAAGGTGTTCTGTTAAATTACCTGTAGAGAAACAGAGAGCTGAGGCCAAATCTATAACCCTCTTTGATTTAGGTGTTGACCATGCACTGAGAATGTTTCACTTGTTCCAGTAAAAATTCATTCAGTTGTGAGGAATGAAGCTGTGAAATTTAACCTATTAAAAAGGATGAGAAAATACACTCAAAAAGTACTTTATAGGGCCAGAGAGAGGGGAGGTGGCTGGATTGAAGGGAGTTTCTGTTGTCTAATGATTTACTTTCTGAATTTAATTTTGTGTTCCATTTCCTCTTCATAAAAGCATTTTTGTTTCATGTTTAGACCCAGACATAGGAAGTTACTGCTGCAAAATCCCTGTTTGGGGAAATGCTTGATATTCTGTTTCTGTGGAAATGTTGAAGCTATAAAATTTTTGCTAACCTTTGAAGGAATTTATCAATATTTGAAACATGTTTTATTTGCTGTCAGCACAACTTGTCTGATAGGTTCTATGTCTATCTGTAAATAAACTGAGCCACATAATAAAGCCCATGGACATGCTTATACTGACACAGACAGGACATGGATGAGAACAAGATGTTGCACCTGCATGACAAATCAAGTATTTAATTTCATAAAAGGTGATATGAAGAGGGGGGAAGTCTGTCTTAATGTCAAAGAATGACAAAAGGAAAGTAGACATGATGTGAAGAAATATGTGAGGTTTGGAACGCAATCAGATGAAGAGAAAAAGTCAGTTATTTGGGAACCAGTCTACCCAGACTGACAAAAAGCCTTGGCACAGGGGAGGAGGGACAGGTTAATGGAGGATGTGTCACTATGTGCACTACCACCATTTCAAAATTGCCATTCTGTGGTACTTTATCTTAGAGATTAGAAAATCAATATTTACTTAAATATATGGTGCATTGCTAGCAAATAAAAGTAGAACAGTGTTTTTTTCCTTCTGAATGGGAAGTGACTGGTAATTAGTCACTGAGATGGAATCAGGGGTGGGAAATGTACAACCACAGCTTTTTCAGGCTGAGGCTTCTGGGTCTCCATAGCCAAGTGACAGACAATAACCAAGATTTTCTTGCTTGTGAGTCCAATTAGTGAGGAGTCTGTGGCATCATCAGCATTCTTCAGTGTCCAGTCTGAGAAACCTCTCCCCCATGGGGAAGTACCTTTTTAAAATGAAGAGCTAATAAAATATTCCATGGTAAACACATTTTCTTGCTCAGAGAATTTCAAGATAGATTAATTGGTGCTTGTATGGACTTTCAGGGCTATATACTTTTAGTACTTAGTTCACAATAGTTATCATAATCTAATCATAAAAATTCAAATTAGACTTCCAACAGTGAGCATTTTAATCCAAGTTAGCTGGAAAATAGCTCCTCTGCAGTATTCTTAATTTACTTAAACAAATTTGTCAGCATTATATATGTGTTATGCAATTACTTTATGTAATATATTATTACTACTTCCTTAATATAGTGATATTAAGTGTATTTTTGCACATTCATAGCTGTGCATAATAATCATAACAACCACTAAGAAATGATGTGATAGGACATTGCCTGTCAATGTACATTTCCCATTTGGAGCCAAGAGACAAGATAGCATAATGGATTTTTTCAGAGTATAATGAGTTCCTGCAGAGTTCAAGGTAAAACACAGAAGGACTGGCACTCAGGAAGTTGGATCTTGCATGTAAGTGGTTTGGGCAAGGCAGAATTTACTATATACCTTCAGAGGCAGGTTTTCTCCTAATTCCTTCAAACTCGTATGGCGAGGATGAGGTCTCGAAGGACCTTGCATAGAACTAGGTTGAGTCTGACAAGGGGACGAGTGACAACCCGTACAGCTAAATGCTATAGGCCACATAACTCTAAATTTTATTTATGGATACTCTACAGAAGCCATTTATAAACCAAAGCAAATTAAAGGACACATCCAGAGTGGGTGTGTTAATGCAATCGGAGGCAGAACTAAAGTTTTGTCTGAGCATGGGATAAGCCTTATGAGAGATGCTTTGTATGGATAAGCCTCACAACTGTTTGTGATGTAAAAGCAAAGGCAAAGCAGGGTTAGCATGGAATGAGAAGCATGTGAAATATAGGACACTGCAGACAGAACAGCTGGAGCTGTGAATTCTTCAGGCGCTGCCAGCGTGGGACTGGAAAGTGCCCTTGTGTTCTGTCTCCAGCAGCGGTGTCAGGAGATGCTATCCTGACTAGAGACTTCTGCCCCAGGCTTTCCTTATGCAAAGCCCATACTCATTTCCCCAAAACAGCTCCTGTTCGTTCACGTGCTCAGTGATTGTGCTCCTCATTACAGGCTCTGTCCTGCTGGGCTGAGCACGGGAGTCACCAGCTGGTGTCCCTGGCCCCTCCGGACCGCTCCGCAGCCGGCAGGCACAGCGCCAGCATGGCAGGGCTGTTGGCAAGGGCATATGGCTCTCTCTGGCCTGCACTTCTGTAATTTTGTGTTTGAGCTCCTCAAAGACTCATGAGTTAACATCATCTGGTCCCAATGACTTATGGAATGGCTTGGTCGGAGACTCCTGTGTGTTTACTTCAAATTCCTCCCACTCTTCTGACCTATCTGCTGCAAATGCATTGGGTCTCAGAAGCTCCCCATTGTCTTCAACAGTGAAAATCAGTGTGAGGAAATTAAAAGAGCTTCCCCTTATTGTGCCCACCAAAGGTGCTCCTTTTATACCTTTACCATCATTCTGCTGTAACTGGTGTGATTCTGAATTTTAATGTATCTGAAGGAGGACAGTAAGAAGAGAAAAGCATTTTTCAAGTTATTTTTAAATTATCAGTATTTCTGCTTTACATTTGACCCACCCTGCTTTATGGGCTTTTATGTTCTCCTTATTCGAACCAATGTCCTATTTCTTAAATACCAACCAATTTGCCAGTGTCTGTCCTACTGAGCTATGCAAGTTGTTTTCTTGAACCTCTGTTTCTTTTTGAATCATGTTATTATTGTTGAATCATTTGAATCATTATTATTATTTTATCTTAATTTCCGATGCACTACTTTTGATAGTTCTCAGGTCTTTCTGCTTTTGACAGGCTTCTCATGGTCTTTTTGCTTTTTTTGGACCGTTCTCTGACCCTCTCATGCCCTCCATCCCTTTTCTGGCTTAACTCCTTTTTATATAGTTCCATCTATTCAAGCTGAATATCTACGTGCTGGAGGATATTACGGAAAAAAACCTATCCTGTGGACTTCTCTTAGGTGTCCTGACAATTTTGTCATTGTATTTTTATACTTTTACATTTAATATTACTCATCTCATACAAGCAGCTCCTCTGCCATTACCTGCTACCATATTCTTCCTGTAAGTTTTGTTACTTGATAACATGGTATTCATCGAGTTTTTCTTCTCCATCATGTGTCAGAGACACCTATTATAGAATCATAGAATGATTAGGATTTGAATTGACCTTAAAGATCATTTAATTCCAGCTCCTCTGCTCCATGACACTTCCTAGATTTTCATTTGGTCTGAGCATTTTACTCCTTCTGTCTTTTTGGGTTTAGGTTTTTGGTACGGCTGTAGAAACATTTGCAGGTTCTGCCCTCACCCTGTCACCAGAAACTGCCATGAACTAGTGGAATGGCACTGAAAGTGGCCTATTTCACCTTCTTTATTTATTGTGCTTATGCTGAAATTATTCTACCATGTTTCTCAGAGGTGCACTGAGAATTAGCCACAAACAGCCCACAGGTCACATAAGTCTGAAAGAGGAGCTCTTATGCTGTCAGCTTTTCTTCTGCTCCTACTATAAGCACTCCTTCCTGATGTAGTGAGTTTTAGTGCCAGCAGCCTGGCTGTATTATGATTAAAATGCATTTATTTTTTCTTGTTCAAGTTTTCCCAGTTCCTAAAATGCTTATCATCTCTTTCACTCACAGAGATGGTGGATTTTTGCCTGTGTCTTTGGTTTCATGACTGGAGCTGGCAGTACTTCAGAGAATGCTTTCAGTAAAGTCCTGTCACCCCAAATTAAGCCTGCAGAACACCTCCCTTGCCCCTCCTTGCATTAATGTGAACAACATGGATAATGACAATGACAAGTAATTTTGTGCACCCCGAGTGTGTGTGGGAATCTCGTGGCATTTGCCAGTTGCCCTTCTGCAGACACTCAGCACAAAGAGTGACACTGCTGAGGTGGGAATTGTCTGACCACTCCACAGGCTTCAAACAGGACCCTTTGTCCTCTTTGTTGCTCCACTTCAACTCTCCTCACTTCAAGAAAACAGACTTGGCACTTGGGCAGGTAATCCAAGTTCACCTATGCTAGGAACAGCAAACAGGGATTTTTTGGAAGCTTGTATTAGTTTAGCTTCTCCTTTGAGAATTAATATTACATTTCCTTTTACTTCATTAAAAGTAGTTAGCAGTTTGTTAGAAATACTAGAGAACATGAGAGAGAACAACTAAAACCCCACCAAACAAGCAGCAAGGTGATATGCTGCACCTTGTGTTCACTGCAGCACAGGTCCTAGGAGCAAACCCTGCTGTACACAGCATTCCCTCACTTATTAATTCAGCCTGCACCTGTAAATCTCGCCTGGGTCTGGGCAAGGGTTTTTGATCCAGTTCCACTTGCACTCTGCTAACCTTCCTTTGGATAGCAGAGACACAGCAAATCATTAAAGCAGCTTCATCTTGGCTGGACAGGGCTCAAACCTGTTTGAAGTCCTGGATCAACACTTAAAGAGCATCTGTAATCATACAACCCAAAGCTCCCTAAGGTCTTTTTGTTCCCTGACCCCCAGGCCCAAGCTGCTCTTTCCCCTCCTACTTCTCCCAAGAAAAACTGCTCTCCAGAGCTTTCTGCTCTCTGTCATCTGTTTTCTGTGCTCATCCATCTGGTGAGCTGCTGTAAGAGTGACACTTGCTAAGGGGTGGGTACTCAAACAGAACTCACATTCAGATCTTATATTCTAGAAAACAAATGCTCTCTGGTCACCAGCACTAATAAGCCTTCTTGTATTTACCTTATGTTCATGGATGCTCAACCTTCTTTAAAATCAGGCTGTTGTGAACATCTTTAATTCAGAATTAGTGCTAAGACCTTGTCACGAAGTTTTTGTCTTTCAGACACGTGGAACAGGCTTCCCAGGGAAGTGGTCACAGCACCAATCCTGACAGAGTTCAAGAATTGTTTGGGCAATACTCTCAGGCACCTGGGGTGATTCTATGGGATGTCCTGTGCAAGGCCAGGAGATGGACTTGAATATCCTTATGGGTCCCTTTCAACTCAGGATATTCCGTGACTCTGTGATCTCTCCTGATAGTGCTGCTCAGGTGAGCTATCAGGACTGTGTAGGGCTCCAAATGACAGCTGCATTTCATATGTATCGGTTGGCTTGGTGTCATGATACAAGACAAGAAATGTAGAATAAGTTTACATTAAATTTTAGTATTAAATGTGAATCTAGGCAGTTCAGTAGACAACCTATGTTAATTAATATATTAAATAAGTCATCAAAGAGATAAATGAAAAGCAGAGGTCCGCAATGACCCATTGCAGTTTCTTCTTCTCCTTGCCCTTTACATGTGCAACACTGTTTTTCTTCAGCACCTTCATTAAATTAAAGTTAAATTAGTTCTTCATTAATTGTGAAGTTTATCTCCTTATTGCCTGTTTCAGCCTTGTGGCTACGGTACCCATAGTGCTTTCAGTGCTGACACAATCAACTAATAATAGAAATGCTGATCACTGTAATCTCAGGTGCAGGAAAAGTCCCACAGGTCAAATTGACCTTTAGTGTAACCCTAAAGTTTCCCAGGGACAAGTTTAACACCTTGCATAGCATCAGCCCTGCACATTGCTACTCAAAGGGAAATCTGATTGTTTAGATCATGGTTTAGACAAGGGTTACAGTAAGTTGCCTCTTCTTTCTTGAGGTATATGTTCACCTTCTCCCAACACTGCAGCTGTTCTGACATAATAAAAGCAGCTGGAACAGGTAGTTTTTACTAGGTATCCTTCTTCTATTATTTTAGAAGCTTAATTTATTTGCTTGGCCTCTCTCTGGTGCTGAGCTAGTAAGTATGCACATATCAGGTTTGTATCTGAGAAGTTTTACACAATCAAAATGAAAGAGGCATTTATTTCCTTCTCTTTTCAAATTCTTTCATAGTGAAAATCAATTGAGTTAGAAGTTTGTGTGGAATTATAACCTTTTTTTGTCCCTCATGCTGGTTTATGTAACTATATTTGATCTGAATTATAGCCTGTCATTGCTGCCTACATAAAACCAGATTTTTACTGTATTTTCATAGGATTTTCTAAAAAAAAACCTCTTATGGATTAATATGAAGGCTAGGCACACCCATTTCTAATGGTTTATAGGATAATTTAAGTCAGTTTTGATGGAGAAATAGCTTTTTTATTTTTAACATTTAAGAGAAGGTGTAGCTGCTGTCATGTAAGGGAGACAGGAAGAAAATTTGAAGACAAAATATTATGGGCCTGATAAACCCTTGCTTCCTCTAAAAGTAAATAGGGGAAGAGATTAATGCCTCATTATCTAGGTACCTAAAAGCTAGATTTATACAAGATTCTTCCTTTATCTGGGTGGACTGGAAGATAGCCATCTAAAATACAGCACTATGGCCTCATAGAAGTGGTTTTTTTCCATCTGCTGACTGTACAATATCTGGAGGGAAATATCTGAAGCTACTCACAGGCTCTGGTGGGCATTGACGGCTCCTACAAGTTCCTCTCCCCACCCAGGGTTTGGTGGCTGTGCTTAAGAGAAGCCCTGACCAGTGCAGCAAATCCTGGGATCTGGTAGCTGTCTCTCCCACACTGGGTGGCAGCAATGTCTGTTCCTGGCCATGTTCCATTCCATCCCCACCCTGTCCTTCCATGGCATCCCCTCAGACCTGTCCATGGATGCAGCTTCTCTGTCTATCCCTGGGCTGCAGCATCATCCCTGTTCCCTCCCTGCCCCTCTGGCTGGGTGCTGTGGGATGCTCCTGTGTTGGGAAGGGCCATCACTGTTGGCCTCTGGCTTGGCTGACCTCACCCCACAGCTGCTCCCGTGCACCTGTCTTAGGTTTCCAGAACACATTCCTAAGTGTTCAAAGCAAAATCATCATTCATATAAAGCTGGGAAAAGCACCACAATTGTAATGCTGAAATACTATAAAACCCCTAACTTTTACTTCAAAGGCCCAAAATTTTAGGAAAATATTACAGATTTTAGGTAACCAGTCCGGTACAACTTAGATATGCCTGATTAGAAATGATAGTTCTTGGGAAATCTGGTCCTTGAACATATCACAGAAGTTGGACATCAAAAATCAAATCAGAGTAAGTCTTCAGTAATTTCTGAAAGAAAAAACCCACCAAAACAAAAGAACCACAGTAACATATAGATAAAGAAAAAATTACTGGCAGTTACAAGTGGTTAATACCTCTGAAAAAAAATGAACTGCTGAGGCTGATGCTTAACTATTGATTTCTATTCCTAAATTTAGGCAGCCAATTTTGAAGATGTTGGCTAATAACCATAACACCTGAATAAGAGTTCTGATTTTTAGAGACTGTAAGCCTTTCGTATCTCATTAAAATCAATACCTTGACTAATAACTGCTGTTGTTTTGCAGAATTATTTTGGATGCTGAAATATGTATTTGTGTCTTTAAACCTCAGGCAGATAATCATGCCCTTATGTTTGCCATTTATTGACAGGCATGCCAGGGTCTGGCATTTGACTTGAAGGACTTAGGCTATTACTTATTAAATACAACTGACCCAGACAAAGCAAATTGAATCTAATCAGAGAGACACAAAGGAAGGAATCTATGTGGGATGGATCTTTAACTTTTTTTCCTTGTGTACCCCCAAAAATACTAAACAAAGTTTTCAAATTCATTAGAAACTTTCTTTTTTTATTTGTTTGGGTGGAAACAGGATCTTCCCTGACTTTTTTTTTTTTTTTTTAAATAAAAGGGAGAGACAAAGGTGAATCTCTCACAAAAAGCTTTTACCTCCTGGCTATATATTGCATAGAGTTAGAAGTCCTTACAATACTAATTGTGTTTATATACAATGGAAGCAGAATAGGTGTGGATATCAGGAAACATTTATTTACTAAGAGAGTGGTCACAGACTTGAACAGGCTTCTCAGAGAGGTGGTCAATGCCCCAAACCTGCCACTGTTTAAGAGGCATTTGAACAAAGCCCTTAACAACATGATTTAAATTTAATTGGTCAGGCAGTGGGACTGGATAATTTAGGTTCCTTCTGACTTTACTGTTCTATTCTATTCTAACAGTAAACTAAATGACTATATCCATCCTTGCAATCTAACTTTGCTTTTGAAGTATCTACATGAAAAAAAACAAAACCGAGTTAAATTTACCATGTCTTTTTAAGACCAAGTGAAGGCCTGAAGTTGAAATGCTGAGACATCCTTATTGTTACAATGCAGACATGAACAGTGACACTTCAATGTTTGTAATATTCAATTTTTTCTAGACAAACACCGAAGGAAAGCAGAAGACAAAACCATCTGTTTCAGCCTGGGGACATACATTGATGCTGCTCAGTGTTACTGCTGGCACATCAACTAATCATACAGACATTGTTAAAACAAAGATTGTTTTTTAATCCTATAGAAGCATAGCATAATAAAAGCTTAAATAGCCTCCAAACATGTTTGACATTGACATACAATGCCAATAAATAAAAGCCATACAATAGATTGTGAGCTGTAGATGAATGAGCAGAAATGGAACTCAGTGTAGTTTTCTAGCAGTCACCTGCTATTTTTGAAGCAGGAAACTATAAAAATGACCTAGTCCTTTATTTTCTGTGGCAAAAGAAGTATTCTTTGAAATTTTTCTAAACATATAGTAAGGAAATGAGTATTTTATATTCATACTATTTGCAGCTCATGGAGCTCAGATGTTTTAGAAATTATGCTGCATCAACTCTCATTCAAAAGGTCCTTGAAAGTGAGCTGTGAGTGCAATCTAGCACTGATAGAGGATCAGCTGTTTTGAAGAATAAAGAATACCCTGTCCTTCATCACTAGATTTGATTTTGTTCACCAACCCATGACAGAGCCTGCAAGTGGTATGGATATACTTCAATGTCTGGACAGACTTTTTTTGTTAAATACTTGGGACTAATCAAACAAATTGTCCTGAGTGACACCAACTAACCATGTTTGCATACATTAATTCCCTGATTTTGTGCTAATTCTTCTTGATTACAGTAATTTCCATAATTGGCACTCGTAAAGCCAATGATAATTCCAGTAGTTTATAGGAGATGTAGGTATTCCCTAAATGAAATGTTTTCTATGGCATGAAACTAAGTTATTCAACAGTACCCTCAGGACTCTTTTCTCAGTGATGCCACATATTGGCAGCTTCAACTGATGTAAGTTTAAATACTAGAAGACTTCAGTTTGGGATAGTAAAGGAATTAATTCAGTGGGAACTGAGGAAAACAACTGCCTCCATATTTTATCAAAAAGGCACTAATTTCTACCCTTTCCCTTAATGTCTTTTGCCTCTGCTCAAATAAAAAGCTCAAAGATGGCTTATTCCTAGTATATAGAAAGGATCAGATATTTGGGGGGTGAAATATCCTAGGAGGAGTAGGTAAAATGATAGTGTGCAAAACACGTTACCAAACCCTTGCTTAAGAGGTGCCAGCCCGTATTGAAAAACCTCCTAGTCCAAGTACTTTCCAGCAATTATGGTTTTTAACTTGGCAAGGATTAAGAAATAGTCAGTCTTGCAGATACAGGACTTTGGCTGGACACTGAAGACCTTGATCATGTCACAGAAGCATCCCAGGTAAGATTTGTATCCTGTGGCAGTGCAGGGGACATGCAGCCCTGGGGCAATTCTTGATGCACAAGAATAAGGGAGCAGGAATACTGCCCCTCTTACAAGCCCTAGAAAAGAGGGCTTTGTAAGGTTTATGTGCTGTGTAACTGTCCATGTTCTGCCTCTGCCTGATAGCTTTTTCTGCAGGTCTCTATCTCTTCTTCAAATCAGTGATAAGAACATGTAAGCATGTAGTGCTTTCCACTGTATCACAGGGAAGTACAAGGGCTGAGGGTTCCAAGTCCTGTGGGACCATTTGCAGAACTCTTAACACAGCACAAACCACGTGAAATATTGTAGTACTGATGACTGTGGATTGCAGGTTCTTATTTATTTATTTACTTTAAAATAATAGTAACAAACAAACAAAAAAGATTACAGGTTAATGAAGAATTAAAACAGTTCTGCAGAGCAAAAATATTTTCTTGTCTTCAGATTCAAAGCTGTTTAAGACCCCCTGATTACATAAACCAAAGAATCAGATTGTTTGAAGTCACTGACAGTTGTTTTATTCAGACAAGTGTGTTTAAGGTTTAAATCATATTGACACTAGAGGAAGTTGACAGCATTTTGCTGTCTTACACTGTAAAAAATCTGAAACAAACACATGACAGCAGAGAAGGTTTGCTTTCCACATCTGCTCTAAGGACTTTATAATTTGTCATAATGCGTGTTATAATTGCCTTGGAAATTTCTAAGAAGAAAAAAGTCGTGAGTCAAGGTCATCTTTCCATTTTGCTGGCTTGTAATATGTTACAATTGATCATTTTGAATGGTATTTGTGTAGAGATTCAGAGCTGTAAGGAGAATTGCTGATTGTGTGAGGGGTTTTATATGGAAGTTCAAGGCAATATGCCCAATTGGTTTCACTCTGTTCTGATAGCATGAGAATGAGGCACTGTCGTGGTTTAACCCCAGCTGGCAACAGGCATCCTTTCACCTTTCTCTTTCAGGCAATTGGAGCTTAAGCATATGGATGGTAGTTCTGCTTGATTGCAAATCAGTTCTGCTCTGCACTGAATCTGATCAGAATTGCAGTTCTTAGAGACTTCCCAGACTGAGAAATACAAAGAGATTCAGTGGGACTGCAATTTTCTTGGTGCCTCTTTGCTGAGTGGGTGTGTTTTATACCAGTGTGCCTCATGGAGTTCATCATACTAGCTTTTCTGAAGTGCCTTTATCTTTTCCTAAACACATCAAACCACATTTCTTGAGGGGAATCTGGATATTTTTTTCAGCAGTATGTGATATGAAATGCAAAAGTATTTACTTAATAAAATAAATTTAAAAACCACATTTTATTTAATGGCTCCTTCCTCCTGAGGGCTGGAGTAACATGCCTGTGATTTAATTGTAGTCTGTTTGGCAAACTAATTTACAAATAGTCTGATCCTCTGTGATGCTCAGTGAAATCAGCTCCACTAGGTTTTGGATTAATGCCATCACAGTATCTTATGCCAATGGATGTTCTGAAAGTGATGTGTGCTGCAAGAAACAAACAATACATATGGACATTCTGCATGGTTTGCTGGTGGTTTTTTTTTTTTGTGTGTGTGTGTTTTTTTTTTTTTTTTTAATTGGTTCGTTGGTTTGGGAGTTGGAATTTTTGTCTGGTTTTGTTTTTGTTTTTTAGTCAATAAATGTTTGGCTACCTTAAGTCCACCTCAGGTCTCAACAAGTATAAGAAGCTTCAGGAGTATGTTATTGTATGTTACCTTTTACCATTTAATAAATGTGAAATAAACCACGAATAGTTCAGGCCACTGTACTATTCGGCCACTACTAAGAGAGCAATAGTGTATTTAGGAGTGTAAGTAACACACAGTCAAAGTTGAATTTTAAAAGATTATCAGATACTTGGCATGTTAAAACAATTCCTTGGATAAACAGTTGCTGGGAATATGCTGTAGAAAAATACTGATGGTGTCATTTTGTCATCTAGAATTCCTCTTTGTACACTGGTGATGTAACTGCTGCTGTTGTAACTGAATGGTTGCAATTGCTTCTTGGAGTTGTATCCAACAGAGTAGGTGGAGATGGCTACACCTGTTCTAGGCTCCCTTTCCTAAGAAGAGACACTTGTGAGCACAGTCCAATTCATCAACAAATATATTGGTCAAATATACAAACTGAAACAGGTCAAATATATTTTACAAAAAGTGATTAGTGTAGACATGAATTAATTTCTGGTCTGTTTTTGGTATGTCCCAAAGTACATATTCTATCTGAAAAACTGAGCCCAAATAGTATTAAATACCCTGGAGGATTTACCTTCATAAATCAAATCTGGTTTTTGATGCTATTTCTGCTCTGAGCAGGGGATAGCACCAAATGACCTTGCTAAGTCCCTTCCAGGCTAAATTTTTCTATGGTTACAATAAGATTTATAAGGATCAAAAATTTCAAAATGAAGTTTTAAAACACAGTTTGAGCTGTTCCTCTCAGCTGATGTCTTTACAATGTCATGTCTCAAACTAAAACATTTTAAAATTTGTAAGCTAAGAAGCTATGAGGAGCTGGTAGGCTTGACAGACCAGGTTTGTTCTGCAAAGTATTTCGCTGGTTGGGGGTGGTGAATAGCATTACAAGAAAAATCCTATTGATACCATGTTATTCAAGTTCTGCATTCATGGCAATTATAATGGACCTGAGCCTGAACTTCTCCCTGGGGCAAAATTCCTCTTGAAAGAAGCAAGTGCTGCTGACCTTTATCCTTTAAGAGATTATATTGTCAAAATAATCTCATGCTCCTGGACATAGCCTGAACTGAATCTGTGAAGGGTTTCAAAATATATGATTAATTCAACCTTGAAGGATTTTGCTGCTTGCTTACTCATACTAGAGTAGCACACAAGGTAGGAGATTATGCTCTTCACCTCTGTTAATGTGACTGGGTAGGATGGGAGATCTGGAAACATAAATAAAAGGATTACTGCTAGCACAGCGTGCAGTTTATGGCAATTCTGCTGGTGTGCATCCACCTGGGTTCTCAGAATGGACTGGTGGAAGATTAAGCAGGTATTACTTGTGACTTGGTCACCCTTCAGGTCTTCTGGAAGCTAAATGGAAGGTAGTGCAGCTCTAATCTACCTTCTCATGCTTTCAGAATTCTCAGTCATAATGCAACAGTTGAAATCAGATAATAAAAGCAACAGGGCACCACTTCTGCCTGAGATTATGATTGGAAGCTGTTTCTAAGACATGGCTGCTGGAATTGAGAGTCTGTATTAAAATGTGTCTCCCCAGACAAAAACAAACCCAGTCTCTGAATATTAACCAAGAAACAAATTGAAATATCTGCAAACCCTCCTGTAGTGCCTTCATTAAGATAATTAATATTTGTCTCTTGAGACATGGGAAAAAAACCCCGTGAATACCAGCTTGGATCACCAGATTCAGAGCTACATGTAAATCCTCCTGGTGGTGTTCTACATCATGTCCCACAGATGATACTGGAAGTTTTCTTATCTGAGTAACTTCTGTAAATTCTTTAATCCAAGTACTACAAAGACTGCAGTACTGCTGAAACAGCTTTAGATGGAATTTGGCCAGCAGAAAAAACAAATTGCTGATTTTAGGTACAAAAGATTTAGATGGTAGAATCTGAGTTACTCACTGTAAGCTCCTTTCATTAGATCTATTTGAGATTCAATTTTAAGATGGCATGAGCAGCTTGAATCAGGGACCAGCATAGGAACACTTAGTGCCCCTTGAGAAGTGCAAGGGTCTTCTGTCAGGGCACAGATCTGGCAGTCATTTGGGAGATTCCCATCACTTTGTGTGTGTCCCAGATATTTTTTGAGATCTCAGGTGGCACTGGCATCCTATTTGTGGGCAGTGAAATCAAATGCTGTACCTCACATCTATCATAAAAAGAGCCAGGAATTAATACGTCAAGTATTTGTATCTGTCAATCAGCTGTCAAAGCTGGAGATAAAAATACCCCACACTGTCTTCTAGGAGACTGGCTGAAATAAGAACCTGATGTGAAAACTAAGCCTAGTGAGTCAGGATTTGTTCTAATTGATAGTGTCTTGGCTATATCCTTCTAAAAATCTAAATGCTATTGATTCAAGTGGATTTAATTTATCACTGGTGCAACATAATTATTTACAAATGATCCCCTGCTGCTCTCTCAGGAGCCTGACAAGCCAGCTGACAGAAAATCATTTAGTTGAGAAAGAGAGTGTTTAGTATTGCCTAATGACTCAGCTCAGATATGTATTATAATACATGTTTTTAATGTCAGTAGGGGCTGATAAAGGGGGCTGGAGGCATGTTAAAGCTGCGGAATCTGGGGTGAATGCAAGAGAAAGTATTTACTTGGTGACTTATCTCTCAAGGTCTCGTGTGCCGAGGGGAGAAGATTGGGAAGTTGAATTGTTGATAATCTAACTTAGATACTTTTTTTCCAGTTCTTAATGCAATGGCATTTGATTTCCCCTCTTCCCCTATTTGCTGGAACTATTGTAGCTCAGCCAGTATCAAAGAGCTGAAAAATCAATGCAAGGCACAATGTCTGTGAAAGGTCAGAAGTGAAAGAGAGTTCAACCTAATAACATTTTAAAGTCCTATGGAAAGGATATTTCATAAAATATTAAAAAATCAATTTAACTTCCATAAAACTTTAGTTTAGTATCAGTACTAAACAGAAGATAACTTAGCAAGAGAGGAGATGAGAGTCAGGCACTCAGACTTTTATTGCAGTTTCCCTCATCTTGAGCAGGGTTTTTTTTGCCATGAATTGACTGGGAAAGAACAATATTTCGAAAAAAAATGGAGATCCCAACTCCCCTTCTAATACAAATATTCCTTTCTAATTTACTACTTTACCCATGATGCAGTAATTTAAATTTCTGCAGGCTGCATGAGAAGTCTTCCTGATGCCTCATGCTCTTCCAGTTCTTGTGAAGCACCTCAACCTATCAACAGAAAATGTAATGCTTCTTAATCCATTGCTTACATTTGGCTTCATAAAATCATCTCATATTGCTCAAGAAAAATACATCGGTTACTTCTTGAATGCAGTTCAGGTTGTTAAAAAAAGGAATGTCTAGATCAGAAAACTGCTTAATTTCCAAATCCAAAACCCTTACAGCCATTGTCCATATAGTTTATAGCTCTTTTATCACAGCAGAAATTTTCACAAACTGCTCATATATCTCCATTTTGGAGTTTATTACTTAAGCTATTTGTCTGTTAGTAGAGCATTGAAAGCAGTTGATGCTTGTTCTGTTGGTTTCAATTTTTTAGAGCTTCATTCATGTTTTCTAAGGCTTTGGAATAAATAAATATTTTTCCAGTGCCAAGCAATGTCAGGTTCATTTTCTAAGGAGTCCTTCTGTCACCTATTTGTCCTTTGAAAGTGGATTATTTTTAGAAAATTTTTCATTTCACCAGAACTTTTATACATGGAATCTTACAATACTTTAAAATGTTTGTAATTGGTAATAGAAATGGGCACACAACTTCTTTAATTGAGTATTTGTTATGATGGATGCTCAGTCATAATGGGATTGCTGTAGATGACCCTGAATCTTCCAGTAAAATACACCTGCTAGGGTTTTATCCAGGCTTTAATTTTCTTGCATCTTTCTTGGTATGCTTTAAGCCAGACAGAAGTCATGGCTTTGGTATGAAAGACGATCTGAAAACTCTAACTCTCCAGACGGATATGTGGAAAATTGTAAATGTTCATTTTTTATGAGTTAAACTCACCAAACAGAACAGTCAGTGCCTTTCATCTTAGTTCATTCAAGAACCACAAACTACTCATAATTTTGGCAAAATAGTCTAAAACAGTCAATTCCAAGAGTGAAACTCTGAGTATACCAAACAGAAGTAACTCCAGCATAAAACTCAGTAATGTTGGCTGGAAAATGAAAATTATGATGGGCTGGATGCTGGAAATCATTTGGAGTACTCCGGCTGAATTCCCTTTGGTTTTGTAGATTCAAACCCACAGCACTTTGCCAAGCTGTGTGAGGAACAGCTGGAAGGGTCTTAGTACCAAGTGCCTCTTCAAAAGAGTAAAACAACCTGTTCTGTACCTGTTCTGTAATTTTTCTGGATTATACCTCAGCCATCGCTCTGTCTGAAATGTAATAGGACTTTGTAAGTCCAAGCCCAGCCTGTGTGAGGGACCCAACTCAAACAGCCTCATTGGTCTGGAGGGTTCAGATTTTCTGTAGCAGACAATCTGTGAGGAGTTGTGAGTGTGACATCAACTCCATCATGCTCAGTGTTGCTGTTCCAGCCTGGGACAGACACAGCCCAGGGTGCTGTGGGGTTGTTCTCAGAGTGTGTCCTTCAGAATGACCCAGCAGGCCAGAGTCCAAATCTCACTTAAGACCAGACCTCACCTTGTTATTGTTACCAGCAATTGTTGCCATGATTTCTTATTGTATTGATTAGCAATTGCAATTGCTTGCTTATGATTGTTTCCTAAAATTTAGGGACTTCCTGATAATATATTTAAAATTTGTTTTCCCTTAAATACTCAAAGGAGATGAAGGGCAATTGGGAAATCCTAATAGTCTAATTATTCCTTTGTGGTTTCATTTAGCTAGATTTTTAGTGTGCTCTTCATCTTATATTAAAGTCCACAAATCAATATGTATATAGTATTTCAGATAACATAGAGTAGGCAATCAAATAGTAGTAAATGTGATGGAAATAGGATATAAAATGGGGAATTAGCTAATGGTTTAATTTAATTTATACTCTGAAGTTGTCATTAAAGGAAAGAACATTTCAACCATTAGCAAATGAGCAAATATTTACTCTATTTTAATGGGGAAATTGATGGTGGCTTACTCATTGATGCTTCCTTTCCTGAATGATCCTGTTATTTCTTTGTCTTTTTCAAGTTTTCCAAGTCCTGGAACCTAGATGGTAGAATTAGATGATTCTATTGGAGAGATATAAATCCCAAAAAACTCCAAGCTTAAATTCAGATTACAGTGCCCTTTTGGGTTATTTTCCTGGAGGTGTTTGGAAGAGCATCACTGAAATGAAGGGATACTGTAACCAAAAGCAGCAATCATGGAACTACTAGAAAATTTGCCTTGGGAGAGATGGTCGTTGTGTCCAGTGTGTGGGTAGGAGAAACACACAGCTGCTTTCTAATAAGTCATTGAGAAGGCTGCTACATCCTGCCTCCATAGCCATGAGCCATGCAGGAGCAGCCTGCAATGTTCTGCCATGCTGGGAAGAGAAATTTTACACTTATAATGGGCTAGATATCAGACCACTTCAAACTATGGAGAAGAAATGATGAGAGGTATGCCATTGTCAGCAGAAAACAATTCTGTTTCAAGTAGCTTGACTTTTACCAAAAATACCTGAAAACTGTCAGCTGTTAGGGGGAGTTGTGTAGCTGGAATACCTGCTTATGTTTATGGTCATTACCCTGGAGTGGAAAGCAAATGGAAGTCCTCTTGCAAGCATGTACCATAAACAAGGACACCACAAAGACCCTCCTCACAGCTGAAGACACTTGCCTTGTGCTCATTTGCATAATCAGATGAGATATTAACTTAGATAATAGCACCATCTATTGAGGATTAACAGTGATATTTAAACTTTAAAATGCTATTTGCTACTTCACTTTTGTAGGCATTACAAATCTGGATATATTTTAAGATCATAATTTTATCATTGTATCTGGGGTACCTTCTGGTAATTTATTAACTTTTTTACTAACTAATTTATTATTTATGTTTAAATAGGCCTATATGCCTGCTAATCAGGTTCCCATACTGTCCAACAAAACTCTTGCTTAAGGAGATCTCTGTTTATTTTTCTCTGTTGAGAAAGTAATTTTCCACTTCCTATACTTTGGTTGGACAAATAGAGCAGTTCATGAAGTTATTCTGCTCTCCTTTTTACAATATATCATTATTCCAGCAGCAGTCTGCTTTTGAAAAGGCATAACCTTTAGTTGCAGCAGTCTTCTTGTAGCTATAGTCAACAATGTGTTGTCTTTGTTTTTGAATGATTCATAGTGTTGAAGTGTTATCCCAGATTTATGGAGTTCCAAAAGCATGGAGCGCTATTTGTCATGCTGGCATTAAATTAACTGGCCAGACTCTTTTCAGTGGTGTCCAGCCACAGAACAACAGGCAATGTGTAGAAACTGAAACACATGAAGCTCCATCTGGATATGAGGAAAAGACTTATTTTCTGTGATGGTGACAGAGCACTGGAACAGCTCTCCAGAGAGGTTGTGGAGTCTCTTTCTCTGGAAGTGTTCAAAACCTGACTGAACAGGATCCTGTGCAGCTTGCTGCAGGTGAACCTGGAGTTAGGGAGTTAGACCAGATGAGCTCCAGAAGTCACTGCCAACCCAAACCATTCTGTGATTAAATGTTTGTATTTAAAAATGAATTATAAGAAAACACCAGAAAATCCTGTAAGAAAGATTGATATTGTTGAGGTAAGATGATGGGTTAAGAAAATGTGGGTAAATTTTGTCTCGGGATTTTTCTGATGATTTCTGAGATGTTATTTAACTTTTTGTCTAGAAAATGGAGCAAGGAAGCTGGAGAGGTTTCTCAGGGTGCTGGTGTTTCTGTACTGTTCAGAATTTCAGGACAGAGATATAGTATTCCACTAGTCTTCAAAATTATCTGCCCCTGAATATGTTGTCTCTCTTGGCACGAAATTAACAGATGTGGTAAGGTCTTTATGTGGATTTCCTTCTACCAAATGTGATATTTTCCTTAAATTTCTGAAGGTTTGTTTTTATAAAGCATATTTGCTTGTGCTGTCTTTATTGAACAGCATATCAAGTCTAAAGTGCAATTTTATTTTCATCATTAATTTTTAAGAAACTCCAGTCTTCTCTGCCACACACAGCATTCTTCCCTACAAGCTCCTATTTATCTCATGAGCCATCTCAGTTTTGGGGTGGCAACAGGAGCAAGGGGGCATCCTAGGAGCTGCTTTTTAAGCAGCCGATTAAACTGGATGGAAGCTTGAACCAATTTCTCTGCTGAGCATGGAACTTGATCTTTCTGGATATTACTAATCTCACAGGGCAAGAAGACTATCCTGAGACTCATTAAGATATTTATGAGGAGCAGCATTGTTAAACTGAATGTGACTGCAATCAGCAGCAACTTCTAAAAGTTTATCCCATCCATAACAGGGTCTCCTGACCTTGTCTTAATACATGTGTGAAATGCACTGCGATGTAGCTAATCAGTGTTGGGGTTTTATTTTTATAGAAGGACATTAATCAACATTTGCAGACAGCCCGATTTGTATAAGTCTTCCAAATGCTGCTTCTACATTATTGTGTTTGTTAAAGCAATAAAAGCAGGGAGAACAATTTCTGCATGATTGTCCCCTTGTTTCTGCAAGGCAGGCACATCTGAAATTTATTCAAGCTAGGAGAAACCTGTTGTCAGACATTCCTGTAAAATATTTGCAGTGTACCATGGCTGTTCTGTCTATCTTTCTGGACACTAATGTTCACCGAGTATAAAAAGAGAAACCACATTGCAAGAAAAAATAGCTGCTGTTTTGATCAGATGTGGCAAACCTAATCTAAAACTGCTGGAAAAATGCTTACTGGGAAGTTGTCAGTAGAAAAGGTAGGGTTTCAGTGTTTTGTGCTGCTTCTGGGCTATTTCCCATTTCTTTTGCCCAGTATTTCCTCTCTCCTAGTGAACCATCTCATCATTTTAATGAACTTGAGAGAGTGATATCTACTCCCCATTACACATGAGTACAACTGTCAGGCAGTCAGAGACGTTTTTTAGTTATCCTGGAGATGCAATGTGCAGTAGATGTGAGCCCAGGTATGTGTGTGCACCTTGGTGCGAAAGCCTGACAGTGACACCCTTTGTTGTAGAGCAAACAAAGCTGAAGTTCCCAGCTGCAGTCCAAAGGAAACAACACTGATATGACAGTGCAGCAGCACTTACTTGAGACTATTTGTAGACATTCATTAAGTTTTATTTCCTTTCAGAATTCCACATCCTAACAACACAAGGAGGAAGTCTCATGTATCTGTATCAGTACTAAAGTTTCACTAGGTTTAATATCCCTACATGGCAAAAAACTTAAAGTACAAATCTGTTTGATAAGCCTGAGGACAAAAAACTCAGCATTCGGTCACCTCCAAGATGTGCTGCTTTTGGCTTTGGTTTCAATATAGGTCCCTATTCAGCACAACACATTAAGGACATGCTTGCAGCTTCATATGGATTTAAACGTGGGTCGCAGCAGAATGAACTGGCAGGTGTAATTCAAAGAGAGATTTAACCCAGGTCTAACTGAACATGGGAGTAAATTAGTGTGGTGTATAAGCTTAACAAGATGGCTTTGCCCTTGGCCTCACTTTAAGCACATTTGGCTCTCCCACCTCAGACCGTTAATTTCATGCATAGCTTTTGTGCTGTTGTAAGTAACTTTAAAGATATTACTTGGATTTTTAGCTCCTGGACTGCAGTTTCTAAAAAGGAACATTATTAAATACTTGATCTAACAGAACTATGAGATTGCCCATTTCAAGTTGCCAATTAACAGTATCCTTGAGGAGGTCTGATTGACTCTGGACAATGTCTGTGGCCATCTGGATGTAATGTGTGGAAGGAGACTTTAATGGCAGTGAGGTTTTTCTTTGGGAGCCCAACATATTTCTGTCCTGTCCTTCATTTTGCTAAATACTTTCTCAGTGACTTTGGGCAAATTGCCTCCCTGTGCCTCAATTTATCTTTAAAGCCTCAGGCATGCAAAGATAATGAAGATGCAATGGCTATTTAGGGTTTTTTGTAATATGAAAATCACAAATTCAAATAAAAGGCAGGAGCTTTAAAAATAACAAAAAGGAATCGTTTAGCTAAGCTATAGAAAACATGGCCACAAAATATGGTGAAGGCCAAACCTCACATGAGTTCCAGAAGGGACTGGACAAATTTATGGTTCAATAAAGTCTATTAGGCTCAGATTTACTGGTTGTCTTAAGATTGAATATATTCTCTCACTACAGATTAACAGAACCTGGGAAACAAGAGCAGGAAAGCAACTCATGTTTCTTTCCTCCTTAATTTCTTTTGTTTCTTCTGACTGCCATCAAGTTCACTCTGGTCTGTTTTTCTGTGCTTGTCCTTGTGTCTCTGCATTATTTTTTTAAGGAATAAAATTTAAGAGACAGGAATCCTGAAACAGTTTTCTCCCTCCCAGTTTTTTCTTTCCTTTCTGACTGCTAGAACTTGGACCTCACCTGACTTGGCATAATGAGAGCAACACTATTAAATTAATGTGCTTCTTACTGGGAGTAGGGATCACATGCACATGCTATGATCAGCCTCAGGAACTAGCTGGGAAGTTAGGCTGTAGTTCTTAAAAAAAACCCTGACAAGCCCAGACTGTCTTCTGCTATTTTTATTCTCTCAGTCTCTGAGAATAGTGGAGCCTTGATTTTGGCTGGAATGTCTTAATGATACTTTGGTATCAATAATTAATGTTAATGATAACCAATGGTAATGGAATAATTAACTCTATTAGAGGAAATGTACTGTCACTGGGTAATAGCACAATTTTATCTCTCAGTTCTGAAAAGAAAGCTTGATCTCTGTATTAGCTTTTTTGATCCTTATTTATTAAGGAAAGATTTATTCTCTTTCACTACCACGGAAGGGAAAGGGTCTGGCTAGGCACAGTCCCCTGCTATTTCAAATAAACATTTTATCATTCTTTAATAAACTCATTGAGGTAGGCTGTTTCCACCCACTATTCTTCCTTGAAAGATACTTTAGAGTCTCATTTTTTTCCTAGTTTAAGTCTTCCAGAGCCCACGAATACCTTTTTTTTGATGCTAACATTGTGCCTTTACTTACATAGTTCTTTTCTAGTATGTATGTTCCTGATATATTTATGAAGAGTTCTCATTTTCTTGTTCAGGCCTTGTCCCATTAGCCTAAACATATCAAGCATGTCAAGTATTCACCAAAGAGATGGTCTCTCTGCACACTGTTAAGTCCTGTCTTAGCCTGGCCCTATTTAAATTTATCTTTATTGAATATTTTGCATACTCTTCCAGATGAGACTTCCTCATTAACCCATCACTAACTTACCCCTGGGGATATATTACTGCTGTGGAGAGGAAATTCTATCCTTATGGTACTCTTAGAAGCTGCACAGGAGACTACTGCCTGTTAGAAATCCTTCACCTGACTTATGCAGCTGACACATTTGTATTTTCCAGGATCACCACATCCTTGGTATGTGGACATCTTGTGATGAACAGATATACTAAAGTCTTGCTGTGCCATTTACAGCTGATGAGAACTCATTATGAAGTTAAAGTTCAAGATAACAGTCCATAAGGGAATGACCTTGCTATTGGTCTTATTAGATTTTTTTATTATTGCTATTATTCCAGGTTGCAAGGTCACAGAGTGCTACTTCCTGGGTAGCGCAATTCTTTATTGGCAGCACCTCCCAACTTCTCTATCATCAATTTCATGAGCACATCTCTATCAAATTCATTATTGAAAACTTTATTTAATACCTTATATAAGTGGATTTTTGGGGCTGTTTTTTGTTATAAGTAAGTGAAGTAATGCAATAATAATTTTCCAAGATTTATCCTCTAGGAACTGTACTAGCAACTCACTTCAACCCAACATGTGATTATTTCTTTTTCTATTTCTTCTCTAATGTTATTTGCAGCGTTTTGTACTAACTCCTAGTTCAATTTCTGTGTATCATCACAGGAATAGCTTTACTCAGCTTTGGTTAGATGGGATTTAGATAGCTTCTTTGTCTTGGTAGTTATTTTATCAAATGTAAGAGAGCAGTTTTGGATAGTGTAACTTCGATAAAAGTGGTTTTTTGTGACCTATTTTCCTTCTACTACTGTGTTCTTAGTTGTTTTGCCTTAGAAAACTATCTGAAAGCTTTGCTTTTAATTGGACCTTAGTAACAGATTTCTGGGTATCTCTTCCACTCATTTCCCTCCTCCACTGCTACCTCAAATGTGGTCATAGCATTTACGGGGCTGATATTGGCTACATGAGAGAACTGTTCTTAAACCTTACTTTGGATAACCAATGGCTAATCTATAATACAAGAACAAAGAAAATGAGAAAGAAATTTCTCATGAGTGTGCTAAATGTCTGATCTTCATATTGTATTGCTTGGTAAAAGAGCTGTACACACACAGAGCGGGAAGTAGTATCGATATATCCTTACACATATTATCAGGGCAGGGCATCAGTGCTTAAGCCTTGCTAGAATCTGTAGTGAGTGGAATATGAAAACATCACAAAATTTCTTGGGATCTGATTAACTGAAGTGGGCTTTTCAGGGTTTGGAACACTTCAGCAATAACTGAAAATCCTTAGGGCTTTAAAAAAATGTTTAAAAAAAGTATGGGACTTCCTCCTGGGTAAGGAAAACAGAAGCATTCTAAAGACACTGGAATGGAGGTGGAACAAGTGCCCAGAAATCTTATTCCTAAAATCTGCAAGCATGGCCAGGATAAAACAGTAATATATCATGGAAAATGTTAACTTTAAAAAATCGAGCTTCTATTTCTTGTTTGCTTGGGGGTTCTGTGAACCAAGATGCCAGCAGTTTGGTGCAAGAAGATGAAAATGTGATAGCCATACAGCCTGCCAAGAACACAAACATGCTGGTAAATAGATCCTGTTGAAGAAGAATCTACAAATTGCTCATCAAAACAAGCCAAGCTGTCAGCTGCCTTCCTTATTTTCAGGACCCTTCTAGTATAAAAGATGAGCAAAGAACTGATTCGATGAAAGGCTGCAGCCCTTGAAGATATTTTTTCAGAGCTTCTGAAGATTTCAGTGGTAAAGAAAATCTATGAATGGCAGTTTTGTAACTATTTTCCCCACAGGTAAAAAAAGTCTTGAGAAGATCATGATTGCTAAGGCGTGCTTTATTTTGGAATAAAAGCAAACAGTTCTGCTTTTATTCAACCTCTAAGCAACATATCCCCACTTGGTGCTCAGCAGAAGTCATTGGCATGGCTCTTCCTTTCAGTCACTTAATCCAGATTTTGGTGACCTATTTGTCTAGAGTAGAACTTACCTTCAGTTAATGCCATCAAAGCATTGCACTGACCACATCTACAAAAGCTGGCTACCTAAAGAAATTAGAGACAGAAGTTCTTTAACTTCTTTCCACATATTCCTGCCTGCCAGAAAGCTGTCAGATATCATAAACTAACTCTTTCTATTGCAATTACTGATCATTATGTTCAGCTCTATGTCTATACTACAAATTCAGCCTTACAGAAATATTCAGAGATGGAGTTCCTCTTACAAATACATTTTAGCCTTTTTTCCTTGATATATTGTATGTTCTACCACTCATAAATTCATTTAAGTGAATGACCTTAAATATATATTTCAAACTCGTCCTCTGAAAAATCCAGGCGAAAGACAGGGACTGAAACAAGTAGATTGAAGGTGCCATAGATGTATTTCACTTTTGTAATCAAGAATTTATGTTACAGTCAAACTGTACACAGTGACTGTCTTTCTGATTAGATTAGTGAGTAACAATTACCTCAGGTGCCACATGAAGTACTGTTAGCTATAAATGGCGTCTGGAAAACACCAAATAAGTGACAGGAGTCTATATAAATATAATTTGGGAATGAGCCAGCATTGCCAAGGAGAGTGGTGAGTATACCCTCAGGCTGCCAACACAAGCATTGATTCCCTGACAGCAGAGTATAGCTTGTCTGGTGTAATAGCCCTAATACAAAGCTAATGGTGCTTTGAAGGAGATAAATAGGGTACTAAATTCTTCTTTAGTTCCTGACTTAAAGTACTGTTGCATACTCTAGAAGCAACTGCAAGATATGAAGTAGTTGTAGTACAGAAATACTTGAAAATCACTGACAGTAAGCCTTTGCCAAAGACATAAAATTGCATCATTTCCTGACCTAATAGCTAAAAAATCCTACCAGTACATGTCCAAATCTTTTAGCAGAACACAAAAATGACATTAAATGAAAGCAACCTGTCATATTACTGTCAAAAAAACCTTGCTGTTGTCTTCACAGAAGAAGATTTGGATTGCCTTTAGCTGCAAACTGGTCACCCTGCCTCAGCATCCGAGCAGCTCACAGCATATGCAGAATTCTTTAATATAAAAGAAGAATGTAGTTATTATTTTTGTGTAAATCACATATATTCCCTGAATGTATTAAACTTCAGACTATCAATCATCCTTTTAAAGACTGTACAATGTGCTCTTACACTGGAGATATGAAAGGGACTCTTAGTCCCTCCTGGGCTTTGCTGAATGGGTTTGAACATTTTGCTATAAATTGATGAGGTTTTTTTTTAATTTCAGATGCTATATAGCAGAAAGGCATAGAGCTAGAGCAAGAAGGAGAACAAGAGTAAGAACAAGAGTGAAAGATTCTGTTTATTAGTCTCTGGTACTACTCCAACTTACATCATGGAAGTTTTACAGGTGTAGGAGGAGATCTCAAGAGGTCTTCTAATATATCCCTGCTCAGTACCCCTTCTCAAAGTCTGATAAGTGACTCTGAAGTGTGTTCTTTAAAGTTTTGGTCCATGAGGAGTCAACAGAAAGCTTGTTCTATTATCTAACCTGAAACACCATGTAGAAATTCAGAGGTTTATTTCTTTGTCAAATTTATAATAGACATAGAGAACAAGTTTTCACTGCCTTCCTCATCACAGCATTTTACACATTAAGAAGTCTGTTACCATGTTTCTGCTGCACTTTCTGTTTGCTGGCAAAACTAAGGCTGATTTCCTCAGCTTTTCCTTGTAAGTCCCGCTTCCTCAGTTTTTGCATTATTCTCTGCCAGTAGGTATGTTTACCAAATCTCCTGAATGTTGAATTAGTCAAGACATAAAGATCTATTTCTCTGATGAAAAGACTGTATAATTCATGCCCAACAAGAGGATAGGACTGCAGATCGTGATTGAATATAGTTGTGCCAGATATCAGATCTAAGTCATTAACAAACACAGTGAAAGAATGGGGCCTTTTTCCCTACCAAGCCTTTATGAGGATTCTGCTAAGACACTCATACCATGAGATCTGGGCTGAAGGAAGCAATATTCACCTTTGTGACTGTTACTCTACTTGTCTTCAGAGACATCAGGCAGCTGTGCTCGTACCAAGTGTTCACCATCCTGATGGCAGTGAAGGAGAGGGAGGGCACCCATCACAATCTCCTTCACCACACTGGAACTGAGAGCACTTTGGCTGAGTCTTCTCAAAACAGCTTTTCTCTGTCTTACTCACTCTTTCTCTCTTCATATATTTTTAAACAGGTTTTAGCCCAGCCATGAATGTGGCAGATTCTGTAGTACATCTATAAACTGAGAAGGAGCTGCAACTGTTGTCTGAAATGACCAAAGCTCACAGATTTTGCTGGTTTTCAGTAGGGCTGACAAAAAATTTGCTGTAACCATTTTTTTTCTCTAGCAATTATAGGTAAGGATCATTACTAAGAGCAGAAAAATTGCTTTTTTCATTATCCATTTGTCATTATAGTTTTTTTTTCTTGTTTTGTCTACAGGAAAAAAGGCCTGGGTTCTACTAATAAAATTTTCAGCATCTCAGGTGGCACTTTCTGCTTACACTAGGCAATTTCTTTTTTTCTATAATCTAAAATTTTGGACAAAGCATGCTGAGACAGGCTTACATACACAAAACTTTACTAGGATGTCCGTGGCTGAGGGCAACCATCAATTGCAACAGTGAAAGTTACAGTGCAGCAGGTGATGACAATAAAGATGACATGGTGAATTTTCCCTGTACTTTCTCCGTAGCTATTTTACTCACACTTCTATTTGGAGTAATCCTCTAATATAAACTAAAACCTACAAAGGAAAGGAGGGAGGAAAGGGAGAGAAAGGAGAGGTGAGTTTCATGCATTGCTTCCCTTGGGAAGTCTGATACATCAAGAATATGGGGTTTTGCAGATGCAGGACTGTGAAAATACCAACCTGAGAGCAACAGCATAAGAGCAAGGCAAAACCTGTGCCCTGGGATAAAACCTTGCCACTGCAGCTCGGGTGAAAGGCTCAGAGCTGTGAGGGAACGACAGGAGGCAGAACTGCAGGTGCTACCTTTTACTTTGCTGCACATAAAACACTGCAACAAAGCATTTTCCAGGTGTGCTCTCTGTACAACCCTGTGGAAGGGGAGGAAGAGTTTGAGGACGAGTGTCTTACCTGCTACTTCAATATTTAAATAGTAGACTTGTGAGAGAATAGCAAATGTTTGTAAACCTTGTTAGACAAGGTTTAAAGTGGTTTACTTGAATTTCCTCTCTTCACAATGGAGCCAGAAAAAGCATCCTTTTTAGGATATAATTTATCTTGCTCGTTTTTCCAAGTTTTTCCTATGTCTTAATTCTGTTTGTTTCCCTACATATCTAGTTAGCTGTCTCCTCAAATCTAACCTCAATCTGCTGCCTAGAAACTAATCCGATTACTCCTAGTCCTACAGTAGGTTTAATTATTGACTGCGTTCAGCCTTGTAATGGGCTCTTATATCTTTGAAAGCTGCTGTCAGTTTTCTTATTTACATATTGCAACTCAGGTCCTTCAACCTTTCATCACTGACACTGGTTTTTAACCCACATCATTCTTGCTGATCTCTTTTCATTCTTTTCATTTTTTTCCTTTAATTTCTTTGAGAGTAAGTCCCCAACTGAATACAGTTGTTTTAACTTGTGCTTCACTCAGAACAAGTAATTGTCTCCTGTCTTTTTAGTTTGGAAATTCTTGCTAGTAAAGCTGAGAATTAAGTTTACCCTCTATTTCAGGATCATTGTATTGTCTCATTTGATTTGAGTCCACTATGCTGATACTTTCCTGACATTTTTCCTGGATATACATATATTTTCTATTATTAATTTTTGCATTTACATATTTTTCTTTGAATAATTTTGCATTTGTGTTTATGTATTTCAGTCTTGATATTTTCTGGGCAGCTTTTATTTGACGAGCTACTTTTCAGGGCTATTCTTTCCAACAGCTCACAGCTCTCTATAGCTCTATAGCACTAGCAAACACATTCACCCAGGTTGCCAGTGAAAATACCAAAAGTACCAATACTAATACATGCCTGTTTGCCTGAGGACTCATCAAGAGTCCTCACTTTCCGAGTTGTGAACTAGTGTCTCAATGAATATTTTTCCATTATATGTGTACCTACCTTATTCAGAGCTTGTTTCTTTAATTTGCTCTTAGCATTATTTTATTGTACAATGCTCAAAGTTTACTTAATTCCAGATTTTTCACAACTCCTATTCTCCCCCTTCCACTGGGCCACCAAATGAACTTAACTTGGTTGTTCCTGATTTTTTCTTCACAGCAGATGTTATCTGCTTTGAATTTGATAAGTGTTTATAAATTAATGGTTAACCTTAATAATGTTAATGAAGTATTTTTATTAGAGTCTTTGTTAGGTTAACTTGTTTGTAATTCCCTAGATCTTTCCCCTCTTTTCTTGTTTATACTGATAGCTAGTTTACAGTCCTCTGGGACTACCCTCACTTTTCATTCATTTTCAGATATAATTATTAATGGCAAAGAGAATACCCTGGCTATATTCTTAAGAAGTCTACTGTGAATTTAATAAATTCCTGATGACTCAGATACATCTAATTTATCTTGGTGTTCATTAACCTGTTCTTGCACTGGATTGTACTAATGTCACCTTATTTAAACAAGTTTAGCTAAATGTCTGCTCATGCTTAATCATTTTTGGTGTAGACTGAAGACAAGAGGTTGTATACTATTGCTTGTGATGTCCTTGTTTCTATTAGTGTTGTGATTAGTGTTAGGCTTCTAAGTCATTAAGAATCCCTTGATATGGCTTATGCAGCTGTAACACTTTTTTACTGTATTTCTCTCATCCCTCTAGTATAATGATTCTGCCTTTTCACTGTCCTTTACAGAGATAAATGAAAATGATTCTGCTTTAAAACTCATCCAAGCTTTAGAACCATTTCCTGGCTAGAAATCAAAACTTCAGCTACAATTTTGTTTCTTAAATTGATCCTAGAGTCGTAGAATCATAAAACGGTTTGGGTTGGAAGGGACCTTAAAGACGATCCAGTTCCAAACCCCCACCATGGGCAGGGACACCTTCCACTAGTCCAGGTTGCTCAGAGCTCCCATCCAACCTGGCCTTGAGCACTTCTGGGGATGGGGCATCCACAGCTTCTCTGGGCCACTTGTTCTAGTGCCTCAGCATACTCACTGTAAAGAATTTCTTTCTTAAATCTAGTCTAAATATCTCCTCTTTTTGTTTAAAACCATTCCTCCTCGTCCACTATCTGTCCATGTAAAAAGTTATCTCCTTAATTTTTCTAAGTCTGCTTTAAGTACTAGAAGGAAGGCCACAATGAGGTCTCCTTGGTGCCATCTCATCTTCAACCTGAGCAGTCTCACCTCTCTTGGACTCTCTGAGAAAGCCTCCAGCCCTCTGATCATCTTTGTGGCCCTCTTGTGGATTCACTCATCAGGTCCACATCTTTCCTGTGCTGAGGACCCCAGAGCTGGATGCAGCACTAAAGGGGGGGTCTCACAAAATCAGAATAGGGGGGTAGAATCACTTCCCTTGACCTGTTGACCACTCCTATTTTGATGCAGTTCAGGATGAATCCTCTGTGCACTTTGGGCGACTTCTGGATTCCTTACAGCCATCTCTGCTACTTTCCCAGCAGATGTCTGGGTGGTTGAAATCTCCTAACAGGTGAGAGCTTACGTGTGTGATGCTGCCTGTAGCTGAAGCAAGAAAGCCTCATCAGCAGGCTCCCCCTGGTCTGTCAGACTGTGGTAGATCCCCACTACAGGTGTCCTTTGTTGGTTCTGTCCTTCCTTTTAACCCACAGACTTTGATTTTGTGTCTGCTTTTCCAGAGGTAGCTTTTCACAGTCTCCATTCCTTAACACAGAGCACAACACCCCAGCCTTCCTTTCCAGCCTATCCCTTCTGAAAAGCTTGCAGCCCTCAATGGTGTGATTCAGTGATTGCAGTGTTCCAGTTGTGTAAATTGTCCCATATTCATTGGTGTTTTTAAAGGATTTTTAAGTAATATGGTTGCAGCACTAAATAGGCTTGAGTGTTGCTACTGAACTATGTGTTAATACCATATGAAGAACTGGTGCTCAGTGATCCAGTCTGTGGAATGAATAAAACTCACTTGCAATTTAACATTATTTTGAGGTTTTGGGATTTTTGTTTTTTTAAGGAAAGGTTCATTTGCTTGGTAAATAGCTGAATACTGAAAAAACCCCCAGTTCTATGAAAATGTTTTTTAGATAGAATACTCCTGCGTGACCTTGTGCTCCCAGTCTTGTGGTAAATTTGTATCATTGACTTCATCTTTTGTGATGGACCACAGTCTCACAATTCAAGTAGTTGCAGTTCACCATCATATGAGTAATAGTATATGCTTGCAATTAAAAAAAAAAAAAGAAAAAAAAAAAGAAAAAAAAGTGAATATATTATGTGCCACAGAAAGTTGACTCTTGGGAAAAAAAAATCACATTTTTTTAATCAGAATCAGGATTTTCTAATTAATAATAAGGTTATCTGGAATCTGTTGGCTGCTTCTAACCCTTTCTTGCCCTCCCTCTACTTAGGTATGTATCTGTGCTGCTGGATTTGCTGAGGCTGCCTTTTCTCCCCCAGAATCAAGACAACTCTTCTTTCTGAAGCAGAAGATGTAGACCCAGCCTGAGATGTATTTGCAGTGCTATAAATTGTGATGGCCAGTGACATGCCACAGATTTTGTATTTGATAGTTTTCATTCTGACACATAAAGCAATCAGCAAACCGTGGCTGAAAGCTGAACTGGCCATTGAGGATTTCTGGAAGACTGTGATGAACAATACTTTTCAGAAGAAGAATAGCCATCTTTGGGTTTATTTGCCAGCAGGATTCATTTTATTGAGGGCACAAACCAAGGCCCCTCTGTCAGTGGGAAACAGTACTCTGTTAGTTCTTAAGACAGCTGAGGAGGGAAAGTCAGAGGCGGCTGATCTTTCCCCAGCCCCATATTTTGTGCCACTGCCTATCAATAAAAGAGTTCAACACTTTTATTAGATGCTCTGATGAATGAGCTTAGGATGTGAAATCACCAAAGGCCACTCTTTGGTCAAGCTGACAAATAAAAATTGGAATTGTTGGGGATGGGAGTGAGGGGGACAGAGGCAGTCCCCTGGAAGAAAATCAGTAGGGAAAAAATCCATTCTGCAGTCTGAATTATGCCACTATAAAATAGAGGCATTAATTAAAATTAATCAATTTACTTTTGGTAATCATGAAAGTTTCCCAGATATCACTAATTATTACGGATGGTTTCAGTTTACAATAAAAGCTTATTTTCTGTACAACCTATCTCCTTCTCTTTCCTCTTCCATGTAATAATATTAGAAAATTATAACGTGATATCACTGCTATTTTCATAACAATTTTTTATGGTAACATATATGGATTAATGGGAGTTTTGACTGAATATGAAATGTAGCAATTGGCCCTCGAGATTTCATTAAATGGAGCCAGCAAAGGTAGAACTAATTACAAAGGGGCAAGATTTCTATACTTTTAAACCTGTATGTTGGGAACCATGTCTCTGTTTTAATGAAAAAATCAATAGCATAGCAACAAAATGATCAAAGAAAGTGAAATATAATCAGAGTATCTGTGCAAAAAGCTATTTCAAAAATAGTTTTCCTGCATTCAGTATGATACAAAGTGTTTGGAAGGCAGTTTAAAATGCGTTTATAAATTCAAGGCCAAATTGCTTCCCCTCCAGAAAAAAAACCCAACAGATATGAATTTTATTTCTTGGGAAAAATCTCTGTTTTATTTAGAGGAATATAGGAACACAACAGTGATTTTCACTAGACCCTGGTGATCCTTAGTTGTCTCACTTGTTGACTAAGTGACGACTCCTTACTTAGAATCAGTTTTTCTATAGATTGAGAAGTTTTCTGAAAAGCAGATCCCTTGAGGGAATATCCAGTTTGGCATCTAAAAATTGGCTTTTGCTACTGGATCTCTTTTGTCATTGTAGATAACTTCCTGTTGTGGATCAGATCTCCATGTTTTGTTTCTAGATGAAGAAAATAGTTATTTCTTGCCACCTTAGGAGTATTGTCAGGGTTTTCTGATGATTATTTTAATACAATGACAATGAGTCCACACCTGTAATCCAAAAAAGTGGAAAAGTCATACAACTGATCTCAGATTGAGATCTGCAAAAATTGAAGTGTCCTTCTTTTGCATGCACAGAAACTAACCTAATGATTTCACCTTGAGTTACTGATGAGGGTGAGTCATTTTAAAAGAACAAAACTAAAGGAAAAGAAAAAAAATTCCTTTATTCCCCACTCTTATAAAGTAGCGTAAGGAGTCCACTAATGTCTGGGCATATCTGGCATTGATTTTGTGTTCACTGTCATGTTCTGTCAATTTAAAGTGATGTTTGTGTGCTACCTGTGGGGAGCAGTGATAAATACAAGATGTGCCCCAAGTGGCTTGACACCGCTGAACAGCCAAACTGCAGGACCTCACCAATTACACGGCTGCTTTTCCACGGCAGACCTGTGTGTTAATTCACAGGTAAGAAAACTGTCAGCACAGCTTGGCCTGCAGCACTGACCCCAGGTCTGTTACTCAGAGACAGAGCTTCCCCCAAAGAGCAAACATCACACTGGTACGTTTTTCTGAGTGGCACCTCATGGCATGTCCAGTGAGCTTATTGGATGAAACCTGAAGCTGGGACAGAGATGTTGAAAAGGCAGAGGACTAACAGATGCCATTGTGGAGTCAGGAAATGAAGAGTGATGTTGAGCTGTGGATGTCTGGCCTCCTTGGATGTCTGACCTCCCTGACCTACCTCTTGCTTTTGTGGTGGATCTTGGCAGCAGCACAAATTCCACAGTAATTGTAATGTTGTAGAAACAAGTGAGAAATAGAGGAAAGGAGAAAACTGGAGGAGCTTTAGGGAAGTGAAAAACTGAGAGGGGAATGAGCCAAATGTCTTGGCCAGAGGACATTTAGGCTGGAAAATGTTGAAATGAAAGGCTTGGGGGTAATTTATGTTGTGTGCTTTATGGATTAACAGATTCTCAGTTTGTGAAGTGTAATCAAGAGGAAATGGGAACATGCCAACAATCAAAATAGGAAAAATTGGAATTGAAACTGGAAAACTGAAAAAGACCGGGAAAAAAAAGGAAAATTAAAGATTTAAGTGAAAGATGAGAGGAAAGAAAACAAGAGAAGAAGTTAGTTCTAGAAGTGATGGAGCATGGAGTGTTTTGAAAGTTGGCTGCAGCAGAAGACTGAATTCTAGGACTTTGGAAAAGTCCCTTCGGAGAGAGTCTATAATGATCCAAACTGTTAAGTTCTGGGAGGTCTCACAGACAAATCTGTTATGAAAAACACTTTCATAAAGACTTCTAGGTTTCTGAAAAAAACACCTGATTCTTTCCAAGTTAGGGGAGCCTCCACAAACCCTCATCCTGTGCTGTGAGATATCAAGCCATCACCATGTCAGTCATGAAATATTTTTCTCTGACTAATTTGTTTAATGCCCTCTAATAATAGTGAATGTATCAAGGATGCATTTAATTATCACTTACTGATTTGTTTTTCATTACTTAAAAAGTTCTAGAACTGCTTCAGAAAGATGGACAATCCTCCCCCAGGGATCCAGCCCAATACCTGTCCTTGAAGGAGCCATATGGAGGAACTCTGACTTTTCCAGCGTCAGCTTGTGTGAACACTGATGCAGACTGGAATGAACTGTGGACTCATTCAGATTTCTGGTGGTTCACAGAAGTGCTAGTTCCTAAATCAGCTAATTTTGTTTCATGTGCATGGACCCCATTAGTAGGAATTTTGACCCCACTCCATTTTTGTCTTCCACGGTGATTTGCACATACACGACTGCCCAAACACCACGTTGTTGGACATGGTGGCTCTTTTGGAGCTGTAGACTTTGGTGAGAAAGCTCAGGCTGTTAATCCTTTTGTTTTTCACGGGGTCGTTTTCTGATACCCAGAATCCCTGCAAAGTGGTGTTAGCACAGTGGGGAGGATGTAGCAGTGTGGGCTGCACAGCCCTGCAGTTACGTGCTGGAGCCAAGGCAGTAGGAAGCCCACACGTTGTGGAGACACAAAGCAGTTTGCTCATGAGTTCTTATATTTTTGATCTTCTTTCATCTGTTGCTTTTTACTCCTTGGATGGTCCACCATGCTAGAGTTTTCTGGGTAGGAGTCATCTCAGGCTTTTAAAATTCTTGTCCTCCCCTCTTCATAATGCTTTGTTCCACAGCTTTCTTCATAAGAAGAAAAGAAAAGGCTTATTGGAGTGAAAGTCTTTATATGTAAGGAAGGAGCTAAGAAGAATTGAAAATGACACATTGACTGTTCTCAAAAGCTGGACTTTTTGGCTTGGCTGTCTTCCAGAGTTTCTGAAGGCAGTTTCACTATTGCCTCAAGCAGATCCAAGTCTGGCTGGCACTCAGAAAGATAGTCTTGCCCTCCACATATGACAGTGTGATCCTCCCTACCTACTTTGTGCCAGCTCCAGCTCTGATTTGACAGGGTTACTCTGTATAGGCATCTGACCCAAATGAAAATTAGCTGTTGTGTGGTGTGGTTTTGTTTGGTTTGTTTTTGTTTTGTTTTGTTTTGTCTCTATGGGTTACTCTTCACAGAGATCATCAGCTCCTGAGCCATCAGTTGCTCCAATGTTGAATTTCAGGAATAAAAGGGAACATGGTGTGTCCATTGAGTAACATGAAAGTATGGACAGGTCTGACCCACACCTGTGACCAATGGCTTTGTGTTTGAGGGATGCCAGTGCTGTGGAACAAACTTTTCCAGGGCAGCTGCTCACAGGAATGCTCTAATCCATTTTCATCATGTCTAACTTTAGGCCTTACTGAGGCACTTACTGAAGTTTTCCTCTCCTTTAGGACTGTTGTAAAAATTTTGAAAGTGACTTGCTGGAGAGGGAAAGAAATGGGTCTTGATCCACAGGTGGTCAGAAAACAAATAACTTCTTTAGGATCACAAAGATGTTTTAGGACTGTTTATTCTGCAATGGACTACTTCCCTGTGTTGATAAGCCCTTACAGACAGAGGTAAACAAAAATAGTTGGATATGTACATTATATTTTCAGAATGGAGAATAGAAGTATCTGTAAACTCACATTTATAGTGTGAAAATATATATGCTTCTTGGAAAACTCTCTTTAGAGAGTTTGAATCCTTCTCTGCTGCAATAAGCTCCTACTGTACAAAGCTGTGTGCAATGCCTTCCCCACTGATACACCTGCCCTTGCTCTTTATAATAAAGCATTCACCACTAGGCTACAGCAGTGCTACCAAGATAAACTCAACCCCATGCCTGGAAGTCAAGCTGGATTCTCCTTGGGTCTTGTTTTGCTGTTGTCAGTAAAGGTTCCAGAGGCCACACTCTGGGTTCAGCTGTACTCAACTTTCTTCCTTCATGGGAGTTACAAGGAGGCAGAATCTGACTTCATAATTGCAGAATAAATTCTATTTATGCTGCACAAAACAGAGCAGGATTCAGAGTCATCTCTCTTAACTGCAATGGAGCAGCAGGATAACAGGAAGAAAAAGCAATAAAAATTTTTTTACTTACTGTAATAAGCAGATCATGCCAACTATACTCAGTAGGTAGAATTGTTCAGTAAGAAATTGCCATATTTGCCTGTCTGCTTTTTGAGGAAGAAACACCTAATTTTTTTCCACTTTGAGATTTTTTTCAGTGCTGTTTAAACTTTGTGGCAGGTTCCACATTGTTATATTGCAAAAGAGAGCACAGTGTTTGCTGTCAGCAGTCCCTGATGGGAAAAGCAATGAAACCATCAAGTTGCTTCTTCAGAAGACTGGGAAGCTTTTTTTAAAATGCAGGTAACACTCACCTATGCTGCAGCTAGTCTTTGGCTTTCCAGGGAAGAAAATGAAGCATATTTATTAGTCATTATTCCTGTAAGTCAAACACAGCAGAGAGCACATGCATTTGAGCAGCTACCCTGGCAGTGAACTTTTTTGCCCCCTTGATTATGCTGTGAGCATGCTATTGCCTGAGCTGACATGAAATCTCCTGGCACATCAGCTGTCTCTGAAGGCACACAGCATTGCAGGGGTTGTTTAAGTGCAGGTTAAATCATGAGAATAATACAAGATCTACAAGCTCCCAGTTGTCCATGTATTTGTATTGTCTGGCTGATCGCTGTTCAGCCTGGCAAATGGTGACAGTGTGTGCCAGCTTGCTCTCATTCCCATCCTGGTTCTACACCAGAATGTCTGAGGCCTTCAGCAGAATTGCTGCTCATGTGCAGTTGCTGGAGATCCCAGTTATTCCAAAGAACCTTAAAAGAGTGATTGCTTAAGCCTAAATATCTGGCAATGAGAACCAGACCCACTCAACATTAGTTGCTTTGCTCAAATCAAAGTTGGTAATGGCAGAAAGTCACTGCTCTTTGATGGCTCTTCCTAAGTTGCCTTTAAATGAGGTGACAGTTTGAGCTGTTTTCTGCCCTACTTGGGCTGAAGAGAAGAGCCTCCTTGGGGAATGTGTTGAGAGTTGTGTGTTGTGAAGGCAGCAACGTTATTGGAGCAATACTGATGTAAACTTGACCTAATTGGTCCTGCAGCAACACTTGTGGCATTCCCTGGGTGCTAACCCTCCCAGCCTGGCATGCCATCAGCCAGGAAACAACCTCAGGCCATCCAGCAGCTGGTGGGGATGGCATGGTCATTTTATATGGTGACTCTTGACTCATGAGCTTTTGCTCCACCCCAAGAGAAGCTGGCCTTTTGTGCAGGCAGGTACTTGGCTGCCAGCAGGACAGGGAAGCAGCACGGACTGGACGACTTCCAGAGGTCTCACCCAACCTCAGCCATTCTGTGAATGAAAAGGATAATGAAGAAAATGTCCAGGCTATATTCCAGTATCCCAAATGCAACAACAATCACCTTTAGAGCTGCCTCAGTTGCACAGGCTACAGTTCCAGGATCTCAGCAGAAAGCCAGGCACCTTCTAATTATTATGCAACAGGCAAAATCTGAATTCCTCATTTAAGCACTTGGATAAACGTGCTGATGCTAAATGTACAGAGCTTTCAACTCTATAATGTATAACGCACTTACGGAAATCCAAAGACATTCATCTTTCTCAGGAATAGCAAGGGTTATAAATGTTTTTTTGATGGACTCTCTGCCTAAATGGTAAACAAGCAGGAATTTGAATACATATGTTTTTAAAGAACGTTGTATTGGGTTCTTCGCATTATCAATGGCCTTCAACAGTGTTACAGTTGATCTTGAGTGGTGAAGAGTAATCTCTGCAAACATCATAAACAAAAGTCAGGAAAAAAATGCTAGGAAAAATGTTTCCTACATATAAATAATGCAGAGATGTATGCAAAATTATTATTCTTTATTTTTGAATGCTAGCATATATGCATTTATACATGAATGGGCGTGAGTAAAGGTAACATTTTGAATATATCTGAATCTGTACATTTTCATAGGTCTGTTAAAGAAAAGAATGTTAGATTGTATTCAGGGAGCTTACACAAGCTTTTGGATTGTTAGGACTCCAAACAAGAACTATTTGGCAGGATTTTGCTAGCTTTGGGGTAACACATTTTTTCTTTATTTATGTGCTCAGTTATGTGAAATCAGCCATCCTGCTGGCCTCAATATTTTATGCCACTTCAGGGTATGTTTCTTTAAGCATTTTTACAAACTTTTACAGGTTGGTAATAGATTTTTTTCCTCCTTCTGAGTGTTAAACATGAGGTTTTTACCATTATGCTATGTATTCTCCCAACAGTAGCCAAAACCCAAGAGGTTTTTTTTGACTAGCTGAAAAACAAATGAAAGAAGGTTATTTTAATGTAAAAAAAAGTGTTACTGAATTCTTTATCAAGCACAAGCAGAAATTATTTTTCAGCCATGAGATATGAAGTATTTCTTATCCCTCTTCAAAATGGTAGATCATCTACTCAGTGTTTTATTAATTTGTTCTCAAAGGTTGATTTAGAGGTCTCTTTTTGAAGAATTCACAAGTAAATATTTTTATCTGCTCAGAAAACTGATTGAAAAAAAGAAAATATATTGATGAAAGAATTCATGCCCTAAACTAAGAAAATCTATTTTAAATTATTATTTTATGAACTAGAAGCAGATTTTCATTTAACTTCAAAAAACCAACATTTAGTGTTTGTAAACTAGGAAAAGAGTATTTTCTTCCCAAAAGTGTCTGTCTGAAAGAGTTATTAACATGAGAACAGGACATTACACAGATATCTATTTGTTTAAACTATATGGTATGAATTATTTTTGAAAGAAACTTATAGTTATCTGTGCCTCACCACTGTCTTTGTTCAGTATCAAAATCTTTTTGGTTTTACCACAAGAATTGTCTATTAAACTAGTAAATATTTGTGCAGATAAGTCTTTATTCTTCTTCAGAGTCAAAGATCAAAATTCCTTTTTTCTCAAGTTATATTTTGGTTATGGGATGGTTATAAGAAGTGGTGAGACATAATTTTTAATCAATTATATAAACTCTTAGTAAAAATGGGATCATTTTTATATCTGGAAAATTGGTAACTTGTCAAAATTTATACAAAGGATAAAGTCTAATAAAATATTCTGCTGTCATTTTCCTACAATGTGATGGCCATTAAGTATTCAACATACTGTTATATGTCAACAAAAATATTAAAATAACTTACAAATTCAGTATTGCTTTTATGAAAGAGAGACAGGAAAAAATCACATCTTCAGCTTCTGGTTGCAGATTTTTGGGAAGAAAGGTTCAGGCACACAAATGGATATCCTAGCAGGAATAATCAGCCATAGCTACTGCAAAAAACCCAGGCAGCTAATGAAGTTTTAATATTAAGGTAATAGCCATGGAATTTCTTCAACTTTAGTAAGTTTTTAGGTTGTTGTTTTCTAATAGAAAGTAAAAAAAATTCTGAGTGGAAGTCATTAAAGGAAAAAAAAAAGTTTGAAGCAATTAACATGGAGCAAAATATTATGTTAGAAAAAATTTTTGTGGGAATCAAATTTTAACTGCTACACTTTTGTTTAGCATGTCAGTGTTGAATGTTTCTGTCATATATATATATGACATAACACAGATATACTTTATAAAGTAAAAATAAAAAATCCATTTAATCATAACCCCCATAAATTTTACAGAAATTATATAACCAATCTTATTCATGAATCTGCAGTGAAAGTTTTGCATATGCAAATGACAGATGCAGCTTTTTCAAGGCTTTTTATAAAATCCTATGGTTTATTTTTGAAATTCTTCTTGGCACTGTGAAATATTTCTGAAGATCATGAAGGGTTTAAAATAGGAGAATCAGACAGATTTGCTGATATTTTTCCAGTCTAAATTGTGCATTAATCTTGTGATTGGAACCCTATCATCTTATGTACAAACAACAGGTGGTGAGACATAGCAAGTTCTTCAATTAGAAATAACATCTCTCTTCCCTGCCCTGCAATTTCATAAATGTTCTCAAGCAGTCAGAAAAGCCTGTAAGCTAAAGAAGCATAAGAATTATGTACCAGAACAGATAAATGGTCCAGCTAGTCTGACATCCTGTCTCTGACAGTGGCTCACACCAGATGTTTCACTGGGAGGTAAAATACCCACACAATCCACCTGATTGGGCAATATTTTACCACAAGATGCAATTATGTCTGTCCCAGCTGGTGATCATCTTATGTCTGAAATAAAGACCATTGTCCCTATAATTTTTAGCCTTGTTAGCATAATTATAATGTGTTCTTATTCATATAAATGCCTTATCATTTTTTAATCTTGTTAAACTGATTTTGCCTCTTAGATCCTTATGTCTTTGTCCAAGTTGTTCAGCCTTTTCAAGCATGCAGATTTGCTGGTGTAATCCCAGGGCCTGCAGCAGCCACTGGCTTGGGCAGGCCACTTCCCAGAGAGCTGCTGTGCCTTGTCACGAGCTGTCACCCTCCCCAGAGCCATTGCTGCTTGTGGTGCTGACACTGAAACTCCTAGAGAGGGAACAGCACTATCCCATACCTAGACATCTGCTGCATTACCTTTTCAGTGCATCCTTGTCCCACGTTTTGTCGTCTCCCTTCCAAGTGTCTAATATCTAACATGCATTAAGGCAATATGGAAGCTTCTGTTGCTTCTGCCCACTGCAGTGAAAGAGAAGAGGTAATTAATGAGTTTTCTCCACTCTCCTGGCTATTGGCAGTCAAGCAGAATCTAGAATTTAGGATAAAATAGCCCAAGTAAAGAATTCTCAAAAAACCTGAGTCATTTGTAGACATTGTAATTTGATTTCAAAGTTCTGTATTTTCTTGTGTGGGGCTCATCATAGAACATCTGTAGGCTTCTGAAGTTGAGGATGCTTCTTAAAGATGTACGGAGCAAGAAAGTGAGTCAAATCCAATTGCTGTGGTTTATCTCTGTTTTGTTAATAAGCCTGAAGTCTGAAGTCCCCAAAAGGTCACTACTCTTTCCTCAGCAAGCACTGGTATGAAATTTTGGACACTTCTGAACTTCAGTTAAAAGCAAAACTCCAGCAGAGTTAACTGATTTTCACTCTGAACTCCCTGAAGTACCATCAAGGGAGTCAGCTCAGTACCAAGATAATAATGGATAAATACCATGGAACCAAGGGATAATTCCTGCTGGAAGGGGCCTCAGGAAGTCCCTAGATCAACTGCCTGCCACAGCAAGGTCAGTTCTTAGGTCAGGTTACTGGGGGTTACTGGGCTCAGAGAGTACTGTCTCTTGGCAACCTCTTCCACTTTTTCACTATACTCATAAGCAAAAAGTCCTTCCCTCTGAATTCTTTTCAACTTATGGTCCCAAAACTCATCTCCACAGTACTGTAAGCACAACATTGAACAGGAAAGACTGTGTCCAGTGCCCCCCAAAAAACCCACACTGGGCATTTAGGACAGGTCCATAACATTGGAGAAAGGTGGAAGCTCTAAGATGGCAGTTTGGGTTCTTCTAAACTGTGTCAAATGTAAGAGAAACAAGGCACTCTCTGGAAAATTCTGTCCTCCCTTCTTAACAGAGCCTGGATATAGATTTTCATCAGATAATTTTTTTTTTTTTGGCTAGAGGGTGATGAATCCCACCCTTACAGAGGGTAATGTCTCAGAGGACTCAGAAATCCCTTTAGCTGAACTGGTGCAGATGACTGCACCATTCAGGCATTCCTGAGAGGAGGAAAGGTCTGTCTGTTGTCCAAGATTTACAGAACCAGAGGCTGTATTGATTCCCCTCACTGAGCTGCTCTAACAATGCTGATTTTTAATCCTGCTATGGAGGTACGTTGTTTTTTTTTTAATAGTATGTCCCAGTGCTAATGAACTCATCAATATAAGAATATATTGACTCCTGTGGTAATCAGTTTGTTTTATTAAACAGGCATTTGTCTTCCCTTAAATCCATTATATTTTCTGCATCTATCAGCGTGAATGAATACAGTAAATAGCAACCTGTACAACTTCATTGAAAGTCATATATTTTCATTGGAGCATCTATACATAATTTAATTACATGCAAGTTAGCAGAGTAAACAAACAACTGTGAAATGCTGCTCTCTTTTTTCACTTTTTTAAACTTTCTTTAAGGAAATCTGGTAAGTCATTGTCTGCTGGTCTGCTTAGCAAGCATTGCAAACAGTCATGAAATTCAAACTTTTTTTGATTTCAGTAGATTTTCATTGCTTTGTCTGACATTAGTTACATATAAAAAGCAAAAAGCTCACTTCTAGTAAGTTTGAAACTTGCATGGCATCAAAGTCGATTTGAGTTAAGCATATGCAGGAATTGTAGATGAATAATTCAAAAGTGCCCCTAATTTGTCATTAGCAGATGAAAAACGTCTATCAAATCAAGCTTCCTCTACATCCTGTTATAAAGTATTACATTGTAGGTCACAATGTGTCATGTCATGATGGAGATATCTCTGATTGCAACGAATGCTCATGATTACCTGTGGTGAACTAGGACATGGAATGCCAGTCTCAGATATATCTTTTGCAGGATCTGACTCTCCCCATGGAAAACTGTACTGAAAACAGGCACTACTTGTCAGCAGAAAAGGAAGACCTTTGCTGTCGAAACATCAGAAACAACCTTTTACTTTTAAAACTGTTATAACTCAAAAATATACTATGTTTTTGTCTGAAATTTACTACTTAAACTGGTGCTTTTAATCTCCAAGGTATTCTATATGAAGAAACCATTAGTAATATAATTGTGTATCAATATACTATATATTACATTAATTTATAATAATTTGTAATATTATGCAAAGCAAGTTTTTTCGAATACACAATTTTTCACTATACATTTATTCCATAGGAAAAAAATATATTCCACAACACCTATAAATGCAATAATCTCCTTTTACTAAAAATGTGATTTCATTCCCATGGTGGCCCATATTCTTGCTTTCTCTAGTCATGTGCTTCCCTTAAGCAGAGACGTACCATCCATCTGAAATTTACTATTTGTCTTATATATTCTCATAAAATATAAAAAAGAGTTTTTACTTCTTACCTACAGTTCACCAATTTTTTAGTTAATTCTTGCATAGCAGATATTTCCTTTTCTGATTTTCAGTATATTAGCTAAAGTGATTACAGTGAAGTATTTATAAATCACATAAAATGAGTCTGAGGGATTTGTGTTTGTGTATGTGGGGTTGCACATGTGTGTATGAATACGTGTTCATGAGTGAATGAAAAGCCAACTCGCATACTCTAAAAGTCAGATATCAAACAAAAGTAAGTAATTTTTAAAAATATCTATCAATGAAATATTTATATATGCATTTCTCCCTCTTTATTTTTACAAGAAATTAATTAAAAACTTGAATTTTATGCACAGATTTCTGGCGTGTGATGAAACAGGAAGCCAAGTTTTGAAGCAATTTTCTTCTGTTGTAGTCACAGACAGGGATGGGTAAGGCTGTGATATTCATGGAAAACGAGAAAAACCACTTGGGGTTCAGCACCTTCTGCTACAGAGTATTTGCTGCACTGAGCACTGCTAAAAAAGGCTATTACAGCCTTTATACCCTCTCATGGCAAACCTTCCAAATCAAAATAGCTGTGAAAAATCTCTTTAAATGAGTGTTTGATTCATTGCTAATTTAGTCTGCAGCAGAAATTGCAATCCTTGCTCCACCCACCAGTGAAGGCAGGGAGCCTTTTCTCTCACCAGACAAAGGAATGTTTCCTTCTGGTTTTCGTGGAATGAGAAGTGCTGAAATTTCTTTTGCTTTAATTTCTATTAATTTTTTCTTTTCATACATGTAAGTCTTTGCTCAGTGTGGACCTTGCAGGAGGTCAAAGAACGTATAACTCCACTGACATCAGTAGGGCTAAGCTGATTTGCACCAGCTCAGAATATAGCCAAAAAGGTGAAAAATCAATAGTGAATCAGACCCTTTATTATTTTTTAATCTGTGGTATCAGTCATGTGTTATAAGACAATGTCCAGTTATTTCTTTTCTAAGATCAAACTTCTATATGGACAATCAGTTCAGCATCAAAAGTTGATATGAGAGGCCTTGAGGTCCTTCACCTCAACCTTTCAGAAGCACAAGTTTAATTGAAAGGTAGCAGTGCTGACCTTCTTTCAAGTGCTTCATTTTACATTGCAATGCCTTGTTCTCTTTTATTGAGATGTCAAATGAAGTATATCTGGAGATTCCCCCATGTGGTGCTTTCAAAGCCTATGATTTAAATTCTCTCATTTTTCACCTGAGATGGAACAATTTCAATTCTCCTGTCTACTGTAACTAGAATTTCCTAAAACCTGTCCAATTCATGTGATGGTCCAGGCTTCTAGAAACCACAAGCTTAAGTTCAAAAAAAAGAATTCTTTTAGTGGTGCCACTAAAATTGAGGGATATCTTCTTCAAGAAGATGGAGACATTCTGGACTTAAGGAAAACTGTTGAAGACAAACCATTCTTTAAATATATATATATGTATGTATGCATGTATATATACCTTGTACTGTTTTCTCTTCATTCTACTTTTCTGTAATGTATTTTGTCTCATTTGGACACAGACCAGCTGCAAGGGAAGGGAGCGTCTCTTTTAGAATTTAAGGATTTCAGTGAAGATTTCAAGAAGCAATGATGCATATAAAGTGCATGGAGTTCTAGAGGAATTATATTTTGTGGAAAATTGTATTTCAGTTCAGGATAAAGAATCTTACTGAAAAAGATGAATCACTGCTATGTCCACTTCTGGTAGCTGCACCAAAGCTGAGGGTAATAATAAAATTCTTAGGAATGTAACCTTAGATTTTTTAGGTAATTTCATATAACTGAAAATAAACAGAGAGTCATAGTGAAAATAAGGACTGACATCTCCCCCAGATTTGATCATGTCCCCCAGAAGTGCTGAAGTGGAGAGCACACACTGTGATGTTTGACCTCCTTGTATTATCCTTTGGAAAATTCTGCCTCAAAAACCTTCAAAGGTAGATGAATCATTTCCACTGAAGAGTGATACTAGAGAAAGTGAGGACTTTAGGGTCATTCCTTTCTATTGAATATCAGATAAGGTAGTTTCAATAACAATATCAATAGGGACCAAAGAAGCAGGAGGGATAGGTCATGTGGTGGGTGTGGTCTCATTTAATACATCCTAAAGGAAATTGCAGCAAAATGATTGGAATATCAAACGCTAATAGAAGCTTATTTCATCAGTTCTGTAAAGTATTGATTTTGAAGAGCAAGGAGCCTGTGCCTGCGAATATACAATGAAGTTATGTGTTTGCTAAAATGTAAATTAATTGCTAGGCTTTCATATTTACATCAGCAACAAATACTCAGACTTGATTACTGGAAGAAGGCAGAAAGAGGAAATTATCCTCTCATTTTTGTTTTTCCAATTAGACGTAAAACTGGATAATGCATTACCTGTTTACGTGTAGCAAAATGGAAATAAGCAGAAAATTTTTATTATCACAGAAAATTATTATCACATAAGCTCTATGGTTATTATCACACAGGCTATATATCCAGAAAAGGATATATCACATAGGCTGCACCCCCCAGATTTTGCTGGTTAAGTCTGGGTCTGCTGAAAAGAGAAGTACCTAAAGAAGAAGATAGAGAAGGCTGGGGGTTGGCTGCTCCAAATATATTGAAATATATATTCAAATTTATTGAAGGCAAGTGAGAAGATGCAAATATAGACTTGAAACAAGTGAAAAATTTATAATTTAGAAGCCATAATTTCTGTAATAGAGATGAGAAGCTCGTCAGGATTAACAGTGCATAGAGCAGAGCAGCATTTT